>JAWDJE010000001.1:450155718-450755718 GCA_035047345.1 Bradypodion ventrale | reverse complement strand
AGTTCCACGAGTCACTTGCTGGTGCTGAGCCCTTTTGGCATGCAAAATCCTCCTCAGCCCAAGGCCAGTATTGATGAAGCTGCTGCCCTCCATTAAGATGGATTCAAGTGGAATTTAATCCACTTGGGGACCATCACCCTTCCTTGTGGACTTCAGCACCCACAGCCGTTAGTCCTCCGGGTGAAAAAAGGGCCTCCAAGAATTTGGGAAAGAGCTTCCCGCATACCAAAGAATCATGGAAAAATGTTCCATTTCTTCGGGCATACTCCGGGCAACTTTTACTTGCTGAATAATCTTATTACTGTTGGTATTCAAGACTCAAGCATAAAAATTAGGAGTCAAGTCCTAAGAATTTTCAGGTGAGCCACAGTCACTGATTCTTGAATGTCAGGAAGCAAATTAGTTGCTACAGTATTTGCAATTGTTTTAGATCGGTAACCAAAAATTCTGGAACAATTCCAGGTGCTGAAATGAGTAAAATGATGATAAGGACTAGATCTTGCTCTCAAATGATTTTGATTTCTCACCTTAATGTTTGGCACTCTGTCATTTATTTACCTTCTGAACTTTTAAGGTTGTTTGTTGATGGAACTCCAACTTCTATAGTGTATGTTTTTCTTTGTTGCTTATCCAAAAGTATAATATCCAGCTTAATACCCATAAAAACAACTGTTTTATCCATGATAATTTGCTTGTCCCAGTATAGCACTCCAATTTTGTTTTGTAAAGTGGGGGTTTCTGGGATTGATAAAATAAAGGGAAAATGTGAGTAATCCACAAGGTTTATCTGATTGGTGAAATTTTTTTTGCAGCTTCTCATCAAGCTGTTGATGCTAATTTAAGGCTTCCAGCTGTGATATAATGAATTACTTCTTTGATTTTGTGACAGACCCTACATATATCATGTATACCTTGTTTCATAATTATTTTCTGATGGTATCAGTTCAAAAGCAAATAACTTGGTCTTGAATTGTACATATGAAGCCTTCAATTTCAGTCTGAAGACATCCTAATACAAGCTAGAGGCCTAATTATTCCTTATTCACATTATCATCTAGGAGTTAATTGGGTTGCAGTCATGGCTTCCCAGGTCATGCAACCCTATACTGTGGATCTTTCATTAATGTAGGTTGGCTCTCAGCTGCAAACTGTAATATTGTTAGTCTTTTATCATTTTTTGCTATCACCTGATGAAGTGGGACTGTGCTTCCATGGAAGTTGTTTTGAAGTCTTACTATTCAACCCATATAGAGATTCTTGAGGTTGACAAGTACATGCCTGCCAGTACTCCAGGGTACAAAGGTGCTCTGAATATGCCTTTTGATGACAGCAGCACTGTTTTGACAGAAAAAAAACTGGGTTTTGAGTCCTCAAGATGACTGTACCCCCACTCAAGAATTTCAACAGATTATCTTAATGCTGCAGTGGCTCAGTGTTTAAGAAGTTCGCCTTGTTAGTTGGCAGGCTGGCAAGTCAGCAGTTCGAGACCTGGGTACTGCATGACGGATTGAGCGCCCGTCTCTGTCCTAGCTCTTGGGGACATGAAAAGAGCCTCATTTGGGCATTGCCTGAGCAGGATTTCTTCTGTAAAAACCCTTTCAACCCAGAATAATTTCTGACACAAAATTATTATTATCTTAATGCTGGGGCTGCTCAGATGTTAATAGCTGTAATCTTTCCTTTTACACCGAGTTCTGATTTGAGTATCATTTTCATTCTATCAAAGTATTGTTTCTGAATAATGCTTGTGTTTTTTATTTAGATTTCCATGGCTGCCTAAACATATTTAGGTTTCCCCCCCCCTCTTCTGAGCATGGAACAAACAGTTCATTAGTGATCTTCCAGTTATGGTTCCCTGATAATTTACCTGCCTTAATGTGGATAGCAGGACATTTATTAACACCAAAATTCATTTTGATATCTGTACTGTAAGACTCAATGATGTTTAAGAAACTGCTTAGTTTCTGAAGAGAGTTTAGCATGTAACATTGTAAATTATTGAGGTAATTTCTCTGGCAATTGTAGCCTTTAAAATGGTCAAAAAAGCTGACTAGAGAAGAAATTACAGCCAGAAAGAACCACAAAGGATCACACAGAAAACTATCTCTTCTGATGAAGATAAAGATTGCCCTTGCTCGAAAGCCAGTCATATCCAACTCTAGGGTTCAGTGCTCATCTCTGTTTATAGCCAAAGAGCCAGTGCTATTTTCTGTGGTCATGTGGCAGGCATGACTAGACACCGGAGTGCATGGAACGCTGTTTACCTTCCCACCAAAGTGGTCCCTATTTATCTACTTGCAATATCATGCTTTCGAACTGCTAGGCTGGCAGGAGCTGGGACAGAAACAGGTGCTTACTCTGTCATGCTGTACCGGGGAATTGAACTCTGACCTTCCACTCAGTGAGTTCAGCGTCTTAACCACTTAAGCTTCTCCCTCCATCCCTCTGCGTGCATGCGCGCGGCATGCACACATACACACATGACACACCAGGCGAGAGACTTACCCATAAGGGGCAGGAGTGGTGGACGCAGGCCTAGGTGGCAAGGGCCAGGACAGGTGGTGCGACAGGGTGACTGGGCTCAGCGGGGCGGCGGCCCCACCGCACCACCTTGACGAGGGAGCCAAAGCCACTGGCAGAGCCAGCGGTGGCCTCCCTTCCTCCCGCAATGATGCCCCGAGGCCACAGTGGAGAAGGGCAGGTGCCACCCAGTGAGTTTATTTATTTATTTAGGGATTTATATCCCGCCCTTCTGATGGGGGACACCACTCAGGGCGGCGAACAGCATACAATAAAAACATCAAACAAGAACTACACTAATACAACAGATTAAAAAGGCATCAACTATAAAATGATCAGTACCCCCCCCCCCCCATTAAGAACTATAATTACAACACTAAAACCTAATTGCCTAAACATTAAAAAACTACCCTCACCCACCCTCAACCCATAATAAAATAATAAAAGAGAGAGCACAGAGCAAAAAACAGGGTCCCTCAGACAGAATTAAATAAGCCAGCGGACTTGTGCGGTTGAGTCCAGCACACTCCAAATCCACTGGCATAGCCAGGTCTTCAACTTTTTCCTGAAGGGTAGGAGGTCCGGCTGGAGTCAGACATCTGGTGGCAGGAGGTTTCACAGGGCAGACACGGAGAAGGCTCTCCTCCTGGTCCAAGTCAGATGAGCCTCTTTTGCAGATGGGACCACCATTGAGCCCCTCCTGTCTGCCCTTGTGGGATGGGCTGAGTACCTTGGGGACATGCGGTCTCTTAAGTACCATGGACCAATGCCATGCAGGGCTCTAAAGGTCAAAACCAGCACCTTAAATTGCACTCAGAGGCAAACTGGGAGCCAGTGCAAATCCCGGAGCAGTGGCGAGGCACGGGCAGAGCACCTGCACCCCATCACCACCCGAGCAGCTGCATTCTGGACCAGCTGAAGCTTCCGGATGGTCATCAAGGGCAGCCCCATGTAGAGTGCATTATAGTAATCCAATCTGGAGGTGACCAGAGTGTGAGTGACCGTGAGCAAAGAGTCCCAGTCCAGGAGTAGGCGTAATTGGTAGATGACCCAAAGCTGAGCTAAAGCCCTCCTAGCCACGGCTGCCACCTGCTCCTGGAGCAGTAGCCGCGAGTCCAGGAGGACCACCAAATTACACACCGGATCTGACTGGGGCAAAGATGCCCCAGCCAGGACCAAAGATAACATGGGACTCCGCACCCAAAGCCACTCAGTCTTGCCAGGATTCAGCTGAAGCCCATTGTCCCCCATCCAGACCCAAACAGACTCCAGACACCTGGTTTGGAGTTAGCGAGTTCAGGTTCTTAACCACTTAAACCTCCCCCTCCATCCCCACCCCCACACACACATGAGTCAGTGAGTTCAGCATCTTAACCACTTAAGCCTCCCCCTCCCTTCATCCCTTCACCCCCTCCGCCAAGGCGCTCTCCCTGTAGAGTTTTATTTATTTAGTATATTTTTATGCTGCCTTATTGTCTTCCCTCCCTCGCCTTGCCCACCCAGTGCCCCGGTGTGCCTTTCCACACCATCCCCTCCACATGAGGAAAGGAGGCTTGTTATCCACCCAGCTTGCTCGCTTCAGCCCTTCAGAAACTCGGCTCGAGGATAGCCATGGCCAGCCTCGCCTCGAGCTCTGCCTTTGCTGCCTTCTCCTTCGTCTCTCCAGTTTTAGGAGAGAACCCCAGGAACTCCCCAAATGGAGTTCGCTTCAAGGAGCAGCCCGGCCCTCATCTTGGAGCCTGGCTCAAGGCAAGGCTCCCCTTCCCTGGGACTGAGAGACCTGTTCCCTCCTGCTCCCTTGTGAGAGGAGTCTTGGTCCACCGGACACTCCTTACCCAAAACCTGGAGAATTACCCAGAAGGGCAGTGGCGGCGGGATGCTTTGGCAGCAAGAGGGGTTGTGGCAGTGGTGGTGGTGGCATAAAGTCCCTGCTGAACCCAGCCGGGTCTCTTCCTCCTCCTCCTCCCCACCCCCGGGACAATGGTGGCAGCAGAGGCTCTTCCTTCTCCTCCTCCCTCCCTCCCTGGCCAAGGAGAGGGCACTGAGGCCAGTTCCCACCCAGCAGTGAGGTGGAGAAGATAAGGGGCCATTCCTGGCTCTTCATTGTGTCCTGGCTGCACCTGGAGTGGGGTGAAGGGAGGAGGTTGGTGAGGTGGGGCAGGGAGGTGGTCAGGGCCAGCTGGTTTTTCTACTGGTTCACCTGAAGCCCACTACTGGATATGTCAGTAATTCTTAGAACCAGTACAATTTCCAGACTTAAAATGGGAGACAGCATATCAGAAACAAATAAACAAAAACAAAATATTGATTGAGAACTTCCTTTTTGAAGACTTGTTCTGTACAAAATGAACATGCTTTGTTGGTAAAGAATCATGTTATTCCTTGTGTGAACAATTCTGGCATAAGATCTGGATTGCCAAGATATTCATTAAAATGTAGATAGATGTGAGTAGGTTGAAGTTAATTTTTTCCACCAAAAGATATGGACCCCCTCCATTTCAAGGACTTCCCAATTTTGTTTCTTTTCCAATTTTTGTCCTATGGTGCTATATTTTATTTCATAAAGGATCTTAGGTGGAAGGGTGATGTAAGATTTATGTTCATATTGAAGCTGGGAGCATTTAAGTTGTTTTTAGTGGCAAAAGGCACAGATCTGCTTGGTGCTTCAAAAATGCTCCTTATATGGCATAGTGGCATCTGACTTTTCTCCTGCTTTGAACAGAGTGCAATAAAACTATTTCTGGTTTATTTTCAATATATAGTTCTGCAGTTTCCTTTTTGATGGTCTTTGCACACCTCAGAATGTGGTTCTGGTCATTTCAGCTCAAGAGGTAAAGATGAATTTATGAGTACTACCAAAGCATATACCAATTCCTCAAAAAGGAATGCTACTCCATCCAGGACAGTTTTTTACCCAGGTCCGTGATGTACATCAATTTGATATACACTTCCATCTCATCAGGATTCAGCATCAGTTTGTTGGTCCTCACCCAGCTCATTAAAGTGTGGAGACACCATGTTAGTACCTGGTAGTCTTACCCTGATTCTTATGATAAGGACAAATATTGTTATTTGCCATCAACATATTGATGATACCCAACTTGAAATCACCTGATGACCTCACCCAGAGACTTCATATGGATGTTTGGGAGCATGGAGGAACAGAATGGCATCTTCTGGCAATTCATTACTTTGTACCTATAAGAAACAAAGGACATCCCTGTGCTACTTTATATGCTGTACCTGAGCCTGAAAATATGAAGAAAATCACTATCACACTGTACATCCAACTGCCATCTACAAATTCATGTGTTATGGTATTCAGTAGTGTTGAATGCCACTGAGAAAACTATGAGAAGCAGTGGAGAAGCACTCACCCATCTTTCCCCCAAGTCAGGTCAGGCCATTCAAGGCTTCTTTGCAGGCGCACCCCCCAAAGAATGACTCAGACACCGGTATATGGATAAAGGCATTGGGCCACTTTTATTGAATAATGCCCTAGTCCGAATTATAACTTTCAATTGGTGTAATCATCCAATTGTAATTCTTTAAGGCAAGCAGGCCGCAGTAACACTGGTAAGGTTCCTCCCAAAATGCCAATGGCAATTGGCTACATGTAACTATTTGTATCAATTTGTTTGTTGACACAAACAAATTGTTGACCGGAGTCAATAAACTATCTACTGACCCCACCCTATGACGTGTATCCGTTAAATATCAAGGTGATGCAGGCTGTGAAGCTCCTGACATCACCCCTTGCCTGGTTCGCCCTTGACCGGCCAAACCTATTTCCCCTGTACCTGTCTACATGTTGGCCAGTCAATTGCGAACCTGCCGGATACCTATGGGTCATAAATCTTTACCTTACCAGTGCTATCCGCCACACGGGGAGGCGTCCATGATGACTCACCGCCCCCCCCCCCAGACCATCAGCTCGGTCACCAGGCCTGCTTGCATATCCTCAAAAAAGAGGTTCATACCTCTGGCCGACAAGTGGACCCCATCTCCTGCATAGAGATCGTAATCCTGCAAGCCTATCCTGGGATGCCGAATGGCTGTCCCCAAGCCCTTGTCTGCAAGGAACCGGGCAACAGCCCTGTTCACCGACCGGCGAGCGCGGTCAAGGGCACGGAGGTCAATGCCTCCCCTGTAAGTCTGTCGCGGCACAATGTCCGACCATAGCAGCCGCATGGACGGCCATACATAATGTAGATAGGCTAGGTCACTGCAAATCATGAATTTTAAAGAGAGGCCAGTGACCTGTGCAAGATCATTGCCACCGAGGTGCAGGACAAGGACATCAGGCGGTCCAGCATCCCTGATGGAAAACAGGGATGCCGCGCTTACCGTACCATCGCATACATGCGGCTGCACGTAGCCCGAGATGGGGTCCCCACTCTGTCGCCGCAGCATACTGCGCTGCCCAGTGCACGTAACTGTGGCCCACCAGCCATACTGCCACCGGTGTGCGTGGACACACAGGGTCTGTAAAAGAAGAAAAAGGAACAATGATATAACTGGTACTCATGCATGGAGGGGGTGTACATATAATGCAAAGTGCATGGATCCCCATCTGCCCATCCGGCGTATATCAGCCTCAGAGTACCCAAACGCAGCCGCAGTGGATGCAGCGCCTAACCTAAATGAATGGGTGCCGTAATGAGCCCCAGGGAGGCCAACACTGTGAAGTGCCGTACTGGTCACCTTCCAAAACTGGAAGTTAGTAAGGGGAGACCCATCCTGGTGGCAGAAAAATGGGCTAGGGTGCGTACCACGCACTGCCAAAAACTCATGTAGGGCACCAACCAGACAGATGTCTTCAATGGAACATCGTAGCAGTCTGACTCCACTGCCTACGCCATGCTGATCAACCTTTGAGGATCGTATCCTCAACTGAGCCCACTCGTGTGTAACATAGACATTGTCGAGTTCCAGTGCCCTATGAGACGCATCCGCCTTAGACAATGGTACCAACTCACTGATGCGGAGCGCTCCAAAGAAGGCTACGGTAGTAGCTGCATGAAAAAGAGCCACCTCGTACCTATCATAACATAAGTTATGCCAGCCTCGTGCAAGGTGGGTAAGAACATCTGGTGAAATCGGGTGACGTGTGTCCGGCCGGTGGCCACGTTCACGTGTCCACCCTTCCAAAACATGACATATGCGGAAGTCATTTACGCAGTCAGCGAAGCCCTGTGCCTTGGCCATAAATGCCAGTGCCGAAAGCCTAGAGGCTATAGTACGGGGAGCCAACCCCTGACCGTGAAGATAAACCATGTATTGTAAAATCTGGTCTACTGGTATTGGCCACGCTTCAGGTAACTGTAGTCGCCCACAAAAGGCTCTAAATTGTATGAAAGCATGTTGGTACGCCTTACGCGTGCGAGGTACCAAGGACATGCCGATCGCCCGGTTCACCTCTCCTCGCCAAATGTCCAAATCTCGGCCGGGAGTGGAGAGGGAAATTCCTCTGCTTCTGGAGCCAAGGCACGGAACCGGGAGATCTGCAGGCGGGATAAAGCATCGGCAATATCATTATTAATGCCTGGCACATGTCTGGCCCTGAACAGCACATTGAGGCGTAGGGTTCTCAAAACAAATTGACGAACCAATGCCATGACCATAGGGATTTGGACGTCTGGGCATTAACAATGTGCACCACTGCCGCATTGTCACACCAAAAATGGACCACTGAATGGGCCCACTTATCGCCCCATAGCATTAGTGCCCCCAAAATGGGAAAAAATTCCAGGAAAGTAAGATCGGGTAGGCGATCCGTGCCCTGCCATGCGTGAGGCCATCGGCCATATGCCCACTGCCCCTCAAAATAAATCCCATAACCCAGAGAGCCGGAGGCATCCGACTGTACTTGAAATTTAGGGCAGACCATAAGGTCTGATCTCCAAAAAGAGACCCTGTTGAAATCCCGGAGGAATGTGAGCCAAACCGAAAAGTCTGCCCGTATACCCCTGGTCAGCCAGACCCTGTGGTGGCGTTTTAATAGGCCAGCCATGGCGTCACACAGACGCCTGGCAAAAGCTCTGCCCGGGGTCACCACCCTGCAGGCAAAATTGAGGTGGCCGTGAAGGACCTGCAGCTCACGAAGAGACACTTTACGCTTGGCAATCAGTGCCAGAATCGCTGCGGAGATCCGAGTCACCTTATCCATGGGTAACCTGGATGCCTGTGCGACAGTGTCAATTTCGATACCTAAAAAGGTGAGCGTGGTGGCTGGGCCCTCGGTCTTTTCAGGCGCTAAGGGGACACCCAGTTCCCGCATAAGCGCCTGAAATGTATTAAGGAGACGCGTACACGTGTCCGAGCCCTGTTCACCCCCGAACAAAAAGTCATCGAGGTAGTGGGCTACAGACCGGGACCCTGACCTGCGAACAAAGGCCCATTGAAGGAAAGTGCTAAAGCGTTCGAATGCCGAACATGAAATAGAACAGCCAAAAGGCATGGCCTTATCTACGTAGAACCTCCCTCGGAAACGAAAACCCAAGTCAGCACTGGCAGTAATCGGAATGCCGATTTGATATTGCACTTAGCCAGGAGCGCCCCGGGACCACAGGAGCGTACCATCTGTAGGGCCTGATCAAATGATGTATACCTGACCGAGCAAAGGTCATCAGGAATCGCATCATTGACAGAGGAACCCGCAGGGTAAGATAGATGGTGAATTAAAAGGAATTCACCTGGGGTCTTTTTCGGGACTAGCCCCAGAGGAGAGACCTTCAAGTTAGGGAATGGTAGTTCAGTAAAGGGCCCAGCAACTCTCATAGCATTCACTTCCTTAGCTATGCTTTGTGCAGCGACCTCCTCATTACCCTTCAGAGAAAGTAAGTTCGGGGCATCCTGCGGTCCCCGAACACCCCTAAATGGTATACGAAAACCAAACTGGAAACCTTCTAACAGGTACCTCGCATCATCCCATCTAGGATAAGCGGAAAGCCATCGATCCAGCATAGGGATATTAATTGGGGAGGGTGCCTTTTGCGTGGCCAGCACCGTCAGAGGGAGCTCTGACCGCCCCCTGCCCACCCCTACCTCTGCCTCGTGACCCACCAGCCCGCGGGCATGCGGAGGCGGCATGAGGGCCAGAGCAAGAGGGACACTCGTGTCGGAAACGACACTGACGCTTGTTGCACACGCCGCTAGATGAGAAGCTCCAACACAGCAGGCGGGCTGGAACCCCCTGCCCCGCCGGCTGGCGGGGAACCTGCGTCGCAGCAGCCCGCTGCACGGCATGGCCACAATGGTACCTATCACCAGGCGCCGGCCGCGTGGGAGTCATATAGAAGAGCCACAATTGCTGGCAGGGCTCATCCCACCTCATCTCAGGATGTAGGGCCACTCTCATCCTGAATTCTTCGTCGTAAGCCAACCACGATGGGCCAGGAAAATCAACCATCGCCCTATAAATATTGTCGAGGTATTGCACCATCGGAATGGCCAAAGCAGGCCGGGCCCTCAGGTATACCGCCATATATATGAGGTATGCCGGCAACCAGTTGGCCCAGGTGCGCGGTGGCTTACCACGACGGGACAACTCCTTGTCCCTGTCATCCTGTCCCTCCCTCTCGTCCTTGGTGGGCTCACGATTCAAGAGGGAGAAAATATCAACATACTCTCCTCGCCAAATCTTTTCCCTCGTGGCCTGTGATAGATGATCACCCAGGGGCAACGAATAACCAGCCGTCGGCAAAGCCGTCATCGGCACGTTCTGGATGGAGGGTATGCACAGCGGGCCCTGAATAGCCCCTGCAACACCTGGCATACCCACAAGGGCGGACACCCCTGCCCTAACCGGGGGGCCATTTGGCAACCATGAGTTAACAGGGCAGTGCGAATACAACTGCCCACCCATAGTAACCTGCCTCGGCCATGGCCACTGCACTCCCCCAGTGTGACTGGACAGTGTCGCTGGTGCACTCAATTGAACCGGATACTCACTAGTCGCACCGCCGTGAGCCGCCCCCACTGGGTGTTCCGGCCCATGGCAGGCGTCGGAGCTCGCGACAGGCCTCGAGCTCTGGGGCCACACCTGACCAGTCCCCACCGGCAAATCTGCTCGTGTGGGGAGCTGCGAGGCACCAGCTTGGTTTGGCCTGATGGCCGCGAGCAGCTCGACCCTGTTGACGGCCCGCTGGAGAGGCACGGCCGACGTGTTGGCTGGGATCGACGAAAGGGCCGTAATTGAAGCGGTGGCTAAGCCCCCAACGGAAGGCGGTGGGGCAATGCCCATTGATGCCTCTAGCACTGAAATGTGTGCGAGAAGCGCATCAACGGTGTCCGAGCCCCCTGTATAAGGTGGGCCAGACGGGCCGGATGGCCCACTGGGCAGTTGCTGAAGGGGAAACCCGAATGGGGATCCCGGGCCCAAATAGGGCCATGCCCAAAATTCCGGCCCGTGGGGGGCTGGAGGAATGGTGGGGTGGAAACCCACACCAGGCCCACATGGGCCACCCTGTCCTGGGCCATGAAAAGGCCCTCCAGGGGCAGGGGTCCCCGAGGGGCCAGCCTGTGCCAGCCCCGCCTGGAAGCTTGTGCCAGGCTGACAGGCGGAAGCCTGGTCAGCGACATTGGCGGCAGTGGGCAAAGCCATCCCACTGCCCTGCTGCGGGGGTGCCGTCCGAGCCCTCCAACCTGATGGCTGCCCCCCGGAGGAAGAGGGGGTGGGCAAAGCCCCCCCCCGCAGGCGCGGCTTGGGAGCCAGAGCCTTGCGCTTGGGAGCCATGTCTCCCAAGCTGAAGAGCGAAGCTGCTCCCTAATCGATCCCTGGCCAGGGATCCAACTCACAATCCTGTGCCCTGAGTACCGCAGTATCAATGAGCAAAGGAAATCCGTTTGAAAAGCTAAAGGTACGAAGGGGAGAGAAGCAAAGAGAAAAACGCGGTGTCGCATTCTAAAATGGCAGCTCGGCTGCCTCGTGGCCACCCCTTTTATAGAGGAGTGGCCATGACCCCTAACTACCCGGACGTCTGAGTCCGGGTGGGGGGCCCCCCCGCAAAGAGCATGGTGGCCATTTTGGCGCCACGCTTTCATTGTTTCCATACCTTTGCCTGATAGTAAACTGAAATGGGCTAGATCAGGGGTCAGCAATGTTGTCTCTCCAGATGTTCTCGGACTTCAATTCACAGAAGCCCCAACAGCAGGAGTGCCAGGTTTGCTACCCCCTGGGTTAGATAATATGATTTCTTCAAAACTGCAAGGATCTGAAGCAAAGAGATTATTTGCAGCTAGGTTGAATTGCTCCACTGCAAATGGATAAGGCCCAATAGGACAGCCCTAATATCCCCTACAAATTCCTAACAGGCTCAAGAGGTCAGTGCAAACCACACAAGGATATTTGTCATTATATTATCCCCAAATCGTTTACACTTCTGCTCCTGCTATAGCAACTTTATGAAAACAACTATTTTATAAAGCAGAGGAAGAATCCATCCGCATTGTGTATGCTACCATTTCCGGTGCTTTGATACCAAACATGTATATTGTACATTGTTTTCTATGCAAATAAAAAAATTCAGCTCAAACTAAAAATACAATTGAGCATGACCTTCAAGAGAGAGTTCCTATCCCAGCCAGCTCTAGTTGAAACGGTGGTGGCTGTTGCTGCTTTTTCCTGGCTGCAGACGCAGAGAGAGGTAGAAAGGAGCAATCAGCTTGTTTATGGCAGGTTTTAGTGCTTCGGTGCGATAATCAAAGAGACTTTGGCAGAAAACAGCTCGGGTCTTTTGTGCGCCAGTGAGTTCTGCTCAGTTTTGCTCTATAAAATCCAGGCTCTTGTCGACAAGAACTAGCAGCTTCCCAAGGTTTCTGCTGATTTGGAAGAATCAACCCCTTGCCGCTCCATGTCACTTGGCATGGTAGCTCCTCCTCTGCTGCACTCTTTGCAAAATGACTGTTCCCTACGTGCAGTTGAGCACTTGGATTAAACACCTGCACTAAACAATTGGCAGAGCCAAAAGAGCTTGTTAGAGGCTCCATATCCTGTGTGGGAATCACTTCAAATGAAATGAATTATTCTACTCGGCACGCAAGACTTCTTCCCTAAGAAAAATCCCTGCTTTTCTGGGTGCAATTAGTTTCAAGTGGTCTGCACAGGCAATATGGCACTGCACAGCTGCATCCCTGGAACTTTATGACTTTCATGCTTTTGATGGCGGTACTTATTACTTTCCAAAAAGGACCTTATCACACACAGCAATCTCCCCGGTAGAGATGTATTTGCCAGAGAGTTGAGAACATCTTGATTTGGATACGGTGTATATCCATTAGGCAGTTATTGCAGCTTGATACGACTTCAACGGCTGTAGCTCCGTCCTATGCAACCCCAAGATTTGCAACTCTGTGAGGGTCTGAGAATTCTCTGCAAGTCTTGTATTAAAGGGCTGTAGGTGACACCTCTCTAGCAAAGAATTCCACTTACTAAATTGCAAACTGCAGTATTCCACAGGATAGTATCATTGACAGATAAAGTAGCATCATCTATTCTTATAAAAAAATAGTTTAGACCCATGATGGTGAGCCTTGGTACTCCAGATGTTCTTGGACCTCAATTCCCAGAAGCCCAAGCCCTGTGAATTCACACAAATGGGTTTGCTGTGATTCATCCGGCCTACTCCATGACGCCCTCGTTACTCCTGGAAGAGGAAGTAATACAAGCGCGGCGCCAAAATGGCCGCCGCGCTCTTTGCGGGCCCCCCCACCGGACGAAGAGCATCCGGGTAGTTAGGGGGCATGGCCAGCACCCTTATAAAAGGGGCGGCCACGAGGCAGCCGAGCTGCCATTTTGCGAAGCGACGGAGAGGAGAAGTTTTTCCCCATTGCTCCGTCGCTCTTACCTTAGCCGGGAAGCTATTGCGGGCAGCGGTCCTTTTCGTTCCTTTTCTTCGGCTTCCCAGCACTTTCAAGAATGCCTTCCAAAAAGAAGGCGTTGGCGAACGCGGTTCGCACTTCGAGGAGGCGCCAGCCGGGTCGGAGGACCGCGACTGCGCCCTCCCAACAGCCCCCTTTGCCGGCGCCCACCGGGACCGGTGGGATGGGGTCGGTTTCCCCATGGCCCGGGACTGGGCGCCCTCAGACCGGCCTGGCGGGGGCCGCGGCCTCCGGCTCTCAATCGGTGGCTCCCGGCTCTGGCCCGGTTTATACCTCGGGGCCTTCTGCCCTTGCCCCGCAACTACCTGCGGTGGGCTTTAACCACGGGGGGTGGTTGGGTTCCCTTCCCTGGCAGGGCATACCTCCGGCCCCTCAAGGGCCGGTACTGGGTTCATGGCCGTATTCGGGACCCGGGGTCCAGAGACCTGACCCGGCGCCTCTTATCAGTGGGCCAGCCGGCCCTATGCCCCCCATCAGTGTTGGGTGCTATGTTAATGTTGACGCCCTTCTGGCCCGCGTAGCGGCCCTTGAGGCTTCTTTGGGGGTGGTTAACCCACCCGGGGCGCCTTTGGGACCACATGTCGACCCATCAGCTGCCGGTCATCGGCAGGCGGCCGGACGGGTAGAGCTGCTTGAGGCCCGTGGGTCGGCGTCAGCCGCGGCCTCGCAGCTCCCCGTGCAACAGTTGCTGCCGTCAGGTACTGACCAGGCCTCGTCCACGAGCTCGGTTGCGGTCGCGAGCTCCGACGCCCACAGTGGGCCGGAACCCCTGGTAGGGGTGGCCCATGGGGGTGCAGCGGGTGAGTATGTGGTTCAAACTAGTGCACCCACACCACTGCCTACACTGGGGGGGGGGCGTCCAGTGGCCGTGGCCCCGTATGGCTGGCGCGGTGGTTCAGCCGCCGCCGGGCCATACGGGTGCGGCACCATCAATCCAGGGCCCCACTGGGGGCGGCGCCCTCTGTCCCGTTGGGAACTTACTCGGGGTGGCGGGCTTGGTCCAGGCTCCTTTCACCGTGCCCAATGCGGCCTCTGTGCCGTTGTCGGCATTGCCTACGGTGGGGTATTCTCTGCCCCTTGGGGATCATCTGGCCCAGGCCACCAAAGAGAAAATCTGGCGGGGGGAGTATGTGGACATTTTCTCCCTTCTGAATAGAGAACCCACCAAGGAGGAGAGGGAGGGGCAGGATGAGAAAGATAAGGAACAGGCACGTCGTCGTAAGACGCCACGCACGTGGGCCAACTGGCTGCCAGCGTACCTCATATACATGGCTGTGTACCTCAGGGCCCGGCCGGATCTGGCCATTCCGATGGTCCAGTACTTGGACAACATATACCGGGCGATGGTTGACTTCCTGGGCCCGTCGTGGTTGGCTTACGATGAAGAATTTCGCATGAGAGTGCCCCTACACCCGGAGATGAGGTGGGATGAGCCCTGCCAGAAGCTGTGGCTTCTGTATATGACCCCCACGCGCCCGGCGCCTGGGAAGAGGTACCATTGTGGACATGCGGTCCAGCGAGCTGCTCCGGCACAGACACCCCGCCAGGTGGCGGGGCAGGGGGTTCCAGCCCGCCTGCTGTGTTGGACCTTCTCGGCCAATGGTACCTGCAGCAGGAGAAATTGCCGATACAGGCATGAGTGTCCCTCTTGTGCTGGCCCCCACGCTGCCTCCGCCTGTCCCAGGCCGGGAGGAGCGCGGGGCAGGGGTAGAGGTGGACAGGGGGCGGGCAAGACTGCCGCAGAGGGAGCTGGTCAGGCAAAAGGCCCCCTCACCAATTGATGTGGACATGTTAGAGCGTTGGCTCACGATGTACCCGAGGAGGGCAGACGCAGCTTACCTGCTTGAGGGTTTCCAGCAGGGGTTTCGCATTCCTTTCACGGGGGTCAGGGCTCCCCAAGATGCGCCCAACCTTTTGTCACTTAGGGGAAGGGAGGAGGTGGCTGCCTTGAGCATTATTAAGGAGGTGGATGCTGGCAGGGTTGCCGGCCCTTTCCCTGCCCCCCCGTTTCCTAATTTAAAAGTTTCCCCCTTGGGGCTAGTGCCCAAAAAGTCACCGGGTGAGTTCCGCTTAATACATCACTTGTCCTACCCAGCCGGCCGATCGGTCAATGATGCTATCCCGGATGACCTTTGTTCGGTCCGGTATACATCTTTTGACCAGGCTCTGCGCATGGTGCGCTCATGTGGCCCGGGTGCACTGTTGGCTAAGTGCGACATCAAGACGGCCTTCCGTCTTCTGCCGGTGCACCCGGGCGACTTTGAGTTGCTGGGTTTCAAGTTCCGGGGTGAATATTACTTCGATAAGGCCATGCCTTTTGGTTGTTCCATCTCCTGCTCGGCTTTCGAGCGTTTCAGCACCTTCCTGCAGTGGGCGTTCATCCGCAGGTCGGGATCTCGGTCTGTAGCCCATTACCTGGATGATTTTTTATTCGGGGGTGAACGGGGCTGGGACACTTGTGCGTGTCTCCTCAATACATTTCAGACGCTAATGATGGAACTTGGTGTCCCTTTGGCGCCCGAAAAGACCGAGGGCCCATCTACCAAGCTCACATTCCTGGGGGTGGAGATTGACACGGTAGTGCAAGCATCCAGGTTACCGGATGATAAGGTATCACGGATCGTTGCACTCATATCCGGCTTGGTGGCTAAACGCAAGGCGTCCCTTCGTGAGCTACAGGTGCTGCATGGTCACCTCAATTTTGCTTGCAGGGTGATCGCACCTGGCAGAGCCTTTGCTCGACGCTTGTGCGACGCCATGATAGGCTTAACCAAGCCCCACCACAGGGTACGTCTTAGCAGGGGCCTTAGGGCGGATATGCTCATCTGGCTCCAGTTCCTGAGGGAGTTCAACGGGGTGTCCTTCTGGAGGTCCGACCTTCTGGCTTCCCCTCGTTTCCAGGTCCAGTCCGATGCATCGGGGTCCCTGGGTTATGGGATGTACTTCAATGGGAAGTGGGCCTACGGCAGGTGGCCGCCAGCCTGGTCGGGCACGGGTTGCTTGCGCGACCTCACGTATCTGGAATTTTTTCCCATTCTGGGAGCCTTGATGCTATGGGGTGAGGAGTGGGCCAATTCGGTAGTACATTTCTGGTGTGACAATGCGGCAGTTGTTCACATTGTCAACTCACAGACGTCTAAATCTCCCAGGGTCATGGAGCTGGTGCACCAGTTTGTGTTGCGTAACCTGCGCCTCAATGTGCTGTTCAGGGCTAGGCATGTGCCTGGTGTTAATAACGATATTGCTGACGCTTTGTCCCGCCTGCAGATCTCCCGGTTCCGTGCCTTGGCCCCGGACGCAGAGGAATTTCCCTCGCCGCTCCCGGACGAGATATGGACACTTGGCAAGGAGAGGTGAACCGGGCGATCGGCATGTTGCTGGCGCCCCGCACGCGTAAGGCGTATCACCACACGTTCATCACTTTTCAGGCCTTTTGTGCCCAGTTTCGACTGCCTGAGGCTTGGCCTATCCCAGTCGCCCACATTCTACAATTCATGGTTTACCTACATGCCCAGGGCCTAGCACCCCGCACCATAGCATCCAGGCTGTCAGCGTTGGCATTCATGGCCAAAGTAGGGGGTTACGCTGACAGTACCACTGATTTCTGCATACAACATGTTTTGGAGGGGTGGGTGCGGGAGCGTGGGCGTAGCCCGGATGACCGCCACCCAATTTCCCCAGGGGTACTTACCCACCTAGCACGGGGCTGGCATGACCTCTGTTTTGACAGGTATGAGGCCGCCCTGTTTCATGCGGCTACTACGGTGGCCTTTTTTGGAGCGCTCCGCATCAGCGAGCTGGTGATGCTGTCTAAGGCGGATGCAAGTCGTAGGGCACTGGAACTCGACGATGTCTATGTTTGCAATGATTGGGCTCAGTTGAGGATACGCTCCTCTAAAGTTGATCAGCACGGCGTAGGCAGTGGAGTACGACTGCTACGATGTTCATTGGCAGACATCTGTCCGGTTGGTGCCCTACAGGAGTTTCTTGCACTGCGTGGCACGCACCATGGCCCATTTTTCTGTCACCAAGATGGGTCTCCCCTTACTAATTTTCAATTTTGGAAGGTGACCGGTAAGGCACTAGCCAGTGTTGGCCTCCCTGGGGCTTGTTACGGCACCCATTCATTTAGGATAGGGGCGGCTTCTACTGCAGCTGCTTTTGGGTACTCCGGGGCGGAAATACGCCGCATGGGAAGGTGGGGATCACAATGTTTTCAGTTTTATGTTTGCCCTCTTCAACCGTGAGTACCAGTTTAGTCACTGTATTGTTCTCCCCCCTCTTTTCCTTGACAGACCCTGGGTGTCGTATTACACCGGTGGCAGTATGGCTGGTGGGCCACAGCTACGTGCATAGGGCAGCGTAGTACGCTGCGGCGACAGAGTGGGGACCCCGACTGGGACTGGGTGCATCCGCAAGTCTCAGATGGTATGGTAAGCATGGCATGTTATGGCGGGAACTGTTGCCATTCCTTTTGTCCAGCAGGAATGCTGACCCGCCAGATATTCTGATCATACACCTTGGGGGCAATGATTTGGGACAGGTCACTGGACTATCGCTGAAGCATGCGATTTGCGGTGACCTGGCTTACTTACATTATGTGTGGCCAGCCACAACCCTCATTTGGTCAGACATGGTACCGCGGCATGCTTACAGGGGAGGGTTCGACCTCCAGTCCCTTGATCAAGCTCGTCGCTCGTTGAACAGGGCTATTGCCCGGTTCCTTCTCGACAAGGGTTGGGGGCGCGTCATTAGGCACCCCGCAATCAGCCTACAAAATTATGAGCTTTATTCAGGGGATGGGGTCCATCTGTCGCAGGGAGGTATGGGCCTCCTGTTAGGAGATTGGCGAGCAGGCCTGTTGACCGAGCTGACGGTCTGGGGGGGGGGGGCGTCCAGCCTTTATTGAGCCTCTCCGTGTGGCGGGTAGCACTGGTAAGGTAAACATTTATGACCCACAGGTATCCAGCAGGTTCGCAATTGACTGGACAACACTAGACAGGCACAAGTTGATTAAACGTTGTCCGGTCAATGATGAACCAGGCGATGGGGTGATGGCAAGAGCTATGCAGCATGCATCACCCCGTTATTTTACGGATACGCGTCAGAGGGTGGGGTCAATAGTTAGGTATTGACTACGGTCAACAATTTGTTTGTTGTCAACAAACAAATTGATACAAATGGATACATTGTAACCAATTGCCGTTGGCAATTTTGGGTGGTACCTTACCAGTGTTACTTCGGCCTGCTTGCCTTAAGAATTATAATTGGTTGAATACCAATAGAAATTTATAATTCAGACTAGGGCATGAATCAATAAATGTGGCCCAATGCCGTTATCCACTTTCATCAGTGTCTGAGTCCTTTATTGGGGGGTGCACCTGCAATGCAAGTGCGGCGCCAAAATGGCCGCCGCGCTCTTTGCGGGCCCTCCTCCACCGGACGAAGAGCATCCGGGTAGTTAGGGGGCATGGCCAGCACCCTTATAAAAGGGGCGGCCACGAGGCAGCCGAGCTGCCATTTTGCGAAGCGACGGAGAGGAGAAGTTTTTCCCCTCCACCCCCTCCCTAGTTAACAGTGTGATATTTTGGTCGCTTCGGGGCCGGGTGGGAATTTTTGGCTGGGACCTACAATTGGCTCTTGGGTCCTGGCTTTTTTGCCCATCCCACACTGTTGCTATGGTTTACTTTGGTCACATGGGCGGGTAGCACTGGTAAGGTAAACATTTATGACCCACAGGTATCCGGCAGGTTCGCAATTGACTGGACAACACTAGACAGGCACAAGTTGATTAAACGTTGTCCGGTCAACGATGAACCAGGCGATGGGGTGATGGCAAGAGCTATGCAGCATGCATCACCCCGTTATTTTACGGATACGCGTCAGAGGGTGGGGTCAATAGTTAAGTATTGACTACGGTCAACAATTTGTTTGTTGTCAACAAACAAATTGATACAAATGGATACATTGTAACCAATTGCCGTTGGCAATTTTGGGTGGTACCTTACCAGTGTTACTTCGGCCTGCTTGCCTTAAGAATTATAATTGGTTGAATACCAATAGAAATTTATAATTCGGACTAGGGCATGAATCAATAAATGTGGCCCAATGCCATTATCCACTTTCATCAGTGTCTGAGTCCTTTATTGGGGGGTGCGCCTGCAAAACGCGCCAGCAAGGCCAGCAAGGCTTTTCCAAAAGTTCATTCTTTTAAAAAATTGGTTTCTACTCCTGTTGCTTAATAAACCCTAATATATCTCAAATCATCAGTCTGTTCTAGACAAAATTAAATGAGTGCTATAATCACCTTTGTTACATTAGATGCCATGCTATGTACAGTACTTTGCAAGGGGAGAGACCTGTAGATGGTGCTATAAACTAACAGGAAAAAGCTAGGTCTGCAATGAACTTATTCCTAGTTGTTAGTGAACTTTCCAGAATTTAAAAAGTGCATATTTTTATAAAGATATCAATGATATAGAGAAATATTGTGTGAACTAAGGTCTGCTATATAGTGATGAGTCCATTTATTGTAATGTTCAACTATCTTCTGCTAAAGAACAAAGACACAATATTACCTCCCCATTTTGGTGTGTTCCTTTTTTAAAGAAATGTCTGTGTTGCCTTGCTTCAAATGTGAATTATACAAAGAAGTGACATAATTTAAAAAATATAACCAGCCAAAAGCAATAGAATAGAACAAAAGCAAAATACAAAGAGCCATTTGTAAATCAACAGCAGAGGTGATGTGTTGGCATGTCTGGACAAATAAAAATTTCAATTTCTCACATGGCATCAGTTGGGATTTCATAGAAACTGTACTACAGATATGTGGCATCATGATCAGATGGCAGCAGGAGAGAGGCAGGTAAAGTACATGGTAACAGAACCAGAGCAAAAATGGACACTAACTCATAAATATGTAATCGCAGACAGATAGGCAAGGAATCTCTCATTCTCTCTCTCATACACAAAAGTAGGTCTTTACTCCATAACACACACTTGTCCCCATCATATTAGTCCAGAACTCAGCTGAAGAGCATAAAGGTACAACGTGCCTTTCCTCAAAACACCTTGTTACTATTTCCCTCACTGTTGGGTTCAGAGCAGAGCAATTTTTTAAATTTAACACCCTTACATCTTATTGCCCTCCCCCCAAATCCTACATTTATACACACAGGCAAGTATCCTGCTTACTTGCTCTACATTTCTATTGGACATGATGTTGAATGTTTTCTGTGAAAGCTGCCTGCTCGCCTATACAGTGCAGCTGCTTCTTCAATAGCTATGTGAATAAATCTCTGCTTTGGGATTCCCAGGGCCAAGGCGCTGTGTGAAGAGTTTGTAAACATAATTTTGGCAATCCTTCCACACCATGCCCTGACACCAAAGACCCCCAAGTCAGGTTTTAGTTTGGTACTTGGCATTTCATGTGAAAAATATTGGGTATTACCTAATATTTTTCACATGAAATGCCACGTACAAAACTAAAGCCTGGCTTGGGGGTCTTGACTTTGAGAGCTACTGCCCCAACTGGGCCAAACTGCTTAAGGTGCTCAAGCTCATATTCAAATCTCTTTGCAACAGAATTTAATTTAAATTTAATTTAATTGTTCAAATTGTATGCCGCCCCACTCGCATTGTTCCTGATATATATATATCAGGAACAATGTATAGAATATTACAAAAAAAAAAACCCCTCAAAAACTCAACTCCCCCACAACTGAATCCACTTCCCTCCAGGCCAGACAGGCTGAGGGAAGGAGTCCGTAGCGGGTGCGGCGGTGGCATTTTTGTGGCCTCAGGACAGCTGCTCCCACTTCCCTCTGTTCACCTCCTGAAGAATAATCACAAAACAAGGCAAGCTGATTTACAAAACATAGAGATAAGTAAAACTCACTGTAGGTTAGGCATATACAGTAGTACCTCATACAATGATTTAAATCTGTTCCACAAGGTTCGCTGTTGTACGAAACAATTGCTATACAATGCATGCATCATATAACGATTTTCTCTATGGAATGCATTGTACAACAAAAAATTTTTTTGCTTAGTGGTTTTTCTCATTGAAAAATTGTTGTACGATTGGTTGACACCATTCCCCCTAAAAAAACCTAATTGTTATGTGATTTCGTTGCTATACGGGGCAATTGTTGTATGAGGTTCCACTGTACCTTTAGCCACATGAGAGACTCCACTCCTAAATATGAAAATCAACATTGTAGCTTGACCTTTAACTTGAGCAATATTAGGCTATGTTGGGGATGGGTGTGGAAGCTAGTAGCACCAAGTCAGCACCATTTGCCATGCTGCCTGGGACTCATGGGAAATGGAGTACAACAATATGGGACAGGCCCCAAAGCCCTCACCCTGGACTGAACTGACAAGTAGCCTGATTTGATATAAGACACTTTCCTGTTGATCTTCTAGGTTCATGATGGTGAACCTTGGCACCCTAGGTGTTATTGGACTTCAATTACTACAAGCCCAAGTCAGCACTCCTGTTCATCAGGGCTTCTGGGAATTGAAGTTCAAAAACACCTGGAGTGCCAAGGTTTGCCATCTCTGTAGGCTAATTTATGTCACTTTGGTGGAACTATACTCGGGGTGTGTGGGTTTCTAAGATGTTTTTAAAAGGTATATTTTACTTTTACCAATGGATTTCTAGCTTGTGTTCAGTTTCATTAGCACTATATATTCTTATCTTATTAGGCAATGGTCTTACAATAGTTTGGATAGTATTGATACTTATAATTTGGGATGAGGAAGGAGAACATAAAACCTAGCTAGTGAAGAAGCAAGCATGGTATGAGGGTCTTTAACTCTTGACCTGATGACCTTCCAGTCATCAAATTCAGCGTCTTAACCAATAAGCCACCACAGTCCTGGAGGAGGTACTTTAAGGTTATTCTGCTTTATGAGAAAATGTATACCAACTAGACTTGTTTATCATAGTGGGCAAAAGTGGATGGAAATAAGCCTTTCATTTCTCAGGAAAAGTCCTGTATGAGATAAACATGAGTCAGGGTGACCAGCTGTAAAGCAATTTTTTTTGTTTGTGTGACCGGAAGATAACTATATATGTCTTTTCCATTGAGCTTATGTCAATATCTTAATATGAGGAAAACAAATAACACCTGTGTATGAGATAATTTGATATGAGACTGCGATTTGTTAGAAATGTGATATAAATATGATACCCCAGAAAAGCAGAAAGGGAGAAATAGAAGCAGGAGAGACAGCATAGATCTCTCTCAAACAGGCATGATAATGACATTTTTCTGTCTGTCATTTTATTATGCTTAAAGGCTAAATGAGTTTATTTTAACATTTTCTTTTAAGGTATTTTGATGTTTGTTTGTTTTTTCACTTTTAAAATGGTAACTTGTAACTCATATTTTAAATACCTGCCTGTAAATTGGGCTTCAGTTTGTATATGTGTAACTTGTATGTCTGCAATATTTTTGATGTATCTTATTTGTTTGGTATTTATCCAAAGCATATTGGAATTCCTAATTTGTGCTCCTGTGTTAAAAGTTTCATAATATTAAGTATGCACCTACAATTCAACATGATTGTAAGAAGATGCTAAGACATTTTGAATCATGTGCCCATTTTATGTTTTCAACAATTTTGAACTGCTATTGAAGCAAGAAAAAAATGTTTGTGGATAGATCAAACTGTTTTTGCCTTACATAAATTGCAACCTAGATACCCAGATGGTTTAAACCTTAGTGTTCCAGCTGTTCTTACACTTCATTTCTGTTATGTATTGAATGAATGTTGCAAGGTTCCCTTTAACAGAATGTAACCAGTCAATGCATCCAATTGTATTTATTGTTGCATATCAGCCACCCAGGAATCGTGTGCTCCAAAACTGTTATCGAACTGCAAAGTTAAAAGGACCTCTCAGGATATAGCCCATTGCAGGCGCACCCCCCAAAAAAGGACTCAGACACCGGTATAAGTGGATAACGGCATTGGGCCACATTTATTGATTCATGCCCTAGTCCGAATTATAAATTTCAATTGGTACTCAGCCAATTATAATTCTTAAGGCAAGCAGGCCGCAGTAACACTGGTAAGGTTCCTCCCAAAATTGCCAACGGCAATTGGCTACAATGTATCCATTTGTATCAATTTGTTTGTTTACAACAAACAAATTGTTGACCGTAGTCAATCAACTATCTACTGACCCCACCCTCTGACGTGTATCCATAAAATCACGGGGTGATGCATGCTGAAGAGCTCATGCCATCACCCCCTTGCCTGGTTGGTCGTTGACCGGTCAACGTTATTACACCTGTACCTGTCTAAGTGTTGGCCAGTCAATTGCGAACCTGCCGGATACCTGTGGGTCATAAATATTTACCTTACCAGTGCTACCCGCCCATGTGACCAAAGTCAATAGCAAAGCTCCTATATCAAACCATAGCAACAGTGTGGGATGGGCAAAAAAGCCAGAACCAGGAAGCCAATTGTAGGTTCCAGCCAAAAATTCCCACCCGGCCCCGAAGTGACCAAAATATCACACTGTTCACTGGGGAGGGGGTGGAGGGAAAAACTTCTCCTCTCCGTCGCTTTTACAAAATGGCAGCTCGGCTGCCTCGTGGCCACCCCTTTTATAGAGGGGTGGCCACGCGCCCTAACTACCCGGATGTCTGAGTCCGGGTGGGGGGGGCCCGCAAAGAGCACGGCGGCCATTTTGGCGCCGCACTTTCATTGCAGGCGCACCCCCCAAAAAAGGACTCAGACACCGGTATAAGTGGATAACGGCATTGGGCCACATTTATTGATTCATGCCCTAGTCCAAGTTATAAATTTCAATTGGTACTCAGCCAATTATAATTCTTAAGGCAAGCAGGCCGCAGTAGCACTGTTAAGGTTCCTCCCATAATTGCCAACGGCAATTGGCTACAATGTATCCATTTGTATCAATTTGTTTGTTTACAACAAACAAATTGTTGACCGTAGTCAATCAACTATCTACTGACCCCACCCTCTGACGTGTATCCGTAAAATCACGGGGTGATGCATGCTGAAGAGCTCATGCCATCACCCCCTTGCCTGGTTCGTCGTTGACCGGTCAACGTTATTACACCTGTACCTGTCTAAGTGTTGGCCAGTCAATTGCGAACCTGCCGGATACCTGTGGGTCATAAATATTTACCTTACCAGTGCTACCCACCACACGGGGAGACATCCATGATGACTCACCGCCCCCCCAAGACCGTCAGCTCGGTCGCCAGGCCTGCTTGCATCACACCAAGAACGAGGTACATACCTCTAGCCGACAGGTGGACCCCTTCTCCCGCTTACCAGCAAAATTTTTGTCTAATCCTATCAGCCGGTATCCAATGGCCATCTTACAGCCATGCACAGAACGGGATGGAGCCACAGCCCCGTCCGCTGACTGCCGGAACAGTCCGAACTAGGGAGATCCGCATCTCCCCTAAATTGGTGTCTCGGCACGATGTTAGACCATAGCGACCGTATGTAAGCCATACGTGATGTAAAAAGCCAGGTCACAGCCCCCCGGCGGTTTAGTAACAGCAGTGATCCGTATAATATCGCTGCCACCGGGGTGCCTGTAAAACATAGGGCGGTCAAGCATCCCTGTCAGACAGCAGGAATGGCCTCAGTTCCCGCCCCCATGTGCCGCGCATACCATACCATAGCCTTTGTGCAGATGCACAGAGCCCGGCCGGGGTCCACTCTCTGTCGCTGCAGCCTATACCGCTGCCCAGTGTACATAGCTGCGGCCCACCAACCCCCCATCACCGGTGTGTTGAGACCCTTAGGATCTGTAAAAGAGGAGAAAAAAGGTGAAGGGCATATACAGGTACTCATACAATGAGGGGACGTACATATCTGAAATTGCGCGTAGACGCATATCCACCTCATAGTACCCCAAACGTAGCCACGATCAGCGCGACGCCTACCTTAAGTAAATGGTG
Organism: Bradypodion ventrale; assembly: GCA_035047345.1. Lineage (NCBI taxonomy): Eukaryota > Metazoa > Chordata > Lepidosauria > Squamata > Chamaeleonidae > Bradypodion > Bradypodion ventrale. The sequence continues at coordinate 450,730,360 of JAWDJE010000001.1, read as the reverse complement.
CCAAAACGGGCCCCACACCACGAAACGCGGCACCGGTCACCCTCAGGGACTGTACTATGGTAAGGGTAGACCCATCCCGGTGGCAGAAAACAGGCTGGGGCGCGCAGCAGGCACTGTCGAAAAATCATGTAGAGCACCAACCGGACAGATGTCTCGAAAACTTAGTAGCAGTATACACCACTGCCCACCGTGCTGAGACACCCGTGAGGACCGTATCCCCACTCGAGCCCACTCATGTGACAGAGACATCTTCGAGTTCCAGTGCCCTATGAGACACCTCCGCCTTACACAGGTGGTACCAACTCTGGCACCCTCTCACTGATGCGGAGCGCTCCAAAAGGCTACCGTGGTATCTGCGTGGCTAAGAGCCACCTCCCACCTATCTGTACATAAGTAATGCCACCTCGTGCAAGGTGGGTCAAAATTCTGGGAAAAGGAGTGACGCGTGTAGGGGCAGCGGGCACGTTCCCATGTCCACCCTTCCCCGACACGACACATGAACTCATAGTGATACGCCTTACGCGTGCGAGGTGCCAATGACATGTCCGGTTCCCTTCAGCTCGCCTAACGTCCAGCTATCGGCCAAACGTGGCAAGTTGAATTCCTCTGCTTTGGGAGTAAAGCACGGAAACGGGTGATCCGCTGGTGGGGAAAAGCAGCAGTAGAGTCATTATTCATACCTAGAACATGTCTGGCCTGGAACAGCACATTTAGGCGTAGGCTTCACAAAAGAATAGACAAACTAATGTCAGGACCCGGGTGATTTGCATGTCTGAGTGTTGACAATGTGCACCACTGCCGCATTGTCACGCCTAAATTGGACCACTGAGTAGGCCCACTCATTGCGCCATAGCCTCAGTGATCTCTAAAACGGGAGAAAACGTGATTACGGTGATCGCGGGGACAATCCGTGCACCCACCCTCAGAGTAAACCCCATAAGTCAGAGAGCCGGGGGTATCTGACCGTGCTAGATATCTAGGGCAGACCACTAGGTCTGAACTCCCATAAGAGACCCCTCTAAACCCAGGAGTAATTTGAGCCAGAGCAAACAAATTAAGGGGGCAATGAATTAACTACAATTCCCAAGGGCATAGTCTATGTTTGGCAATCAATGCCAAAATCGCCATGGACATCCAAGCCACCGTATCAATGGTTAACCTGGATGCCCGCGCGACAGCAACGAGGCGTAAATGTGATGCCAGAAGATGGGACCTCGGTCTATTCAGGCGCCAAGGGGACAGCCAGTTCCCACCTGAGTGTCTGAATCGTGATGAGGAGACGCGTACACGTGTCCAAGCCCCGTTTAACCCCAGACCCAAAGTCGTCGAGGTAATGGGCTGGAGACCGAGGCCCCAACCTGTGAGCGAATGCCCACTGAATGAAAGTCCCACATCTGTCGGGTGCTGAACCTAAATTAACGCGGTCAGAAAGGGGGTTGGCCTTATCTAATTAAAATTCCCCTCAAAACCCAAAAACCCGATAGGTCTAAATCATGAGGTGCACTGGCAAAAAGCTGGAAGCCGAGTGCATATCACACTGTGCCAAAACAGCACCAGAATTGCGTGAGCGCACCACCCATAGTAGCCGAGGTAACTACGAGTACCTGACTGAACAAGGTCATCAGGAAGGGCATCCCTGAACGGAGCACCCACAGGGTAAGCCGAATGGAGGATTATATTACATTCACCCTTTTCCTAGCTCGGTATGAGCTTCAAGGGGATACATTCGACTAAGGAAAGGTGGTTCCAAGAAGGGCCCCCCATTACTCTCATAGCCCCCAACTTCCTAACTGTGGACAGTGGGGCCCCATCTCCATTACCCTGGAAGGGAACCAGATTAGTAGCATCCTAGGGCCCCCAACACCCCCGAATGGATACAAAAGCCCCATTGGAAAACCCTCCAGCAGGTCTCCCGCCCCATCCCCTCTCGGATGAACTGAGTGACATCCCCCCAGGCTGACTGTACTTGGGGCGGGGGGGGGGCTTATGACAAAGTTAGTTGCTGCAGACGGAGCTCTGATCGCCCCTGTGCACCCCTACCTCTGCCCTGTAACCCACCAACCCGCGGGCACGCGGAGGCGGCGAGAGGGCCGGCGCAAAAAGGGGGGCACTAAGTCGGTAACGACCGTGGTGCTTAGTACAGACATCGTCAGCTGAGCAGGCCGAACACAGTAGGCGGGCTGGAACCCCCCGCCCGACCAGCTTGCATGGAACCAGTGTCTAAACAGCCCGCTGCTCAGCATGACCACCATGGTACCCATCACCAGGCACCAGTTCCGTGGGAATGATGTACGCGAGCACCCTTGCTGACAGGACTCATCCCAACTCCCCTCGGGATATAGAGCCACCCTCATCAACATTCCTCACCATGAGCCAACTGTCATGGGCCCATCCGCTTGACCTCAGGATGGCCCAAACAGGTCAAGCCCTGCGGCATACCACAATACGTACAAGGTATGCCGACAACCAGTTGGCCCCAAGGTGCGCGGTGGCGAACGACGATGGGACATCTCTTTGTCTCAGCTGTCCTGTCCTTCTCTCTCCTCCCAGTGGGCTCGCAGTTCAATAGGGAGAATATCCACATGTCCCCCTCCAGCCCTTGCCCCTCATGGCCTGCGGCCAATAATCAACCGGGGCCAGTAATAGCCGTCCATTGGCAAAGCCCTTGACGGCACGTTCTGTATAAAGGTGCCTACGCAGCAGGATCCAGACAGCCCTTGCGATGCTCAACACTGTTCTGGGGGCGGACACCCCAGTGCGTGGTGGCTTACTACGGCGGGACCACACAATGTCTCTGTCCTCCTGTCCGTACCTCCTATCCTTATTGGGGTCTCAGTTCATAGGGAGAATATATCCACGTACTCCCCCCACCACCAAATCTTTTCCCTCATGATCTGGGGCAGATGATCACTGGGGGGGCCCCATGAATAACCAGTCGTCGGCAATGCCATTGCCGGTACATGATGTACACCGGACATACACAGCGGGACCTGGACAGCCCCTGTGATGCCCCGTACTGCCCCGGGGGCGTAAACCCCCACCCCCAACGTCATGCCAGAATGCAACCAAGGGGCACTCGGATAGGATGGCGAGTGATGCCCCCCAGTCTCAAATTGGCGAGGCAAAGAGCACTGAACCCCCACTGCTGGAAATGGACTGTGATGTGTGTGCATTCAACTTGAACCTAATACTCACAAGTTGCACCCCCGTGAGCCGCCCCCACTGGGGGTTCCGGCCCACGGTGGGCGTCGGAGCTCGCGACCAAAATTGAGCTCTGGGGCGACCTCCAACGCACTCCAGCCGCAGTTCCAGACAAACGGGGAGCTGCGAGACAGCAGCGGGCACAGGCCGGACTGTCACGAGAAGCTCGACCCAGCTGGCCGCCTGTTGCATAGTGGCAGCAGTCGAAGTAGCCGGCAGACACAAAGGTGGGCCAGGTGGGCCGGATGGCCCACTAGGTATTGAGCCAGAGGCCCTAATTTGAGAGCCTGGGCCAGAATAGGGCCATGCCCAAAACTCCGGCCCCTAATGGGTAAAATGTGCTGTGAGCCAGCACCAGGCCCTCCCCCCAATCGTTCCGGCCCGTGGCCGGCAGCCGTGGGCCGAGGGCCGGATCCTCTGAAGGGCCGATCCCTAGGGATGCCTCTAGCGCCGCTACGCGGGCCAGTAATGCATCCACCGCCGCCGATCCCCCTGCATAAGGGGGCCAGGTGGGCCGGACGGCCCACCGGGCAATAGTCCAGGGGCCCCTACTTGAGAGCCAGGCCCCAAAAAGGGCCATGCCCAAAACTCCGGCCCATGAGGGGCCGGGGTAAGCCCTGCTGTGCAACCGCACCAGGCCCTCCCCCCTGCTCAAAACCCATGCGGGCCGGGGGCCGAAGCCCCTGTAGGGCCAGTCTGATGCTGGAGGGCCGCGGGCCATGGCCTAAGCTGCCCCATCCCACCGGTCCCGGTGGGTGCCTCCGGTAAGGAGTCCTGTTGGGAGGGCGCAGTCGCGGTCCTCCGACCCGACTGCTGCCTCCTGTTTGGGCGAGCCTGAGTCGCCATAGCCTTCTTTTTAGGAGGCATAATTGAAGTGCGATACCTTTCCAGGGATCAAAAAACCGCTAGCTGGGAAGCCGAAAATCATGCAGCCAAGACCGCTAAGGGGCTGCAGCCACGGAGAGAGGCTTCCTTCTGCAAGACGAAGAGCGACGGAGAAAAACTTCTCCTCTCTGTCGCTTTTACAACATGGCAGCTCGGCTGCCTCGTGGCCACCCCTTTTATAGAGGGGTGGCCACGCCCCCTAACTACCCGGATGTCTGAGTCCGGGTGGGGGTGGGGCCACAAAGAGCACGGCGGCCATTTTGGCACCGCGCTTTCATTGGTAACATAACTTTGTCAAGCTGGGAAAGAACCTAGACTTCAGAATCACTTCAAGTGGTCTGACACACTCAGGTCTCCCTGTGAGTAACATGCAGAGTATTCTTTATAAGGACCTGCCTATTCTCCAAACATTTATGTTTTGCTTCTAAAATGCTTCAAAGTTGTTGAAAACATTTTTGGAGGTTAGCTTAAATCATTTTATTTTATTTATTTTTATTTTATTTTATATTCAAATTTATATGCCGCCCAATCAGGTAAACCCGACATGAGAATGATATCTAAAATCTAGGGTTGACAGCATACTACCCCACAAAGGCACCCTGCTGAAATTTCAGATCCAAGCCTTACAATCCAGAGAAAGCACCACAAAACCTGGGTCTCAAGGGCAAAATTGGAGACCTGGCAACCCTAGATATGTCCTAGGTCACTACCTAGGTACACAGACATCATATTTGCGAAATCTTCTCAAAGTATGAAGGCCCTCATCAATGAGAGTACAGCAGTCTGTGTTTTGTATGACCACATATTAACCAGGGCCATAGCCAGAGGGCTTGGCCCACCCTGGCAAGGTGTGGTTTTCCATAGGAATGCATTGAAAAGAGGCTTTACTGCCCACCCTGAAAAAATATTTGCCCACCCACATCTAGAATCCTAGCTACGGCTCTGATATTAATCACACAAAGAGCTGAATTGTGATTAGGGTTTCTCAGGGATAGTAGCAGTTGTGGGGATCAGCAGGTTCTCACCAGTTTGCTAGAACCGGTAGCAGAAATTCTGGCTGGCCCTGCCCATCCAAGTTTTGAAATAAAGTAGTCCTAATTTGGGTCCAACGCAGGGCTTTCCCCCTGGCCATGCCCACCATACCACACCCACAGTGTGGTAGTAATTTTTTGGGAGCCCACCACTGGATAGTAGCCTTCTAGGGCGGAACACTCAACTCTGAAGTGGTCCAAGGAGCCCAGACTGGATTCAGGCTCAACTCTTTGCCACACTTTTAATAAGCATATAGAATGTAGATAATATTTAGTTTTATTAAAAGGATTGGGAAAATCAAGATTACAATTGATAGAAACCACTTTTGAAGAAATAAAGCAAATAGCAAATGACATGTAAAATAGTCTGGGCCTAAACCATACCACAGGAAAAAATAACAAAACTAACTAGCCTATTTTACTTACACAAAATGACCTCAATGTTGCAATAGACAAACTTCTGAGCTTACAAAGAATGCAAATCTCACCAACAGCATAGCAAACTAACATCCAAAGAATGGAGCACCTTTTAGTCTCGCACTGATCGATTTTTATATTATAGCTCTCACCAGCAATCATACAAATGACACCTCAAGCAACAATAGCACACTAACCTGTCTGCACCAGAGTTTATAAAAGTTTTCGATTAAAAAAAAGCTTGGAAAAGAACCTCCAGGTATGGCGATGACAACCAACAGCCATGTTGAGTCCAGTTTTCTCAAAATCTTCTGGAACTGGAGTGATTTTGCACATCTACCAAGAAGAAATGCACCTCAACATCATTGGAACTAGGTTTTATCTGCTTAGGTTGGTCAAACTGACCTTGACTTAGTTTCATTCCCAGAAAAGGCAGGTGTACTTTTCATGGGAACTGCTACTTTCCCATCAGGTACCACAACCAACTCCCATGACTTAGGCTAGGCCTCAGCCAAGATGGAAATACTTTAGGTCTTTTAGTTTTCTTCACATTTCACACCCAGGGAACCTTTACAAAGGTCACCATAATTCAGAATTGACTTGTAGAATTGACTTGTAGAATTGACTTATAGTACATAGCTTTATTTGGCCAACACCCCAACTACTGAATCACACTGGCTGTAAGAATGGGACATGCCAAACTGGTTGAATAAGCAGAACTAACTAGTGACTACACAGCTCTGCAATTGCCAACCTGATCAAGAGTCTGGTTGAATTCAAATCCTAGCCTCTATTTGTGCCAGAGATTTCAGTGTTCAGATAAAGTTATCACCCACCCTTGCTATTTGATGTTGTACCAGGACTTGTTCTTTCTTTCTTTGTTGTTGAAGACTTTAAATTAAATCCCATTTGAATAACTTTATGCAATGCAATGATGATGATGTCATCAGCCTTTGATAAGTATATTTAATGTAACTTAATAGAAAGTTTCCCATCTTGTTCTTCTTTGGAGTTTGCTATGGTTCTCTTTTGCCTTGTGAAAGCCTTTTAAACTTTTGGCACCCGGGGGTGGCCTTTAAGAACCAAAATTATCTACTGAATCAGTGGCAGCAATCTTGTTTTTGATGGTGGTGGTGCTTTTTTTAAATATTAAAGCTTACCTTCCCCCACTCCTAGGTCCCAAAGGCTTCCCTAGTGCCAAATGGAGCACTAGTACCTGAACTTTGAGGTTAGGTAGCTTACAAATAAAAAAATTGTATTGCATAAAGTTATGCCAAGAGGATTTCAGTCTTTGACTCTAATTAATTCTGTATGAATATAGTAAAATGATCCTACCCCCACAAACTTATTTGAACAAGAATCTTTGCCTATTTGTTAAACAAGTGCAACATGACCCAAAAATTCTGTGGGAATGAAAACATTTCATTCCCTAGTTCAATGGATAAAGTTTTACAGATGTAGACATGATGAAACTCCTTGTGGGATGTTAGAAGTAAATTCTATTAATAGAATCTCTGCTGAAGGCATTTTCAGACTTTTACTCTGAAAAGTCGCTTGGCACAGCTTCATTGAAATGATGTTAAAGGGAGTAGTAGATGGGAGTCTGACATGTATCACAAATATAACAATCGGTCACTTTTATAAAGCCATTGTAAAGATGAGAAATCCAGATAAATGGCAGGAGAGCCCAGCTATCTCGCCAAGACATGGTTTATTTGTTATACCTCCTATAAAACCTGACTGACTTACTGGGAATATCTGCTTAGTGAAAATAAACCAAAGTACAAAGTACAAATCCTAGAGTAACTCCGCTTTTTAGTGTTGACTTAGATCAAGATTTAAAATGCTGATGTCTAAATTGCCCACTTTCCCCCTGAAGTTCAAGTGCAACACAGCTGGGTTTGACAGGGCACTGCATTCTTAAAAAGCCAACAAATCTAACATGAACCATATCTTAATTCAGCAGCCGAATAAGTGAATGTTTTAGAAAGGCAATCCAGATCCAGTTTGCAAGGATTTTCTGTTTTTCCTTCCTTCTTCAGTTTGTAATCTATTGTGCTATAGAGTAGTACAGTACTCCCATCCCCATGTCTTTGAAAAGGAACCTAGAAATATTATTAGTGCCTTTCAAAGAGGTTCTGACAGAAAAAAGTACAAAGAGGCTGTCTATAGAGGTGTATTTGGAGTAGGTTGGGCTGATTTATTTATTTATATTTATACCCCACCATTATGATGCATGCACCACTCGGGGCAGCTTACAATATATAAAACATACAATACATCATAATATATACATTAACATAATAATAATATATGTATATTAATTGATCTGATCAGGACTTCTGGGCATTGAAGTTCAAGAACAACTGGAGTGCCAAGGTTTGCCATCACTGCCCTATGCTGTTCCTCATTCCCAAACATGCATACCATACAATGTGTTCTACCGCAGCCTCAAACTGATCGAGAACTTTGGAACTTTGAACTACAGATTTGCTCTGCAGACATAAAATATATGTACTGCATAAGTAAAGTAAATTTATTTTGGAAATGGATTTGATGCATGGATGTTCACAATAAAATACTGTGTTCTTTAAAGTGTCACAAGTTTTTTGTCTTCTTGTTTTGTTTTGTTTCTGGTGTATTTTGAGAGGCATAGGTTTGGCTCCAAACTGCAGTCTGTGGACCGTGCACTACATATCCCAGTTCATAGCCTTTTATGGATTTATGGAGTTGAAAATGTTCATAAGGATCATCTACTCCAGCATTCTGCTTATGCACTAGATTTATTTTTTTGTTTGCCAAGCAGAACTGAAGTCGTTACTTAATAAGATGCCTACTATTCTACTAACATATTATTCTACTAACATATTGATCGCTAGCATTGGTAATGTGCATTATTGCAGTAGCTCCTGCATGATGTTTAATATATACATTTTCTAATTCTTTTATGTAGATTTCCTGAAGAAGGAACAATAAATTCGGAAAAGTCATATTAACTAGTATCGACTTAGAAAGATATTCTGGCAACAGCTGATTAAGTGATTGTATTATATTTCACCCAAAGAGGAATCATTTTTGTTACATACTTCAAGTTTTGTGTTACATGTTGACAGTTTCCAGTTTGAATGAGAACTCTTAACCCATGGTGGAATTATTTACGTTGTGACTTCTTGCTGAACAATATATAAAGCATCTTATCAATTTGAATATACTTTTTGGAGAATTTACTCTATCTACTTTTCCTTCGCGTTTACACCGTTCGTGCCTGGTTCCACGTTTTGTAGAAACCAGCAAACCATGCCATAAAGCTTGCCAAGAGAACCCTATTGACCAAAACAAAAGGCAAAACAAAGGAGCAGGCTAGGTGATACAGGATGCTTAACACCACAGAGTGGAGGAAGGGGAGGGACAGGAAAGGGGGAGGAGAATGCAATGTTGCAAGGAACAATACTGCATAGGGACATGAAATGTGAGATCAATGAACCAAGGTAAACTGGAAGTGGTAAAAAATGAGATGGAAAGAATAAGCATTGACATCTTGGGCATCAGTGAGCTAAAATGGACAGGGATGGATGAATTCAGCTCTGGAAACCATCCTATCTACTATTGTGGACAAGAAAACCTTAGAAGAAATGGAGTAGCCATAATTGTCAATAAAATAGTGAGAAAAGCAGTAATGGGATACAACCTCAAAAATGACAGAATGATGTCAGTCAGAATTCAAGGCAAACCTTTCAATGTCACTGTGATACAAATATACGCACCAACCAATGGTGCAAATGAAGCCACAGTGGATCAGTTCTATGAGGACCTAGAACACCTCATAGAACAGACACCAAGAAATGATGTCCAAATTATATTAGGAGACTGGAATGCCAAAGTAGGAAATCAAAAAGTGGAGGGAATAACAGGCTTGGTCTTGGAGTACAGAATGAAGCAGGGCAAAGATTGATAGAGTTCTGCCAAGAGAACGCACTGGTCATAGCAAACACTCTCTTCCAGCAACCCAAGAGGCGACTTTACACATGGACATCACCAGATGGCCAACACTGAAACCAAATTGACTACATACTCTGCAGCCAAAGATGGAGAACCTCCATACAGTCAGCAAAAACAAGACCTGGAGCAGACTGTGGCTCAGATCACAACCTACTGATCGCAAAATTCAGGCTTAGACTAAAGAAAATAGGGAAAACAAGGAGACCAGATAGATATCACCTAGACAGCATCCCTAAAGAATACACGGTGGAGGTGATGTACAGATATAATGGCCTAGACTCGATAGACAGAGTGCCAGAAGAATTATGGACAGAGATGAGGGACATCATGCAGGAAGCAGCAAAGAAAACCATACCAAAAGAAAAGAAGTGTAAGAAAGCAAAGTGGTTGTCTGATGAGGCTCTTAAAATAGCAGAGGAAAGAAGGAATGCAAAAGTCAAAAGAGAAAGGAAAAAATACAATCATTTGAACACAGAATTTCAAAGAAAAGCAAGGAGAGATAAGGAAAACTACCTAAAAGGACAGTGCAAAGAAATGGAGGCAGGACTAGAGATCTTTACAAAAAAATCGGGGAAATCAAGGGAACATTTCAAGCAAAAATGACCAGTGACAGATTTTACATACTTAGGATAAAAGATCACTGCAGATGGGGATTGCAGCCATGAAATAAAAAGGCGACTGATTCTTGGGAGACAAGCCATGAGAAACCTGGGGAACATAGTGAAAAGCAGAGACAGCACATTGCAAACAAAAATTAGAATAGTCAAAGCAATGGTATTCCCAGTGGTAATGTATGGATGCGAGAGCTGGACAATTAGGGAAGCTGAACGCAGAAGAATAGATGCCTTTGAAATGTGGTGTTGGAGGAGAGTTTTGAGACTGCCCTGGACAGCGAGGAGAACAAATAGGTCAATCTTAGAAGAAATCAACCCTGACTGCTCATTGGAAGGTCTAATAGTAAAGACGAAGCTAAAGTACTTTGGACATCAAATGAAGGGAGGGTTCACTTGAGAAGGCCTTGATGTTGGGAAAGGTGGAGGGCAAAAGAAGAAGGGAGAGGCCAAAGATGAGATGGCTAGATGGTATTGTAGACACAGTGGGCACAGAACCGGGAGTGCTGAGGGGGATGGTGGAGGACAGAGGCGCCTGGAGAACAATGGTCCATAGGGTCGCAAAGGGTCGGAATCGACTGTGCGTCTGAACAACAACAACATACAATAAAAATATAATAAACAGTCCCTAACTCATACAAAATACAGAATAAGCACAATACACACTATAATACAAAAATAATAATGAGTACATCTTGCAATAAAATAAACAACCCCTAAATCTATACAAAATAAATAAAATAAAGTTCAATAAATAATGAATAAAGCATGATACTAAACAAATACAGTGTAAGTAACACAGTCCCTATTATAAGTTACGATCAAAACTAATAACACTGGAAGTGTTATTAGTTGGAAGTGTGTGTTAATTAAATGCCTTTTAAGAATGTTATCTGTGCATACGATGACTTCTACAGCACCTGTAGCTTGTACATTGGTGATGATGAGAGCTTGTCTACATGAGATTATTTGGAGTGGTGAGTATGGGCTAAATAGGTTGTTTGGGGTTGGCTAGAACCGGTCTTGTATGCCATTTATTGTGATCCTTGCATCCAAATGGCATACTCACTTTAAGCTGCCTGCTCATTGAAACCAACAAAAACAAAATCTCCCTTCTTGTCTCCTTATAAAGAAAATTGCATTAAAAAAATTTTTTTTTGTTAAGTAATGCAATATATCGACTCTACCCTAATTGGGGAAACATTTGTTTTTATTCCTTTACTTGTTCCACAAATGAGTAGAAGGAGAAGTTTAAGTTGCATGTTTAGTATGTGTTATGTTGTTGGATCAAAAATCCAGCTCCTTGTCCTTTCCTGTCTCCTCCCTTTTTCTGGGAAGAATTGTCCAAATTTTCTTTTCTAATTTTCTTTCATTTTCACGCAAAGTGATGCAGCAGATTATTATATTATTGATCAAAACATTTTTTAAAAATTTCTTCTACTCCTCTACAGAGCAGAAGAAGTGTTTAGTTTACCAATATCATGAAGTGGCTAAAGTCTCTTCTTAAATTGCTCCATGATATTGGCAAATTGACAGAGAAAACCAAATCGATAACAGCAAGCTTGCTTTTGTTCATTTCTAGTGACATGATGGAAACCAACCAAAAGAGAATGATTTTATTTACACCAGTAGTTCTCAACCTTTTAAAGCTGGAGGCCTGGGTCACGTTCCCTCAGATTGGGGGCTGGATGGCCATTTTGCCCTTCCTCCATCCACCTCATGGCATTTCCTGGTGTGGTGGAGGCAGTGGTGGTGGTGGGCACATGAAATGGTGCTAAGGGCCATATCCGGTCCATGGGCCACAGGTTGAGAATCCCTGATTTACACCAAAACAATGTAGAAGCCCCTAATAGGGATCCAGAAAGGTGGAGGTAGGAACACTCTAGGGACAGACTGCTTTGGTCCAGCAATTATATTACTTGCTAGAAAAATAAGCAAATCAGCCCATCTCTCTCTACAGCAGACCAAACAGTGGGACAAATGCCCATCTGATTGCATTCACAGATGGGGAAACTGTTCTCAGTTTATTCATAATGGAAAATGTTGTCATTCCTACTCTGTTACACAAGATCCATATTTCTTTTTTCTTGTGGTAACACTTTGCTTAGTCTCATATTTTCCAGCAATTAGTCCTCTGGTGGAAAAAGTTCTATTTCTTGACAATATATCTGTTACAATTTACAATGTGGCATTAAACATTGTGTTATCAGCTGCTACTAAAAAACGAGTGGGCCATTATGAGTGAAAAAAGGCCCTACTCAACACTTCATCATGTCAATTGTTTGTCTGTTAAACACGTTCCTTTGGATACTACAACAAAGTTTATGTATTAATCCAATGTTAGATTTTAAGGCAAAAATAAAGTAACCCCATCATTCAATATATGCCAAGATTGGATATTAACACAATTAACACTGTGGAAAATGTTATCCCTTACTAATAATGTAGGATTGTTGTGATGATGATGATGATGATGATGATAATGTCCTGCAACAAAATAATGAAATGGTGTAGTTCATTACTCCAACCAGTGAAGCAATGCTCTCCTCCAAAATACACCATTATACACTTTTGCTTATGTTTCTGTCTCTTCCCCCAGTGTTCCACAGACAGTACACATACTAGTACATGTGTATTTCATGGCCAGTGCACATACTACATCCTCATTGGGCTGGTGTTTTTTAAACACTTGCACACTTTGAGGTACCTCTTTGTCAGTTTATGTCTCACTCTTAATGTAGATAGTGCTGTTTTGCATGTGCATAAGTGACACTCTATGCTTTAGCTGGGATCAAATTATGATGGTAAAGATTTAACATAGAATGCAAAAAAGTATTCCACCAAAATAGATTAAAATTGTAGGATTCTTGGGAGAGAATGCTGTTTAATTTCTTCAAGAAGAGGCCCAGATATGCAAGTGAGAAGCTTCTCTGCTAATAACACAATCTATGACTCAGTATTACGGCAGGTGAGTTATGTGAAGTAATTATACTTTACTGGAGCTGTTTATGAGTTACTTTCCCAGGCACAGAGGTTTAAAGCTTATTCCCACATTCCTGCTTCTCTCCTTCCTTCTCCCCACCTCTCTCCCCACTTATCTTGTGTACACCACACAAGTTACACATCTTTAGATTTGTTATTGCAACTTGGACATGTGAATATCCCACATGCACTCCCCCGACCTCCCCCAGAACTGAGCCACAAAGGTGAAGAACCTGTTTTATGGCATTATTTTTATGATAATCTATTTCAATGGTTAATTTAGTTTAGAGCACTGATTTATAACAAGTTTATAGATTTTTGTTTTACTATTCTTTGTTGAATTATAGAGGTGGCCTGTGTGAAAAGGGAAGTGCTTGGCCTATTGTTCTGCTTCTCACGCAATCAGTATAGCTCCAACAATAAAAAGATCTATAAAATTAATATATACAGAGAGAAAGGAACAAAGACTGGCCGAATGTGCAATACTGTAGCATCCAATATCACATTCATCTCCTCTTGTGAGATTAAGATTACAAATATACATACTGAAACACTAGAGAAATAATATTTCACTGATGTGATGGAAAAATGAATTCTTTACATATAGACTGTTGTCTCCTGTATTCTTTTATGCATTACTGGTTTTCTTAATGATGCCATGTCATAGTATTTAATAATGTATATCTTTACTTCTTTATTAGATGATGTGTGAATCTACCCCATGGGGATGTTGTGAGTACATTTGAAAAGGAAACAAACTATATAGGCTTATAGAGAGGGATGAGAATGGAAGAAAAAAGATGGAAGAAAATTTTCACTAATTGAAAATGTTGAAATGACCCTCGTGCCAAGTATAAGTGGTAGCACAGAACAAGCCACATGGAAATAACAGCAAAAATGTAATATTCAACTGGGTGTGCATTACTTTCACATACATGTAATAAATATAGAAATGCATGTATGGCTTTTGAAGATTGTAAAGATTATAAATTGCAACAGGAATTACTGCAATCAACTTGTAGAGCAATAAAATTTCCTTCAATTATCATTGGGGGAAAAGGGGGGAGGGGATGTAGTTGAACGTTTGGAAATTGAAGTAGAACCCAAAATTCCATTAAATATGTTGCAAAATAGAAGATTTCAAAAATGAGCCTTTTTAGCAGTTTTTTTTCAAATTTGAGAAATTTAGCACTTCTTCAAAGCCCTGTATCTCGGTACCTATGGGTTAAAAAATTGGTTTGACCAGTGATAATTGAAGGAAATTTAATGCTCTACAACTTTCTAATTACATGTAGTACACAAAAAATGCATGGTTTAGAAGATATAATTGAAAGATTGAGACGAGTGCTAACATTTTGCAGTTATTGGCCCCCTGCCAAGGTTCCACAAGGAAATTTTGTTGGATAAATTGTGTGTAGCTCCACTGGGCACCCATACACAACATCCCAGAGTTTCATTAACTTAGGAATTTTTGCAAGGTCTAAAGTACATCGCGACTGGGCTACAGTCAGTTTCTGGGAATAGATGTCAGTGTAATCTTGTCCTTTGCCTCAGTCAACAAAATGTCCTGTGTCAGCCGTGGTGCACTTTGATATGATCTGCAGGTGTGAAAAATTACCTTGCCTTGGATTCTTCACAAGTGTCAACTGGCGCCTGTCAATTGGCATTGAGTCGCTGGAAGCATGGTCTAGTCTATTACCATAGCAGGATAACCTGGCCAGACTTCTTTAATTTGTTTTGTGCATATAAATACTGAATGTGTAGCTCATTGTTGACTAAAACATCTCTTGTTCCTTTCCTTTCTCCCAAGAGTGCTGTCATCTTTCTCTGATTTCTGCATTCCTTTTCTGCAGTTTCCTCCATCAGTTAAAGTGGCAGTGTAACCTCTAACTCAGGGGTGCCCAAACTATGGCCCATGGGCCGGATCCAGCCCCAGACACCAATTCATCTGGCCCACGCCTGTGGATTCCGTGCATATAATTGGCATATAATTGGCACACTGTCCCTGACAGAACCACGGTTATGGGAGAACACTCCTTCGAGCTGCTGGTTCCGAGGGGACAGAAATTGGGGAGCGGAATAATAGATATAGTTTGATTCACCGATTGCTGACCTAACAGGCAGTTCAGACAATAGAGGGCAAAAGATCGCCAGATGTTTAACTCGATAGGCAAGTAATGAGTAATCTCGCATCCGCAGAAGTTCTAAGCCTTAGAGTCAACCTCGGCTCATGTTTGCTCCCGATAAACAGTAGACAATGCATGTCCCCAGTAGTAAATCAGATAGATAAGGAACTTCCCCCGGTGAAGTCATCCCTAATGGGTAACTTGTGTAATCATGATGTGCAGATTCAGGGCTTTCCTGTAACAGCTGCGCGCAGCCAAGCTAGGCAGGGTATAAAGCCATTTGCCTTCTGATCAATAAAGGCTGGTCTTTGCTCCATCTTGCCTCACGTGTCTTGCTTGACCAGTTGTTATGTATGCATGTCAATGTTACTGTAAAGCTGTAAAGACAAGAATGTATCCACTCCAATTACAATGTATCTCAGCTGCAAAGGAACGCGAGCAAGCAACCCATAGAGGGCAGCTGCGAGTGTTCAGCCTCACATGGTTCACATTGCTCAATCACGGACAGCCGCGGGAAATGTCCCCGCATTAAGCAGGAAGAGAAAACAACTGCAAGAGTGAGGCGTGCCTGGGCGAGGCCACGCCGGCAGTAGCCAATGAGCTACCGTGCTGCAAGATTCAAATGTATAGTCCTACTGTATATAATGAGATGTACCACCACCATTACCTCATGTTCCTCCGGATCATCATGCAATAAACCTGTGTTAAGCCAACCCTTCGGCTGTTTCATTGTCTCTGGTCCCATACACTAAACTGGCGACGAAGGTGGGATAATGGCAGCCCACGGGACCAAGACATGCGCCGGCTACGAGATCAAGAAGCCGGGGGACTTAGAGCTGTTCGAGATAGACTTCAATGGGGCGCTGGTGGAGCTCGAAGTTACGGACGAGGCCAAGAAGAGGGCCATTTTCATCAGGATGCTCGGGCACGAGACCAAGAGGACCTTGGTGGACCTGATCGCGCCGAGAAGGGTGAGCGACT
This sequence comes from Bradypodion ventrale, assembly GCA_035047345.1. Classification (NCBI taxonomy): domain Eukaryota; kingdom Metazoa; phylum Chordata; class Lepidosauria; order Squamata; family Chamaeleonidae; genus Bradypodion; species Bradypodion ventrale. Next base: position 450,714,127 of record JAWDJE010000001.1, on the reverse strand, counting down.
TCAAAGCTAAAGAGCTCCTGACGATGCTGCGCAACCACCTCCGGCCCGCGATAGCGATGTTCCCCGCTCGGAGCGCGTTTTGGAGGCGTGTCCAAGCGCCCGGGGAGTCGGTCGCCGATTTCGCAGCGGCCCTGCGGCTGGCCGCCGGCCCATGTAAGTGGGAGAACCCAGAAGTCACCCTCAGGGACTGCCTGCTGTGCGGCCTGAGGGACACCGAGACTCAGCGCGCCCTGATGAAACAGGAGCCTCCCCCCACACTACAAGAGGTCCTAGACGCAGCACAGGCCGCGGAAGCCACGATGGCCGGGGTACAGGAGCTCCAGGACTGGCGGCCGAAGACTGCCAAGGCAGAAAGCTCGGTGCGCGCAGCCCGGCGAGCCTCAAACTCGTCCGCGGAGAGCGGAGATGACGAGGACGTACGGAAGGTCCAGAAGGAGGGCCGGCGTTGCGACGGCTGCGGCGCCGCCCACGCCCGCACCAAATGCCCGTTCAGGAAGGCCGAGTGCCACAACTGCGGCCGGCGCGGGCACATCGCCAAGGTCTGCAGGAAGCGGCGCGAGACCAGGAGGAGTTCGCCAGACCGCTCGGCGAGGCAGGACTGCACCACGAGGCCCAAGGACGGCACCCGGACCACGAGGAAGCAGAACGGCGTAGGGCGCATCTCCGACAACAGCGAGGACGACGCCCCGGTGTTCAGCGTGTCCACGGGACACCCCCGATACTTCGTTGAGGTAGTAATTCAAGGGGCCCCTGTTAGGATGGAGGTGGACTCGGGTTCCTCTTACTCTATCATTTCCCAGGGAGAGTTCCTGAAAATCGCCCCCCATGTGCGGCCCAAGCTCAAAGCGTTGAGGTCCACGCTGAAGGACGTGCAGGGGAACCGCATCCCAGTGTTGGGGGTTGGGAAGTTCCAGGTACAATTTAAAAAACACGCCGCAACGCTCCCCCTAGTCGTCCTCAAGGGAGGTAATTGCAGCCTCCTCGGGACTCAATGGTTCCAGCCCCTGGGTTTATTCATTGGGGGGGTGCACGCCGTTGGAGTACACGCCGCCGGGACTGATCCAATACAGGGCGTGTGCGACGCGCACCCCGAGGTTTTCAAAAAGGGACTCGGGAAGTTCAAAGGCCCCCCAGTGACTTTCGACCTGGACCCGGAAATACGACCAATCAGACTAAAGCCGCGCAGAGTGCCTTTCACACTAAAGGACAAAATAGAGGCGGAACTGGACAAATTGGTGGGTCAGGGGATTCTTGTGCCTGTCGATTCTGCGGAGTGGGAAACTCAAATTGTAACAGCACTAAAGGCCAACGGGGAGGTCCGCATATGCGCTGATTACAAGTGCACCATCAATAAGGCGATTCGCCCCAATGCGTATCCGGTGCCGGTAGTCAGCCACTTGCTGGCCAGGCTACACGGGGGGAGGTGTTTCGCTAAGCTCGACCTAGCACAAGCCTACCAACAGCTCCCGGTGACCCCGGCCTCAGCTGCGGCACAGACCATAGTCACCCACAAAGGGGCGTTCCAGGTGACGCGCCTTCAGTTCGGCGTGAATTCGGCGCCCGGAATTTTCCAGTCACTCGTGGAACGCCTCCTAAAGGGATTAGAGGGGGTGTTACCCTACTTTGATGACGTATTGATAACGGGGGGGGGGGGGGGAGCCGGGCTGAATTGGCAAAAAGGTTGGGAAAGGTCCTGACAATATTCGAGAAGGCGGGGTTGAGGTTGCGGAAAGACAAATGCGTCTTCTTCGCGACCGAGGTTGAGTTCCTAGGGTTCCGGGTGACTCCTGAGGGAATAAGGCCGTCCCAATCCAAGGTGGCCGCCATCAAGAAGGCCCCTTGCCCCACATCCAAGCCCGAGCTGCAGTCGTTCCTCGGACTGCTGAACTTCTACCACTCCTTCCTTCCTCGGAAGGCGGCCGTGGCGGAACCGCTACACAAGTTGTTAAAGAAGGACGAGGCGTGGAAGTGGGGCGACGTCCATGAGAGGGCATTTAACGACCTAAAACGACTCCTGGCATCCGATGCCATTCTGACCCACTTCAATCCCAAATGCCCGGTGGTTCTGATATGCGATGCATCCCCAGTGGGGGTGGGGGCGGTGTTATGCCACGTGCTAGAAGACGGGAGGGAGGCCCCGATAGCGTTCTACTCCAGGTCCCTGTCCCAAGCGGAGAGAAATTACGCCCAGACAGACAGGGAAGCGCTAGCGATAATTGCGGGGACCAAGAAATTTCATGATTTTGTGTATGGCCGCCCCTTCACCATAGTGACCGACCATAAGCCCTTGCTAGGCATCTTCACCGCAGATAAGCCCACGCCACAAATCCTGTCCCCGAGAATGCTCAGGTGGGCCATTTTTCTCAACGCGTATCAGCACCTCGTTGGTGTACCGGTCAGGGAAGGAGATCAGCCACGCGGACGCCCTGTCGAGGTCCCCCCTTCCCCAGGATTGCAGCCACGTGGGCGAGGAAGAGAGGGACCACCAGGTCTTAATGATAGAGGTCCTAGACTCACCCCCGGTAGTACCGGCCGACATCGCCAAAGCGACCGGCAAGGACAAAACGTTAGCGACAGTTAGCTCCTGGCTGCAGAAAGGGTGGCCCGTGTCGTCCCCAGCAGCGGAATTCGACACATTTTTCAAGAAAAGAGTAGAGTTGTCCCTAGAGAGGGGTTGCCTTTTGTGGGGACAGCGGGTAGTGATCCCCACGTCCCTCCGGCCGAGGGTGCTTAAACTGCTGCACGTCAGCCACCCGGGGATCGTCCGTTCCAAGGCACTAGCCCGCAGTTACTTTTGGTGGCCCCAGCTAGACGCCGACATCGAGCACATGGTCGGCACTTGCGCAGCGTGCCAGAGCTCAAGGCCAGAAGAGGCTCGTTTGCCACATAGGGAATGGGACGCAGCAAGGGGGCCCTGGTCCCGGGTACACGTAGATTTTGCTGGCCCATTCAGGGGAGCGCTTTTCCTCCTTGTTGTGGATGCGTACTCCAAGTGGTTGGAGGTCATCCCAGTCTCGAGCACCTCCTCGGCCACAACAATTAAGCATTTGCGGAGGGTCTTTTCCACGTTCGGTTTACCCGATACCCTCGTTAGCGATAACGCTAGTTGCTTCACGTCCACCGAGTTCAGGGCATTCATGGATCTCAACGCCATTCGGCACGTCACCTCCGCCCCTTTCCACCCGGCCACCAACGGCCAAGTAGAGCGCCTCGTGCGCACCACAAAGGACGCGCTGCGGCGCATGGGTCCCGGAGATCTCGACCTACAAGTGTGCCAGTTCCTGCTAGGGTACAGGGTCACCCCATTGGCGTCAGGGTACTCCCCCGTGGAGCTGTTAATGCGCAGGAAGCTGGCCACCGTGATCACCAGACTAGACCCCACAAGGGTGGAAGACAAAGGGCGGAACGTAGGGATGGAACCCACAAAGAGTTTCAGCGTAGGCACCCCCGTACATTGCAGGAACTACGCCAGCGCAGGGCCAGCCTGGGTGCCGGGCGTTGTAATAGAACAAACCGGCCCTGTGTCGTACCGCGTGGAAACCAACACAGGCCTCCTGTGGAGGCGGCACGCGGATCAGCTCAGGCGCAGGGTTCCCGAAGAGCCGGACGAAGACGGAAGTGACCACGATTCAGCATTAGGGTACTCCCCCACCCGCTTAGCCCAAGGGGGAGGGAAAGGGGGCCATGGGTCCCCACCAAGGGGGGAGGAAAGGGAATCTGTCCTCATAGATATTCTGCGGGATTTTTCGGCGGAAGGGAAGAGCCCCGATCTCATACATATCTCTAGGAAGTTTCCCCCAAATACAGATCCCCCAAGAGACTTAGACTTTGATTTGCAGTACCAGGGGGAGTTAGCGGAGTGGTCCCCCACCCGTCCTAGCGAAAAGAGGGATTTCAGTTCAGCCCCTGGTACTTCCAGCCCCACTAGCCCCTGCGAGTTAGAGTGTAACATAGCGCCAGCTCCCCGGAGACCGACACCCCCAAGACAGGAGGCGAAGGCGAATCCGCCCACCACAGTCTCAAGGTCCCCCGAACGGATAGCAGAAGATAGCAGAACCATAAGGGCATCCTCGTCGGTTCCGAGGTTCACAATGGGAGGTTCCCCGGGGTCCGCAGGCAACAGGCAGGGGTTCACCTCCCAGCTGTTCATTCCATTCCCGTCCCCCAGCGCAAGGCGGGCACAGACACCCCACAGGGCCATTAACGAATCCCCATTTTCCGTTGCAGGACAAGCCTCCACGGAACCAGGGATCACAGGCTCCCCTGTACTAGGTCAGGCGCCAGCACGCCCCAAGCGCACGTGCAGCAAGCCACATTGGTTGCGGGACTTCGTCCCATCCTAGGGGGGAGGGGTGTTATGTATGCATGTCAATGTTACTGTAAAGCTGTAAAGACAAGAATGTATCCACTCCAATTACAATGTATCTCAGCTGCAAAGGAACGCGAGCAAGCAACCCATAGAGGGCAGCTGCGAGCATTCAGCCTCACATGGTTCACATTGCTCAATCACGGACAGCCGCGGGAAATGTCCCCGCATTAAGCAGGAAGAGAAAACAACTGCAAGAGTGAGGCGTGCCTGGGCGAGGCCACACCGGCAGTAGCCAATGAGCTACCGTGCTGCAAGATTCAAATGTATAGTCCTACTGTATATAATGAGATGTACCACCACCATTACCTCATGTTCCTCCGGATCATCATGCAATAAACCTGTGTTAAGCCAACCCTTCGGCTGTTTCATTGTCTCTGGTCCCATACACTAAACCAGTCTCCTCCGGGACCCTCCAGCCCACATCGGGCCCCGATCCAACACACGCCACCCTTATCACTCCCAGAAGCGGAAGTAAAATGGCATGGGTGCATTTTACTTCTGCTTCCAGGAGCAACGAGGGTGGCATGGGCTGGATGAACTGGCACTGGGGGCCCACAGGTCATAGTTTGGGCACCCCGGTTTAAGCAGAGAAAATGGCAGTCTAAAATCTATCTCATCCTGTTGCAAAATTGATTGCAAGGCGTGTTTTACTTCCACTTCCAGTGGGAGGAACTACATGACTGGCCTGCCGAACCACATGACCGGCTCACTGAACCAGGTGACCGGCCCATGGCCCGAAATGTTTGGGCACCCCTGCTCTAACTAGCAAGCTTTTTGTCTTTTTATTTCTGATCAACAATTGGATAATAAATAATAGGCTATGTGAGCCCTAGGCAGTTATTGTGTGGAACTGAGCTCTGACTTGCAGTCTGAGAAGCTTTTGTATGAAAGTTATGCTAAGTCATAGTTTAATGCCCATAGAGAAACTATTTAGATAGCTAAATCATTGGTTTGTAGCATGGAAGCTAAGCTCCAGTTAGCAACCTGGGAATTAACTACATGGATATGAGCTCTTTGGGGCAAAGTCTTTTTTCTCAACAGAAATGAAAGCATTAATTAGAATAACAGCTAGATTAAGAAATTGCTCCATTAATAAACAAATTGATCATTTCTTGCTCGCATTTTTATTTGAAAGATTCCCACTTGAAAAGGGCTCAGTGTTAATAGCAAGGCAGTAAATAACTAGATCTCATACAGTATGTCTGGTAGTAGTAATTAAGGTGAATTTGCAAACAAGAAGCTGTTTGTCTACTTTAATTAACACAAGGAACACTTAAACTCAAAATATAACATGTGTTGTGTTAAAAAAATGATTTATCTTAATTGGTGTTTTTTGAAATTCTTTGTTACTAGTCTCCAGTTCTATGATGTTCCCAATAAATCAGTTTTAATTCTAGGACACCAAATCAAAATGCTTACATACATCTTTCCCTGAGAGAAGCAAGAGGAGGATTCAAGCTTTTTGTATTAGTCATATATTATTCTTATTATTTACCAGCCAGAAGGAATCTGACTATTCTAGCTGAACAATAACCTCAGCATTTCCTTTGACCTGAAATCTGAGTTATTAAAATATAAGATACTTATGGGGCAGCAGTTGTCAGCACCAGAAAAATCATTGCTCTTCTGCTGTAAATGGCTAGTGGAATTCCACATGACTATAGGTGAGGGAAAAGTCGATGAACCCAATGAAAATTTAAATGTGAAATTAAATCAACTTTCAAGCTGCAAACAAGTATAGATAAGCAGGCATATGCAGTAATCTACTTTGTGAATCCTTCTAAAAAGTTGAACAGATTCTGCATTCAAATGCAATGTTTTCAGTTTCCTCACCACTTCAATCCAGTATTGGATCTGTTATCCATACCATCAATCAAATACAGATGGAAACATTCCTCTCTCTATGTGACTTGAATGACTCAGAACTATTAAGATATTATTAGCATTTACTCAGGGTGTTCTTTGATTATCCTATGAGTAACTCCTATAAATTTGGTTAGACTGCAGTGGCTCAAGTGGCTAAGACGCTGACTGGGAGGCGGAAGGTCAGCGGTTTGATTCCCGAGTACTGCAGGACGGAATGAGCTCCCGTCTTTGTACCAGCTCCTGCCAACCTAGCAGTTCGAAAGCAAGAAATTGCAAATAGATAAATAGGGGCACTTCAGTGGGAAGGTAACAGCATTCCGTGTGCTCCGGTGTTTAGTCATGCCTGCCACATGACCACAGAAACTTCTGCAGAAACAGACAGCGCTGGCTCTTCGGCTTTGAAAAAGAGATGAGCACTGAAACCTAGAGTCGGATACGACTGGCTTTCGAGAATGGGAAACCTTTACCTTTACCTTTTACAATACAGTACAAACAGACAATAAACATTTAATATATTTTATTTCGCTACATCAGATATTACCATCAGGCTATTTCAGTGCTGCCTCCAAGTCTCTTTCTCAAAGCATTCTGAAATAACATAGACTTTTCATATGCCACGGTTTTAGGGTGATGCCAAAATTTCACTAGTAAAACCCAGAATTGCTAAGTTGCTCAGAAAATTGCTTTCTTAGGTTAAAGTGAAATTAGAACAAATTATTTTTGAAAAGCCACAGAAATATTAAGAGATACTCAGAGGCTTCTGGAACAGGATGATTCTCTTCACCATCACCACTTTGGCTCTCCTGGGTCACCCAACCCAAGCAAAGCAGGGTAGTATGGCTAATTGGTTAATGTGGGTATCTTTGTACCTTGCAGTATCTTAACAGGAGACTTGGCAGGACAACAATGAATGAAGTAGAAAAGAGTGTGTGAGAATATATCCTCAGAGATCAATGTGAAGATCATCCAAGCTCTTGTATTCCTGATAACTATGCACAAGTGTGAAGAAAACTGATAGGAAAACATGCTTTGCTTGAAATATGGCATTGTTTTGGTTGTATATTATTATATGCTGTTTTTGTATATTGAATTTTGTATATTGTACTATTATGTATTGTGTATGTTGTTAGATTGCCATGTGAGCCGCCCTGAGTCGGCGTATGCTGAGTGGGTGGCATACAAATCAAATCATATCAATCAACCAATCAATATATTATTATTATTATTATTATTATTATTATTATTATTATTATTATTATTACTACTACTACTACTACTACTACTGCTACTACTACTACTACTACTATTAATAATAATAATTTTGCAAATAGCTGGTACTGCCAGAAAGATGAAAAAGCAGGGCTTTAGATCAAATAAAGTGTCAGTGACTCCTAGACATGTGGCAACATTACCTTAATGTTACTTGGCACTAACTCCCTCCTCCTCAGTCCTCTCCTTGTCCACTTCTCGGTCTCCAAGACTCAGGCAGCTCCAATTTGGGACTATTGAGACTCCGAGTCATTTTCTGTTGGAATGGCTGGCCGCAAGGAAGACATGCGGAGACAATCATGTGTTGAAGTCCAGCCCCGAATGAAGTCGGGGATTCGTATTTATTACCCTGCCTTGGGGTGATACGTGCGTAGGATGCGCATGACCCCCTAATACAGAAGGCTTGCATACTTGGCATTATCAAAGGTTTGGCCAATTATTCCCACGGGCAACCCACATTCCCCCTTCCTTTATTATTTATGTCAGCCTGGCTGAGGGCACAGTAGATGTAGGGCATGATCTGCTTGGGCATAACTATTTCTCAGGGTCCCCGCAATGAGGTGCACATTGACAAGAGTAATGGAATGCACTGTGCAAAGCAGCAGAGCAAATCCCCACCGCTACGATGATGGTTATGGTATGGGGCGCTGTTTGCACCCACCTCCAGGGGACCCATGACTACAGTGCTAGCCCAATTCTGTCTTCTTGACTGAGGTGTCCAGTTTGGCTATCTGGTCCTGGACTTTGCGAGAGGTGTCCATCAGGTTGAGACAGCACATGTCCTGGACAGATTCGCAGCCCAAATGGTGTCAAAGCTGCACGGTTGTCTAAAACCGCATGTCTCAGTTCAGCCTGCTCTCAGTTTAGCATGGTGTGTGGTTGGAGAGTGAGAGATCCAGTCCTAGGCCCCTAAAATATGAGGTGCCTCAGGGCTCGGTACTCTCTCCTCTCCTATTTAACATCTACATGAAGCCACTAGGTGAGATCATCCATTCTCACGGGGTGTGGTACCATCAGTTTATGGATGACACGCAGTTGTACATCTTGGCCCGTGGGAATCCCAGTGATGCAGTCAAAGTCCTTTCCAGATGTCTGGAGGCTGTTGGGGTCTGGATGGGGGCTAACGGGCTACAACTGAATCCCAGCAAGACTGAGTGGCTATGGATAAGGGGTCCTGCGTTATCCTGGGAGCTCCCATCTTTAGTTTTGGATGGGGCTATTTTGCCCCAGACTGACCCGGTGCGCAACTTGGGCATCCTCTTGGATTCACGCCTGCTGCTAGAAGAACAGGTGGCAGCTGTGGCCAGGAGGGCTTTCACCCAACTTCAGGTGATTCACCAGTTGCGCCCGCTCCTGGACCGGGACTCTTTGCTCATGGTCACTCACGCTTTGGTGACCTCCAGACTAGACTACTGTAATGCGCTCTACATGGGGCTGCCCTTAATGAACATTCGGAGGCTGCAGCTGGTCCAGAATGCTGCGGTCCGGGTGGTGATGGGGTGTGGACGTTATGCCCATGCCTCACCACTGCTTCGGAAGTTGCACTGGTTACCAGTTTGCCTCCAGGTGCAATTCAAGGTGCTGGTTTTGACCTTATGGTAGTGGGCCAGGTTACCTAAGAGACCGCATTGCCCTAAGGATGTCTGTCCGTCCATCCAGAGTGGACCAGAGGGGCTCTCTAATTGTGCCATCAGCCAGGGGGGCTCGGCTCTCTGGCACAAGGAGGAGGGCCTTCTCTGTGTCTGCACCGGCCCTTTGGAACCCTCCTGCCAGTAGAATTGTGCCTCCAGATGGAGTTGCTGCCCTTTAGAAAAGAACTAAAAACCTGGCTGGCGGGCCAAGTTTGGGGTGCAGGGGGAGGGATGGCTTCTGTTGGGTGGTTGTTGGGTGGAAGATTATTCCCATGGTTCCTTCGGTACCTGCACCCTTTTTAGGGGGTGGGTTCTTAATTCTGTTTTATCTGCTTTATCTATGATTGTGAACCACCCTGAGTCAGCCTTGGTCGAGTGGGCGGTATAGAAATTCAACAATTAAAAATTAAATTAATGGTAATGGCTGATGAAGCGTGATTGATGGCTTTGGCTGGGGCGCATGCCAGTTGCCGATTCTGCGTGCATTATCCACTGCCAGTCTGGGCACCCCTATGATACTGACAGCTAAGGATACATACTCTGCCTTGCTAAGCAGTCCTGTGCTGCTTGAGGACATTCAAGTGTCATGCTCAGAGGAGCTAACCTTTTTTTTCCCCCAGTGATAGAAATGGTATTTCTAAGGTAATCCTTAACTATCTTGTAGAAAGGCCTCTCTGGCAATTATGCAGTGAGCAGCTTCTCACGCCATAGTGGACAAGCAAACACAAGGTAATTAAAGGATTACCATAGTCAGGGATTTCTTTGGCTGCGGGATGATCAACCTTTGTGTAGAGGTGGCCCAGTTTAGTTCCTTTCTCCCACCCATGGGTGAAGACATGACCTCCTAGCAATGGGTGGTATCGGGGTGGCAGATGTGAGGGTAATATGCAAAAGGGTGTGTGCAGAATTCACAATCTAGTTCATATGTCCCTTGAAAATCCCACCTTGAGCATTGTATTAAGGCAAAGAATTCAAAGATATGCAGACAATACAAGCAATAGCAAATAGTGAAACATATACAAAGACATTCAGCTGCTTCTTCTGACGCTGATCATTGAAGTAGGGTTACATGTGATGAAGCCATAAATTGTCCCAATTGTCCCTTGATGTGGATTTTATTGTACAGTATAACCCAATTTGTCCACAGGAACTCAAGGGAGTGTTACATTCTCATTAACTGATAAGAAGTTAACCTCTGACTGTATTTGTGGCAGTCCAAGTTGGCATAAAGGTAAAACAAGGTTGTGTGTTTAACTGAGCATGATGTCCTTTGAAGTCCCGATTGGTGTGTAACATTGAGTAGCTTGTGTGTATGTGTGTGTGGTGTCTGTGTGTGTGTGTCCCAAATCCTCCCCCCTTGGGGTAAAAGCATGCCAAAATCATCGAAAACTGCTTATCAGTTAATGAGAATGTAGCGCTCCCTTGAGTTCCTGTGGAAAGTGATTGCAATCCTGTCAATGAAGAGTTAATTAACTAAGGAGGCTGTGGAAAAACACTATACAATTCACAAAGAGGGCTGGAACTTAGTTCCAGGCATGTTATGACTGCACAAAAGCAAATTGCCTTTGAAATGTGGCGCTAGGAGAGAAGTTTGCAAAAATCAAAGCGTTATTTATGCAATGTAAAGGGATTAGGCATAGTTATTGCAGAAGCTGTGGGAATAAATCCAAGTCATTAGGCTTGTTCATAATGTAATGGATTAGTGACATTTTACCTTGATCAAGATTCTATTTTACTTCAAGTGCCAGTGTCATACCTAATGCAAAATCTGAACCTGTAATTTTACCTGCTCAGAACCTCAATTTCAGGCAATCTGGCTTTACTATATTCTTGAAACATTTAGATGAGACTAGACAAGATTTACTATTCATTACCTATTATTTAACCAGTTATGAGACATGGCCATTGGACCATTAGATGACAATGGAAGGCAAGGGGTTATTAAAGAGGAAACAGAGATTGCAGAGAGACTCAATGAATTCTTTGCTTCAGTATTCACTGAAGAAGACAGAGGCCACATGCCCAAAACAGAGCCTATCTTCGTAGGGAGGGAAACCGAAGAATTAAGCCAGATAGAAATAACCAGGGAGGAGGTCCTTGCATGTCTTGTTAAACTAAACACTAACAAATCTCCAGGACCAGATGGCATCCATCCACGAGTTCTCAGGGAACTTAAAGATGAAATTGCTGATCTCCTAGCCAAAATATATAATCTTTCCCTCAAATCAGGCTTTGTGCCTGATGACTGGAAGGTAGCGAATGTAACACCAATTTTCAAGAAAGGATCCAGGGGTGATCCAGGGAATTACCGACCTGTCAGTTTGACATGTGTCCCAGGTAAAGTGATGGAAACCATCCTAAAAGATAGAATTAATAGGCACATAGAAGAGAAGGCGCTGCTAAAGGAGAGCCAACATGGCTTTTGCAAGGGCAAATCATGCCTCACTAATCTGTTGGAATTTTTTGAGAGTGTCAACAAGCATGTGGATAAGGGGGATCCAGTTGACATTGTTTATCTGGACTTTCAGAAGGCTTTTGACAAGGTCCCACACCAAAGGCTCTTGAATAAACTTACCAGTCATGGAATAAAGGGACAGGTCTTGTCCTGGATCAGCAACTGGCTAAGGGACAGGAAACAGAGGGTAGCACTAAATGGACACTTCTCCAAGTGGAGGGAAGTAAAGAGTGGGGTCCCCCAAGGTTCAGTACTGGGACCCCTGCTTTTCAACCTCTTCATAAATGATCTAGAGGTAGGAGTAAAAAGCAAGGTAGTCAAATTTGCTGACAACACTAAATTATACAGGGTAGTGAAAACTGTGAGAGATTGTGAGGAGCTCCAGAGGGATCTCTCGACACTGGGGGAGTGGGCAAAACAGTGGCAAATGAGTTTCAACATTAGTAAGTGCAGAGTGATGCATGTTGGGGCAAAGAACCCCAATTACATCTATAAACTGATGGGGTCTGAACTCTCTGCGACAAAGCAGGAAAGGGACCTTGGTGTCCTGGTGGACAACTCAATGAAGGTGTCAACCCAGTGTGCCTCAGCAGTGAAAAAAGCAAACTCAATGCTAGGGATCATTAGGAAGGGTATAGAAAATAAGTCAGCAAGTGTCATTTTGCCTCTTTATAAATCTATGGTGAGGCCCCACCTGGAATACTGTGTACAGTTCTGGTCGCCATACCTCCAGAAGGATATTATGGAGCTGGAAAAAGTGCAGAGGAGGGCAACCAGAATGATTAGGGGACTGGAACACCTTTCTTACCATCTGAGGCTGCAACAGTTGGGCCTCTTCACTCTTGAACGACGACGTCTAAGAGGTGACCTGATTGAAGTTTATAAAATCATGCACGGTGTGGACAAAGTAGATAAGGAAAAACTGTTTTCCCTATCGCATAACACTAGAACTAGGGGACACTCCATGAAACTTTTGGGTACTAGTTCTCAAACAAATAAGAGAAAGTACTTTTTCACCCAGAGGGTTACTGGTCTATGGAACTCCCTGCCAGAAGAAGTGGTGACAGCTGTCAGTCTTGACAGCTTTAAGAAAGGATTAGACAAATTCATGGAGGACAAGAGTATCAATGGCTATAATTATGGATACTTAAGGACAACCTCCGGGTTGGAGAGATAGGCAGGCTATCTCTCAATATCATTTCCAGGGAATCCTAAGCAGGCATCTGCTTGGGAATACCCTGAAGGAAATGGTGAGCCACTGTGTGAGACAGAATGCTGGACTGGATGGGCTGTGGCCTGTTCCAGCAAGGCTGTTCTTATGTTCTTAACTTTGTCTGCTGTCTGGCCTGGCTTGTTTGCCCAGCTTAATTGCAGCCAGCAGCTGAAGATCTTGTGGCTCCACTAGAGCCCTCATCCCAGTTTTGCCCTGTTTCTACTGTAGCCATCAGCCAAGGCCTTATGATTCACCCCCAAACTAGCTAACTAGCCCGCACCCCAATTTCCTTTCCTGCCAAGCCTGGTTGGTTCCCGGATCTGTCAAAAGCCAAGCGAACCCCTGGGAAAATACTGTGGCGGGGCATACCCTGATGACCTTGCTGTAGTTCTCCCCCTTCACCTGTAGTTGGGTGGGAGATTGAGGTTAGTTGAGGATGTTGAGCTTTGCTCCATCAGGACTCATTGAATGATTATAGTAAGTTTTCTTGTGGATAGTGTTAATTTACTTAGTATATTGTATTGTATTTTGGTTCTTGTATTTTCTAACATTGTTATTTCTGAAATGTGATTTGTAAATGTTTTATGTCATTTATATTGCTTTGTATTATTTATATTGTATCATTATATTGCTTTGTATTATTGTAAACCGCTTTGAGTTCCCTTTACGAGAAGGAAAGCGGTATAGAAATCTAAGCAATAAAATAAATAAATAAATAATTCCCACAGGCAACCCACAGTTTTCCATGGAGTGCTGGTCCAGCAAAATATTACCTTTTTGCTGCAACCTGGAAGAGCCACTCTAAAAGAGATCCCCAGAAAATGTCAAAAATAGAGAACGGTAGCAGTGTGGCCTGTCCTGGCTTAAGATGGCTTTACTCTGTCCCCCTCCCTTCAATAAACATACAAGCAAACATACAAGTTATCAAAGGAATTGTGGTTTATTTTTCATAAGGGATGTTAAAGATACATTGTTCGCACAATATAGATAACTATACACTATATTCAACACTACTGAAAAAGATTCAGGAAAATCAACACCTTGGTTTCCCCCATGAACATAAATTAATCTAACTCACTAACTTATTCTGATAGCTTCTGTTACCTTCTGTTGTAAAGGAGGCATCCAAGAAGGGAAGCCTGGTTATAATGGGGGACTTCAATTACCCTCACATAGACTGGGTGAACTGTTGTTCAGCACATGATAAAGAGATAAAGTTCCTAGATATGCTAAATGATTGTTCCCTGGGACAGATGGTTGAAGACCCAACTAGAGGTACAAGAATCCTTGACTTGATCCTGAGTAATACTCAGGATCTGGTGCAAGATGTTAATGTGACTGATCCAATAGGGAACAGTGACCACAACTCAATTATGTTTAACTTGATCATAGACCGCAAGTCACTGATAAAATCTAACACAGAGACCTTAAATTTTCAAAAAGGAAATTTCCCAAAGTTGAGGAAACTAGTAAAAAAGAAGCTGAAAGGGAAAATTGAGAGAGTCCAAACACTCCAAGAGGCATGGAGGCTGTTTACAAAAAGAATAACAGAGGCTCAATTGGAATGCATACCCAAAAGGAAAAAGGGCACTGCCAGGTCCAAGATGACTCCAATGTGGCTTACAGGAGCTGTTCGGGAAGTGATCAAGAGCAAGAGAAGCTCATTTAGAAGATGGAAGGCTTGTCCGAATGAGGACAGCAGGCAAAAACATAAATTCTGGCAGAACAAATGCAAGGCAACAATCAGGAAAGCAAAGCAAGACTTTGAGGAGCGTATAGCTAAAAATACTCAGAGAAATAACAAAGACTTCTTTAAGTACATTAGAAGTAAGAACCCAACTAGGAAGGCCATTGGACCATTAGATGACAATGGAAGGCAAGGGGTTATTAAAGAGGAAACAAAGATTGCAGAGAGACTCAATGAATTCTTTGCTTCAATATTCACTGAAGAAGACAGAGGCCACATGCCCAAAACAGAGCCTATCTTCGTAGGGAGGGAAACCGAAGAATTAAGCCAGATAGAAATAACCAGGGAGGAGGTCCTTGCATGTCTTGTTAAACTAAACACTAACAAATCACCAGGACCAGATGGCATCCATCCACGAGTTCTCAGGGAACTTAAAGATGAAATTGCTGATCTCCTAGCCAAAATATATAATCTTTCCCTCAAATCAGGCTTTGTGCCTGATGACTGGAAGGTAGCGAATGTAACACCAATTTTCAAGAAAGGATCCAGGGGTGATCCAGGGAATTACCGACCTGTCAGTTTGACATGTGTCCCAGGTAAAGTGACGGAAACCATCCTAAAAGATAGAATTAATAAGCACATAGAAGAGAAGGCGCTGCTAAAGGAGAGCCAACATGGCTTTTGCAAGGGCAAATCATGCCTCACTAATCTGTTGGAATTTTTTGAGAGTGTCAACAAGCATGTGGATAAGGGGGATCCAGTTGACATTGTTTATCTGTGTAGGAATGTATCTGGTTTCTGTCTTGCCTGTCTTCCTAAACATATTGTAAACAAAGGCCTCTTTGCTTACTGAGAGACAACGCTTGATTGTGGGCATGCGTAGAATAGTGAGAAAGCATTCTCCTTATTTGGTTTGCACATTCTTCGGACACTTCTAATTGGTTGTATGTGCCTTAGTGTTTCTGATAGACTCTGCTTGAATAAAGAGAAGCCATGATTATTCCTTTGTTCAGCCCCAAAACTGCAGTCGTGTGTGTATGCTTTGCTCTCTGCTTTTCTCTCTATCTCTTTTCCCTTCTTACTCTGTCTAATGAAGCTGGACTCCGTTAGACCTTTTAACGCTCTCTTAAAAGATCTGGGGCTATAAACTGCTCTGTTACATGAGGCTGATTATCTTTAAATGGATCAGATTCCTACATATCTGGACTTTCAGAAGGCTTTTGACAAGGTCCCACACCAAAGGCTCTTGAATAAACTTACCAGTCATGGAATAAAGGGACAGGTCTTGTCCTGGATCAGCAACTGGCTAAGGGACAGGAAACAGAGGGTAGCACTAAATGGACACTTCTCCAAGTGGAGGGAAGTAAAGAGTGGGGTCCCCCAAGGTTCAGTACTGGGACCCCTGCTTTTCAACCTCTTCATAAATGATCTAGAGGTAGGAGTAAAAAGCAAGGTAGCCAAATTTGCTGACAACACTAAATTATACAGGGTAGTGAAAACTGTGAGAGATTGTGAGGAGCTCCAGAGGGATCTCTCGACACTGGGGGAGTGGGCAAAACGGTGGCAAATGAGTTTCAACATTAGTAAGTGCAGAGTGATGCATGTTGGGGCAAAGAACCCCAATTACATTTATAAACTGATGGGGTCTGAACTCTCTGCGACAAACCAGGAAAGGGACCTTGGTGTCCTGGTGGACAACTCAATGAAGGTGTCAACCCAGTGTGCCTCAGCAGTGAAAAAAGCAAACTCAATGCTAGGGATCATTAGGAAGGGTATAGAAAATAAGTCAGCAAGTGTCATTTTGCCTCTTTATAAATCTATGGTGAGGCCCCACCTGGAATACTGTGTACAGTTCTGGTCGCCATACCTCCAGAAGGATATTATGGAGCTGGAAAAAGTGCAGAGGAGGGCAACCAGAATGATTAGGGGACTGGAACACCTTCCTTACCATCTGAGGCTGCAACGGTTGGGCCTCTTCACTCTTGAACGACGACGTCTAAGAGGTGACCTGATTGAAGTTTATAAAATCATGCACGGTGTGGACAAAGTAGATAAGGAAAAACTGTTTTCCCTATCGCATAACACTAGAACTAGGGGACACTCCATGAAACTTTTGGGTACTAGTTCTCAAACAAATAACAGAAAGTACTTTTTCACCCAGAGGATTACTGGTCTATGGAACTCCCTGCCAGAAGAAGTGGTGACAGCTGTCAGTCTTGACAGCTTTAAGAAAGGATTAGACAAGTTCATGGAGGACAAGGGTATCAATGGCTATAATTATGGATACTTAAGGACAACCTCCGGGTTGGAGAGATAGGCAGGCTATCTCTCAATATCATTTCCAGGGAATCCTAAGCAGGCATCTGCTTGGGAATACCCTGAAGGAAATGGTGAGCCACTGTGTGAGACAGAATGCTGGACTGGATGGGCTGTGGCCTGTTCCAGCAAGGCTGTTCTTATGTACCTGAAAAATTGTTACCTTTTAATTTAGGGGAACGTCCCACAGGCAGAGTTGAATCAGGAACCAAAAGACCACATTAAATCGTGGGTTCAAATAGAAAGATCATTGAATTGAAAGTACCATTCCAATTCAATAGAGTCCACCCACAAAATGAGCCCCAAACTTTTAAGTGAACCACAGACAATTGCTTGATGCAAATTAGAGAAGTTTACTTAGAAAGCAAATAAGAAAACAATAAGCAAAATTAAACATTGGCTAGAGAAAGAAAAACAAGAACTGTGAGATAAAAGACCCCCCCCCAAAAAACAACAACAACAACCCCACATGGCCTATATGCTATGAGAAATTGGTACCACAGGGCAAACCCAAAAAGGGAGGAGGAGGTTCTGCACCACCAGCAAATGGGAGAAGCCAACTTATATGTGCATTCAAATGGAGCAGAAAGGGGCTTGCACAAACACTATTGGCCAAGGCATCACATGGGAGGGGAATGGGTCTGCCCCCCACATTTGATTTGCTCAGGAGTGTCCACATGGAAGAGAAGAAGTCCACCCACAAACTTGGTTGGTCCAGGATGTCACATGGAGAGGTGGGAGGAGCTTTGCCATTTGGCCAGCATGGAGGCTGCTATGGGAGGAGTTGAGGTCAGTTACAAAAGTCCATACTGTATCTGGTATTTCCCCCAAAACACACTCTTGAATGGAGGAAATCAACCAGAAACCCAGCCCAAAGTTTCCTGGTTGTTTGTCATCTTTGCAGACAGCTGCAGAGAGCAAATTTCCTTAACAAAGAGGTTTCCTGATGGGCTTAAATGGCACCCATTGTTCTCTCTCTAGCCTCTCCAAGCAGCCAGATTGCAGCAATATCTCTGTCTTTAGTTCCTTTTCAATTTGACCTTTTAAGACATGAAGCAAATTTAAAATGTTAGTTTTAACCTTCTTATATAGCAGTTTATAAGGAAGAACCAATGTTTACCAAAACAATATTACCTAATGTGGAGCTCCCCATGTTATTCAATAGCCCCCAAGTAGGAAAACCCTAACACTATTGTGTACACATATGCTAATTTCCTAACATCCACTTCCCCAGAAACAATAGAATTAGGCTTTAAGGCAAACAAAACATCAGGAGAGTCTTGAGAAACTTTAGTGTTTAAGGCAAACAGAACATCAGGAAAGGAATGAAAAGGTTAAGTCTACTGTGTCTTTTTGGCAGAAAGGAAAAATGCATTTTAAATCAAACTGCAGTTCCCAGAGCCTTTCCACTACTGCTGAGGTTTGTCTTAAACAGAAAGAGAGAAAGGGGGGCCCCCATGGCCCTTTTAAATAGCGGTTTGAGATCTTTATAAATTTATCAAAAATCAACCCTTGCAGTTATCTTACCTGCAAGTGAATCATGGTAGTGTGGTGTTTGTGGACATGTAAGCCTATTGGGTATAGTTGGGGGGGGGGGGATAGAAAATAAAGAGTAAAAGCATTTTATTGAAGATAAAAATATTTTAAAGATAATAAAAGGGGCAATTTTCAGATATGGGGTAACACTTAGAAGAGAGCAGGATTTCTTTCCTCCTTTTCTGGCTTGTTCTCTTCAGATTCTCATCAGAATCTTTTTTTGAAAGTTCCCCAGAATCTCTTCAGATTCTCCTCAGAATCTCTTCAGTTTCTCTTCAGAAAGAGTTCAGAATGTACCGAAGAATCTCTTCAGATTCACCTCAGAATCGCTTCAGATTCTCCTCAGAAAGTCTTTCTCTGCATCTCTGAAAATTTACTTCAGCCAGTGTCCCTCAAGCCT
Organism: Bradypodion ventrale; assembly: GCA_035047345.1. Taxonomy (NCBI): domain Eukaryota; kingdom Metazoa; phylum Chordata; class Lepidosauria; order Squamata; family Chamaeleonidae; genus Bradypodion; species Bradypodion ventrale. The sequence continues at coordinate 450,695,385 of JAWDJE010000001.1, read as the reverse complement.
TTTCTCCCTCAATTTCTCCAAGTTCTCTTTTCCTCATGTTATTTTCCTTTTCTCTTAAGTTCTCTTCAGAAAACCATCTTTTCTTTTTATACCTCACCATTCCCCTTCTGCCTTATCTTATTTACATGAGCCAATCAGATACATCCCTGTATCCTTAATGTCTTCTGCCCAGCAACAGGGTATTAGAGTCCAGCACCCTCCCTCTCTGTTATATATACAGTTAGAGAAACAACAAAGTTTAACTAACATATGGACTTTTAACTACCTTTGGTGTAACTTGTGAGCCCATGGTAGGCTCTACCATGACATCAAGCCTGAATTCTTTCTAGAAATAAAAATGACAAAACTGAAGTTGTCCTCCTTTAGGTACATCACAGGAAGACAAGATTCACAAGTGTTGGGGTATTGAGGTACACTGGGGTACACCAATGTGGCTTGGCTGTGTATAGCAGGGCAAAGCTGTGGGCACGCAGCGTCAACTGGGCTGAATGTCACACAGACAAGCAGGCAGTAAAAGCAAAAGAAAATACGCTTTACTTCCAGCTTTGGCAAACACAGGAGAAAACAAAACGCATGATTGAGATAAACAGCTCTCAGCAAAGTTGGCAGCAGTCCAAAGTAGATAACAAGTGTCCAAGCAAAATAGTTCAAAGCAAAACAGTCTTTTGCAGAGTTTACCTCCGTGCAGTAGAAAGCTGTAACTCTGTGGCATAGGCAAAGCCACCAGCCACTTTCCAGGAGCAGCCTGAGAAAGTGGTGAGCCAGGTCAGCAGTTTGAGTCAAGCAGTTCAGTTCAGTCAGTAAACTAGCATGGAGCATAGGAATCCTTTCCTCTCGCAGTTGCTCATGCAAAAGCAGCTCAACATTATCCTGCTCTTCATATAATGCTGCCCAAGAGAATGCTCAGAGTGCTAATTCCTAAATAGCTGAAACCTGGTGAGTCACTCTGTGATCTGGTACACCTGGGGCATAGCACAGAAGAACTCTTAAAGGGACAAACTGCGAACCAATACAATACCACGGAAGGACTATCATCCTAACAACTAGTAAAGATAATAATTCTAGAAAAGGTTGAAGTCAGCAGGAAAAGAGGAAGATCAAATAGGAGATGCATTAACTCCATAAATGAAGATACAGCCTTGAGTTTACAAAAGCTAGACAGGGCAGTTGATGACAGGACATTTTGGAGATTGTTCATTTATAGTGTTGCCATAAGTCAGAGGTGAACTGATCACCTGTATCAATAAATAGCAACTTCTTCTTCATGATCGCCAGCACTCTGTGTTCCTTTAGCTTATTAGAATCTACAGAGGAATCTTGTCCAGCCCTATTTGCAAATGTCAGGGATTCAACCCTGGAACCTTTTGCATGCAAAGTATATGCTCTGTCACTGAGCTAGGACATTTTGCCAATTTGTTCTTGTTACTGTAGGCAATTTGTGCTTTTTTTTTTTGGTGGAGAAACATTAGGTCAAATGTAATAAGCTGCTAAATTCACTCTTGCTAAGCGAACGTTTCCTCCTTTGTCATTCAAGGTGTTTCTTGTTGTTGCCGTTGCCAGCGTTGACTTTGGTCTTCAAAATGTAAACATCTCTTATTGGAATTTTTAAGTGGGTGGAAATCATTGCAGGAAACTTTCTAATCGACCTGATGCTATACCTTTCCCCCCACATATTTTCCCATCAAACCCAGGCCAGAGCCATTAGCCTACAGGTAAACAGCTCTATTGACCCCTCTAGAGGTTTTATAGCCTACCACGGCTAACCTTTTTTTGAGATACAATCAATACTCCTACAAATGTCACGCAAGGCTTCCCATCCGAGTCTATGAACAGCTTTCTGAACCTGTGTTTATTGCAGAGTCTAGAAAGAATCAGTTTGCAAAATGCTTTTTTCTGACGAGTTTTGTTTAGAGATATTTAATCTTCCACCAGTACCTAATTATGAGTGTTTTATATCCTGGAAACAGTGTTGATCTGTACATGGTTTCTGTTTGATTAATTCCTGGCTGGCTTTTCCCTCCCTTTGAGAACAAACTCAGGTCTGTAAGGGGCAAATAACATGTAACACATTTCTGTTGTGTAATAATTACAGGTTTAAATAGTTGGCACAATCAGTGCTCAGTGATTTCATTACTAGATGGCACTGTAATTTATGCTAATCCTGATAACTGTTCCAGATGAGAAGGGTCCAGACACAGGAGACTGTATTGCAATTATGTATACCCTGTATTTCTGAGACAATAGATGTAGTAATTTAAAAACACACACCAGTTGACTGGGGCCTCATTTATTCTGTTAGGAAACATATGTAACAACAGTAAAATTAAAGTTGATTTCCCATCCCTGTAATTGTTTTTCTTTTTTTGGTTGCCACTTCCTGCTCTTGAACTCTATTTGCCCTATTATTTGGATGCAACATGTATAAAAAGATCACTTCTGATCCTGTCCTTTGGTCTTCCAAGTGGGGCATCATAGGAGAGGAACCTGGTTCCATCTAGGAACTGAGGACGGTTTGTATGTCTGTTGTGTAGAGGCACAATGGGGAATCAAACTTCCAGCCAGATACCTAAAACCACTGAAATGTCCAGCTACTTCCAGAAACTTTAGGCACTAATAAAAAGTTTGATAGGAAATCAAGGACTGCAGTGGCTCAAATGATTAAGATGCTGAACTTGACAGCGGGAAGGTTGGTATGTCAGCAGTTCAGGACCCAAGTGCTGCACGATGGAGTGAGCTCCGATCTCTGTCACAGCTCCTGTCAACCTAGCAGTTTGAAAGCAAGAAACTGCAAGTCGATAAATAGGGACCACTTCGGTGGGAAGGCAAACAGTATTCCGAGCACTCCAGTGTCTAGTCATGCCGGCCACGTGTCTGCAGAAACGTCTACAGACACAAACAAAGCTGGCTCTTGGGCTGTAAACAGAGATGAGCACTGAACCCTAGAGTCAGATACGACTAGCTTTCGAGCAAGGGCGACCTTTACCTTACAAGGTAGTTTGCATTTTCACCATGTGCCATCAAGTGAACACCATCATTAACATTTGCAGCAATGTTTATTGCCTATGAAACTCATGCAGTAGTAGGGGAGGAACACTTATTTTGTGCTGACTGTAAGAAACAAAGCCATAGAGATAAAAAAGCAGCCTTTGTGTGTATAAGTAGCCACAGTGTAAAAATAAGTATTAATAAAGTATTGGCAGGGAAAATAATTTTTTCTTCATTCTGATTTATCTCCCAAATTATTCCCAAGGCACCTCGTGTTAAAGGCAAATGAAACTACATGGAGAACTCAGTTGTGCTCCCTAACACCTGGCCTTGCTCTGGTGTAGAAAATCCTCCTTTCCTACAGACAGAACGCTATTGTTTAGTCATTGTGGGTGTTCCCATTTCCCTTCATCTCATTCTACTAGTATTAATACTAGCATCTGATTAGCCCATGAACTAGACATCTAGTCTCCATCCTTTCTGTCAAGTCTAGAAGTCCTTTTTAGTGTCCAAAGGCAAAAACAGCTCAATCATAGACAGCTGCTATGCTGTGAGCTGCTGAACAATGGCAGGAATAGCATTGATACCAGGGCCAGCCCTCCCTATGGTTACTAGGTCTCAGATGCTACCTGAAATCTTGCTATGCTTATTTTCGAAACAAATCTCAGGGCAAGCCAGCAGTGCTCTTCTTAAGGTGACTGCCTCAGTGTAGCTAATGGCAAGGCTTTCTAACCTAAATGTGACACAGCAGGTCAGCCTAGTACAGATGGGCTGGCCTTTGCAGGACAAACTGCAAACGTATTAATGAATAATCAATAGTTACCTTTGGAACTTCACAATTTTTATTTATTACTAGCATAGTTTGCCCGGCGGTGCCGGGCTGTTTTAAATTGTGTTGGAAGGGTGGTTTTTTTGTTAATGTTTGTAAATTGTCTGTAACGGTTAGTCTGAAATTGTCATTTTTAAAATGTTTATTTATACACACGGGCTGTTATAAACTGTGATCAGTTTTTTGGGTTTTTTTGTGGATTTTAAAAAGAACAAAGGATGCTATATTTTTTTCAATTTTTTTTATTTAACCAAATAATGTTTTATTATGTGTATTTTATTTTAATAGTGTTAACGTAGGTAATAATTTTTAAAATGTGAAAGTAAATATTTTTTACATTCAATGTTTTTAAACTGTGTTTAGATGTTTTGGGTCTTTATTTGAGTTAAAACTCAACACAGAATTTTAGAAATGTTTTTATTTTGGTTAGGTTTTATTTGTGTTTTATGTGAAATTGTGATATTTTGTTATGTTTTTGACTTGTTTTTACTCTTGTGGCCTCTGGGTGGGGCTGTTGAGTCTTTTTGAGTTGTTTTTACGATTGTGCCCTGCAGGTGGGGCTGTTAGGGATTTTGGTTTCATTTTAGGTGTTTTTTCTCTTCTGGCCTCTGGGTGGTGCTTCTTCCAGTAAGTTGTCTTTGTTTGTTCATTTCTGTTCCGGACGTCGTGGAGGGAAGACATGTGGTGGTGAGTTGGCTGGTTTTATTTATTTAGGGTGTTTGTTTTTTGGAGGTTTAGTGGTGGTGGTCTCGGAGGTGTTTATTTTTGTTATTGTTTGTTTTAGTTTAGTTTTAGGTTTGGTTATTTCTGGTTTTTTGTTTTTTGTTTTTGTGATTTGTGGTTTTTTAGTTTTCTAGTTTTATTTTATTTATTTATTTATTGTTAAATTTCTATACTGCCCATTCAGCCAAAGCCGACTCCGGGTGGTTCACACAGTGGGTAAAGACAGATAAAAACAAATAAAAACAGATAAAAACCAGCAAAAGGAACCCACCCCTAAAAAGAGAGGGGTGCAGGAACCAAAGAAACCAAGGGGCAGGCATCCTCCCCTATATTAACCACCCAACGGAAGCCACCCCTCCACCTGCACCCCAAACTTGGCCAGCCAGTTAGGTTTTTAGTTCTTTTCTAAAGGGCAACAACTCTGTCTGGAGATGCAGTTCTACTAGCAGGAGGTTCCAAAGGGCCGGTGTGGACACAGAGAAGGCTCTCCTCCTTGTGCCAGAGAGGCGAGCCCCCCTGGCCGATGGCACTATTAGAGAACCCCTCCGGTCCACTCTGGTTGGACGGACAGACGTCCTTAGGGTGATGCGGTCCCTAAGGTAACCTGGCCCATTACCATATAGGTCTTTAAAGGTCAAAACCAGCACCTTGAATTGCACCCGGAGGCAAACGGGTAACCAGTGCAGTTAGGTGTTTTGTTAGTGGTTTTGTTTATTAGCTTCAGGTGGCATGGTGGGGTGGGCTTCCCTTCCCGCCGCCTGGCCTCAGTGGCCGGGCCACGGGAACCCCAATGCCACTTCAGGTGGCGTTGGGGGATGGGATTCCCTTCCTGCGGCCTGGCCTCATTAGCTGGTCCACGGGAACCCCAGCGCTGCTTCAGGTGGCGTTGGGGGGGTGGGCTTCCCTTCCCGTGGCCTGGCCTCGGTGGCTGGGCTGCGGGAACCCCAATGCCACTTCAGGTGGTGTTGGGGGGTGGGCTTCGCTTCCCATGGCCTGGCCTTGGTGGGCAGGCCGTGGGAACCCCACTGCTGCTTCAGGCGGAGTTGGGGGGTGGGCTTCCCTTCCCGTGGCCAGGCCTCACTGGCCAGGCCATGGGAACCCCAGCACCACTTTAGGTTGTGTTGGGGTGTGGGCTTCCCTTCCTGTGGCCTGGCCTCACTGGCCGGGCTCCAGGAACCCCAGCGCCGCTTCTGGTGGCGTTGGGGGGTGGGCTTCAGGGTGCTTGTTTGTTTTTAACTTTCACGCAGCGCCCTTCTCAGTGTTCTGGGCGCTCATGGCGCGCAGGACTCTGAGGCTTGTAGTTTTCGGTTTGTGTTTACCGTTTGTGCAGCATTTTTTTCCTGCTGCTTGTTTTTGATTGGCCACGGCACGTTTCTGAACGTTCCTTTTGCTCGCACCGCTCAGCCTGATTGGCTGTGGCACCTCGCAAGGAATGTTGGGACTTGAAGTTCATTTTCTTTGACTGCATTCGTGGGTCTCCTGCCCCACTCTCACATTTCTTAACCCGACAGTTACCTGTGAACCCCGGTCGGGCAAGTGCACGAATGCTCGGTCAGGGCTAGTGGGGCCTGGTGCAACATCCTTTGTCACATTCCAACGGTTAACGCACAGATTTATAGGTATAGATGTTAAGCTTGGAGGTTTCCCACAGTGATCCTGAAGAAACTTCTGGTCCTGCAAAATCTTATATATTCTTAGCCTTTTCTTTGTTGAAGGCTCACATCACTAGCTCATGTCTGAAGTGGACCGCATTAAAAGGTGCATTCTGTTTCCAAAAGCAGCTGATACTGTACCTCACAAAGTACAATTCCATGTAAAATAGCAGTATTTTACATACAGCAGCATGGAAAGTAACAGTTTTTTAAAAAAACATTAGTTATGTGGCCCACCAGACATTGTTCCCCATTGAACTGTAAGGTGAGAAACAACATAACCCAGTTGTGGTGAACCTATGGCATGCATGCCAGAGGGAGTACTCAGAGCCCTCTCTGTGCACATGTGCACTGTCACCCTGGCACAGAGTTCACCCTGCTCCTCTGCCCAATGGGAGCGCTTCCTCCCTCCCCCAGCACAGAGTTTGCCCCGCCCCTTTGCGGCGCGGATGGCAGCCTGTTGAGTTTGGGAATCCGGTCTCTAAAAGGTTCGCCATCACTACCATAAACTCTAAATGCATTAACAAAACAAAGCACAACATTAAAATTGCTGTCTGAGAACTGTAATCTACTACCATGTCCTTCAGAGAGAGGCATCCAGTGAAGGGGGAGGGAGGTCATCAGGGTTTAATGACTGAATACTGGGTGGTTAGCAGAAGAAACAATGGCCACGTTGAAACTGATAACCTACCATTTCCACATTGTTGCTTAGTCCAGAGTGTGACTGAAATATCAAGTTCCCACACCAAGAGAGAGACACATTCATGATGCAATGGAAGGACAGTGCTAGGAAGAAAAAAGAGAGAGGGAGACATACAGCCCTTGAACATGGTTCCAGGCATCCAGGCTACTGCTTCAAGGAGAAGATCTTAGAAGGACAGGAGGTCAAATCACAATGAGAGTTGGAAACAGAAATAAAAACGCTAGAGGATGACAATGGTTCATTATAATCATATCATAAAACACACCTTCCACAGAAATGTAACATTGCCAAAGGGAAATCTAAATGGTGGGAAATGAATTGACACATCCTGTTGTAGTTTTGCTTGCCAATATGAAAAAATATATTACTACTTCCTTTCAGGTTGTTTCATGGAATAAATCATGACGGTGTATTGTTTAGATCACTGAATCCCAACCAATATACCTTGTTCCTGAGCTACATCTCAGAACATGTTATAATTCCTGTCTTCAGTTGTCCTTTTATTTCTTCTTGAGGGAAATATTTGAAACTACCATGGATATCCAAAAATCTCAATTTACTGTATGGTGTATACAAGGAAACCGTGTCACTTCATTTCAAATGTACGTTTGCATTTGTGTCAGGGAAAACAAATTTGGCTCATTTTTCAAGCGCTGGTTACAAAACAAGTGGTGGTAGAGGAATTTAGCACTTGGTAAGAAGGCAGATTTTATTTGTACTTTGTATATCCTTGTGTGTTATTTTTGTAGTAACTAACTTGTGAGGAGTCTGAGGATGAAGAAAAATTATGTGATGTCTCTGTTTCCTTAGCTGCTGATTATTTTAGACGGTTGCCTTTTTTTAACTACAAAAGTGAGATTTGTGTAATTTCTTTATCACAAGACTTTATCTGAGTTTACAAGACTGTTCCTTCTCTTTCCCCACACCCACATACTTGCTGCAAAATTCTCTGCCCAATGAATCACACACAGCTACGTGCAAATGAAAGGGGAAGCTTGGGATTTCATTACAGCCGAGAACTAGAGAGAAAAAGTTTTTTTATGGGGCAATCTTTTCCAGAATGTATGTTCTAAAGACAACAGAACTTGATCTTTTGTATTTTACTTCATTTCCTTCCAAATATAGAATTTCATATTTCAAAATGCTAGCCACAGTCTTGCTGGAAAATGCATCGTATCCCTAATAATAGCAGGGTAATTTGTTTTAATGGGGTTGTGTTGGATCGGGGCCCGATGTGGGCCGGAGGGTCCCAGAGGAGACTGGTCAAGCAAGACATGTGAGGCAAGATGGAGCGGAGACCAGTGTTTATTGATCAGAAAGCAAAAGACTTTATACTTTGGCTGCGTGCATGCGTTGCTACAGAAAAGCCCTGAGTCTGCACATCATGATTACACAAGTTACTAATTAGGGATGACTTCTCTGGGGGGAAGTTTCTTATCTAACTAATTAACTACCGGGGACATGCATTGTTCATTGTTATCGGGAGCAAACAAGTGGCTGAAGTTGACTCTAAGGCTTAGAGCTTCTATGGATGCGAGATTACTTATTACGTGCCTATCGAGTTAACCATCTAGCTATCTTTGGCCCTCTATTGTCCTAGCTGCCTGCCAGGTCAGCAATTGGTGAATCAAACTATATCTAATATTCCGCTCCCCAATTTCTGTCCCCTCGAAACCAACAGCTCAAAGGAGTGTTCTCCCATAACTGCGGTTCTGTCAGGGACAGCTGTGCCAATTGTGTACACGGAATCCACAGGGTTGTTCTTGTTTTAAGGGTTTTAAGATTGTATGCCGCCCAGAGTCTTTGTGAGTTGGGAGGCTATATAAATATGAATATAAAATAAAATATAAAATAAATAAAATAAATACAAATATCAAGCCAATTAGAACACTTTCTGCATCATTGTTCCCATTGTTCCCAACTGAGTTTCTGATTCAAAAGAGAAAAGTGAATTTTTTGTTAGTTAAGAGTTGTACACTTCAGCCTGAAGCTGAAACTAAACATAAGTGACACCAGTTAATTATGTACCTCTGAATTTATTTTACCACCAGCAAGATAGTAAACACCCCCTTTTGTTCCTTAGCAAGACATTCTTGAATCTACTGTTTTGACATTTTCTATACCTAATAATGAACTGAAAAAACAACAGAAAGATTGCAACTGACTATCCCTGGTTCTTGTGAAGTTGAACTAATCACAATAACTTCATTACAGAACCTTCTCCTGACTGATGTCGGGTGGTTACGGTTTGACGGTCGCTTTAACTCTTCAAACATACAGCCAAGTTTCAAAGGCTTCGTATCCAGGACCTGGAATTTTCCGGAGTGTGTGGGAGTCTCTGTGAACTTTGGTGCCCTTCTTTTGTCCACCAGGCCAGGGTTTTCCCTGAAGTGAAAAACAATGTATAAGTAGCACAGGAAAAACATCAGATTATGGGAAAAGGAGTATCTTGTATGACACAGTTTTGAACACATGCAATTGGAGAAATACACATTTTAAATGGGGGGGACATCCAATTTCAGAATACAATTTCCCCAATATTTATGGGGCATCACCTGACTTTACTTGACCTTTCAGAAACAAACTGCTGGAAGGAAATGAGAGTTGTTAGCTACTAGAGTTGCTTGGATGTCAGGAAATTGTTTTTAACTTGCTCATTTAAAGCTAAAGCCAGCAGTCGGCTGTGCTGGCGAGCCAGCATCCATTTTCTACTTTTCCTGACTAATTAGATCAGCTCTATTCAGACTCCATGTTAGATAACAAAGGTCATGAAATGTCAGGCAGGCCAATCACCTTCTGTTAAAACCTGTTAACTTGTAACTGCTTTTGCTTTTGTTCCAGAGAAGGCACCCTTGACAAAGTTAATCGCTCTGACCTCCAAAGAGCAACCTTCCACCCAGCAAAAGCCTCTCAAGCAAAAAGAAATAAAACCCAGTTACTTAATTGTAACCTTGCATGTAGAAATTAAAATGTGGTGTTGCAAAAGGAAGAAACCGAATATTATTTTTCTCGAATTTGGGTGGTCTGAACTACTGGGAATTTTAGCAGATTATGAGACAGGAAAAACAACACAGCAATACAGGGAATGTGGAGAGACTAGCTCAGTCTCAACAGCCCCACCCTACAGTCCCCCCCTGTTGTGTTCTAAAGCATGTGCCTTTAAACAATGTATCTATCCATGTGTATCCAATGTAACCTTTTCCATGTGTAACATTGTAACCTCAGCTGCATCACTGTAACCCTAATAGGACGCGAGCTAGTGACCACTAGATGGCAATAGCGAGCGTCCAAGCTCATTGGTCCAAGACTCACCTAAGAGCAACAGTGCGGGAAGATTCCCGCCTCCACCTTCACCTGGACAAGAAGGGCGTGACCTGAAATGAGGTCACGCGGACAGTAGCCAATAGACTGTCAAGGAGCCACATCCAAATGTATAGCCACTGCATATATTGAGCTGTTCGTCCGCCATTACCACATGTTCCCTCTGACCAGCATGTAATAAAGTTGTGTTAAGCCAGCTCTTCGGCTGTCCTGGTGTCTTTGGTCCAATACACTAAATTGGCGACGAAGGTGGGATGATGGCTGCCCACGGGACCAAGACATACGCCGGTTTCGACATCAAGAAACCGCAAGACTGGGAACTTTTCGAAATGGACTTCCAAGGCGCGCTGGTGGAGTTCGAGGTGACGGACGAGGCAAAGAAGAGAGCCATCCTCACCAGAATGCTTGGGCACGACGCCAAGAGGGTATTGATTGACCTCATCGCACCCAAAAAGGCGGCTGAATTCAAGGCAAAAGAGCTCCTGAAGGTGTTGCGAGACCATTTCCGGCCCTCGGTAGCGATGTTTCCCGCTTGGAGCGCGTTTTGGAGGCGAGTCCAAGCGCCTGGTGAGTCGGTTGCCGCCTTCGTAGCGGCCCTGCGTCTGGCTGCCGGCCCATGCAAAGGGGAGAACTTGGAAGTCACCCTCAGGGACTGCGTGCTATGCGGCCTGAAGGATGCCGAAATCCAGCGCACGCTGATGAATCAGGAGCCGCCCCCCACATTGCAGGAGGTCCTGAAAGCGGCACAGGCTGCGGAAGCCACGAAGGCCGGGGTACAGGAGCTCCAGGACTGGCGTCCGAAGGCCGACAAAACAGAGAGTTCGGTGCACGCAGCCCGGCGAATTTCGAAATCGTCCGCCGAAAACAGCGACGACGAGGACGTCCGGAGGGTCCGGAAGGAGGGCCGGCGCTGCGACGGCTGGGGAGCGGCTCACGACCGCGCCAGGTGTCCTTTCAGAAAAGCCGAGTGCCACAACTGTGGACGACGCGGGCACATCGCCAAAGTATGCAGACAACGGCGAAAGGACCGGGGGAGCTCGCCCAACCGCGCGGCGAGGCCAGACCGCTCGACGAGAATCAAGGATGGCGCCCGGCCCACGAGGAAGCAGGACGGCGTGGGCCGCATCTCCGACGACAGCGACGACGATGCTCCAGTTTTCAGCGTGTCCTTGGGACACCCCTGCTACTTTGTTGAGGTACTGGTGCAAGGGGCCCCTGTTAGGATGGAGATTGACTCTGGCTCCTCATATTCCCTCATTTCCCAGAGGGAGTTTTTGAGAATTGCCCCCCGCGTACGGCCCAAGCTCAAAGCGTTGAGGTCCACGCTTCGGGACGTGCAAGGGAACAGTATCCCGGTATTGGGGGTTGGGAAATTCCAGGTCCAGTATAAGCGGCACGCCGTGGAACTCCCCCTAGTCGTTCTCAAGGGGGGTAATTGCAGCCTCCTCGGGACTCAATGGTTCCAGCCCCTGGGTCTGTTCATTGGGGGGGTGCACGCCGTTGGGACTGATCCAATACAGAGGGTGTGCGACGCGCACCCTGAAGTCTTCAAAAAGGGACTTGGGAAATTCAATGGACCCCCAGTAACTTTCGACCTGGACCCGGAGGTCCGCCCAATAAGACTCAAACCGCGCAGAGTGCCTTTTGCACTAAAGGACAAAATAGAGGCGGAACTGGACAAATTAGTGGGCCAGGGGATCCTTGTTCCTGTTGATTCTGCGGAGTGGGAAACTCCAATTGTCACGGCATTGAAGGCAAATGGGGAGGTTCGCATTTGCGCCGATTATAAGTGCACCATTAATAAGGCAATCCGCCCTAATGCGTATCCGGTGCCGGTGGTCAGCCATTTGCTAGCCAGGTTACATGGGGGAAAGTGTTTCGCTAAGCTCGACCTGGCACAGGCTTATCAGCAACTCATGGTAACCCCTGCCGCAGCTGCTGCACAGACCATAGTCACGCATAAGGGGGCGTTCCAGGTGACGCGCCTCCAATTCGGCGTGAACTCGGCGCCTGGAATTTTCCAGTCGCTCGTGGAACGCCTCCTCAAAGGGCTGGACGGCGTTTTGCCATATTTTGATGATGTTTTGATAACGGGGGGGAGTGAGGTTGAGTTGGCTGAAAGGCTAAACAAGGTCCTGGAGGCATTCGAACAGGCGGGGTTGAGGTTGCGAAAAGACAAATGCGTCTTCTTCGCGAAGGAGGTTGAGTTCTTAGGGTTCCGAGTAACACCCGAGGGGATCAAACCGTCCAAATCCAAGGTGGCCGCCATCAAGAAAGCCCCTCGCCCCACCTCTAAGCCCGAGTTGCAGTCGTTCCTAGGGCTCTTAAATTTCTACCACTCCTTCCTTCCTCGGAAGGCTGCGGTGGCTGAGCCGCTTCACAAGTTGCTCAAGAAAGATGCGGCGTGGAAGTGGGGCGATGACCAGGAGAGAGCATTCACGGAACTGAAACAACTCCTGGCGTCAGACGCCATTCTGACCCATTTCAACCCCAAACGGCCGGTGGTACTGATCTGTGATGCATCCCCGGTGGGGGTGGGGGCAGTGTTATGCCACGTGTTGGAAAACGGGAGGGAGGCCCCAATAGCGTTTTACTCCAGGTCCCTGTCCCAAGCGGAGAGGAATTACGCCCAGACAGACAGGGAAGCGCTGGCGATAATTGCAGGGACCAAAAAAATTCACGATTTTCTATATGGCCGCCCCTTCACCATCGTGACCGACCACAAGCCCCTACTAGGCATTTTCACCACAGATAAGCCCACGCCACAGATCCTGTCCCCAAGGATGCTTAGGTGGGCCATTTTCCTCAACGCCTACCAGCACGCGTTGGTGTACCGGCCCGGGAGAGAAATCAGCCATGTGGACGCCCTGTCGAGGTCCCCCCTCCCCCAGACACACAGCCACGTGGGCGGGGAGGAGCCGGACTGCCAGGTGTTCATGATAGAAGTCTTAGATTCACCCCCATAGTACCCGCTGATATCGCTAAAGCGACAAGCAGAGACAAGACGTTGGCGGCGGTTAGCTCCTGGGTACAGAAAGGGTGGCCAGCGTCTTCCCCAGCGGAAGAATTCGCTCCGTTTTTCAGAAAAAAGTTGGAGCTGTCCCTAGAGAGGGGGTGTCTCTTGTGGGGGCAGCGGGTGGTGATCCCCACATCCCTCCGGCCGCGGGTGCTTAAACTGCTGCACGTCAGCCACCCAGGAATTGTGCGCTCCAAAGCGCTGGCCCGGAGCTACTTTTGGTGGCCCCAGTTAGACGCCGACATCGAGCACATGGTCGGCACTTGTGAGAGTTGCCAATGCTCCAGACCGGAAGAGGCCCGTCTTCCCCACAGGGAGTGGGACGCGGCTAAGGGGCCGTGGTCCCGGATACACATAGATTTTGCGGGCCCGTTCCGAGGAACTCTGTTTCTCCTTGTTGTGGACGCTTTCTCCAAGTGGTTGGAGGTCATCCCAGTCACGAGCACCTCCTCGGCCGCGACAATTAAGCATTTGCGGAGAATTTTTTCCACGTTCGGCATACCCGACACTCTAATTAGCGATAACGCTAGTTGCTTCACGTCCGCTGAGTTCAGGGCATTCACAGAGATTAACGCCATCCAGCACATCACCTCCGCCCCTTTACATCCGGCCACCAATGGCCAAGTGGAGCGCCTCGTCCGCACCACGAAGGACGCGCTGCGGCGCATGGGCCCCGGGGACCTCAACCTGCAAGTGTGTCAGTTTCTGCTAGGGTACAGGGTGACCCCGTTGGCGTCAGGATACTCCCCCGTGGAGCTCTTAATGTGCAGGAAACTGGCCACCATTCTCACTAGGCTAGACCCCACGAGAGTAGAAGACAAGGGGAGGAACATCGGGCTAGAGGCCACAAAGAGTTTTATCGTAGGCGCCCCCGTGCACTGCAGGAACTACGCCAGCGCGGGGCCAGCCTGGGTACCGGGGGTGGTCGTGGAGCAGACCGGTCCCATGTCGTACCGCGTGGAGACCAACACAGGTCTACTCTGGCGGCGGCACGCGGACCAGCTACAGAACCGGGTCCTGGGAAAGCAGGGCGCTGAAAGCGCGGAGCCGAATTCAGCATTAGGGTTCTCCCCCACCCGTTTAGCCCAAGGGGGAGGAGAGGGGGGCCCAGAGTCCCCACCAAGGGGGGAGGAGAAGGAATTTGTCCTCGTAGATATCCCGCGGGATCCCCCAGCAGAGTTTAATTTGGAGTTACAGAACCGGGGGGGGGGGTTTCGGAGTGGTCCCCCACCCATCCAAGCGAGAAGAGGGGTTTTACATTAGCCCCTGGTGCCCCCGGTTCACCCACAACAGAATCTACCCTTTCCCCTAAAGCTGCAAAACCGCAGCAAGCCACTAACAAGTCTCCCTCTCCCATTACAGGACAAGGGTCCAGGGAACAAGGAAACGGGAGCGGCCCCCGGGGGGGCCAACCCACAACGCGGCCCAAACGCGAGTGCAAGAAACCATCTTGGTTAAGAGACTTCGTATCATCCTAGGGGGGAGGGATGTTGTGTTCTAAAGCATGTGCCTTTAAACAATGTATCTATCCATGTGTATCCAATGTAACCTTTTCCATGTGTAACATTGTAACCTCAGCTGCATCACTGTAACCCTAATAGGACGCGAGCTAGTGACCACTAGATGGCAATAGCGAGCGTCCAAGCTCATTGGTCCAAGACTCACCTAAGAGCAACAGCGCGGGAAGATTCCCGCCTCCACCTTCACCTGGACAAGAAGGGCGTGACCTGAAATGAGGTCACGCGGACAGTAGCCAATAGACTGTCAAGGAGCCACATCCAAATGTATAGCCACTGCATATATTGAGCTGTTCGTCCGCCATTACCACATGTTCCCTCTGACCAGCATGTAATAAAGTTGTGTTAAGCCAGCTCTTCGGCTGTCCTGGTGTCTTTGGTCCAATACACTAACCCCCCCCCCATAAATTAGACTTTGTATAATAAAAGCTCTCTAGAAGCATTTAAAGTAGAAAAATGTATCTTTGCTTACAGTTACCATATACAAGTAAGGATAATGGAGTCTCCAGTATGCAGAGAGAACATTCATGCTTGTTGCTTGGAGGAAACTCAGAGAATGAAGTAACAATACAGTACAAACAAAAATAATGGAAATAAGAAATGAAACAGGAGGAGGGGCGAAGGGGCTTGCCTCAAATTGGGAAAATACTTTACCAGTCAAGTTAATGGCAAAGGACAATCACATAGGCTGTAAAGCAGAGGTGCCCAAACCTTTTGGGCTGTGGGCTGGTCGCGTGTTTCCTCCCACCGTAAGCAGAAGTAAAATGCACCCACGTATGTGAATACTGCTACCAAAAATGCACCTGCAGCCGTCGTAAGTATATTTATGATAGCCATGGGTAATTTACAACAGTGTTTTGTGCATGCGCGGGTGCATTTTACTTCAGCTTCTGGGAACGACGAGGGCAGCACAGCCCGGATCTAGCCCAGGGTTGTAGTTTGGGCACCCATGCTGTAAAGCCTCCTCCCAATGATACTCCACATTAGTGCATTCAAGATTGCTATTATCACAACATGAACATAATACGCTGTAGCTAACATTCAAGAAACATTTTATCACTCATCTGACAACAGGCTTATTACACCAGCAAGAAAAATGCAGCTAACACAGGATTCTGGGAATAGTAATTTTAAAAAGTGATGTATATCACATTTTCTTCAGGATGAACACTTCTCTGATATATTGAATGTAGTGAATTATTTTCTTTGTAGGCTATGATGTGAGAGTGGATTCTAATATTCTCAAGTAAATATCTATTATTTTAGGTATTATATTGCCCTATTATATAGGTATTTCCCCAATATTTCTATGTAATATGAATTACAGTGAAAATAATTATTCCACATTATAGTCATGGACTATAACATGGGAAGAAGGAACTGCTCACCTTTTCAAAACACTAACTATTGTAATTGTTCCCTTTGTCTATGTGTGCCTGTCACTGAAAAACTGCATTCAGGTTTCTGACTGTATTTCTTTTGCCTTTTACTCTTGCTTCTTGCTGTCTGTCACATTTTTAAGTTTTTCTTCTGACATTCATTTTGGCTTTTCTTTCCTTTTGACTACAGGAATTGTCTTTTTGCATTCTTGGTGTTCTTTAATTTTGGATATGTGTGCTTTAAACAGGGGTGGCCAACCTTGGTGCTCTAGCTGTTCTTGGACTTCAATTCCCAGAAGCTCTGATCAGCAGGTGTGCTGATCAGGGATTCTGGGAATTGAAGTCTAAGAACAGCTGGAGCACTAAGGTTGACCACCACTGGCTTATAGTGTTGGATGAAAAAGACAGCATATACTTGCAGGTTATAATAGTGTTAGGTATGTAAGTACTGACACTGTTTCAGAAAGGAACTAAATTTATTTATTAAGTCATTTTATTATTTCATTTCATTTCTAAACACCCCCCCCCCCTTGTTCTTAAAGCAAAGACAGTAGGAAACAGTTGACATGACTGAAAATCAAAGTTTTAATTAGCTTGCACATGGAAGGGCTAAAGAGTGCATTTAAAGAAGAGAAGATCAGCCATAGTATGAGAAATGCTGTTACAGGGAAGACAAGTGCCTATTAAGTAAGCAGATATTATAAATTATGGAGGTGAATGTAAGAATGTCAGAATGCAAAATGGTCAGAATAAATCAAATATTCTTCTCCCACATTGGTTAGCTAATGAGAAGAATTTGAGTGTAAGAGCACTTCTTGTTTCTGTTCCCTAGAAACAGACATGTAAGATAAAATCATGAGATGTATAAAAAATTTGAGAAGAAGAAAAAGTGTGAAACTGGATGTATGTTATGAAAGAAGGAAGATATACATCCAAAAATGAACACCTGGAATCTTGAGTCAGTTCTGGTCCTACAAAGTAGCTTTTCATGCGAGATACAGGGAGCAGCAAGGTTACAAGAAATTCATTAATATTTTCCCCTCCCCTCTTGCTTGACTCAAGTCTCTTTTGTAAATTGAAAGATTTCTGGGTCTGTGGATCAAGTGATTAATTGATTGAACAGTTGAGAATGTATACAGTCATGATAATCAAAAGTAGGATTTTAAATTGTAGAAGACTGCCAGCAACTCAATGTTGAGTGTCAGGGGGCAGTTAACTAACCTGACAACCCTGAGGATTAATGGTCTTGGGTTCCGAAGTCCATAGGGAAGGGTGATGGTCCCCAAGTGGATTAAATCCCACTTGAATCCATTTTGATGGAGGGCAGCAGCTTCATCAATACTGGCCTGGGATTGAGAAGGACTTTGCGTGCCAAAAGGGCTCAGCACCAGAAAGTGACTTGTGGAACTGGATCAATGGTATGGGGGTCATGCAATGTGGAAGGCAAATGAAAGTCCAATGCATTATATTCTCAGGACATCTTCATGGCTAATTATCATGAAGCAATATTCGGATACGGCAGAAGAAGACGACTCCAAATGTAGTAATAGTAGTAGTAATAGTAGTAGTAATAATAATAATAAAAAGAGGGAAGGAATCTAATCTATACCTATAAGAAGGGGGTTGGGCCGTGTGTGTCTGGCATGTATGGCAACACCCATCCCAAACATCCTGTACCAAGCCGGCCACACTTACCTTTTGACCTTGCGAGCATTGCCACAAGGATCTGGAAGCCGAGAGTGGGGCAAATGCCCCACTAACACAAACAAAAAACCCTATGAGTCCCAGCGTCCTCTGTGCCGCAGCACGCCTCAGCCAATCAGGCACAGAGGAGGCAGGACTGCCGGAGCATGCAACAAAGAAAAAACCACCGACTCGACTCATGTGCCTTACCTCATCACCTGCTCCCTGCCTCCACCACCATTCCCGCCGCTGCCACCCCAGCAAAGTTCGCCCGGCAGGTTGGCCGGGGAAGAAGGAGGTGGGGAGGAGAGGAGGTGGGGAAGGGTCTCTCCAGCGGCCCTAAAAAGCCACCGCTGCTGCTGCCGCCATTCCCACCACCACTGCCCCAGCAGAGTTCGCCCGGCTGGTCAGCCGGGGAAGAAGAAGGTGGGGAGGAGAGACCCTCAAGATGAAGGGCCTCTCTGGTGGCCGAAGCCGCGGTGAGGCCAGTGCCTGCCTCACCTTCATCCCTGGGGCCGTGGGGAGCAGAGGGGCTCTCCCTCCTCCCCGCAACCCCACCAAAGCCACAACAAGGATGGCGCTGGCCTTCGTCCACTGGGCCGCAGGGAGCAGAGGAACTCCCCCTCCTCCCCACTACCCCGCTCAAGCCATGGGGGTACACACACAGAGAGGCCCCCTTCTCCGACAAGCAATGGGCCGAATGCGGAGCTTCCCCCTCTCTGTCTGTGCCTTCCCTGCCTTCCCTCCTCACCAACAGGGAAAGGGGGAAGGGAATGCTTCCCTCTCCCCCTTCCCTGCCTCCTCCCCTGTCGCCGGCAGGAAAAGGGGGAACAGAAAGCTTCTGCCTCCCCCTTTCCTCCCTATTCACCCAGGTGCCTCCTCCTCACCTGCAGCCCCCCCCCTCTGTGTACCACCCCAACCACCAGCACACAAAATATACCTGCCTGGAAAGGCTGGGCAAAAAATGCTAGTCATATATAAAAGTAGCACTTAAAATAATAAAATAAGTAATACAGTTAGAACTATAGACAGTCAAACACAATATAGGTCAGAGACAAATACATTTGATTTAATTAGCATCGTTAGTACAAGTTACTCATGGCCAAAGAAAAGACTAGCACTCAACCTAATTAGAAACAAAAGATGAGGACATATAGTATCTGCAGGACATATACTGCAGGACGGAAATGAGCTCCCGTCTTCGTCCCAGCTCCTGCCATCCTAACAGTTCGAAAGCAAGAAATTGCAAGTAGATAAATAGGGACCACTTCGGTGGGAAGGTAACAGCGTTCCGTGCGCTCCGGTGTCTAGTCATGCCTGCCACATGACCACGGAAATGTCTGCAGAAGCAGACAGCGCTGGCTCTTCGGCTTAGAAACAGAGATGAGCACTGCACCCTAGAGTCGGATACGACTGGCTTTCGAGCAAGGGAAACCTTTACCTTTACCTTTACTATATTGTCCTGGTTCCCATCTTGGCTTCTGTAGATAGGACAGAGAATGTGTTAGCCTCCCTGCCAGATGAAGTGGTGTTAGTCTTGACAGCTTCAAGAAAGGATTAGACAAGTTCATGGAGGACAAGGGTATCAATGGCTATAATTATGGATACCTAAGGACAACCTCCGGGTTGGAGAGATAGGCAGGATATCTCTCAATGCCGTTTCCAGGGAATCCTAAGCAGGTGAAGGCATCTGCTTGGGAATACCCTGAAGCAAATGGTGAGCCACTGTGTGTGACAGAATGCTGGACTGGATGGGCTGTGGCCTGTTCCAGCAAGGCTGTTGTTATGTTCTTATGTAGCCAACCCCTTCTATGTTCTCCTACTGTAATAGTTTCACAAACGGCTTGGTGAGGGAGCGGGGAACCTGCCTACTGAAACATGGTCCTCACACTCATTATGGTCAATAACACACCGCATGTAACTGGAAACTAAACTCCCAAAACAGTCTGTATTCTCAGAGAAGTTGCTTTAATCTTAATTTTACCAATTAGCTTGTTTTTCTTTCTTTTTGTTTGTTTGTTTATCATTGTCTTTGTACATTTTGTTTTGTCATGAGGAAATAAGCATACATTTCATTAATGTAGATTTCTTAAGCACTTAGCTTTGAAGGATTTGGATGTCCAGAGGGAAAACATTTCTTCTTGTCTTGCATGTCTAAGCCAGACGTGAAACTGCCAAAAATGAAGCCACCTTTTGGGGAATTCATTCTGTAGTTCCTTCGACTAGGTTTTTGCTGCACATGGTATGCCTGATTGTCGTTGTGTATGTGTGTATGTGTGAGCTGCTACGCTCTTCTATGCTTCTACAGCATTCTGGAAGAGAAACTGTAGTGTAGTGATAGCTAACCTTGGCACTCCATGTGATCAGCAGGAGTGCTGACTTGGGCTTCTGGTAATTGAAGTCCAAGAACACCTGGAGTGTCAGGTTCGCCATCACTGCTGTAGTAAATATAAATGTTCTTCCATGAGTGGAAGGGGATGAACACTAGCTTTCATTAGAAAAACTACAAAGAAAGACTCATGCTTTTTGTTATCATAAGGCAGTTAAGGCAAATCTTAGCACTCCAGGTGTTCTTGGACTTCAATTCCCAGAAGCCCAAGTCAGTACTTCTGCTGATCAGGGCTTCTGGGAATTGAAGTTCAGGAACACCTGGAGTGGAGTGCCAAGGTTTGCCATCACTGTTATAAGTCCTACTCACACTTTTCGGACCAAGATAATAAGCTCAGATCTTTGCTCTGCAAGTCTCAAGAGAAGACATTCATCAATCCATGAAAAGGTCTTCATAAGAGCCAGAATAGAAGAATTTGGCATTTTGGCAATTTTGGAAAGCCGTCACAGATTGATATCTCCCCTTTTCAAATCTGTTGCATGAGCAAAACAGTGGTGGCTGTAATGTGCTAGTTCTCTCTTGTGGGTTGCCTGCGGAAATAATTGGGTAAACCTTTCCCCAGGGGTTCGCTCAGCTTTCGACAGATCCGGGGACCAACCGAGCTTGGCAGGAAAGGCAATTGGGGTGCGGGCTAGTTAGCTAGTTTGGGGGATGAATCAGAAAGCCTTGGCTAATGGTTACAGTAGAAACGGGGCAAAAACCAAAGGTGATGACTCTAATGGAAATAACAATCCTCTGCTTCTGGCTACAGATTAAGTTGGGCAAATAAGCCGCGCCAGAAAGCAGGACAAACTAGGCACCCGGAGTCAATACACATAAGGCTCCGAGATAGGGCAGGAACAATGGGTTTTGCCAGCTCAGACCTTAATTAGTTGTGGGTTGTCTATTAACCACAGGGCAATATCCAAGAACAGGCATTGTACTGACCACCAAAAAATGCCATGTATGCAAACCTTCTGTATTAGGGGGTCACGCGCATCTTACGCATGTATCACCCCAAGGCAGGGTAATAAATACGTACCACCTGACCCTGATCGGGGCTAGACTTCACCGCACAACTGCCTCCACATGTCTTCCTTGCGGCCAGCCACTCCTACATCTGGTAGCCATTGCAACACTCTCTCTTCATGCATTTAGCACACCTGGAGATTGGAGAAGACTATAGTATGTTTGCAACTACTGTATAATAATGACACTGAGGAAAGGTGGGCTAGGTGGAGGAACTTTGTTTTCTAATCCATAATCTTTTTAAAAAAATCACAACATTACATCCATATTCTTGCATAAAAAGATGGGATCAAACTTTTCCGGCACAAGAACAGAAGTGTTAGGAAATAAGTCTGTGTATGGTTTATTTTTCATTCATCTCCCTGGATTTTGGCTACTCATCAATTTATGCCACAGGATTTTAGGCACTCACAACAAACAGATTTTATTCCAAAGACAGCTGGAATGTTTATTATGTTGTACTAGTGGCAAGTAATAACACACAAATGAAGCTCTTTAAACTTCAGATACCCTGAAGGCCCAGTCTACTCTCTCTGAACAGAACCCAAATGAACAAATAATTGGCTTTTTTTCTAAGGGATTTTGTAGGAATTGCAAGCAGCCAGATTCCTCATTTTGCAATCACATTTGTTAAAGTCTGCATACAGCGTCCTACAATTCCAGATGATTTAGACATCAACCCAAGCTTCATGGTAGATAGAGGGAAGATAGAAGATGTAGTCTAAAACCACATGGGAGGGGCACCAGACCAGAGTTGGAAAGTTTGGCAAGGGAAACAGTTCCCTATGAGCTTGCTATTTATACTGGAATTGGTCACTTTCCTGTTGGCCTTAAAGATTGTTGTTTGTAAACTTGGGCCCAAATAGCTTTGTAGAGTGATGCAATTGGGTCGCACAAATCCAAATGATTTTTCCCTTTCTCTCTCCCCCTCCCCACTTTTATAACAGCAAATCTGCCTCTACCATGTTTCCCTGAATATAGGACCTCGTCCCATAATAGGACACCCCCCTTTTCCCCCTGCCTTTGAAATATAAGGCCCCACCCAAAAATAAGACCTCCTTACATAAGGCTGTAAGGCGGCCGGCGTAGCTCATAAGAAAGCCTGCCACATCGAGTCTCGATTGCCTCCCCGCTCACAACCAAGGGAAGTTTCCCCTGGTGAGAGCGGGATTGAGACTCCGACATGGCAGGCCTCGATCCCGCTCTCACCAGGGGAAACCTCCCTTGGTTGTGAGCGGGGAGGCAATCAAGACTCCGACGCAGCAGGCTTTCTTATGGGCTGCGCCGGCTGCCTTGCAGCCGAGACCAGTCTCGATCGCGTTTCCCCACTCACAACCAAGGGACGCTTCCCTTGGTTGTGAGTAGGGAAACACGATCGAGACTGGCCTCAGCTGTGAGGCGGCCGGCATGGCCCATAAGAAGGCCTGCCAATTCGGAATCTCGATCCCGTTCTCACCAGGGGAAACTTCCCTTGGTTGTGAGCGGGGAGGCAATCGAGACTCCAATGCGACAGGCTTTCTTATGGGCCACGCCGGCCGCCTCATAGCTGAGGCCAGTCTCGATCGCGCTTCCCTACTCACAACCAAGGGTTGTGAGTGGGGAAGCGCGATCAAGATTGCTATTCTTCTTTGTGGAAAAATAAAACATCCCCTGAAAATAAGACCTTGTGCTAATTTTGGAGTTTTAAAAAATATAAGACAGTGTCTTATATTCGGGGAAACACGGTAGCATCATCAGAGTTTTCATTCCTTTCTGTCTCAAAAACAATTTTCCATATGGTGTCTACATCTGCAGAAGTTTCTGTGGACATGTGTCAGGCATGTCCATGGAACGCTGTTTACCTTCCCACCGAGGTAGTACCTATTTATCTACTTGTAATTTCTTGCTCTCAAACTGCTCGTTTGGCAGGACCTGGAATAGAGACGGAAGCTCATTCCATCACATAGTACTAGGGTCTCGGACAGCTGACCTGCCGACCTTCCAGTCATCAAGTTCAGTGCCTTAACCACTTGAGCCACCACTGTCCCATTAGGGATGGGGTAAAAAGCTGTGGTTTGAGAGGAAGGAAATGCATTCTATGACCTCTGAGTCACATGGTGGTTCTGTGGATGTTGGTGACAGATCAAAATATCCCTAGAATGACTGATGCAGAGGGAATAAGAAAGAAGTTGGTGGAGTGCAATTCACATTTCAGAGCTGTCACCTACTTCCATTTTCTTGTGAATTAGTCCATAATCCTGAAATTGAAACTTGGTTGGGAAAAACCCTGGTGCAAACATACCTGCCAGTGTAACCCATATGGACTGTTGGTTCAGTCTAGTGGATGAGGAAATCCTAGGAAGGGGCTGCGATTCAAGATTTCAATTAGAAAGAGCGGGAGAGCTGCAGAGGCAGGAATTGCTGTAGAGGCTTTTCTACCTTGGTCTAGAATTTTAATATGTTTGCACAGGAGGGGAATCGATCCTGTTGCCTTCTTTGTCCCTGATCCCTGTCCATTTGGAGCCCACTGAAGGGAAGTCACAGTAAAGGCAAGTGGCATTCCAGTATCTTGTGGTGAAAAGATGAATCTGTTTGTATCATTTCTACTGGAGAGAACACCCTCCAGGATTCCTCCTGATTCTGACAGAGATATATCAACAGCAGCATTTTCCAGTTAGAGATCTAGGGAATGATAAATCCTGGGATTAGCTCTCAATTCCCAGCAATGAACGCAGCTGAATCGTGAGGTGGGTGGAAAGATATCTGCCAATACTGCAATCATAACCTGCTTCCTCCCTGTGCCGCAAGGTAAATGAGTGGGGCTTGGCATAGGAAGTGACATTTTCAGATTCATTGCAAGCTGTGTTAAGACAAGGCTCCTGACTTGTATATCATATGCTTGCAACATTTGGAATCATCCATAGCTCAATGGTACACTGCAAAATTTGCATGGAGGAGGTCTTGGCTTCAACCCTGAACATGTCCAGGAAAAAAAGAGAATCTTGGCCACTACCCTAGATCAAGGATGGTGAACCTTGGCACTCCAGGTGTTCTTGAACTTCAATTCCCAGAAATCCTGATCAGCAGGAGTGCTAACTTGGGCTTCTGATAATTGAAATCCACGAACACCTGGAGTGTCAAGGTTCACCATCATGGCCCCTGATACTCACTGCCAGTCAGTGTTGATGATACTTGGTTAGGCGGAATAAACATCTGACTCAATATAAGGCAATCTTGTAGGTTCCTGTATTTAATGAGCAAATATGTTTGGCCTTAAAACAGAAGTAGAGGATTTGTGGCCATCCAGATATTTCATGATCCCTCAATACAAATTTTCCTGGCTAGGACTGGCTGGAGTTGTAGTCTAATGACATCTGGATAGCCAGATGCTTCCCACCTTTACTACATGAAACAATTTAATGGATTTTTCTTTAGCATATTATTTAAACCTATAATCTGAGAGCAAGAGTGCTTTCCTTTCAAGCTCACACAGATACTGAGGGAGAGGAGTAGAAAGCTTGAAAATTAAGGGATGGAAATTAACCGTCTCTTCAGGATTTTCAAACATTGGAAACAATGAATCAGTTGAAACAGGGCTTGTTCCATATGCAGCAGCACTGATACTAAAATTCCTAAAAGGTTCTCCCTCCATGCACAGCACTCTTCCATGCACAATATGGGAACAAGTTTGTTCATGTGGACATTATATGGCTGTGATGCTAAAGCTGGAGGTATATAGCCAGGCACCTATGCTATGCTCCTATAATGTTCCTATCTGTGGAACATTGCTATTGATGGAGGCTTTAGACAGTGATGCACACATTACTTTCAAATCTGCATTTTTTCATCTAATGAAGAGAAACAGGAAAGAAGATTCATAAGGCTGGATGTCCTAAGCCTACTGTTATGATGAATGAAATGCTGAATTAAAAGCTCAGGGCTAAGTTCATGGTTTTCCAGTCACAGAAGTTTCTGATCCATCTAAGCATTTTTACAGGGGCCCTATGATTTGATTTATTTGATTTATTCGATTTATATACCACCCACTCAGTGTATGCCAACTCAGGGCGGCTCACAAAAATATCACATAAATCAACAATATACAAAGTAAATAGGCAGCAATACAATATAAATATTGTATTTATATGGATGACTAGGTGTCTCCAAAGTGTCTTGTCCTCAACAGCCTTGCTTAGCTCTTGCAAATTCAAGACTCCTTTAGCGAGTCATCCCATCTCAAATATGGTCCATAGCATCACAACTGTTTTATTGCTGGCACCATTAGTCTGCCCAGTACTGCCTCAGCTTCTCATATTTTTCTATGCATTTATTGTTGTTATTTTGAACTACTGGTTTGTTATATTTCTAGCATCTCTATGGAATTTTTTTTTGCTTTTCTCCACAAACTTAACTGATTTTATTTTTATTTTTAGATGACTGCATTATTACCAACACTGAAAGAGCCCCCTTGAAGATTGTGGTATTTTTGAACCACAGTCAGGTGTACCCTGGTAACAGCAACCTTGTGTTGCTGGCTAATCTTTCTCATACAAGGCAAAGGAAACTGCAGAATGAACTCATCAAAAGGTAGCTTCATTTTGGCAGTTTCATATCTGGCCTAGACATGGAAGAACAAGAAGCACTGATCTGTATGAGAAAAGGTAGGATATACTGTATTTGCCGCAAATAAGATGCATCGGAGTATAAGATGCACCCCGTTATTACCCAAATAGCCCACTATGGGCCACTATATACAGTACAAGACACACTCAATTTCCCAGTATATTTTAAGGGGGGGGGAGTGGATCTTATACACTAGCAAATACTGTAATTACTGGAATGAACGAATGAATTTTATTAAAGACATCTAAAAAGCAGGGATGTGATAAGATATGCATTGGCTGCCAGTGTGCCTCCGGGTGCAATTCAAGGTGCTGGTAATGACCTTTAAAGCCCTATATGGTGGTGGACCAGGGTACTTAAGAGACCACAACAGATAGCGAAAAACCGTTTGAAATGAAAGATGATGACTGTGTTGTCTCTGAAGATGATATGTAATTAAATGTATCCAACTTGGTAAAGAATTCAAATAATTTAATCTTCTTCACAACCGAAAGGCTAAATTTGTACCAGAATTGATAACAAAAAAGATTCCTCTATGGGTAATTTTACAGTTCTTGATAACAAAAATAATTCCTCTATGGGTATGTATGATTCACTGATACAGCTATTATTTTCAAAGTCGATACCAGTTATTTCAGATGCGTTATGTGGGACTTACCAGTTGGTCACTAAGGAAGCGGATATCGGAACACAGGTCAAAAATCAGGAACCAGGTAACAGATGCACCATTAGTAACCCATTACATGGAAAAACGCCACTCTGATAGGGATTTTCGATTTGTAGTGTTAGAAATGGTTAGACCAAGGCCATTTGAGAGGTGTGACATCAATAAAAGATTACGACAGCGGGAAGCATTTTTTATTCACTTCTTCAATACCATGCATCCAAAAGGATTAAATCAGGAGCTGGATCTCGCAGCGTTTCTATAAGTAACAGTGTAGGTCATAAGTGCTTGCGGCTATAGTAGGAGGTTTCGGGAGTTTCCAATAATTTGTTACACATGTGCTATTTTTCACCAAGCATAAAGGCAGCTGCTTCACAACCATTGTTAACGTCCATATGCACCTAATAGAATGAGCGGAGGCGAGGACGCGATGTTAAGAAACCTTTACACATTGGTAAGCTCCTTTCTTTGTAGATACAGTATTTGAGTCACAGTCTAGACGTGTAATAGAGCTGCCAGAACTTGTATCTTGATAATAATAGTTTATAAGAAATTTATCATGTGTAACAGTAGTCTTGATCATTTTGTCATGCTAATTATTATGTTTATGTACAATTATCTTTGTGTGCAGATTTCCTGAGGAAGAAAAAGCAATTCGAAAAGTCGAAATAACTGGTATCGACTTTGAAAATAATAGCTGTATCAGTGAATCATACATACCCATAGAGGAATTGTTTTTGTTATCAAGAACTGTAAAATTACCCATAGAGGAATCTTTTTTGTTATCAATTCTTGTACAAATTTAGCCTTTCGGTTGTGAAGATTAAATTATTTGAATTCTTTACCAAGTTGGATACATTTAATTACATATCATCTTCAGAGACAACACAGTCATCATCTTTCATTTCAAACGGTTTTTTCGCCATCTGTTGAGTTCCGTACCGTTTGCGCCCATTACCCCTTACTTAAGAGACCACCCCACCCCAAGGACATCGGCCTGTCCCACTAGAGCAGATTGGAGGGGCTCCCTAAGGGTTCATCTGCCAGAGAGGCTCGTCTCTCTGGCACTAGAAGGAGAGACTTCTCTGTATCTGCTTCGACCCTGTGGAACCTCTTACCAATCGAGTTGTGCCTCCAGACAGAGCTATTGCCTTTTAGAAAAGGACTAAAAACATGGCTAGCTCACTAGGTGTGGGGTGCTGCCAGTGTGGCAGCTCCCCCCCCCCCGGTTGGTTGATATAAGAGCCATCTGGGGTGGTTTTTTTTAGCTTCCTTACCCTAGTTCTAGCTAGCTTTAATGGAGAACTGTAGGTAGCAGACTTTTAAAAGTTTTAGTGATTTTAACCTGAGACTTTTTATGATTATTTCTATGGGGCTTTTTATGTTGGGTTTGTAATATGTGTTGTAAGCCACCCAGAGTAATAAAAATCAAACAAACAAACAAACAAATATCTGTTTATAAACTATCTACTGGTTAATAAACACATACGGCAGTGGCTTAGTGGTTAAGACATTGAACTTTAAGACTGGAGGGTCAGCAGGTCAGCAGTTTGAGACCCCAGTACTGCATGATGGAGTGAGCTACCATCTTTGTCTCAGTGCTTGCCAACATAGCAGTTTGAAAGCGAGAAATTGCAAGTACTGTAGATAAATAGGTACTGCTTCAGTAAGAAGGTAGCAGCGCTCCGTACACTCCGGTGTCTAGTCATGGCTGCCACATTACCATGGAAATGTCTGCAGACAGTGCTGGCTCTTTGGCTATAAACAGAGATGAGCACTAAGTCCTAGAGTTAGATACAACTGGCTTTCGAGCAAGGGTGACCTTTACCTTTACTGGTTAATAAAACAGAAGTGACAGCAGATGAACTGATTGATCAGTTTTACAGTGGAGGACAACAGACACAGGCATTATACATTTGCTTCAGGAATATTTGCAAAGTGCCTCCTCTGTTGCTGTTTGCTCTGTCCCTGATCCGTGTGCATCTGGAGCCCACTGAAGGGACAGTCACAGAAAAGATAAATGGCATTCCAATATCTTGTGGTGAATAGATGAACCTGTTTGCATCATTTCTGCAGGAGAGAATGCTCTGAGATCTATAATATTAATGTGAGGATTCATAGCAGGATAATGGCTGAATAGGACTATCATGGCATAGGAGATTTGGTATAAATAAAACAAAGTAATGCATACTGGGAAATTATCTGCTAAAATTCACAGTATCTGATGATGGGATGTAAGAGGTGTGATGGGTGTTTGCCCCCTCACTGGTTTTTTTTTACCCACCCTTCCTGCCTTGCTTTGCCAGATCCCCTTTCCAGGCTCCTATTGGCAAGCATACAGGGTATCAGAAGTGGGTAGCGGGTATGTGGCCCTTCTCTGCGTGGTCCAGTCACTCTCAATTCCCAAATCAATAGACACAAAGGGTCTCAGAGTAATTATATTTATTAAAGTAAGCTAAGAAAATAGGTATAGCATGAGGAATCAAACTTGCAATGCAGTCATTCAAAGTTACACACAAAAATAAGAAACTTGAAAGGTTACCTAGGCCCTGGCCTTAGCTAAATCCTTACCCACATCTCGTGGGACTCAGCTCAGGATAAGTCCATGACGAAGAGAGCTAGCATCTCCAGACCACAGGCTTTTATAGGGGATGCGACTCAGAGTTCAGGTAACCCCCAACTGGTTCCCTGAATCACCTGGTCTTTTATTAGCCCTTCTTCCTATGTGAGGAGTAGCATGTCTTCAATGAAGATTCTCTTCTGGCCCAGCCATAATTTTAACAATAAAGCTGTCACTCAAGAGTCCCCCAGGCAGCCCCTCCTCTGAAGTTGTGGTCATCCAAGGTGGGAGAAAACAGTCACCCCATCCCCCATGGGAACAGACATAAGAGGAAAACACCGATAGGGTTCTATTGCAGATAATGCTACTTGCTCTGAGACAAAGTTGCTGCTCTGGTTGCTCAGTTTTAGCCTCATGTTTTGACTTTGGCAATTCCTGAACTCAAAGATGCTGCATCACTACTAGTTTCGAACTGTTGTGTTCTATTACTGTACCTTTTACAATGTATCCATTCACGTGTATCCAATGTAACCATGCTTGTGTAACATTATAACCAGCAGCTGCTTAACTGTAGCCCTTACAATGGGACGAGAGCTAATGACCACCGGGTGGCAATCGCGAGCGTTCAAGCTCTCCTGGCCCAGACTCACCAGCAAACAACAGCGCGGGAAGATTCCCGCCATCACCTACACCTGGACAAGGAGGGCGAGACCGTCCATGACGTCACACGGACAGTAACCAATAGACTGTCGAGGAGCCACATTCAAAATGTATAGCCACCGTATATATATTGAGCTACCCATCCGCCATTACCTCATGTTCCCCCGGATCATCATGCAATAAACCTGTGTTAAGCCAACCCTTCGGCTGTTTCATTGTCTCTGGTCCCATACACTAAATTGGCGACGAAGGTGGGATTATGGCTGCCCACGGGACCAAGACATGCGCCGGTTTCGAAATCAGGAGACCGGCAGACTGGGACATCTTCGAGATGGACTTCCAGGGAGCCCTGGTGGAATCCGAAGTCACGGATGAGGCAAAGAAAAGGGCCATCTTCACCAGGATGCTGGGGCCAGACACCAAGAGGGTCTTGGTGGACCTGATCGCGCCGAGGAGGGCGAGTGAATTCAAGGTGAAAGAGCTCATGCACATGCTGCGCGAGTACTTCCGGCCCTCGACGGCGATGTTCCCCACTCGGAGCGCGTTTTGGAGGCGAGTCCAAGCGCCCGGGGAGACGGTCGCCAACTTCGCAGTGGCCCTGCGACTGGCGGCCGGCCCATGCAAATGGGAGAATGCAGAAATCACACTAAGAGACTGCGTGCTGTGCGGCCTGAGTGACGCCGAAACTCAGCGCACATTGATGAACCGGGAGCCACCCCCCACGTTGCAGGAGGTCCTGAAGGAGGCACAAGCCGCGGAAGCTATGAAGGCCGGGGTCCAGGAGCTCCAGGACTGGCGGCCAAAGACAGGCAAGGCAGAGACTTCGGTGCACGTTTCGGTGCACGCGGCCCGGCGAGTTTCGAAGTCGTTCGCGGAGAACAGCGACGACGAGGACGTCCGGAAGGTCCGGAAGGAAGGCCGGCGTTGCGACGGCTGCGGAGCGAACCATGACCGCGCCAAATGCCCCTTCAGAAAGGCCGAGTGTCACAACTGCGGCCGCCGCGGGCACATCGCCAAGGTCTGCAGGAAACGGCGCGAGGCCCGGAAGAGCTCGAGAGACCGCGCAACGAGACCCAAGGACGGCACCCAGGCCACGAGGAAGCGAGACGGCGTGGGCCGCATCGCCGACGACAGCGAGGACGACGCACCGGTGTTCAGCGTGTCCGCGGGACACCCCCGTTACTTTGTTGAGGTACTACTACAAGGGGCCCCCATTAGGATGGAAATTGACTCGGGTTCCTCATATTCCATCATTCCCCAGAAGGAGTTTCTGAAAATTGCCCCCCACGTGCGGCCCAAACTCAAAGCGTTGAGGTCCACGCTATGGGACGTGCAAGGGAACTGCATTCCAATGTTGGGGGTTGGAAAATTTCAGGTCCAATTTAAGAAACACGCCGCGACTCTCCCCCTAGTTGTTCTTAAAGGGGGGAATTGCAGCCTCCTCGGGACTCAATGGTTCCAGCCCCTGGGTTTGTTCATTGGGGGGTGCATGCCGTTGCTGTTGGGACTGACCCGATTCAGGAGGTGTGCGACGCGCACCCCGAAGTCTTCAAAAAGGGACTTGGGAAATTTAAGGGACCCCAGTAGCCTTCGACCTAGACCCTGAGGTCCGCCCAATAAGACTCAAACCGCGCCGGGTGCCATTCGCGCTCAAGGACAAAATAGAGGCGGAACTGGACAAATTGGTGGGCCAGGGGATTCTTGTTCCTGTTGATTCTGCGGAGTGGGAAACTCCAATTGTAACAGCACTAAAGGCCAACGGGGAGGTGCGCATATGCGCTGATTACAAGTGCACCATCAACAAGGCCATTCGCCCTAATGCGTATCCGGTGCCGGTAGTCAGCCATTTGCTGGCCAGGTTACATGGGGGAAAGTGTTTCGCTAAACTCGACTTAGCACAAGCCTACCAGCAGCTCTCGGTGACCCCAGCCGCAGCGGCTGCCCAAACCATAGTCACCCATAAGGGGGTGTTCCAGGTGACGCGCCTTCAGTTTGGCGTAAACTCGGCGCCTGGAATTTTCCAGTCACTCGTGGAACGCCTCCTGAAGGGGCTCGAGGGGGTGTTGCCTTATTTTGATGACGTCTTGATAACGGGGGAGTCGGGCCGAATTGGCAAAGAGGTTGGGCAAGGTTCTAGCGATATTTGAAAAGGCGGGGTTGAGACTGCGAAAAGACAAATGCGTCTTCTTCGCGACCGAGGTCGAATTCCTAGGGTTCCGTGTCACTCCTGAGGGAATAAGGCCGTCCACATCTAAGGTAGCCGCCATCAAGAAAGCCCCTCGCCCCACCTCCAAGCCCGAGTTGCAGTCGTTCCTAGGGCTGCTGAATTTTTACCACTCCTTCCTTCCCCGGAAAGCAGCCGTGGCCCAACCATTGCACAGATTGCTTAAAAAGGACGAGGCATGGAAGTGGGGCGACGAGCAAGAGAGGGCATTTACTGAGCGAAAGCAGCTTCTGGCGTCTGATGCCATCCTCACCCATTTCAACCCCAGGCGCCCAGTGGTCCTGATCTGTGACGCATCCCCGGTGGGGGCGGTGCTGTGCCACGTGCTGGAAAACGGGAGGGAGGCCCCGATAGCATTCTATTCCAGGTCCCTGTCCCAAGCGGAGAGAAACTACGCCCAGACAGACAGGGAAGCATTAGCGATAATTGCGGGAACAAAAAAGTTCCACGACTTCCTGTACGGCCGCCCCTTCACAATCGTAACTGATCACAAGCCCCTGCTAGGCATTTTTACCACAGACAAGCCCACGCCACAGATCCTGTCCCCAAGGATGCTTAGGTGGGCCATTTTCCTCAACGCGTATCAGCACGCGTTAGTGTACAGGCCCGGGAGGGAGATCAGCCATGCGGACGCTCTATCGAGGTCCCCCTTCCCCAGGATAACAGCCACGTGGGCGGGGAAGACCACCAGGTGCTGATGATAGAGGTCCTCGACTCGCCCCCAATACTGCCCGCCGACATCGCCAAGGCGACTGGCAAGGACAACATTTTAGCAAAGGTTAGCTCCTGGGTGCAGAAAGGGTGGCCAGCGTCCTCCCCGGCAGCGGAGTTCGACCCATTTTTTCGAAAGAAGTTAGAGTTGTCCCTTGAGAGGGGGTGCCTTCTGTGGGGCCAGCGAGTAGTGATCCCGGCATCCTTACGACCGCGGGTACTCAAACTCCTGCACGTCAGTCACCCTGGAATTGTGCGCTCCAAAGCCCTGGCACGGAGCTATTTCTGGTGGCCCCAGCTAGACGCCGACATCGAGCACATGGTCGGCACTTGTGAGCCTTGCCAAAGCTCCAGACCAGAAGAAGCCCGCCTGCCTCACAGGGAGTGGGACGCGGCGAAGGGGCCGTGGTCCCGGATTCATGTAGACTTTGCTGGCCCGTTCCGTGGGACGCTGTTTCTCCTTGTGGTGGATGCCTTCTCCAAGTGGTTGGAGGTCATTCCGGTTACAAGCACGTCCACGGCCACAACCATAAAGCACTTGCGGAGGGTTTTTTCCACGTTCGGTTTACCCGACACCCTCGTAAGCGACAACGCAAGTTGTTTCACGTCCTCTGAGTTCAGGGCATTCACAGAAATCAACGCCATTCGGCACATCACCTCCGCTCCTTTTCACCCTGCCACAAACGGCCAAGTAGAGCGCCTTGTGCACACCACCAAGGCCGCGCTGCGGCGCATGGGGCCCGGGGACCTAAACCATCAAGTGTGCCAGTTTCTGCTAGGTTACAGAGTGACTCCCCTAGCGTCAGGATACTCCCCCGCGGAGCTGCTTATGCGCAGGAAACTGACCACCATACTAACTAGGCTAGACCCCACGAGAGTAGAGGACAAGGGGAAGAACATTGGGATAGAGGACACAAAGAGTTTCGACGTGGGTGCCCCCGTGTATTGCAGGAATTACGCCAGCGCGGGTCCGGCCTGGGTACCGGGCATCATCTTAGAGCGGACCGGTCCCGTCTCGTACCGCGTCGAGACCGGCACAGGTCTACTCTGGAGGCGGCACGCAGACCAGCTCCGGCGCAGGGTCCCCGACGAGCAGGGCACGGACCGCGGGAAACAGGATTCAGCGTTAGGGTTCTCCCCCACCCGTTCAGCCCAAGGGGGAGGAAAGGGGGGCCATGGGTCCCCACCAAGGGGGGAGGAAAGGGAATCTGTCCTCGTAGACATCCTGCGGGATCGGTCAGCAGAGAGAAGGGAAGCCGATCTCATAGATATCCCGCGGGATCTCCCCACTAATACGGATACCCCAACAGAGTTAGATTTTGATTTTCAGAACCGGGGAAGTTTTGCGGAGTGGTCCCCCACCCGTCCAAGCGAGAAGAGGGGTTTTTCGTTAGCCCCGAGTGTCTCCGGTCTGCCCACAATGGAGTTTTTCCCTTCCCCCAAAACCGCCAAACCACGGCAAGCCTCTAACAAGTCTCCCTCTCCCGTTTCAGGACAAGGGACCAGGGAATGAGGAAGCAGTAGCGCCCCTGGGGCAGGTCAGCCCACATCGCGGCCCAAACGCGTTTGCAATAAGCCATCTTGGCTGAGGGACTTCGTCCCATCCTAGGGGGGAGGGATGTTGTGTTCTATTACTGTACCTTTTACAATGTATCCATTCACGTGTATCCAATGTAACCATGCTTGTGTAACATTATAACCAGCAGCTGCTTAACTGTAGCCCTTACAATAGGACGCGAGCTAATGACCACCGGGTGGCAATAGCGAGCGTTCAAGCTCTCCTGGCCCAGACTCACCAGCAAACAACAGCGCGGGAAGATTCCCGCCATCACCTACACCTGGACAAGGAGGGCGGGACCGTCCATGACGTCACGCGGACAGTAACCAATAGACTGTCGAGGAGCCACATTCAAAATGTATAGCCACCGTATATATATTGAGCTACCCATCCGCCATTACCTCATGTTCCCCCGGATCATCATGCAATAAACCTGTGTTAAGCCAACCCTTCGGCTGTTTCATTGTCTCTGGTCCCATACACTAAACGAACCTTATGATTTCACCTACAATCAGGTTCATTTTTATCATGTCTCCAGTTAGATTTTGGGATTAGGTCATTAGGATTCAGACTTCAGAAGAGGTTTTACCTTCCTGCTTGTCCCACATTTTATCTGGAAAGTTAAAAGTGGTTCTCAATTACCTTTCTGAAGGATTGTGGTCAAAAACTGTGGCAGCTGAAGAAGTCTGTTATGGAGGTTTGCATCATAATCAGTTTGCTAGTCTGCAAGGAGCTACAAGACTGAAGAGTCAACAGACTGTTTCTTGGTTTGAATAAAAAACTTGGTAAAAACTGGCAGGCTATAAAGAACAATTAAAACTTAGCAATAAGAAGTTACAAAGCATGCATAAACATGAGATGAATGACCTCAACCACCAGAGGAGGAGAAAGCAAGGAAAAACCAAGGTCAGTTATCAGAACTGCTAATTTTTAATGCTGTAATTAATAATGGATGTTTAAAAAATAATGCTTAAACCATAATTGTATCCCAAGTATCAAAATCCGTTAAATGCTAAAGTTATGCAATTTATGCAAATTAAAATGATAAGAACAGACAATTACAGCTTATAATTAGCAGATAAATACAAATGATCCCATGATGATGGTCTTGGCTTCTCCTCTGTCTTATGAGACAATGTAATTGATTTTTTTTAATAAATGCTAATTTATATGCACTGTTAACCATTGACACTCTGTAATATAATATATTAAATTAAAGAAGTGTGTCATGTTGGCTAAGATAATTCCTGATTTTAAACATCTTATGGATAAATACATGTGAAATTCAAAAAATTAGAATATCATGCAAATGTTTATTCATTTCAGTAATGCATCTTTAAAGGTGAAATAAATATATGAGATAGACTCATTACATGCAAAGCGAGATATGTCAAGCCTTGCTTCATTATAATTGTGATGATTATGGGGTACAGCTTATGAAAACCCCAAATTCACGATCTCAGAAAATTAGAATAGTGAAAAAAGGTGCAATATTCTAGGCTCAAAGTGTCCCACTCTAATCAGCTAATGAATCCATAACACCTGCAAAGGGTTCCTGAGCCTTTAAATGGTCTCTCAGGCTGGTTCAGTAGGAATCACAATCATGGGAAAGACTGCTGACCTGAGAGTTGTGCAGAAAACCATCATTGACACCCTCCATAAGGAGGGAAAGCCCCAGAAGGTAATTGCAAAAGAAGTTGGATGTTCCCAAAGTTCTGTATCAAAGCACATTAATAGAAAGTTATGTGGAAGGGAATAGTGTGGAAGAAAAAGGTGCCCAAGCAGCAGGGATGACCGCAGCCTGGAGAGGATTGGCAGGAAAAGGCCATTCAAAAGTGTTGGGGACTTTCACAAGGAGTGGACTGAGGCTAGAGTTAGTGCATCAAGAGCCAACACACACAGAGACGTATCCTGGACATGGGCTTCAAATGTCGTATACCTCCTGTCAAGCCGCTCCTGAACAACAAACAACGTCAGAAGTGTCTTACCTAGGCTAAAGAAAAAAAATAACTGATCTGTTGCTCAGTGGTCCAAAGTCCTCTTTTCAGATGAGAGCAACTTTTGCATCTCATTTGGGAACCAAGGACCCAGAGTCTGGAGGAAGAATGGAGAGGCACACAATGCAAGATGCTTGAAGTCCAGTGTGAAGTTTCCACAGTCTGTGTTGACAAAAACGTAAGCACTGGGAATAACCCACCTCCAGTCCCTGCAGCTGCATGTCGGGGTGTGTCTGGCCCATTGCAGGAAAATGGTGCGAACCTCTGTTCCAAAGACTCTAATGTGTCCCACCTTTGGCATTTTGCTATTCCATAATTCAAATAGTGTTTTTGTGGTGCCTTTTGTTGGTAATCTATTTTGGGGATGCGTTGCGGTCATTATTGCATCATCCCAAAGACAAAGTCTGTTAGACAGTTCTATATCTGCAAGCATGCATTGTGTCATCTGCAAAAGTGATCCTAGCCTCCTTTCAGCCATTCTATTCTACTCAGGAGTATGTGCGACACTTATGTGCAAAATCCCTTGTTCATCCAGGAAAGCTGCTTTTGTGTTGCATTTGTCTTGTCTGAAATGCTTTGACTCTCCTTTCAAACTTGTTACTTACCATCACCACATACTTCTTGACCATACCATGTGTCTCACTTTTCTCATTCAGTAAGTAGATAACACAGTACCTTGAAAAATCATCTACAAATATTAAGACTTATCCATTGTGTTCTAGTGATGGCACATTAAATGGCCCACACAAGTTATTGTGTCCTGTCCAATGCCCTGGACAGATAGAGTTACTTTCTTGATTATAACTCTGCAAATACATTCAGCAAGTATGTTAGAACCATTTCTACCTGAGCATGATTCCATGGAATTGTGTATGAAATGGTTGCCAGCCAATACTAATCATCAGCACCACGATGTTCTTGATGTTAATTTGCATGTGTAGCCTCAGCAACCGCATTTATAAATTTGGCTTGGAATGGCAAACACTCCCTGCTCTAATCATTGCAACCGCTTAATATTATTTACAGGTAAATTCAGAATGGGAAACTCATTTGTTTCTCACTCAATTAGGCATGACTTGACATGGCTGATCCAGGAAGGGCAAATCTTCTGGTTTCCCATTTTGAGGAGCCTGGGATTTATGTTTGGGTGTGGAGAAAGAACAGACATGATAAACGATCTCCTGCCTCAATCAAGTAAGTAGGTGGAGTAGAGGTGGAGAGAGGATAGATGAAGTTTCAGTTCTACCACTCCCATGCTTCAAACTATGAATCTGGTTGTGCATGAAAGAGTGTGTGTTCCTTTGTTTGTCAACAGGATAATCCAGCAGATTATTTAGTTCATGGCACTTGTACACATTGAGTCAACATATAACAAGAAAGAATATATATTGGTTGCCAGCCAATACTAATCACCACCACCACCATGTTCTTGATGTTAATCTGCATGTGTAGCCTCAGCAACTGAATTTATAATTTTGGCTTGGAATGGCAAATACTCCCTGCCCTAATCATTGCAACCGCTTAATATTATTTAAATTCAGGATGGGAAACTCATTTGTTTCTCACTCAATTAGGCATGACTTGACATGGCTGATCCAGGAAGGGTAAATCTTCTGGTTTCCCCTCTTGAGGAGCCTGGGATTGGGTGTTGACACACCCAATCCCAGGTTTGTTGTATGTTGACTCAATGTGTACAAGTGCCATCTTCTTTATATAAATTATATAAAACTAAGCATTAATTTATAAACAAACATTTAAACAATGTGTATATTCAATCGCACTAGGAGTGGCCTTTTAAAAATCTTCTCTATTGCCCACATATGCTCTAAGGCTACATTGTTGTATAATATGTTGCACAGTCTGTCGCGGTTCCCCACACTAACATACTGGTGATGGTAGTTTCCCTCATTTATGCAAAAAGTCTGCACATCTACTGCGCCCTGTACGTATTCTATTAAGACTAGTCCATATATTGTGAGGTTGATCAAAACTGTGTAGAGTTTTGGTTACACATTGAAAATTCTGGTACTGGTATGCAGGGCTGCCATCGGGGGGGGGGGGGAGGACCATCAGGATTCTCGTCCCAGGCCCGGAGATGACAGGGGCCTGGCACCGCCGGGAAACTACTGATTTGCGCATGCGTAAACAAAACATGCATGCGCAGAAAACCACAGGGGCGTGGCCAAAATGTGTGTGTGGGGCCCACGTACTGGTCCCGGAAATTTCTGATGCTGGCCCTGCTGGTATGGCACTTTTCCCGACCATTCTCTTCTCCATGCGTTCTGCAGGTTGAACTCTTCATTGCCTCCAATAGTGGCGCTGGATAAAGCTGGATGTCTTGAGTGGAGTCTGTTAATATTCAGGTCTAATATGTCAGAATTTACTGGTAGATTCTGAACTATTTTGCAGTACTCTCTTAAAAGAGCATTTTTCCTGTGAAATTCTGGTGGAGGAATGTTACTTATCTCTGGAAACCAGTAAGTAGGTGGACCTAATTGTTCCAGATATAATGCGCATGGTGTTATTAAGTTGCACATCAACTTTGCTTACATGGGCACTGTTTAGTCACACAGGTGTGCAGTATTCTGCTGCAGAGTCAACTGAATACTACATTTATAATTTATAATTATACTCCATGTAGAATAGGGAATAACTAGCCATTAAGGAATATGTCTGTCTACTTCCATTAGCCTAATTTCACTCTAGCAATGGACTTTCTTCAAAGCTATGTGCCTCAGTAGTCTTGCAAAATAAACTTATGTTTACTTTCTAGTAAAAATCACAAAACAAAGTATTCCAAATGCAGATAAGGAAAACCACATGCTATGGCAAACATGTCTGGCCGGACATCCCGCTATGGTAATGGAGTAGACCGTATAGCCAGCGACTCAAAGCTGAATGTTGGATGGCAGTAAATAACCTGACTCCCTAAAGGGGCCAATGGCTACAGGTAGATGAGCCCCTTTAGGTGGGGTGATGGTCCCCTCAGTGTAAGAAATGCCACTGGAAACCATCATATTGGGCCCAATAGCAAAATGAGCGGAGGAGGAACTCTGATTCCCAAAGGTCATGGAAGTGGAAGAGGCGATGCAAGATGGACTGGCTGTGAAGGTGCACCTTGTTAATATCCTCAAGGCTGCGGCAGTCCATTGCAGTCCCAGTGTTAAATCCTGCATGTCTCATTTCATATGTGCTGCTGGAGATCACAGTGTGTTGGTCACTTCATGGCAAGCTGGGATCCTCCTTAAACAAATGCACTCCAATGGTATTTTCCCTGCTTCAGGGAAAAATGCATTTTCGGATACTAGTTGCAGCCGATGATGACTTGAGGGGGAAAGCACAAGAACTGACATGGAAGAACAAGAATGAAATATGAGCCAACAGTATGATACAACTACAAAGAAAAATAAAAGAAAAAAGGCATAAATAAATAGACAGTATTTCATTAATTTCCAAGAAAACATTTACCCCCCACCCACCCCCAAAAACATATTTTCCAAACAAATATTTCATTGTAATATAAAATGATGTAAAGTACTTTATCAGTGGTACACGAAATGAAAGCTCTGAAATTCGTAATCAGATGTCAAAGCCCTCACCTTAAAATCAAAAGAACATTAAGAGAAAAGCTTTGTTATGACAAAAATTAAGAACCAACCAATTTAGGAACTCTTTATCTGATTGGAAATGCTGACAAAAAACTGATCTGAAGCTATGATCATGACATTCATGTCTGTCTGTTTACATGCAGTGACAGAATTACAGGAAGATGAAATAAACTAAAACAAAAAAAAAACTGCCACAAACATTGGTCTTAACCCAGAGAGTTTCCAAGCGCAGCTGTTCAACCGTAGGAGAAAGGAATGAGTTCTTAGGAACTTATTTTTGAATTATTGTTTGTTTACCCTGGCTCTCTCACATCCTTTTGAGCTCCTGTTATGGTAAAATGGGAACACTGTAGCCAACATTTGTCTTCCGCAAAATTGAGCCAGTAGTACACAGTGATCTTGTATGCATGCAGCTGGTCTTTTTGCTGTCAGAAATAGTTTTGGTAAACTGGATCCTAGTCTCTAAACACTGTTCTTATTTCTAAAACTTGAAATCTTCAATGACAGAAGAAACCACATTCATGATGTGATGAACAAAACTTTTTAGCCAGAGACACTTGAACTTTGCTCATTTTTACAAATACTAGTACAAATATTCAGAATGCATCCTGGAGGGATAATATAGAGGCAATACATTTATTTATTTGTTATTGTTCTTTCCACTCTACTATTTAAGCTTTATTTCAAAGGTGGGTATCCTTCCAGAGGTCCAAGGTCCTCACAACCCATCTCTGGTCTCTGGAGGCCTTTCCCTAATGACTCACATCACCATATTTTACAACTATTTCCCTTCTAATTGGAAGATAACCCTTTAACCCTCCAGTATCATAAACAGGTTTTAAAAGAAGAAAATTCAAAAAAGGGCAGCCCCCTGTTCTGCATGTAGATCAGAGGTGTCCAAACATTTTGGGCCACAATTCAGTGGGCTGGTTCCTCCCACCGGAAGCGGAAGTAAAATGCACCACATGCGCAAAATGCTGCCATAAATGCACCCGCAGCTGTCATAAATGCATTTATGACAGCTGCGGGTGCATTTACAGCAGCATTTTGTGCATGCATGGGCATGTTTTATTTCCATTTCTGGGAGCGGCGAAGGTGGTGTGGGTTGAATTTGGCCCATGGGCTGTAGTTTGGGCACCCTGAAGTAGATGATTCCCTATTTAATTTCAGAAATCTTCTATTTAAAAAAATTAAGTGACAGGTAATATGAAATGTTTGAAGTGGTAGTTGTGTTAGTGTGTGCAAGTATATCAGAGAGTAAACAAAACAAAAAGACAAAAAATGTTGTGACTACCTTAAAAGACTAACTGCTGTATTTTAATGTAAGCTTTCAAGGATCAAGTCCATTTCATTAGACATAAGAGGTATGAAAAAATAATATGAAAAGTTGTCCGGAGAACTATAGTCAACCTGGGTAGATAGTACTGAGTTAGACAAAGAAATAATTAGAAATTGGATAAGGTAGTTGCCTATCTGAATCTGAAGTAATGAGTTGCAAATAAATTGTAAGTTTCTTGCAGCTGCATAGCCACCAAAGTCCATTTCTGTGAGAAAGACTGGTTATAAGTCATATCAAAATCAATTATAAAGTGGCCTAATTCTGTGTCACTGCTATAGCTTGTCACAGTTGTTTGATCAGCTAACCCCTTTACTTACATTTTGCTTAATTTTGACGTAATCCTTGATATATATTTTTACATCTGGTATGTACCGTTTGGACCTTTATAAGCTGTATGATTAGTTACATTCTTACTTTGTTTTGTATATGTTAACTTGTGGATGCTGACATCAACAATTCATATCAAATCAATCCTTTTTCCATTAACGAAAGTGTAACTTCATTAAATTAGAATTGTAATGAAACAATTGATAAGACCACTCCTTTCATAATATAACTGTAACTTTTAGTTCCACATCATATAACTTTAATTGCATTTAGCCACAGTACATTGCAATAAAGCACAGTAAAACAAAAGACAATAAAACTACAAAGGGGAGAACTATATTAAAAGATACAATTCAAACAGCTCTAAAACATTCT
The DNA here is from genome assembly GCA_035047345.1 of Bradypodion ventrale. Classification (NCBI taxonomy): domain Eukaryota; kingdom Metazoa; phylum Chordata; class Lepidosauria; order Squamata; family Chamaeleonidae; genus Bradypodion; species Bradypodion ventrale. Next base: position 450,653,555 of record JAWDJE010000001.1, on the reverse strand, counting down.
GTTACAATAAAAAGCTAAAACAATTGCTAAAAGAAGATTTGAAAAAAAAATAGGATTCAAAATGAGACTGGGATAGCCTCCTCCTGCTTAGCCTGGCCCCCAGCACCTCACCACCCATCTAGTTGTCCATGTAGGTCTCTGTCCAGCTAATGGAGTTTCTTAAACTGGTGTTGCCATTGCCAATCCCAGAACTCAATTATCCTTGGATACCTTGGAGTCATTATTCAGCAAGGAGCCCTCATATGAGTAGATGTTTCTTCAATGACATTCTGCATAACTTCTGTCCATAACAATCTGTCCCTGTCAGTTCTTGTCCATGTTGGCCCAACATTTTTCTTGAGAAAATCTTCCCATCTGCCAGGTGATCTTCCCCTAGGTCTTTTGTGATCTCTCAGTTACCAATTCATTATTCTATTGTCACTTGTGTATGCAACAAAGCCAGCCTACCTTAATTTGTTTGTTAGGTATTCTATTACTATGTCATTTAGCAGTGATCTTCACCCGATATCTTCATTTTTCACTTTAAGTGCATGAGTGAGAAAATGCAGTTTCAGTAAGCTTTGGTACTTCTGCTTGGACAAGCAGGCTCCTGGGTTATGGGTTGGAATTCATGACCCAAGGTGAGGTGGTATCTTTAAACCCTGGAACCTAGAGCTGAGGCATAAGTAGGAGAGCATGACCAGTTTGTAGGAGTCCTCTGTCTGCTCCAGGGTGTTCTGCTGTTCAGCGCTATTGCTTTTCTCTTTTCCTTTAGGTGCTTCCTTTGCTTTTTTTCAAGTTCTGGCCAAACAAGGTGCAGCTACTTCTCCACCTTCTACCTGGCCATGTGCAGCCATTTGCACAAACACATGCTGATTGTCTTTAGCCTGCTGTGAAGACTCTGTGTGGCACTTTGCAAACAAAGTTGCTTAGATTTGTCCTGCTTTGAAGCTACAGTTGACACAACCCCTCTGGATGGAATTTTGCCCCCTGCCTGCCCTTAACCATAAGTTTCAGTTTGTGTTGTGGACAAGAACCTGGAAGAGTTTAGAACCATCACATGTGTTGGATCCATACCTGTCAAGTTGCCGGTGTCCAACTATGGGAAGGTTTCCAGGCGCCGGCGTTGGTGCATGCGTGTCGCTACCTCTGACGTTAGAGGCAGCAACATGCATGCACAGTAACCCCTGCACACATGCACAGAAACCCCTTTGGCCAGGAAAGGGGTTACTGTGCATGCATGCCCATCAGAGGCAGTGGCGTGCATGCGCAGTAACCCCTTTCCTGGCCGTTCAAATATGGGATGACGGTGGGAAAGATGGTAACAGGGCAGTGAATTACAGGAAATCCCGGCCAAAACGGGATACTTGACAGGTATGGTTGGATCTTTGCCCTTACTGGCTCAAAATAGCAACCAAGATGGAATTGGCTGAGTAGGTGAGAGGACTTATAATGCCTTTAAGGAAGACAGGGTGTCAGCATACCTAAAGGAGACCATAGCAAGACTTTTTTTTTTTAAAAAAAAGCCTGACTTAAATCAATTGTACCAAATACTTAGTCAACTAATCTCTAGTATGCCATTATTTGGTACAGGGTTGTGTGGTGGTTTCTCAGCTTCAAGATTCATGGATGAGGCAATTTATCTAGATTCATTGCAGTCTGATTTCAGACCTCATTATGGGATGGATATGGTTTTTATTGCTTTGGTAGGTGGCCTACATGTGCACATGGAGATGGTAAGTATTGTTTTGTTTTCATACTATAAATTCTCTATCCTTCCGAGCCATCTTTTTGGGATTGTTTTATTGTAGCTCAATTCCTTCCTAGAGGGAAACATTCAGTGTGATGTTGGGAGAATTGTATTTGAGACACTGGCATTTGGCCTGTGGGGCCTTCAGAGCTCATTTCTGTCCCTTGTGTTATTTAGTATTTACATGAAATGGCTGGGAGAGATTGTCCAGACTTGTGTGTGTGTGTGTGTTTTGTGTCAGCAGTATTCTGATGAAAGTCAGTTCTATTTTTGGTTTCTATCTAATTCCAAGGAAGCTGTTTTGGGATGAGGACAAACAAATGGAAACATAACCCATTCAAGATAGAGGTGCTACCAATTAAGTAAAAAAAACTGATCAAGGAACAGATTAGCAGTTTGGATATTTTGGTGTACTAGAACCAAAACAATAGAAGCAGCCGAAGTCTGGCTTAACACATCTTTATTGGCACACCGGTAGACAGAACATGTGGTAATGGCTGAGGTACAGCTCCTTTTATATTGCAACAATACATTTGAACATAGTTACATGGTAGCGTATTGGCTGCTACCTGCGTGACGTCATTCTGAGTCACGCCCTTCTTCTCCAGATGTTCCATGTGCGGGAAGGTTCCTGCGGCTGACAGTAATTGGGGAATTTGTACCATGTGAGCTGAACGCTCGCAGCTGCCCTCTATGGGTAGCTAGCTCGCGTTCCATTAAACAGCTGAGATACATTGTGATCATTGTTAGGTTACATTCGGATACGGTAGTGGCTACATTCATTCTTAAAGCGATACAGTTTCATACACAACACTCCTCCCCCCTAGGATGGGACGAAGCCCCTCAACAATTGTGGCTTCCCGCATGTGCGCTTGGGGCGAACGACTGCTTGGCTGAACTCAGGGGAACTAGGGGCTCCGAGTTCTGCAGACTCTCGTCCTGCAACGGAAAGGGGAAACTCGTCGTCTGGTGGGGACTCTGTGGCAACCTTGCGTTTGGAGAGGAAAATGGGAGATATAACTGGGATGTAAACCCCTGCCTGTCACTCGTGGCACCTGGCGACCCCCCTAGCACGAATCTAGGAACTGATGAGGAGACCCTCGCTGTCTCGCCCTGGTTTCTTGCGCCTGCAACTGGCTTATCTGTACTTCCCCCTGCTGCCTGAGTCAGGGGTCTTGGTGATGGGGTGAACATACTTCCCCCTGCTGCCCGGGTCGGGGGGCTCGGTGATGGGGTGAACTCTAGAACAAAAGGACTGGGAGGACTGGAAATACCAGGGGCTGAACTAAAACCCCTCTTCTTGCTCGGACGGGTGGGGGACCACTCCGCAACACCCCCCTGGTATGGCAACATAAAATTAAACTCATCAGGTGACTCCTCATCCCACTCTTTCAAAGTATCCTCCTCCCCATGTGAGAATCTAGGCTATGCATTTGTATTTGGGGAAGTCCCCGTGTCTCCCCCTTGGGCTAAACGGGTGGGGGAGAACCCTAACATTGACTTTCTTTCACTGGTAAATCGCCGTCTGAGTTGGTCAGCATGCCTTCTCCACAGCAGACCTGTACTGGTTTCAACCCTGTACGACACTGGCCCCGTTTGTTCAATAACCACTCCTGGAACCCACGTTCATCCCGAGGTTGCGTAATTCCTACAATGAACTGGGTCCCCTACTGCAAAACTTTTTGAGCTCTCTATCTCTATATTTCTTCCCCCATCCTCCACCCTGGTCAGATCCAACTGATCAAAAAGCGTTACCGGTTTCCTATGCAAGGAGCTCAGCCGGCGAAAGTCCTGAAGCCAGGGGAGTTGCCCTATAACAAATGAGGAATTGGCACAGCTGCAGGTTCAATTCACCAGGACCCATGTGCCACAGTGCATCTTTCGTAGTGTGCACTTGGCGCTCTACCTGACCTTTTGTGGCAGGGTGAAACAGGGCAGAGGTAATATGCCGAATGGCATTCCTCTCGATTAATGCCTTGAATTCTGCAGACATGAAAGTACTGGCGTTATCGCTCACAAGCACGTCCGGCAGGCCCAAACAGCTGAACACCTTGCACAATTGTTTAATGGTTGCGGCAGATGAGGTGTTGGACATGGGAATGACCTCTAGCCATTTGGAATACGAGTCTACTATCAGCAATACCCTGCATCTGAAAAACAGTTTGAATTCCTCCTTGGGGGGAGTTGTGGGCCACCCTTTTCTAACCCAGGAACTGACTTGGGACAGGACTTTGTCGGCCGCTGTAGCTTTGGCGAGGTCTGCGGGAACAATGGGGGGGGGGTGAGTCGAGAGACTCGATCAGCAGGACCTGGTGATCCTGCTCCACCTCGCATTTGGGGTCTCCTAATTGAGGGAAGGGAGATCGGGACAGCGCATCTGCATGGGAGATCTCCTTCTCTGGGCGGTGGACCAGTTCATACTGGTAGGCGTTGAGGAAAATCACCCAGTGCAGCATTCTGGGGGACAGGATTTGTGGGGTGGGCTTGCCTGTGGTAAAAATTCCCAAAAGGGGTTTGTGATCGGTCACAATTGTGAACTGTCGGCCATACAGGAAATCGTGCAACTTCTTTGTTCCCACGATTATGGCCAGAGCCTCTCTATCTGTTTGCGCGTAATTGCGCTCCACCTTTGAGAGTGACCTGGAATAGAAGGCAACCGGGGCTTCCCGCCCGTTCTCTAACACGTTGCACAGTACAGCCCCCACCCCCACTGGTGATGCATCACAGACCAAGGTTACAGGTTTCCTTGGGTCAAAATGGGTCAGAACGGTGTCTGAGAACAAGAGCCCCTTGAGTTCCTTGTTTCTCCTGTCTATCTCCCCACCGCCAAACCACGTCTTTCTTTAGTAACCTGTGCAGTGGCTCCACAACAGATGCCTTTATTGGCAAAAAGGAATGGTAAAAGTTCAGGAGCCCTAAAAATGACTGCAGCTCCGGTTTCACGGTGGGGCGAGGTGCATTTTGCACAGCTTCAACCTTGGACTCGGATGGCTTGATGCCCTCTGGGGTTATTTTGAACCTGAGAAACTCAACCTCCCTTGCAAAGAACACACATTTATCCGTTCTCAACCTCAGTCCCGCTTTCTCGAATACAGTTAGGACCTTGTCTAGCCTTTTTGCTAGTTCCGATTCGCTCCCTGCTGTTATCAAAACATTGTCAAAATATGGGAGGACGCCTGGAAACCCCTTTAAAAGGCATTCTACGAGGGCCTGATAGAGTCCAGGGGCCAAATTCACACCGAACTGTAGGTGCGTTAGCTTGAATGCCCCCTTGTGCATGACGATGGTTTGCGCAGCGGCAGCAGCAGCAGCAGCTGGGGTTACAGTGAGCTGCTGGTACACCTGCGCCAAGTCTAACTTTGCGAAACACCTACCCCCGTGTAAAGTGGCTAGTAAGTGGATAACTACCAGCACCGGGTAAGCATTTGGCCGAATGGCCTTGTTAATTGTACATTTGTAGTCAGCGCAAATCCTCACCTCCCCGTTGGATTTTAAAGCTGTAACAATCAGAGTTTCCCACTCCATAGAATCCACTGGAACCAAAATCTCCTGCCCCACCAATTTGTCCAATTCCGCCTCAATCTTGTCCTTGAGGGCGAAGGGAACTCTTCTTGGCTTGAGTCGTATGGGCCGGACTTCTGGGTCCAAGTCAAACGAGACCGGGGGCCCCCTGTATGTCCCGAGCCCCTTTTTAAAAACTGCCAGGTGCGCATCGCACACATCCGAATTGGGTCAGTCTCAATGGCGTTTATGCCAGACAGTTCGATTCCCAGGGGAGCAAACCACTGGGTTCCCAAAAGGTAACAGGATCCCTCCTTGAGAACTACTAGGGGCAGTTTTCCCATGAACCTTTTAAACTTCACCGTGAAGTTTCCCACCCCCAACACCGGGATCGCATAACCCTGCACATCCCGTAAGTTCGATTTCATGGCCCGCAACTTGGGCCGCACATTTGGGGGAATGTGCAGGAACTCCTTCTGGGAAAGGATGGAGTAGGACGACCCTGAGTCCATTTCCATCCAAACCAGGACCCCTTGTATCAGTACCTCTACAAAGAAACACCGGTGCTGCAGGCCCATGCAGTTTACGACCATCACATCGTCGTCGGCCGAGACCTTTCCAATTCCAGCCACCTTGCGTTGGGGTGTTTGAGGATGTCTTGATGAACCCTTGTCCTCTGCTCGCTGGCGCCTGCAGACCCTGGCGATGTGACCTCTCCACCCGCAGTTGTGGCACTCAGCTTTCCAGAATGGGCACCTCTTTCGGTCGTGAGATGCCCTGCAGCCATCGCAACGGTGGTTTCCTTTCTCACTGGCTCGGCTCTTTTCTCCTTGCCTCTTGACTCTCTGCACATTGTCGTCCTCACTGGAGCAGGAGTCCACAGTCGCGGACGACTCCTACGAAGTTGATGGAGTGCCGGTGGGTGGCCGGGGCCCCGGCCAGGCCACTTGTGCCGAAGTCCGCTGGGCCGCTTGTACTGGTGACTAGGCCCCCTCAGGTGCAGCCCCTCGAGACTTGAAGACTTTGACCTTGCTCCTTGCCGCCTTGGCCGCCTGGGCCTCTCGCAGTACCTTGTTGAACGTGAGGCGATGGTCGCGGGTCATTAGTTTCCTCTGGACCTCCTCATCCCTTAGGCCGCACAGCATGCAGTCTCAAAGGGCTATGTCCAGGTCCTCCCATTGGCAGTGGATGGCCGCCAGCCTGAGGGCCACCTCGTAGGCGGACACGGATTCTCCTGGGCGCTGGTCTCACCTGTGGAATGCGACCCGGGCCGGAAAAATGGAGACGGGCGGCTGGAAGTGTTCCCTCAATCTTGTGAGAATGTGGTCAATGGGCACCGCATCGACCCTCCGGGGAGCTAGCAGGTTCATCAGGATGCATAGCATGGCTGGCCCAACCTGGGCTAGGAAATGCGACCGCATCTTCCCTTCGTTGTCGATGCCTGCAGCATCCATCACGTGCTGGAACTGGCACTCGTACAGCTCCCATTGCTCAGGATCGCTGATGTCGAATTGGTGTAGCTTGATCTTGGGATACGCCATTATCCCACCTTCATCACCAATTTGGTGTACTAGAACCAAAACAATAGAAGCAGCCGAAGTCTGGCTTAACACATCTTTATTGGCACACCGGTAGACTGAACATGTGGTAATGGCGGAGGTACAGCTCCTTTTATATTGCAACAATACCTTTGAACATAGTTACGTGGTAGCATATTGGCTGCTACCTGCGTGAGGTCATTCTGAGTCACGCCCTTCTTCTCCAAATGTTCCTTGCACGGGAAGGTTCCCGCGGCTGGCGGTAATTGGGGAATTTGTACAATGTGAGCTGAACGCTCGCAGCTGCCCTCTATGGGTAGCTAGCTCACGTTCCATTAAACAGCTGAGATACATTGTGATCATTGTTAGGTTACATTCGGACATTGCAGTGGATACATTCATTCTTAAAGCGATACAGTTTCATACACAACAGGTATGCTCCTAGATTTTGGCCTAAACCTGGTAGTTCAAGTTTCAGTGGTATCCAGGAGAGATTTTGCACAGTCAAAGTTGTGCCTATTCCTTGAAATATTAGACTTGGCTATATTGACACAGACCTTAGTTACATGCCATCTAGATTACTACTTTAGTTACACGCCATCTGGATTACTATGGTGCACTGTGACTTCTTTTGGAAAGTGTTCAGAAAATTTAACTGGTCCAAAAAGCCGCAGCCAGATTGTTGCCAGGTCCTGGTTACAGGCAGAATGTAATTCTACAGTTAATAATAATAATTTTGTGTCAGAAATTATTTTGGGTTGAAAGGATTTTTGCTGGAGAAACTATGCTCAGGGATCACCCGAATGAGGCTCCTTTCATGTCCTCAAGATCTTTTCCCACCGAAGTGGACCCTATTTATCTACTTGCAATTTCATGCTTTCAATCTGCTAGTTTGGCAGAAGGTGGGACAGAGACGGGTACTCAATCCGTCATGCAGTACCCGGGTCTCGAACTGCCAACTTGCCAGCCTTTCAGCTAACAAGATGAGCTTCTTAACCATTGAGCCACCACAGCCCCTTAGTGACCTGAAAACAGCTAAGCAATGGTGTTCCTGGGGTGTGAAGAGGCAATGAGGACTCAACCTGCAGTTAATGGATCAGCAGAGCCAACTTTTAGACCATGTCTTTGCCTCCCAACATCAAAGTGTTGTTTCTGTATTGCATCAGGTAAGAGAGATGATGGAAGGGAACTCCCTACCCATGCCCTCCAGGTTGCCGCTCATGCAAAGCCCCACCCATTCCACTTCAATAAGACCATGACAACCTAGAGGCATTTCTGAGGGCATCACGAAAACGACTGGCTGGCCAAAGAAACATTGGGAGCTTATTGAAGCACCCTGCCTCACCAGTTCATCTCTGAAGCCAGGACTCAGCAGATATTGCAAATTATGAGGAAAATTAAAGAAGCCATGTTGAGCATCCTGAATTTGTCTAAGGAAGCCTATTGGAGGAGATTCAAGAGACTATGCCACAAGACTGAGCTCCATCACCAGGCAATGACTCAGCTTCTTCTTCTTTCTTTCTTTCATATGCCCAATTCTCATTCAAAAATACCACAATCTTTGAGGAGGCTCTTTCTGTGTGCCCCAATGGCTCAGCAAATGAAGCTCAATGCCACTCACTGGTTAAAACTGGTCATCAGGTCTTCCAAGAAAATGCTGGAACAGCTGATTTCTACTCCAAGCCCCTCCACTCCAAGAACCTAGGTAAATTGCCACCAACCCAGCTTGATTGAGGAAGCAGCAAAGTTATTGGAGATAGTTTGGATAGTGGAGGAGGAGAATGACAGTGCCACAACACCCTTACAGGTAAAGGAGAAAACGCAGGCAAGGTGTGGAGCTGGCTGATCCCAGAATCAAGGAAGAAAATTATGCACCAAAGAAAGCATCTGCCCAGCAGGCTTCACCAGGCTCCACCCCCTTTCTGCAGCAATCAATTACAGTTGAGTCAGGACTCCCTCTATAAAAGCTGGCTTGCCTCAGGAAGGACATTTTAAAAAGGAAGGTCTGCTGATGGAACATTGATGGGGTTCAGCTCTGGTGGTGGTTCAGGAACAGCCAGGTTGGGAAGTGGACATGAGGGTGAACCATGTGAAAAAGATACCAATGGTGGATATGGGTTGTGGGTGACTTTAGTTTGACTTTTGGCATGAAAAGGACCCTATCTGGGAGGTGTTGTTGGTGAAATATGCACACGGAGGTCTAGAAGACTTGTTGGGATGGAGTACCGGTTGATAAGCACACTAAGAGGACGAGGGCGGTCCTCCTTGGATGAGACTAGGGCAATCTAGAGTTGCCTGGTTTTCCTGTCAAATGGGCGGCAGTACTGGTGGCTGAGAAACTGAATCTCTCTTGGCTAGGGGAGATTTCCTGGGACCAACTTCACTCTGGCAGCTGGAAGACTCCTCCTTTTCCCAAACCCTCACTTCGGCTGAGCTGGACAGAGAAATGGATGCCTAATATACCTTTCTTGAGCGGCAAGAGATTTTTTTTTAATCCACATCTCAAAAAAGCCACAAGCATCCCTGAGCATCAGCTTGTAGTCTTTATGATATAAATAATTTTGTGTCAGAAATTATTCTAGGTTAAAAGGATTGTTTTGCTGGAGAAACTCTGCTCAGGGTATTTTATTTTATTTTATTGTTGAACTTGTATGCTGCCCCACTCACAAAGCGACTCTGGGTGGCTAACATAGAAACAAAATCACAATTACTGTACATGGTATCACAAACATTTCAGAAACATTTCAATATATACAGTATATATCATAATTACAATTACAAAGAATCAAATTATTGCAGTACGGAAACACTTCAATAATGACTGGCATAATTAAACAATAAACTGGAATAATTAAACAATGCAACAGGAGCTGAATGAAGCTCCTTTCATATCCCCAAGATCTTTTCCCCACCAAAGTGGTCTCTATTTGCAATTTCTTGTTTTCTACTGCTAGGTTTGCAGGAGCTGGGACAGAGATGGACACTCAATCCATCATGCAATACCCAGGTCTTGAACTTCAGACTTGCTTGCCTTCCAGCTAACAAGGCTATCCTGGAAGGTAAAAAGCCTATCTATAATAACAAATTACCTGGGAGGAATGGTTTTATAACCAAATCTCTATTAAATTACTTGTGACTTTCCAAATTCTGCAAGTAAATATTGGGTAAACTGGATCCTGGGCCTGTTATAGCATAAGAGACAGCTTCATGTTACATCTCTACTTTTATAATCCAAATTTCTGGGTTGACAAATAGCCTCCATATTGAAGATATATTATCTGGTGTAAGTTCAAGTTAAAAGGCTCCATTTAATATAAGGTAACAATACTTCATCTCTGGTTTTCAGAATTTGTACTCCCTGTTGCTGACATAACTTCAATATTATCGCTCCGTGATTTATAGCCATATTGCTTGAATAAAGATTCAGACAAACCTGTGGGGCTGCTCAATACAAGAAAAATTGGCTGGAATAGAACAAGGTGGTACATTCACATTGAAAGAGAAGTACCAAAATCAATTTTCCTGGGAAACTGCTAAATTAAGATATGAGATGCAAAACAAAAAATACAGCCAAACAAAAATCACCCAAACCCTCATCAACCTAATTCTAATTGAGACAAATGAAGAAATAGCTTTCAGTTATGTAAGTACATGCACCTCATCAGTATTATGGGATCACTGCATAAGGAAAGGATAATTTAATTCCTCACTCCCTTGCCTCTTTCTTCAGAAGGTTTGCTCTCCCATATGGCAGTTAAAAAAACCCTGTGCTTCTCAAATCTAACAGTAATAATTACTTTCTAACCAAGATGAGAGGTTTTTACACTACGGCTGCCAAAATACCCAACCAGTCAGCATGCAATACAATATTGGTAACCAAAGATAGAGAGTTACATCTCTGATTGCCACTATGGAATTACTTTTGAATAGTAATAATAATTTGAATGCTACAAGCCATTTATATTTTATGTGTCTGTTTGGATTAGGTAATCATACAGAGATTGCAGATTGTTTTGGTGCCAGAATCCACGCTGGCTTGTCCATCTGGGAGAAAAATGTGCCCCTCCTGGGGAAAAAAATTCACCCCCACCCCAATCTAGAATCCTGGCTACAGCCCTGGACAACCCATAATAAAACACTGCCACCTCCCTCCAGTGAACAGCACACAAATATCCACGTTCTTCTTCTTCTTCTTTTTTAAAAAAACCCTACAGCCCCATTTCTATCCCATGACTTTTGAATCCTGAGCGGAGTTTCTCCAGCAAAAATCCTTTCAACCCAGAATAATTTCTCACGTGAAATTGTTATTTATTTCCAGGTCACTTGGAAGGTTGGGTCTGTAGGCTCCAGTTTGGTTTTGTCACTTGCAGCAGTTTTTATTAAAAATAAAGTACTGGGTCCAACTGTCTTTTCTCCCACATCCCCAGAGGATTAAGTTTCTGGCACTAACCCATGAAGATCCACGGAAAAACAACTGTTTGAAAAACAATATATTTAGTATTGTGCTTCTTTTTAATGTTCTATATACAATGTTTTTTTTTCAACAATGAAGTAAGCAGTTCAGAAACTTTTCTGGTACAAAGTTTTTCAATACTTCCTCAGGGAAATGTAATAACATAATTCCATATAAATAAAGACAATTATTAATAACAATGTAACCAAAGCTTAATATACAATAATACATCTCAAACAGTATATTTATGGATTATGTACAAGATATATTCATATATTTACATCAAAGTATATTTTAATTAAGCCTACCATTTATTTGCGGCAACTAGCCTCATGAATGGTTTCTTTCTGTGCCTAATGATGTCAAAAATTCTTCTCATATGAAACTAATATATACAACTACAAGCAAATCACATGTGGGATCACTAAGACATAATTATTATAAGAAAATCCACTGAAATCCTGAATTAAAGATACAGCAACATCAATATCTGCATGGAACCATTCTGGGTGGAATGAAATAGAGATGTTTGAGATGTATTATTGTATATTAAGCTTTGGTTACATTGTTATTAATAATTGTCTTTATTTTTATAGAATTATGTTATTATATTTCCCTGAGGAAGTATTGAAAAACTTTGTATCGGAAAAGTTTTGGAACTGCTTATTTCGTTGTTGAAAAAATATATAGAATATTAAAAAGAAGCACAATACTAAATATATTGTTTTTCAAACAGTTGTTTTTCTGTGGATTGTCTTCACCGTTCTGCCATAGTTGTTATACTAACCTATGAGGTACACATTGTGCAGCTAAGGCCCCCATTTGACCTCACTGGGGTCTTTGAAAGTCCAGGTCCAGAGAAGCAAGTGGTAAGTATGAGCTCCAGCCCTTTCAAGAAGGGAAGATAAACTTGGGTGCTGCTTGGCCTTTGCAGGCGCACCCCCCCAATAACGGACACAGACAACATTGAAAGTGGATAACAGCACCGGGCCACATTTATTGATTCAATGCCCTAGTCCGAATTATAAATTTGTATTGGTAAAACGACCAATCATAATTCATAAGGCAAGCAGGCCGAAGTAACACTGGTAAGGTACCACCCCAAAATTGCCAACGGCAATTGGTTACAATGTATCAATTTGTATCAATTTGTTTGTTGACAACAAACAAATTGTTGACCGTAGTCAATAACTAACTCATGACCCCACCCTCTGACGCGTATCCGTGAAATCACAGGGGTGATGCATGCTGGTTAGCAATCGTCATCACCCCATCGCCTGGTTCGTCGTTGACCGGACAACGTTTAACTAATTTATTCCTGTCTAGTGTTGTCCAGTCAATTGCGAACCTGCCGGATACTTGTGGGTCATACTGTTTACCTTACCAGTGCTACCCGCCAATGTGACCAAAGTCAACGGTATGAACGCAGAAAGACCCCTATATCAAACCATAGCAACAGTGTGGGATGGGCAAAAAAGCCAGGACCCGGAAGCCAATATGGGTCCCAGCCAAAAATTCCCACCCGGCCCCGAAGCGACCAAAATATCACACTGTTAACTAGGGAGGGGGTGGAGGGGAAAAGACTTCTCCGCTCCGTCGCTGAGGTAAAATGGCAGCTCGGCTGCCTCGTGGCCATCCCTTTTATAAGGGAGCTGGCCACGCCCCTAACTACCCGGATTCTCTGTCCTGTGGGGGGGGCCCCGCAAAGGGCGCGGCGGCCATTTTGGCGCCGCGCTTGCATTGCAGGCGCACCCCCCCCAATAACGGACACAGACAACATTGAAAGTGGATAACAGCACCGGGCCACATTTATTGATTCAATGCCCTAGTCTGAATTATAAATTTGTATTGGTAAAATGACCAATCATAATTCATAAGGCAAGCAGGCCGAAGTAACACTGGTAAGGTACCACCCCAAAATTGCCAACGGCAATTGGTTACAATGTATCAATTTGTATCAATTTGTTTGTTGACAACAAACAAATTGTTGACCGTAGTCAATAACTAACTCATGACCCCACCCTCTGACGCGTATCCGTGAAATCACAGGGGTGATGCATGCTGGTTAGCAATCGTCATCACCCCATCGCCTGGTTCGTCGTTGACCGGACAACGTTTAACTAATTTATTCCTGTCTAGTGTTGTCCAGTCAATTGCGAACCTGCCGGATACTTGTGGGTCATACTGTTTACCTTACCAGTGCTACCCGCCACACGGAGGGGCTTCAAAGAAGACCTGACGCCCCCCCCCAGACCGTCAGCTCGGTCAACAGGCCTGCTCGCCAATCACCCAACAGGAGGTCCATACCTCCTCGCGACAGATGGACCCCATCCCCTGCGTAGAAGTCATAATTTTGCAGGCTAATATCGGGGTGATGACTGACCCGTCCCCAAGCCCTGTCGGCAAGAAACCGCGCCACCGCCCTATTGACCGTGCGCCTAGCACGGTCAAGGGCCATGAGGTTAACGCCCCCTCTGTAAGAATGGCGCGGAACAATGTCCGACCACACCAGGGTTGTGGCAGGCCAGACATAATGCAAGTAGGCGAGTTCCTCGCAAATCGCATGCTTGAGCGATAAGCCGGTGACCTGGCCCAAATCATTGCCTCCCAGGTGGATAATGAGAATGTCAGGCGGGTCAGCACCCAGGCCAGAAAAAAGGAAAGGCCGCAGCTCCCGCCATAACATCCCAGGCTTACCATGCCATGTGAGACTGGCGTGTTCACCCAGTCCCAGTCGGGGTCCCCACTCTGTCGCCGCAGCGTAACGCGCTGCCCTGTGCACATAGCTGTGGCCCACCAGCCATACTGTCACCGGTGTAATACGACACCCAGGGTCTGTAAGAAAATTGAGAAAAAAGGCGGTAAGGTGACTGGATTGGTACTCATGGCGGGAGTGGGCGCACATAAAACTGAAAACATTGCGAGCCCCACCTCCCCATGCTGCGTATGTCAGCCCCAGAGTACCCAAAAGCAGCTGCTGTAGAGGCTGCACCAATACGGAACGAATGTGTGCCATAACGGGCACCTGGTAGGCCCACCCTGGTGAGGGCTCTGGCTGTCACCTTCCAAAACTGAAATTTAGTAAGGGGAGACCCATCTTGGTGACAGAAAAATGGGCCGTGGTGCATGCCACGCAGTGCCAGGAATTCCTGTAGGGCACCAACCGGACAGATGTCTGCCAAAGAACAACGTAGCAGTCTTACACCACTGCCCACGCCATGCTGATCTGTTTTAGAGGAGCGTATCCTCAACTGGGCCCAGTCTTTGGCTACATAGACATCTTCGAGTTCCAGTGCCCTACCACTTGCATCCGCCTTAGACAGCATCACGAGTTCGCTGACGCGGAGCGCTCCAAAAAATGCCACCGTTGTGGCTGCATGGAAAAGGGCTGCCTCATAATGATCAAAACAGAGGCCTGGCCAGCCCCGGGCCAACTGGGTAAGAACCCCAGGGGAAATAGGGTGCCGGTCGTCCGGGCAACGCCCGCGCTCGCGCACCCACCCCTCCAAAACATGTCTCACACGGAAGTCAGAGGTGGTATCCACATGACCTCCCACTTTGGCCATAAAAGCCAACGCCGAGAGCTTGGATGCTATGGTGCGAGGTGCGAGGCCCTGTGCATGCAGGTGAACCATGAACCGCAGAACATGGTCCACCGGGATAGGCCAGGTCTCTGGCAGATGACATTGAGCCGAAATGCCCTGTAAGAATTGAATGCTTGTTGGTACGCCTTACGCGTGCGTGGCGCTAGTGACAGGCCAATCGCCCGGTTCACCTCTCCTTGCCAATAGTCCAGATCTCGTCCGGGAGTGGCGAGGGAAATTCCTCCGCATCCGGGGCCAAGGCGCGGAACCGGGAGATCTGCAGGCGGGACAAAGCGTCAGCAATATCATTATTAATCCCAGGAACATGCCTGGCCCTGAACAAGACGTTGAGGCGCAGGCAGCGCAGCACAAAATGGCGCACTAGTTCCATAACCCTGGGCGATTTGGAAGTCTGTGCATTGACAATGTGGACAACAGCAGCATTGTCGCACCAGAAATGCACCACCGAATTAGCCCACTGTTCGCCCCATAGCATCAAAGCCCCCAGAATAGGGAAAAATTCCAGGTATGTGAGATCCCGCAGGCGACCTGTGCCTGCCCATGCCGGTGGCCACCCACCATAGGCCCACTTCCCATTGAAGTACATCCCATAACCCAGGGATCCTGAGGCATCAGACTGGATCTGGAAATTGGGGGATGCCAGGAGGTCAGACCTCCAAAATGAGACCCCATTGAACTCCCTCAGGAATTGCAACCAGACAAACATGTCTGCCCTGATACCCCGGGTAAGCCTAACTCTGTGGTGGGGCCTGGATAACCCTGCCATGGCGTCGCATAAGCGCCGGGCAAAAGCCCTGCCCGGTACGACCACCCTGCAGGCAAAATTGAGGTGACCATGTAGCACCTGCAGTTCCCTCAGGGATGCCTTACGCTTGGCCAGCAATTCCGAGATAAGGGCCACTATCCTGGACACCTTATCCTCCGGTAACCTAGAAGCCTGCACTACTGTGTCAATCTCAACCCCCAGGAATACTAGCTTGGTAGATGGGCCCTCGGTCTTTTCGGGCGCTAAAGGGACACCAAGTTCCTCCATTAGCGTCTGAAATGTGTTGAGGAGACGTGTGCACGTGTCCCAGCCCCGTTCACCCCCGAATAAAAAATCATCCAGGTAATGGGCTACAGACCGGGACCCTGACCTGCGGGCGAAAGCCCACTCTAGGAAGGTACTAAAACGCTCGAATGCCGAGCATGATATGGAGCAGCCAAAAGGCATGGCCTTATCAAAATAATATTCACCCTTAAATTTAAAACCCAGCAACTCAAAGTCGCCCGGATGCACTGGCAAGAGGCGAAAAGCCGACTTAATGTCACACTTGGCCAGCAAGGCACCCGGGCCACACGAGCGTACCATGCGCAATGCATGGTCAAACGATGTATACCTGACTGAACAGAGGTCATCAGGAATAGCATCATTGACCGATCGGCCGGCTGGGTAGGACAAATGATGAATAAGGCGAAACTCGCCTAGGGACTTTTTGGGGACCAAGCCCAGTGGCGACACCTTAAAATTGGGAAACGGGGGTGCAGGGAAAGGTCCAGCGACCCTGCCCGCATCTAACTCCTTCTTAATGCTGGCCGCAGCCACATCCTCCCTCCCTCTGAGGGATAACAGGTTGGGGGCATCCTGAGGGGACCTATCACCCATGAAAGGAATACGGAATCCCTGCTTAAAACCCTGAAGGAGATACTCCCCATCCTCCCCCTTCGGGTACGATGCGAGCCAACGCTCCAGCATGTCCACATTAATTGGGGAGGGGGCCTTTTGGAGAACCAGCTCCATCCGAGGCAGTCTTGCCAGCCCACTGTCCACCCCTCCCTCTGCCTCGTGCCCCCCCAGGTCTGGGACAGGCAGAGGCTGCGTGGGGGCCCGAACATGTGGGACACTCATGCTTATACCTGCAATTCTTTCTATTGCAGGAACCATTGGACGAGAAAGTCCAGCACAGCAGGCGGGCTGGAACCCCCTGCCCCGCCGCCTGGCGGGTAACCTGCGCTGGAGCCGCTCGCTGGACCGCATGTCCGCAATGGTATCTATCTCCCGGGGCAGGGCGTGTAGGCGTCATATACAAGAGCCAAAGCCTCTGGCACGGCTCATCCCATCTCATCTCGGGGTGGAGGGGAATCCTCATACGGAATTCCTCATCATATGCTAGCCATGAGGGGCCCGGGAAATCAACCATTGCCCTGTATATATTGTCCAAATATTGGATCATGGGAATAGCTAAATCCGGCCGCGCCCTCAAATACACCGCCATGTATATTAAATAAGCGGGGAGCCAATTGGCCCAGGTACGCGGCGGCTTACGGCGGCGTGCCTGCTCCTTGTCCTTCTCATCCTGTCCCTCCCTTTCCTCCTTGGTGGGCTCTCTGTTCAGGAGTGAGAAGATATCTACGTATTCCCCCCGCCATATCTTTTCTCTGGTAGTCTGTGCCAAGTGATCACCTAGTGGCAAGGAATACCCCGCCGTCGGCAAAGCCGAAAAAGGCACAGCCGGCCTAGGAAAAGGGGCCTGAGCTAAACCAGCCACCCCCAACACATTCCCCGGAGTGTAAGAACAAGTACCCACCCCAGTGCCCAAGGTGGCAGTCGTCGTCGCCGGGTGGGTTGCCGATAGCGTGGCCCCCGCACCACCCGCGCGAGGCCAAGGCCATTGAAAACCCCCCCCATATTGGGGATGTGTGTGGATGTACTCGCTTGCACCGTATACTCACATGCCGCACCCCCGCGGGCCGCCCCCACCGGGGGTTCCGGCCCACTGGGGGCGTCGGAGCTCACGACCGACGTAGAGCTCATCACCGGGGCTTGACCCGCACCTGGCTGCTGGCTGGGGAGCTGCGAGGCAGTGGCCGAAACCGCGCCACGCGCCTGCAGCAGCTCGACCCTCCCTGCCGGCTGTTGTCCTCCTGCCGACATCGCCTCAAAAGGGACCCCGAAGGGGGCGCCCGCCTGACTGGCCCGAGCCAACGACGCTTCCAGGGCCGCAATGCGGGCCAATAAGGTGTCCACGTTGACCAGGGGCAAAGGGCCGGCCGGCCCGCCTGGTCCAGGCGCGGGTGCAGGTCCCTGTACCCCAGGACCCGAATATGGCCATTGGCCAGCACCGAAGCCCGGCAGGGTCGGTGGAGAAACCTGCCAAGGCAGGGGGCCGCACCACCCCCCAAGGCTAGAGGGCCCCGGGGGAGGCTGCGACCCAAGATGAGTAGGCCCAACAGGGTGGGCAGGTGCAGGAGCGGTGTCCACCGCTCGCGGGCCGCGGGCCGGAACGCCTTCCACGCCCGCACTCTGATCGGGCCAAGGGGCAATAGACCCCATTCCGCTGGCCCCGGGAGGGGCCGGCAAAGGCGGCTGTTGAGGAGGCGGCACCGCGGTCCTCCGACCTGGGTTGCGCCTCCTAACAGCGCGAGCTGCACTAGAAGCTGCCTTTTTCTTCGAAGGCATCTCCACCGCAGCAAGAAGGGAAGCCAGCAAGGCAGAACCGCTACCAAAAAGGCTTCCCGGTAGGCTAAAGCGCGACGGAGACACAGGGGAAAAGACTTCTCCGCTCCGTCGCTGAGGTAAAATGGCAGCTCGGCTGCCTCGTGGCCATCCCTTTTATAAGGGAGCTGGCCACGCCCCTAACTACCCGGATTCTCTGTCCTGTGGGGGGGGGGGGCCCGCAAAGGGCGCGGCGGCCATTTTGGCGCCGCGCTTGCATTCTCCTCCTGGAGCCTCCTTTGTTCTGCCTTTGTCTTCAGCACCTTAGCTGGATGTCAGGGTAGGTGCCATGGCTCTTGTTAGGTGATGCGGACACCCCAGCTGGAGGGATGTTGAATCAGCTGGAAAAAGCATAAATGGACTGCCACGTTCCTGACACCTTCCATGGCTGGACAGCCGGGTGGCTCCATTTGTCCTCTTTCTTTACTTTCAACTTTTCCAGACACACAGAAGCAGGGGGCCCAGCCCTCTACTGCATCTTCTCATATCACTTCCTCCTCCGATATTCTTGATGATCCTTCAAGCCTCCCAGAACCCACCCTCTTATCCCTGTCATTGTATCTCTTCCAGCTGTTGTACATTAATTCGCTTCCCTTCCTCTACCTGTGGTGACACCTTCTGCTTGGCTAAGAGGTTCAGGAGACTCACCATCTCCTGGGCTCTCTCGGCTTATAGGATAGAGACAGATGGCTTCAGATTTATACATTGAAATGAGTAATGTAATGGTTTACACAATGCTTGAGATTCACAACCATGGCTGGTATCTTTGCATTTTTCTTATACACATCCCCAGATGCATTACACAGTTGAAGAGTAGAAGAGTTTTAACAAGCTCTATATCCTAAATCTAGATTTTGTGGGTGTTTGCAGATGTCTGATTAATGTACCACAGGGACAAGGAACAGGTGGCATCTAGCTGTTCTCGGACTAAACATTCCATCATCCTTAGCCAGCAAGACCACCAGCACAAGACTTGCAGGCCAGAAACAACATGAGACTTGTGGACCAACAATATCTGTAGTCCCACATGTTCCTTTCTCCTGATCTACCAGCTTCTTTCCACTCCCCTATTACTTCTCACTTAAGTCACATCATGGTAGAACTGAGCTTGTATCTTCATAAATTGTGGGCTGGGAGTGCCCCTTGCATTGTATCAATTGTTGTGTTCAAAAAGAAAAATAGGGAGTGAAAGAAATTTTCTCTACATCTGTGTCTTCTTCTTTTGTGTCTCAATCAAACCCTGGACTGCCAAAATGAAGCCACTTTCTTCGCTTTGTCATTGCCCAAACTTAAGTCCTCATTGGTGCATCGGCTATCCTTAAACTTTTGAGCATTCAAACTGCTACCTATTCCAGGCCTCACAAATTATATTTTCTATGGTGATGTGTTTTCTTTCAAAATACAGTCTATTGACTTTGTTCCAACTGAGTTTTAATTAGCTTCTTGAATAGCCAACGGTATGAAGCTTCAAGAGTTTAAAGCTAATGATTGCATTCTTTAACCTTTAAGGATCCTATTTGTCCCTTTCAGCAGCAGATTTAAGGCTCCACTCCCTTTGTATAACCAAATGATGCCTTTCTAAAACAATGTGGAGAGCATTATTAACAGCCATCAATCATGAAGTGCATGTCCAAGGTTTTGTTACTTTAGCAGCACCTAGACACCTCAATGATTAATATCCAATTATACACAATTGGTATTGGCCTTAAATTTTTCAATGTCATTGAATTTTTTGAAAGAAGCACACAGTGATTTTACCAGGTCTATATTATTTTTAGCTCTACAGTTGCAGACATATTTGCCCAAATCTTGGGAATGCATGTTGTCATTATAGTCCTTCATATTTCTTCCAGCTTCGGTGAATAAATATTAAATACCTTTTCCCTGGCAGATAAGAGAACATATCGTATCCCTCTACTCTTTTATCCCAATTCTTTTTGAAGGAAGGTGAAAGAACTTGAAAATACTAGCCTACCTTAAACAATGCCTTACTTACAATTGTTTATGAGTTTCTAAAATGCACATTTTAAATGTATGGCATGATAGACGGTTTTTGTAATATACAGTGGTACCTCATACAACAATTTTAATGCATTTCATGGGGTTCATTGTTGTATGAAACAACTGTTATACGATACATGCATCGTATATCGATTTTCCCTATGGGATGCATCGTACAACAAAATTTTTTTGCTAAGTAGTTTTTCCCATTGAAAAATTGTTGTATGATTTTTTTCCATAGGGAAAATTGTTATGCGGGACACCATTCCTCCCCCAAAACCTAATTGTTATGAGATTTCGTTGCTATACAGGGCAATTGTTAAGAACATAAGAACATAAGAACAGCCTTGCTGGAACAGGCCACAGCCCATCCAGTCCAGCATTCTGTCTCACACAGTGGCTCACCATTTCCTTCAGGGTATTCCCAAGCAGATGCCTTCACCTGCTTAGGATTCCCTGGAAATGACATTGAGAGATATCCTGCCTATCTCTCCAACCCGGAGGTTGTCCTTAAGTATCCATAATTATAGTGATTGATACTCTTGTCCTCCATGAACTTGTCTAATCCTTTCTTAAAGCTATCAAGACTGACAGCTGTCACCACTTCTTCTGGCAGGGAGTTCCATAGACCAGTAATCCTCTGGGTGAAAAAGTACTTTCTCTTATTTGTTTTAGAACTAGTACCCAAAAGTTTCATGGAGTGTCCCCTAGTTCTAGTGTTATGCGATAGGGAAAACAGTTTTTCCTTATCTACTTTGTCCACACCGTGCATGATTTTATAAACTTCAATTGTTGTATGAGGTTCCACTGTAAATATGTTATCTATTATTATTATTATTATTATTATTATTATTATTATTATTATTATTATTATTATTATTATTATTATTATTATTATTATTATTATTATTATTATTATTATTATTATTGTGCTTATATATCGCTTTTTGTATCTTACTTACCCTCAACCTTGTTCCTCCTCTTCTTTCCCCTTCATGCTGCTCATTCACAAAATCTTTCCTGTGTTGGTTCATCCCTTGGTTTCCATCATCATCCTTTAACTCCATTACCCTTTGATGCCTTTTGGCATTTAATTTTAACAATGGTGGAGAGGGAGGTAATGGTGGAGATGCAGCTCCTTATATATGCTTACAGTACATTTGAATTTTGCCCTATGGGCGCCTATTGGTTGCCGTATCAGTGATGTCATTGGGACATACCGAATACCTTACAAGGTTTACTTGTGGCGGGAATGTTTCCCGTGCTACTCCGTGATTGGTTGATCTGAACCATGTGCGCTGAGCTCTGCAGCTGCCTCTAGTGGCAGCTGAATCACTAGCAAGGACAGCTGAGTTACACTGTAATCACCAGGACTTATTCACAGTTCATTCAGATATAAGGTTACTTTGAATACAAGGTTACACTTCTTAAAGGCACAAGTTCCATACATAACAGAGGTTCCATAGCCCTCAGCAACACAGTCCTTGTTGTGTTCTGGCACTGTACCTTTTACAATGTATCCATTCACGTGTATCCAATGTAACCATGCTTGTGTAACATTATAACCAGCAGCTGCTTAACTGTAGCCCTCACAATAGGACGCGAGCTAATGACCACCGGGTGGCAATAGCGAGCGTTCAAGCTCTCCTGGCCCAGACTCACCAGCAAACAACAGCGCGGGAAGATTCCCGCCATCACCTACACCTGGACAAGGAGGGCGTGACCGTCCATGATGCCACGCGGACAGTAACCAATAGACTGTCGAGGAGCCACATTCAAAATGTATAGCCTCTGTACATATTGAGCTACCCATCCGCCATTACCTCATGTTCCCCCGGATCATCATGCAATAAACCTGTGTTAAGCCAACCTTTCGGCTGTTCATTGTCTTTGGTCCCATATACAAAAGTCCTTGAGTTCTAGCTGTCATGATCTGGATGAACCAAACTGCATCCATTTTACTTTCTGCCTCCATCTTAGGCTACTTGGAGTCAAGGACAGTGCAAAGGTGGGGAGCCAGGAGTACTTGGAAAGTCTCCAGGTCCCTATCCAATCAGGATATACTCCACCTTTACCTGGCAGGAGGAGTAGGAGTAGATCTCCCTGATTGGAGTCTCTTATCAGTGCTCACATTTCATTGGATATGCTTATCTAATGGGAGGATAAATCTGATTGGAAACTGTTATCTGATATGGGAGCTGCCCTTATTCATAGGTTACACATATCTAGACCAAACCTCCAAGGTGGAGCAACTTCCCTATTTAAGGAGCTGCATCAAGCCACTTAAATCAAGCTCCTAGCTAGAGACCTTGAGTTTTGTTAGGACTTTGCCCCTAGCTCTGAAAAGAGACTAAATCTCTATGGAAATAGCCCTGCCAATGGCTATGCCAGAGCGATCCTTTGACTATCTCTGTATTTCTATGTTTTCTGTACTTTGTCTTTTTCAGATACTTTGCTAAATAAAACTTTGCTGCTATACAGAAGGAGTGGAACTCAGTCTATCAGGCATTAAGATTTAATATCCAGCTCTCTGTCTCCATGCTACCAATCTATTCCTTGGTTAAAGGAATTCCACCCCGGGGATTGTGGACAGGTAGTGAGAGGCTTCAGTAAATGGTGCAGGAGGGAATGTACATGCCACCTCAAACAGGGGCAGCTTACTGAACCAACCCAGCCTCCTTGCCACGGTCCCTGGTCACCGGTGGGTGCGAAACCAGCAGAGGCGGAGTTGAAACTGGGGGTGGAAGTAACCCCCAGTTTGACATGTGTGACATGGTTGTGTATAAAATTATTAATAAGGAACACAAACAAAGCAAAACTGTCTCTCTCAAAAAAGTAGAATGCACAAGAATTGATTAATGTTTAGAACAAAAAAAGTGAAGCTTTTAATGTGGTGCATATGAGGTTGGACTGGCAGGGTTTTGAAGCAAGTATTGTAAGCAACTAATTCTAATAAGTAAGTAGTAGTAGCTGTTCAGTCACACAGTCGAGTCCGACCCTTTGCGACTCCATGGACAACTGCACCCCAGGCTCCTCTGTGACCAGTTCCTATTTCCAAAGGTATGATTATATTATAGATGCATGGGGGTGCAGCTATGTTATTTTGAAGCAGATTAATTTTTCCACAAGACAATTCTAAAAATGGGGAACCCCAAACAAAAATTATAACTTTGAAACTTGTTTTGAGATTAGCATCAATTATGAGATTATGCTTGGTGTCAAGGTCCCTATGTTTACATCACCTGCAATCTCCATTATGGTCTGCCTTGTGAGCTTTCCAAGATCCACCTAGCTTGTTGTTGCAAATGGAGTGCTCAGTTAGCCAGACTTGCTGATGAGCTACAAGGCAATCTTATCCTCTTGCGAAAGCCAGGCAAAGAAGGAAGCTGAGTGAAAACAGAATGTACAGAAAGATGCAAATATCAGGCATGCATTTCACAACAGTCCAGGAAACTGCCCTGGTTCTCTTTTTGTTCTACGAGCCTTTATTAAATTCTGTTTTCAATTTTGATTTCACAGCTGATTGGTTCCACTGGAAACAAACAAAATTGGGATGATTCCTTTCCAAACTAACCAACCAACCAACCTTTCTCTCTCTCTCTCTCTCTCTCTATGTGTGTGTGTATTTTTAAGGTTAAGGTTTCCCTTGCTCGAAAGCCAGTCGTATCCGACTCTAGGGTTCAGTGCTCATCTCTGTTTATAGCCAAAGAGCCAGCACTGTCTGTGTCTGTAGATGTGGACATGTGGCAGGCATGACTAGACACTAAAGTGCACAGAACACTGTTTAACTTCCCACCAAAGTGGTCCCTATTTAAAAGGTAAAAGGTTTCCCTTGCTTGGAAACCAGTCGTATCTGACTCAAGGGCTCAGCACTCATCTCTGTTTATAGCCAAAGAGCCAGTGTGGTCCACTTCGGCAGACGTTTCCATGGCCATGTGGCAGGCATGACTAGACACCGGAGCGCACAGAACGCTGTTTACCTTCCCACTGAAGTAGTCCCTATTTATCTGCTTGCAATTTCTTGCTTTCGAACTGCTAGGTTGGCAGGAGCTGGGACAAAGATGGGAGCTCATACTATCCTGCAGTACTCGGGAATCGAACTGCTGACCTCCCGCCTTCCAGTTTTGCTTTCAAACTGCTAGGTTGGCAGCAGCTGCGACATAGACTGGAGCTCACTCCATCATGCAGTATTCAGGTTTCGAACCCCAACCTTCCAGTCTTCAAGCTCAGCATCTAAACCACTAAGCCACCACAGTGTATAATAACCTTGGATAAATAATAGTTATTTATCATGTCTGCTCCATTTGGTTCCTTTTTACAACCCTTATCCTGAGCATCCTCACAGCAGTGCTAAGGGTTGCATCATCAGTAGTTCTCATTTATACATGGGGAACTGAGACGGGGATATCTCAGGATACTACATTATCTCCAACATTCTGGCCGTTTGGCTCCTAATAATAGTGAGCGCTGGGCATTCCTGGCACCCAAATTTATTTTGACTGCAGAGCCCTGTTCTGCTGCTTACCTTAAACAAAATCACTCTGTTTTCAAACTATGCCAGTATTCAACATCCTTTCTCTCTCACTGTCTTGTGGTAGTGAAAAGCAAAACAGATTAATACAGCCTGTACCCTTTCATACCAGAAGTCCTGATCTCTTGTCAGTCTGGAAGATCAACAACATGTACTGAGAAATGTCCTGAGGTTTTAAAGGGAAAGCACAGTGTTTTGCAACTCTTCAGGGACATAACACTGTGTACTCTGATAGGTGGCACCCTCCCTGCTCATTGAAGGGTAGCCTGGGTGTTTTTGATCCATCCCGGGAAACAGGTACCTTAAGCCTGCTTTGCTGGCAGCTAAAGAATGCTTTGATTTGGGAAACTTAATGCTTGCCTGCCTGCCCTCCTCAGTTGTAAATAATAATTCAAATTGGGGCTTCAAACTGCTTGTTCACACAGGGTGCTCGTTCACCCAATTTGACTCCCTTATGCAAGATCGTCCTTGGGTGCCCAAAGCCTCACACAGAAAGACAAATAGATCCACCTCAGCCAGACACACCAGAGTTCCTGTCCGCTTTCTCCACTCATTACAGACCATAGGAGGAGTGAGTAGGATCCACTAAACAGGTTTTTGTGTGCTTACTGCTCCCAGGCTGTTCAAGCAAAACTGCTTGTTCATGGTGTCCCCCCCCCCCAAACATTCAGGGAAAATTAGTCCCATGTTGTGTAGATATAAGTAATGACTTGGAAAGGTTAGATTAAAGTAGAATACATGGATCTTCCCACATTAGACAGGTCCCCAACTGGTTAATATCATGAAAAGCTGGATTTTATAGAATTAGAGACAGTATAGGTCTGTATGCCATGAGCAGGAGGGTACTTTTGTCTTTCCTGTAGGTTTCCAATGGGCATCAGTTGACCACATTGGACTAGTCAGGCCTTTGGTCTGATCCAGCAAGATTATTTTATTCTTATAACAACATAGGAATAACTGCCCTGCTAGATTGGACCAATAAGCTCCTTTAGCATTAAAATTGAAGATACTGTTAGCATGTTATTAGAAACAGAGGTAAAAAAAACCCTATTTGTCAAATCTTGTTGCAAATGTATTCATTATTTATTGATCTGATTTCTACTCTGTCTTTCTCCCAGTAAAAGCTTTTAATTAGCATGCCATTGTTTTGGGATTGATCATAAAGAAGTAATGTGGGCTTTATTTGCAAGTCTCATTGCTCAGGCATGGAATTTGAAAGAACTGCATGTCTAGACAGAAAGCATAAGTGCATGAAGCACATATTTACCCTAAACATGTGATATTACCTCGAATCCAAGAGTGGGTGTTTGATCCCTGTTGGAAAATTCAAAAGTATCATTTATTTATTTATTTGCGCTATTTCTATACTACCTTCCTTGCTTAAAAAGTGACCCAAACAGTTTACAAAAGTAATAAACATCACATAAAACATCACATAAAAACAGTTATATAAAACATCAAATAAAATCAGAATATCTAAAACTAGCATATTAAAATCTCATAAAATTATCTGATTAAAACTATCTTTACCCTCCCTGCACTCACATTAAAGAGCTGACATGGCCCAAACCTCTCTACATGGGCTAGACAAGCCAGAGGGAGTGGGAAGACACACCATTCATGCCCCACACCTGCTGACATAGCCATGTCTTTAGTGCCCTTCTAAAGGGGAGCAGCTCTGTCGGGAGGCATAACTCCAATGGCATGAGGTTCCAAAGGGCTGGGGCAGACACTGAGAAGGCTCTCCGCCTGGTCCCAAATAGATGTACTTCTTTCATTGGTGGGACCACCTCTCTGGTCTGCCCTCATAGGACGGGCTGAAAACCTTGGTGTGATGTAGTCTCTTAAGTATCCTGGTCCACTGCCATATAGGGCTTTAAAGGTCAAAACCAGCACATTGAATTGCACCCAGAGGTACACTGGAACCAGCAGTAAGGCATGGGCATAATGCCCACGTCCCATCACTACCCATGCAGCCGCATTCTAGACCAGCTGCAGCCTCCGTATGGTCATTAAGGGCAGCCCC
Organism: Bradypodion ventrale; assembly: GCA_035047345.1. Lineage (NCBI taxonomy): Eukaryota > Metazoa > Chordata > Lepidosauria > Squamata > Chamaeleonidae > Bradypodion > Bradypodion ventrale. The sequence continues at coordinate 450,626,696 of JAWDJE010000001.1, read as the reverse complement.
TTGTAGAGTGCGTTACAGTAATCCAATCTGGAGGTGACCAGAGCGTGAGTGACTGTGAGCAAGGAGTCCCGGTCCAGGAGTGGGTGTAATTGGTAGATGACACGAAGTTGTGCAAAGGCCCTCCTGGCCACGACTGCTCTTCAAGCATTAGTCGCGAGTCCAGGAAGACCCCCAAGTTACGCACCAGGTCTGTCTGGGGCAACAATGCCCCATCCAGCACCAAATATGGTAGCTCCCGGGTTAACGCGGGGCCCCAAACCCACAGCCACTCAGTCTTGCCAGGGTTCAGCTGAAGCCCATTGTCCCCCATCCAGACCCTAACAGCCTCCAGGCACCTGGTTAGGACTTCAACTGTATCACTCAGGTCCCCAAGGGCAGAGATATACAATTGGGTATCATCAGCATACTGATGATACCTCACTCCTTGAGAACGAATGATCTCACCCAGCGGTTTCATGTAGATGTTAAACGGCAAAGGCAAGAGTTCCGAGCCATGTGGCACCCCACACTGGAGAGTCCTAGGGCTGGACATCTCGCCCTCTAAAGACACCGACTGAGTCTGGTACCTCAGAAATGTGGAAAACCAGGACAACATGGTGCCCTAGGCCCCCAATCCTCGGAGCTGCCCCAGAAGGATACCTGGGTCGATGGTATCGAAAGCCACTGAGAGGTCAAGAAGAGCAAGGACAGAGGGGTTGCCTCTGTCCCGCCTCCGCCAGAGATCATCCATGAGTGCGACCAATGCAGTCTCAGTACCATAACCGGGCATGAATCCTGACTGAAATGGGTCAATGGAGGCTTCATATCATCTCTTGTTGTTCATTCCCAGAACCAACTGGTTAGAAGTATAGTACTTCTGGATATAATAATAACAACAATTATATGCCATCAAGATGATTCTGACTTAATGGCAACTTTCCCCACGATTTTCTAGGTATAGACTACTTGGATGTTATTTACCATTTTCTTCTTCTAGGGGCACTCTGGGGCTGTGAAACATGCTGAAAGGCTGCCCAGGATGGTTCTTTGCCTTGAAAGCCCAGTGGGGCATTGAACTCCCAAACTCTTCATCTGCTGCCAGGTGCTCTAACTCATGGAGCCTTCCAGGCTTTGAATATGAAGAGCTCATGCTGCTGTCACTCATACATTAGATCGCCCTTGCTCGAAAGCCAGTTGTATCCAACTTTAGGGTTCAGTGCTCATCTCTGTGTATAGCCAAAGAGCCAGCACGGTCTGCATCTGCAGACATTTCCGTGGACATGTGGCAGGCATGACTCAACACCGGAGTGCACAGAATGCTGTTTACCTTCCCACCAAAGGTACCTATTTATCTACTTGCAATTTCTTGCTTTCAAACTGCTAGGTTGGCAGGATCTGGAACAGAGACAGGAGCTCACTCCATCGTGCAGTACTCGGGAATCAAACTCCGACCTTCCAGTCATCGTTTCAGTGGCTTAACCACTTGAACAGTCCCTTCACCCATACATTAACCTAGTCATTTTTAAGTCACCTAAGCTGGTGAACTCTTTAAGTCAACACCTGTAAAACATCAGATAGTCATGCAGAGTTCATTCAGAGTTAGAAATTATATTCTAAGTCTCCTGGGGACAGGAGTTGTGGAGCATGTATCTCATTTCTGTTTCCTAAGTAGTAACCTTGGAGCATCCCTTTCTACTCCCTGTTGTGCAGTACTTATAATGGTATTGATTGACATCACTTATTCCACCAACCTCACCCATCCTTACTTTCAACTCTGTCCTTTTTTTTACCTGAGAGATTGATCCAAGCTGTTCAGAGAGACTCGGAGCTAATGAGTGTCACGCTTTGTTGCTACCCCATATGCTGAAGAATGGAGAAGGGAATCTGTTTAGCCATCCTTATAAATGCTAATGAGTTCTGGCAGATGATACTTTCATTTTCATCCAGGTATACTGTTAAATGTTCATTCTCTGAGCCAGCCTATAGAAATTTTCCAATGATGACTTTGGTAATGATAAAAATATAGATGGCAAACAGGCTGCTTTACAAGATACAGTTGCTAAAGCAGAAACAAATATGCTTTGTGTTGAGGATTGCTGCATTATAACAAATGGGCCATACTGGCAAACCTCCAGAATTCTGTGACTTCCTACAACTGTACACCATAAACTTTTATGGAAGGCTGAAAGCCTAATTTTCTCTTGCAGTTTGCAATGAACCACCAAGGAATAAAGCAAATTTCTGATTAGCAGTAACTACCTTTCCTGAAAGGTGTAAACAAAAGTAGGCTAGGAAAATGGTACATTATGGCCTAGGCAAAGACAGCCTAGACCAGTGATGGGCAGTCTTGGCCCTCCAGCTGTTCTTGAACTTCAATTCCCAGAGGCCCTGATCAGCAGGAGTGCTGATTTGGGCTTCTGGGAATTGAAGTTCAAGAACAGCTGGAGGGTCAAGACTGCCCATCACTGGCCTAGACCAAGTGGTAGGACAGTGATGGCGAATCTTTTAGAGACTGAGTGCCCAAACTGCCGTCTGTGCCGCACCCTCATGCCACATGTGAGCTGTCTGTCTTATCCCAGATGGGGAGGGAGGAAGGACTCCCATTGGTCTGCTGGGCAGAGGGTTGGGACAAACTGTGCTGGGGGAGGGCAAAAGCTCCCATTGGTCTGCTGGGCAGAGGGGTGGGACAAACTTTGTGCTGAGGCGATTGCGCATCTGCCAACAGAGAGGGCTCTGAGTGCTCCCTCTGACATGCGTGCCATAGGTTCACTACCACTGCAGTAGGGCATTGTAACACCAAATTTCTAGGGTGCCTCTCTACTCAAGTCAAAAGCATTCCATGGCATGGGCTACTTGTGGACTGAGAAAAGCTATGCCTCCTTCCACTATTGAGGGATAAGCTGCTCCCTCACAAGTTTTGCAACCACTAAGGTGACACACAACTATCAATATGGATTGTACATGGTCAGATGACTAGCTTCAGCCATTACACTCCCCTTCCCTCAGATATACTATTTCAAGCTTTCCTAGAAACAGCAGAATTTCAAACGCTGCACCTTCAGGTGTCAGCACTAAGGATATACATATTTAAGAAACACATTAAAACAGTGCTTTTAAAGGAGGCCTTCAAGAATGTTCTTCCCTGCAGCTAATGAAGACAATTCTTTAGTTTCATTTATTAGAATTTAAAATTTTGTTATTTTGCCAAGATTGTTTTTCTTAATTTATGTGGTACTATTTTTATTTATGTGGATGCAGGAAAATACTGCTACCAGGATGGTGCAATTTTTGCTCTTTGATTGCCCTTGTTTTTAAAGATGTAAACTTCTCAGAGTAGGATAAAATCTTAGATAGGTGGCATATAAATTCAGTGAATTGAATTGATTGATTGATTTTAAAGGTAGGAGGCTCCCAGTTAAAAAAATTAACTGAATCTCTTTCAGGCCTAGCAGACTAGTCCAAATTTCATTATTATTTCAGATTTGGCTATTTTATGCTAGATGCTCCCTTTTCCGGGATCCGCGAGCACAATTGGCATAACTGTCCCTGACAGGGGTCACACCGGGCGAGGCAGACCCCTGGCCTCTGGCCTCTGCCAGTACAGAAATTGGGGAGCGGATTAATAGTCATAAGATTGATTCACTCATATCTGACCTGACCGGCAGTTCTGCAGAGGGAAGCTGAATCGCTAACGCTAGTTAGGAATTAGGTAATTCCACACCTGCAGATTAGCCCAAGACCGAGTGCAAATAGTGGCCATGTTTACTCTTGAGCAAGCCATGAACAATGGATTTCCCCTGTCAGTATTTGCCTTAGTTAATTAACTTCCCCAAGAGAGGTTCCCAATTAACCCGGGTAAATGGGTGATGTGATTTTCTGTCAGATGACGATTCTACCACACGCAGCCTTGAACATAATATATACTGATGATTTTCCCTCAATAAACCACTGGTCTTCGCTCCATCCTGTCTCGTGTCGTACTTGACCAGTCTCCTCCGGGACCTCAAGGGCCGCTTCACGGCCCCAATCCAACACCCTTTGAAGTTTCCTTTCTTTCAAAGAGGAATTTCAGAGAGAAATTTCAATGTAAAACAACTGCATCAAGTTTAGTAATGAACAGTATGGAGTATAGCCAATATTCATTTTCTGCTGTTCTCATGAGGTTGTCTGTGCAGTTGTGTTCTCTCTAGTTTTTCTGTATCATTCAGATATTGTTTGGTTTGGGGGCAGATTTTAATTGATCTTCATAGTATTGGCTTCCACACATGGGAAGGGCATTTTTGATACATGTACTGTACCTCCTATTCATGCATACCCAGAACCGCTCAGTCTCAGTACAGGTTGCCCTCTTCTGCTGCTTATGTTCTCTATCTCCCCCTTCTCTGCTTCACCCTCTCCTTCCTTCCCAACTTGTTTTACCCATCTACAGGGTGTAAAGTGGTAGAGGTTGACCAGCAGAAAAATGTCCATAAGGACATACTATCAAATGACATATACTACCTAAGTGCATGTATCAGCATTGAACAACACAATGCTTCCCATTCTTTATAGGAAAACATGCACTTTATAGGAAAACATGCACTATGAATAGCCGTCGCCACCGAGCCCCGAGAGCCACGCAACACCTTCGGCTCCCTTCCCTGGCCCACCTGGTCGGGGGAGGTTGGAGTCCACCTGGAACTGTTTTCCCAGTGGTGGGGGCTTTAGGGCTCCGGTGAGGATGTTTCGAAGCTAGGGGTTTGTCTCATGGAGGGGAGGGAGCTGAGGGTTTGGGCAATTGTTCTTGGGATTTCAGTACTGTATTTAATGGTATTTTGTATAATCTAAATGGACACTTCTCCAAGTGGAGGGAAGTCAAGAGTGGGGTCCCACAAGGTTCAGTACTGGGACCCCTGCTTTTCAACCTCTTCATAAATGATCTAGAAGTAGGAGTAGATAGCAAGGTAGCCAAATTTGCTGACGACACTAAATTATACAGGGTAGTGAAAACTGTGAGAGATTGTGAGGAGCTCCAGAGGGATCTCTTGACACTGGGGGAGTGGGCAAAACAGTGGCAAATGAGTTTCAGCATTAGTAAGTGCAGAGTGATGCATGTTGGGGCAAAGAACCCCAATTACATTTATAAACTGATGGGGTCTGAAGTCTCTGCGACAAACCAGGAAAGGGACCTTGGTGTCCTGGTGGACAACTCAATGAAGATGTCAACCCAGTGTGCCTTAGCAGTGAAAAAAGCAAACTCAATGTTAGGGATCATTAGGAAGGGTATAGAAAATAAGTCAGCAAGTGTCATTTTGCCTCTTTATAAATCTATGGTGAGGCCCCATCTGGAATACTGTGTACAGTTCTGGTCGCCATACCTCCAGAAGGATATTATGGAGTTGGAGAAAGTACAGAGGAGGGCAACCAGAATGATTAGGGGACTGGAACACCTTCCTTACCATCTGAGGCTGCAAAGGTTGGGCCTTTTAACTCTTGAACGACGGCGTCTAAGAGGTGACCTGATTGAAGTTTATAAAATCATGCACAGTGTGGACAAAGTAGATAAGGAAAAACTGTTTTCCCTATCGCACAACACTAGAACTAGGGGACACTCGATGAAACTTTTGGGTACTAGTTCTCAAACAAATAAGAGAAAGTACTTTTTCACCCAGAGGATCACTGGTCTATGGAACTCCCTGCCAGAAGAAGTGGTGACAGCTGTCAGTCTTGACAGCTTTAAGAAAGGATTAGACAAGTTCATGGAGGACAAGGGTATCAATGGCTATAATTATGGATACTTAAGGACAACCTCGGGGTTGGAGAGATAGGCAGGATATCTCTCAACGCCATTTCCAGGGAATCCTAAGCAGGTGAAGGCATCTCCTTGGGAATACCCTGAAGGAAATGGTGAGCCACTGTGTGAGACAGAATGCAGGAATGGATGGGCTGTGGCCTGATCCAGCAAGGCTGTTCTTATGTTCTTATGTTCTTAATGCTAGGGTTTCACATGAACAGAACAGATTCTGCACTGGAGCAAAATGGAGCAAATCAGAACAAAAATATATCATCACTTGACAATGGATTGAAAAAACCACAACTAGAAAGTAAATGTTTTTATCCCACTATTTTAGGTGTGTGGACACAAATTTGCAATACTGGTACCATGGGTACAAGAAACGTTCAACATATGCTTAGTGTGGATGGGCTCTAAAAGGAATGCAGCAGTAGTAGTTTGGCTTTGCATTACTGCCACAGAAGCTGCAACTAAACTGGTGCAATTTGATTGCATGTGAAATCACAGCCAGCACTCACACAGGGACTGCAGACTGATTTAGAAATCCACTGTCCATACTGGTTGCAATATGAACCATATTCCAGCTAGCAGCCCCTCTTCTTTTCTTCCTTCCTCTGGTTCCACCTCTGCAAATCCTGTTATATGGGTGTAAATGTGGGAAATAAAAATGATGACTGAGTAATGAAGTGAGAGAGTGATCTTGCACTAATCTTATATATGTAAAGAATGCAAAAGATGCTGGAGGCAGATGATACCTTTATTGGATCACTAAGAAAAACAAAACGTTGTGTGCACTTTCATGGTTCAAGACCACTTCAGGTATTTATTAAAATGTTAATGGCGTGGTGGCCTGCCAGGCTCTCTTCTTAAGAAGAGCAAAATATTTCATGGAGTTAGGATGCCACTCCCACAGGAAGCTGGGAGTTTGCTTCCAGCCCATTCGACCCTCTCTGAAGCATAGCTTCTTTTTGTGGCCAGACAAAGGAATACAGATACCATGTGCTTCCCTGCAGGGGGCAAGGCTTCAATTTGGTATACATACTAGGCATGCCAATTGCAGTCAAATTAAAGTCAATCAAAATTATTACCTAGTGATGCGGTGTCCCTTCACCTTGAGTTCCTACATCACTGAAATACCAACAGCAGACAAGTTCTCCCCCAACTTTATAAGAACATATGATAACCTGATTTAATTGTTCTGGCTTTTAAAAAATCGAAGACCCATAGCATCAGAGAAGAAAGCTCCTTTGGGGGCTGACAGAGTTGTTCCAATTCGAATCAATGTTTGCATCATTTGGTTGGTTAAAAAAACCAACATTTTGAATTCACCCCTTTTATAAATGGCTCAAATCCCATGTTGCATCCAGATTCGTCATTGTTTCCTTCTCCCGAAGTGTTTGACAGCCATTTTTGTTCTTTTTATGAAGCTAGCCAATATAAAATATTATGTGAGAAACACGTTTTGAAAATCACAAAAGCAAATAAACATATGGAATATTCTCTAGCAATCTGGCAAGGCACTTATTGCATAGATGCAAGCATTTTAATTATCTCCTGCCTCCCATTACTAACTGATTGACCCCAGCGGCTGCCTCTTAAATCTTTGTGGAAGAGATTATCAAGTCAGTGTATCTAATTATGGCTTAAATCTTTTTAGAAAGGATTATCAAGTTAGTATATCTAATTATGGCTGAGATTTTTTTTTAAAAAAATGAATAATCCACAAAACACTAATGCACATCAATAATTTTTGTGACATTTTGCCCACCTAATGGCAACTTTTGGCTGGTCCCAAGCCCAATTATCTATCTCTAGATTCTCATGCAGTCATAGGCACTGCCATAAATGCAGAGGAAAATAATGAAAAATCCAAACCAGAAGTGAATCGTGGTTCACTTCTATTGCTGAAGGATGTTTATTTTTGGCGTTAAAGATATTTGTGTATTTGCAACATATTTAAAAGTCTTCCCACAGTGCAAACTATTTTATTTTATTTATTGCTATGGGAGACCATTCATGTAGGGAGGCAGAGAAATCAGTTGTGACCAGGGCTTCAAAAGCAGCTTTGGAAAGTCGCACATGGCCATACATTTTCCCAACCTATGTAGATATAACATTCAGATGCATGTACTATGTATGCATTGGGCCCATTTGTTATTGTCCATTTCTAATGAATCATAAATAATCAGGTACATACAAAGACTTCCTGATGATTGTTTGAACTGCAGGCACAACCAAGCTTGTGTCATTGGAGACTAAAACCAAGATAATCCACACTCTTGTATGCCCAATCGCTTTGTATGGGTGTGACAGCTGGATGGTAAAGAAAGCTGACAGGGAAAAAAATGACTTATTGGAAATATGGTACTGTAAAAGAGCTCTGTGTATAAAGACAAATGAGTGGTTCCTAGAGCAAATTAAGCCTGAACTGAGGCTGTTTTACTTTGGGCACATCTTAAGAAAGCAAGTTTTTTTTTGGAAAAGACAATAATGCTGGGAAAGGTTGAAGGCAGCAGGTAAAGAGGAAGGCCAAATGTAAGATAGACAGATTCCCTGACTTAAAGGAGCACACAGATTCAAGTATATAAGAGCTGAGCAGGACTGTTGAGGACTGGACATTTTGGAGAGCTCTCCCTTCATAGGGTCCCTGAAATTCAGAGAATGACTTGATGCCATATAACAAGTTAAACCCCAGCTATCCATGAGAAGACCAAGCTACACGCCACCACCATTTCCCCCTTATTCAGGAGAAAGAACACATCACCCTGATCTAAACTGGAAGCAGCACATGTGAGTGGAAAAGGTTTGGAGGTCTTTGCTGATTCTACTTTTTTATTTCAGCAGCCTAACAGAAATTAAAACAAGAAAAACAATGTTCAGCCTCTATGAAGGCAGGATTTTAAAAAGAACTAAATGGGAATAAAAGTTTAAACTACTTCCATCATGGATATTGGTCACCTCCAGGGCGGCATGTTTTTCCCCTCTCTGTGTTGTGTAGCCAATAGGACAATGGAACATGTTAAAACTTGGCTGATGTGCCCTAGTGCCTAATCATATGATGTTGAGGCAACCTGAAATCCCAGATCTGTTAATGAGCTTCAGCTTGAAGTGAATTTCACTGGCAAATTTCGAGGCAGCAACCCAAGACACCTGCAGGAGAGGCGGCAGGACTCCGAGTACAAACTATTGCAAAGGATCTGTGGTACAAGGTGGCTATTCTCCTGTTCTCCATCTAGTTGACCATTCTGAGGAATGGGATCCTGGAATAAATGGGCCTTTGGTCTAATTAAGTGAAGGCCTTCTTGTACTCATAAAACTCACGATCAAGACAAACAATACTCAAAGTTTAAAACAGCAAAATAAATAAGTCAAGAGAAGAACACTCAGGAACTCAAGCAAGATAACAAGCCACCTTTGTAGCCGACTATAGCAAGAATTAGGTAATTCTTTTCACCTCAAGTGTTTTTGCCTTTGAATCCATAACAGTTTGATTCAAACAAAGACATGTGTAAAATATTTCATAATTAGGATTGATGGGAAGGCTGATAAAGATGCGAGCATGAATAATAATAATTGTGTGCTGTGAAGTCAATGCTGACTTACAGTGATCCTTTCTGGGGGTTTTCAGATAGAGGACACTCAGAAATTATATACCATTCCTTGGTTCTTGACATTTCTTGAGATTGTACAGCTTGCCCATGACTACATAGACTGGCTCTTTTCCCAAGAGGTACAGTGGGAAATCTAACTCCCAGTCTCTGACTCTACAGCCAGATGCCTAAACCACTAACCTATTTAGCCAAGCATTGCCTCTAGAATATTACACACATACACATGCTCATTCACACATACATAAAGTCAAGGATTTCAAACCTGTTTGGCTTTGGATGTCATTTTATTGAGCATTGCTGACATGATGAATGGGCATGAGAGAGGTCAACAGCTTGTTAGGGTAGAAATAGTAGGTGCTCATGGTTGAAATCACAGAATGAGGAAAGGCTCACACATACAATTGCTGATGTGTAAATGTGGCTGAAGAAGTTTGCTATTGACATCAGGAATGCCTTCAGCGGTATCTGCCTGGTGAAACAAAAGAAGGCTTTAGCATGGCAAACAACTTGTACTCAGGGTTTCTGATCCATCAGGATCTCTGCCAAAATGCCAGCAAGTTTGAAAAGGGGAAACTCATTGTTTCTGATAAAACATGCTGTGCTCACTTGTTCAGTGTGTGCTTTGGGAAGTGAATACAAAAAGATCCCTTTCATTTGCATTATTTCCCCTGTGTTGCCAGACTCCTTATTCCTAAATGTTGAGCAGTAAATGCCAGAGGCTTTACTGGTGACATGATGTATAGCTTGACTATGGAGAGCAAACTTCCTACTGAACTTCCTTAACTAATGGATCAACTCCCATTCTTACTAGTCACCTTTCTTTAAAATGCTCATGGTGATGTATAACCAAATTGAAAATACAACCACTAAGAATATTATTTTAAAACTAAGTGAAACCAATAGGTACACCCCACTTCTTTATAACCAAAAGCTAAGTAGCAATGAAAATAGTAACAATTATGTGCCATCCAGTAAATTCCCAATGTATGACAATCCTCCCAGGTTTTGTTTTGTTAAGATACAAAGTGTTGCAGAGTTTTGATTTTTTTGGTAAAATTCAATTTAGCTGCAGAGTAGAAGAGCATAGATCCATAGAAGAGAACAGCTACATATCTTCCAGAGTCCACCCCTTTCATATCAACTGGCATTCAATGTCTCTGAGACATTTGTGGGTGAAAGAATAAAAAAAAGCTTCTTTACTTTCAATTACTTGAAGTTACAAACATGTGCATACTGCTTTCTTTACTGCATGCATGCTAGCAACCAATGGAACAGATCAACAGCAACAAAAGAATCTGATACTAACAAAGAGAGGGAAAGAACACAGAGCGGGGAGAGACAGGACTCTTTGAATTCAGAGGTGGGAAGAAATGACTGATTGAATAGATAGTCACTCCAGTCCAGAAAGGCTACCCCTCCTAGCTAAGCAACCCAAGATACTAGCTTTGTGTAAATAAGGTAGCACATAGCCAAGTAAACACTCATCATCTCGGGTATTTTAAAAGAGCATTGTGTTTTACAGAAGAAAGTTTATCAAAAGTTCAGAAAGCATATCAAAACAAAGGGATCCTCCCTTCTCTTATGTCATTATATGTTTCTCAGTTCACAGCTCACCCTTAGAGAGAAGCATCCGATCAAGAGAGCATCTTGCCTCCTCCCTCTTGGTTATATCTCCTCCCACAGGGTCCACCTTCTTGTCATTCCCCTAAAGGAATCCAGCCAATGATCATACAGTATAACATGTCGATCACACATTAAGTTTCATCTCTTCCAGCCCATGAGGGTAGTATGTTTTCACATTCCAATCCCCCTAAGGTATGTGCTACAGGTTCTCCCACACATGGAAATCTCCATCTTAGGTGAGGCTGAACCCAAGGTATAAATCATACCCTGACAGCCTGGATCCCAGTTACCTGAAGGAGGGAGGGAGGGAGAGAGAGAGAGAGAGAGAGAGACATTTTAGAGGTATGATTTTTAGTAAACTCCTAAGGCAATGATGGCAAACCTTGGCACTCCAGGTGATCTGTAACTTTAATTCCCAGAAGCCCTGATCAGCAGTACTGACTTGGGCTTCTGGTAATTGCAGTCCAAGAACAACTGGAGTGCCAAGGTTTGCCATCACTGTCTGAAGGTATGATGGTGATATGACTCTCCTTGGGCAGGGAGAATCATAGTGATGGATCATTATCCAGGGGTGTACAACATGTTGCCTTCCACTTTATGCCCAGCTCATATTTTCAGATCACCCAAAGAGGGTCCTGCTTGCTATGGAGAGTTCTGGTGGTTTTTCCAGAAGCTTATCTTATTATGACTAGTGACAATAACTAGAGCTATGAAGAAATTTTGAAATGTTATGCATTCTTAATGGGTCAAACCTCTATCAACCTAGGAAGACAGCCTGTCAAATGTTCCAAAATACCAGTGATATTTTAATCCTTCATTAAGATGATAAGACAAACCTTTTTTGCTTGCTGTTGAGATTTTACAACTGATACGAAATTTTTCTGCCTGAAACTTGTATCTTTTCTCATGGTGAAGCAAAGCACTAACATTCTGGCTAGTTAATCAAAATTCTGCTGTCAATTCGTTCTGTACTTGTAATTTTTAAAGGTCTAGGTAAAAAAGGGAGTGATTATAATTGTTTATGTGATTTTGCACAAAATAAAAAATCATTCCACAAAAATGCAAAAATTCTAGTTTTTCAGAGAAAATATCTTGCTATTTTGCCGGCAAAGAATGAAAAAATTGCAGTTTCATCAGATTTTTATCCCTAGTAATGGCATACTTGTCAAGTATCCTGCATTGGCCAGGAAATCCCATATTTCACCCCGCTTTCCCGGTCCATCCCATATTTGAATGGCCAGAAAATGGGTTACTGTGCATGTGTGCCTGTCAGAGGAAGCAGTGCACATGCGCGAAGGGGTTACTGCAGTGGTACACATGCGCAAAGGGTCACTGCACATGCACAGTAACCCATTCACGTATGTGCACCGCTGCAGTAACCCTTTCGCACATGCGCACCCATTAGACACAGCGGTGCTTCCCATTTTTTCACTGCCACAACTTCACAGGTATGAGTAATGGAGAGGAGAAAGGCTATTTTTGTTTGTACACTCTTCTGCCTCTCTTGTAGTTCTCTGTGTTATTTATCATGTGGAAGCTCAGTGGTTAAGAAACTTGCCTTGTTAGCTGAAAGGCCAGCAAATTGGAAGTTCAAGACCCAGGCACTGCATGATGGTTTGAGCACCCATCATAAGAACAGCCTTGCTGGAACAGGCCACAGCCCAGCCAGTCTAGCATTCTGTCTCACACAGTGGCTCACCATTTGCTTCAGGGTATTCTCAAGCAGATGCCTTCACCTGCTTAAGATTCCCTAGAAATGGCATTGAGAGATATCCTGCCTATCTCTCCAAACCGGAGGTTGTTCTTAGGTATCCATAATGATAGCCATTGATACCCTTGTCCTCCATGAACTTGTCTAACCCTTTATTGAAGCTGTCAAGACTGACGGCTGTCACCATTTCTTCTGGCAGGGAGTTCCATAGACCAGTGATCATCTGGGTGAAAAAGTACTTTCTCTTATTTGTTTGAGAACTAGTACCCAAAAGTTTCATGGAGTGCCACCTAGCTCTAGTGTTATGCGATAGGGAAAACAGTTTCTCCTTATCTACTTTGTCAACACAGTGCATGATTTTATAAATTTCAATCAGGTCACCTCTTAGACGCCGTTGTTCAAGAGTGAAGAGGCCCAACTGTTGCAGCCTCAGATGGTAAGGAAGGTGTTCCAGTCCCCTAAACATTCTGGTTGCCCTCCTCTGCACTTTTCCCAGCTCCATAATATCCTTCTGGAGGTATGGTGACTAGAACTGTACACAGTATTCCAGATCGGGCCTCACCACAGATTTATAAAGAGGCAAAATGATTGGCCAGCTCCTGCCAATCTAGCAGTTCGAAAGCATAAAATTGCAAGTAGATAAATAGGGACTACTTTGATGGGAAAAGATTTTGGGGTCATGAAAGGAGTCTCATTTGGGCATCCCCTGAGCAGAGTTTCTCCAGCAAAAATCCTTTCAGCCCAGAACAATTTCTGACATGAAATTATTATTATTATCATGCCTTTCCGGATGGCCTTCTTGCTCCCCAGAAAGTTCCCCCTCCCCTAAGAGCACAGTGGATTGTAGAAAGTTGGCCAAAATGGTGAAAATTTCTTACCTCTGCTTCTGCGTACAATCAGAGCTCTGTTCAAGGGAACTGAGTGCTACTTTCGGTGTGTACAGGTTTATTTTTAAACTTATAAAATGCATTGGTGGGATGTTCTATTTTTTGTATTGTGTTTTGTTCCTTGCAAATGACATTAGAGGTGCTGTTGGGAAGAGGGAGAAAAATGGATTGAATGATAACAATAAAACACCACCACTTAACAACCAAACTAAATAGAGAAACACTTTACCTTCTGTTCAGCTACTGTGAGTAACTGATACTGACAATGACCACTGTGTTGAAAAGAATGGTCACTTCCAACAGCACTCACTCTAGTGTACAGTACTTTGCTTTAGAATATTTGCTGTGCAACAACACATTTCCTTTGTGTTTCCCAAAGTATTCACAGGGAAAGATTCTGAGGGCAGAAAAAGTGAACTTATAGCTTTTCAACCATTCATAACACAGGCAACATACCAAGTAGAGAAAAGGACAGCAAAATCACAATAAGAGAAGAATAAGGTATTGGTTAAAATGGGATAGAGATAATAATAAGTGAGTTTTGAAAGCCCTTCAAAGAGATAAATTTGATGGTTCCAATCCCATCCTTATGAATAGAAATAATTTGTGTCTGTGATGATTTTGTTTGTTCTGTTATTTAGAAGAATAAAAGGAAACAAAGCAACATAGGAAGATTTCTACTTGGAATTTCCTACCAAAAAGCATGTAGTATTTTTTTTTTAAAAAAGTTTGAATCCCCAATTACTGTAGATTTGTAAAGGTACTTTCCAGGACCTCACTCTTTATTTCTTCATAATTCTGATTTGTAAGATAGTAATGTTTTCTTAACTGATATATCTCACTATGGTTACTTTTAAGCAAGATGCCAGAATCCTCTTTGTGTGTGCTGCATGCTCAACTTTCCATTGTGCAAGTAACTGAGTGTCTTTCAGTCTTCTTGCATATTGGGAGCAAAGTTGTCAGAAGCTCAATACCTCCATGCCCAATTCCTGTTTGCTTCAAAAGGCAATCTTTGGTTGCATAAAGGCAAGCTAGAGATCTCACAGAATGATACACCACAGGGTGTTTTACGCTATACTGTACTTGCAAAGGTAATACTGACAAAAGTCATTGGGATCTCTATGATTCTTCTTCTTCTTTGGATTTTATAAGCACAACTTAATGATCAAAATCCAACAATGATTCCAGATTCCCAGTGAGGCTGGTGTGAATATTTCTATATTTGTAGATATTATTGATTGTTGGAATATTCTGGTGGTTGTAGTAGAAAATATTTTAAGACATATTCTAACATTGAAATTATGTTTTCCTACTGTCTTGTGATGGGAATTGTCTAATCAAAATTATGTGTTGAAAGTACCATGGAACTTTAAAATGAGCCATGATTATATCATACCTTGTCTCATTTCTCAAGTATATCTTATTAATATTCTTTGCTCTGTTTATTATGTTATGTATCATCAAGTAAATATTGATTTATGGAGACTCAATGAATTCATGATCTCCAGGGTAAGGTTGCCCTTGCTCGAAAGCCAGCCCTATCCAACTCTAGGGTTTGGTGCACACCTCTGTTTATAGCCAAAGAGCCAGTGCTGTCTGCATCTGCAGACATTTTTCATGGTCATGTGGCAGGCATGACTAGATACCAGAGTACACAAGGTCATATAATCCCTAGCACCCTGTATAGCCATTCAAACTAAAGGCTGTAACTTCCTTTGTTGAATCAATCTGTCTCATGGCTGGTTTTCCTCTTTTTCATACTGCCTTCACCTTTTCCTAGCTGCCACCATCGTTGTTGTTGTCGTTGGCTGCTACTCATATCTGAGCATACATTTTTCCTGGAAGTCATTTTCTCAGTTGATGGATGTGTCTCTGGTGATTCGACAAGCTAATCCTGGAAAGATACATGTGACCACACACATTACACTGAATAGAAGGTGAATGGAGTAGTTGAGTTTGACGAAGCTTTCGTACTTGTCAGTTAGCCTTTTCATGACTGTGGTGTTCTCCTTTAAAGTGATTGGTAGCAGCAGTGATGGTTTGATGCCAAAGTGGGTGATCTACAGCCACTGCTTCCCAAGTTTGTGGGTTTATACCTGACATCTTGGTTTGTTTCAGCTGGTCCTTATAACACCTCAAAGGAGCTTCGTGAGGTTTTGTACCAGAGTGAAGTTCTCCATAAAGGATTTCGCAAGGAAGCCTGGAACCATTGCAGGCGCACCCCCCAATAAAGGACTCAGACACTGGTAAAAGTGGATAACAGCATTGGGCCACATTTATTGATTCATGCCCTAGTCCGAATTATAAATTTCTATTGGTATTCAACCAATTATAATTCTTAAGGCAAGCAGGCCGAAGTAACACTGGTAAGGTTTCACCCAAAATTGCCAACGGCAATTGGTTACAATGTATCCATTTGTATCAATTTGTTTGTTGACAACAAACAAATTGTTGACCGTAGTCAATAATCTAACTACTGACCCCACCCTCTGACGCGTATCCGTAAAATAACGGGGTGATGCATGCTGCCCAGCTTGTGCCATCACCCCATTGCCTGGTTCATCGTTGACCGGACAACGTTAACCAACTTGTGCCTGTCTAGTGTTGTCCAGTCAATTGCGAACCTGCCGGATACCTGTGGGTCATAAATGTTTACCTTACCAGTGCTACCCGCCCATGTGACCAGAGTCAACATCAGAGCAAGAAACCCCTATGTCAAACCATAGCAACAGTGTGGGATGGGCAAAAAAGCCAGGACCCGAAAGCCAATTGTAGGTCCCAGCCAAAAATTCCCACCTGGCCCCGAAGCGACCAAAATATCACACTGTTAACTAGGGAGGGGGTGGAGGGGAAAAACTTCTCCTCTCCGTCGCTTCGCAAAATGGCAGCGCGGCTGCCTCGTGGCCACCCCTTTAAAAGGGTGCTGGCCACGCCCCCTAACTACCCGGGTGTCCAAGTCCGGTGGGGGGCCCCCGCAAAGAGCGCGGCGGCCATTTTGGCGCCGCGCTTGCATTTGCTGTTCTTTGCAGTGAATTTTGTATGCAAGGTATGAGAGCCTCAGTTTAGCTTCTAGAGAAAGTTCAGGCTAGATTTGATCTAGAACACACTAATTTGTCATAATCTCCTTGAACACCATATTTCAAATGAACTGATCATTTTCCTGTCAGCTTTTTTCACTGTCTGGTTTTTCCATCTATATGAAGTAACAAGAAACATGACAGTACGGATATTTTGGCTTCCAGTGATACATCCTTAGATTTGAGGATCTTTTCTACTTCCTTAGAAAACATAAAATCTGCTAATGAGACAATGGGGTTCTTGCACTTTTAATAGTTGCCTAGAAGTGGGAGTTTCAGGAGGTGTAGCTTTAAATGGAGGCTACACCTGCTGAAACGTTAATAAAAATGAAAAGTACAGAAAGTCTGGCCTCCTTTTCATCTGGTCACTCTATCTATTAAACTGAAATAACTCATTTCTAGGAAATTTTTCACGAATGTAGCTTAAAATAAAGTAGATTTAGGGAGTGATTAGGACAGGAGAGGAACATCAAGTTGTACCAGATTTTAAAATCTGGGTCCCTTGTAGTTTCTCCTACTGTGATAAAATGGGTCACAAGTTATTCAACATGGAGTTTCTTTGGTTTTTAAACTGTATTAGAATATAGCTTTGCTTCTTTCCAAAGGCCTCATAATTATTTCTGCTGCGCTTATCAAGCAGGTGGGCTTAGACGAAGCTTCTCAAAGCTTCTGGCCTATGTTTTGTCTTCTTCCCCAGGTCTGGAATGTCCATTTACGTCAACATCCAGAGCTTGGGAACACCAGGTTTTGACTAGTGGTCTAGTCTAATTATACAATCCCTGGGTTCTAATTGGCTGTATGCTAATTAGGAGGGCCAAGCTCATGCCTTTCCTATAGGCACATGGGTTTGGGAGTTAGTTCTAGTTTGAGTTCTAGTGGAGTTCGAGTTTGGGATTTCTGTGTGCTACACCAGAGTCCCTAGTCCAACTCAACATGATTTACTTAGACGTAGACAGGTTTTCCTTTTGTTTCTGGGGGGTAGGCCCGAGTGCAGATTTCCCTAACTGTCCTTTTTGATTAGTATTTTTGTATGCTGTAATTCTGTATCCTGAAACAATGAATGAACTGTTATTTCTTCAAAATGCTTCGAGAACAATAAACATTTTTACTTCATCAACAATGCCTGTTCTTTGGGAGAGGGGGTAAGACAAGAGTTAAGCCATACTGTAAGCCACACGCTACCATATTTTATAAATTACTCTCCACAATACTTGCTGGGCGCTGTTAATACAGATAAGTCCCAGGTTGCTGCAGGCTTTGCAGGACGGCACCTAGGCTTCCTGAGCTTGGAGTCTTTGGGGAAGTTCCATAGGGCAGGCTGGTAAAAGTTGCTCGCTAGGAACGAGAGAGCCCCAAGGGCAAGGGCCAGGTCAAAGAGAGATTACTCCATTGCAAGAAGCCATACTTCATTTCACAATTGGTTGAATAAATTGGGTGGGTAATACCACTCTCTTTTCCTTCTCTTGCTTTTGTCGCTTCCACTTTATCTGTCCTCTCAGGTCATCTTCTGTAGCTATCAACTGACTGGGCTTGAAGAGCACATCAGGAAGAATTAATCCCAATTTTCTGTATGCCAGTAATAACTTTACAGTTTCCACATAGTGTGAAGGTGTAACATTTGTATCCCTACAGTGTCCTACCTGGATACTTTCTCTTCTTTTCAGAATTGATATAGTGCTACATGGGTGTAACAGCTTGTCATCTGAATGAAATCAACTACCTTTATCAATTTTATCAGGTTCCCAGTGGAAGTCTCAGATCATGCAAGAAGGCAAGGGGAGTGAGAAGAAACAAGAAGTTGTTAAAAGCTGCAAGAAACAATGAATAGCTTGGCTAATTTCAGCTGCCTCCCAGTGAGGCTCTCTCCTCATTGCAGGGAGGTAGAGAAGGCAGGGAAATGAAAAGAGTTGTTAAATCTGGCAAGAACTAACTCATCTGCATCTCAGTGAGATTTTCTTGCCAGGGCAAGGAAATAGAAAGGGGAATCCTCTGCAGTTGGTTTCCAGAGAATGAGCAAGCAAGGCATACTTGGTAGGGTAGCAGTTATCTGACACATTATTAAACATATGAGAGGCACATTAAAACAAATATGAGAAAAATTATTCAGAGGAGAAGCACTTACTTGAAGGTATCATTTCATTGTTATGACATTGTGCCCCACTCATTGTCAGTATTACTACTAGCTAACATTCTTGAGAATGTTGGGCCCATTGTACAGTATCTCTGTTTTTGTGGGTCTTCTCTTAATTGTGAAAGCAATATGGTTGAAAGAGCAAACTAGGTAATGCCTAATAAAGAGAAGTACTCACTGTGGTGGCTCAAGTGGTTAAGATGCTGAACTTGATGACTGGAAGGTTGGAGTTCGATTCCCAAGTGCTGTATGATGGAGTGAGTTCTCATCTCTGTCCCAGCTTCTGCCAACCTAGCAGTTTGAAAGCAAGACTAGATAAATAGATACCACTTTGGTGAGAAGGTAAACA
The DNA here is from genome assembly GCA_035047345.1 of Bradypodion ventrale. Classification (NCBI taxonomy): domain Eukaryota; kingdom Metazoa; phylum Chordata; class Lepidosauria; order Squamata; family Chamaeleonidae; genus Bradypodion; species Bradypodion ventrale. Next base: position 450,607,555 of record JAWDJE010000001.1, on the reverse strand, counting down.
GAGTTGCATTCACTCCAGTGTTGAGGCATGCCTGCCACATGTCCGTGGAAACAACTGCAGATGCAGACAGTGCTGGCTCTTTGGTTATAAACAGAGGTGAGCACTGAACCCTAGAGTCAGATACAACTGGCTTTTGAGCAAGGACAACCTTTACCTTTTACTCCCATGTACTTCTCATACTTATTTTTGTTCAATGGATTCTGGTTTTGTTTTGCTTTTTTGTTGAAAAAGTCTTGAATTTCTTGACATTCAGTCATTACACACTAGGTGGCAGCACAATTATTGTTTCCTGACTAGTTTCTTTGTCAGCACCTGAATGCAAATATATTCAGTTTTCAGCAGCACGATGAAGCATTTGGCAAGCGAATGTGGCATTTCTCTCACAGGCTATAGATCAGTCTCCAATCTAGTGAATATTGGCTGGTTGCATCAGTATTTGAACCAGGTTGTAAGACGGAACCCAGATAGCCTTGAGAACTTTGCTAACAGGCCAGAGAGAGAAAAAATAACCTTCTCAGATATTGTCCCTTGAACAGAGATATGATGAGTGAAACTGGATATGATTAAAACTCAGCAATGAAGTTTTCCAATTAATAGGGTTACAGATTAGCATCTGATAACTGCTGTTGCTACCAGGAGAGATACAAAGCTTGTTCAAAGGTTGCAGCAACAGCATTATCATTAGGTAGAGCAAGGCAGATGTCTTGCACAGCAGATTATGGTCGTCATATAAGTAGTTAGTTCATTATGAGTGTCTGGGGACTGACTGGCTCATGTGGTAGGGGGGTATCCTTCATTAGGTAACTTTCTGAGTCTGTGTCAAGAAAGCTTTTGGCCTCCTGGGAAATGGCACATACTGGGTTTATAGTTGCAACTTTAATAAATAAATACATCTAATTAATTGATTGAAGACATTAAACAGAGTGCACCTGGTGAACTGGGTTCTCCTTTAAAAAAAAAGTCCAGTGAATACAAGTACTCCTGAAAACTGTAGATTATGTATCTGATCTTTATTGCTAGAAATAAATGTTGAAATAGATGTTCAACATCTAAAATCTTGCTGGAAAATCCTGAAAAGGGTTGCCATAAATCAGAATTGATATGACCACATATGGTTATATATTATTATTATTATTATAAACATTCTTGAGGGTAAAAGTAAAGGTAAAGGTCACCCTTGCTCGAAAGCCAGTCATATATGACTCTAGGGTTCAGTGCTCACCTCTGTTTCATAGCCAAAGAGCCAGTGCTGTCTGCTTCTGCAGATGTTTCCGTGGTCATGTGAAAGGCATGACTAGACACCAGAGCGCACGGAACACTGTTTACATTCCCACCAAAGTGGTCCCTATTTATCTACTTGCAATTTCTTGCTTTCAAACTGCTAGGTTGGCAGGAGTTCTTGAGGGCACACAGGAACAAAACCAAATTAAAAAATGGAGGAAGGAACTCACTGGGCAAGAAACATCATTAGAAGATTTAGCTGAGGAACTCAACCTCCCCTACATCACTTGGAGGACTCTGAATAGGCTGAGGGTCAGAGTCCCTAAATGTAAGACCAAGTGGTGGGTGTTGGTGGACAACAACATGCATAAGATAATGTTTTGTTTCATTCAATGGTACAGAAGCTCAGAAAAGTTCAACAGTGAAAAACACAAGCTTGGCATATTCAGTAATTGTGTTTTACTGCCAAAAGAGTAATATATATATATATAAATGACCACAATTCATGTTGGAAAAATCAATGACAAGACAGCACTGAATACACTGAGCTTCAACAATTTGACAGTGATTTCGTGATTCTCCGTTAAAAAGTGGTGTCCCAAAAATAGAAACCAGAGGGAAAGAAAGTGGTAATGCAAAAGCAATATCAGTGGAAACTACTTCGGCTATGACACTTCATTTCTAACGGGTTCGTAGTAGCATGATGAAATGTGAAGGGATTCTGTGATGAATTATTTTACAAAGTGCTTCCTTCATGAAGCAGCCTTCATTCTTTTATACATACGCAATCATAAGGATTATGGCAGATCCTTAAAATGCAAGTACAACAGCTGGACAAACCAAATTGGGTGGGGAGTCCAACATCACTATCCTAAGCACACATCTATTAATTTAATACACGTCCACTCTTCCTCTAAGCCCAGAGTAGTTCACATTTTGATGAATGGTGATATATATTGCTGTTATTAGTAACTCATTTATAGCAAGATAAGTCCAAGTGTGACTTTCTTTTGCATTAGTTTTGAGTCAAAGTGGAGCGCAGAATCCCGATGATTACAATAAAGCATAAATCAGCAGGAAGTCTGTCATATTTTATAGATGGGGATGCATTCAACTCACATATTAGCTTGGCTTTCTGATCACATTCAGTCAGCAGTGTGCCCTCCAGATCTTCTAATTCCTTTATAACTGTGATGGCGAACCTTGGCACTCCAGATGTTCTTGGACTTCAATTCCCAGAAGCCCCCGTGAATCCACACGAATATGTTTACTGAGATTCATCTGGCCCATGCCGCCCTCATTGCTCCTGGAAGCGGAAGTAAAATGCGCCTGTATGGGAGCGTTTTACTTCTGCTTCCAGGAGCGACAAGGGCGGCGTGGGCCAGATGAATCACAGTAAACACATTTGTGTGGATTCATGGGGGCTTCTGGGAATTGAAGTCCAAGAACATCTGGAGTGCCAAGGTTTGCCATCACAGCTTTATAAAAATCCTGGTAAATAATGGGGGAAGAACTGCATCCGGCCATTGGAGCACTGGAAAACACACCCAAATTTAGCTTCCCATGACCTTGCAACTAGTCTCTGCCTTTGTTCATATGAAGGTGAGCATGATGCTCTTTCTTCCTTAGGTAAAGGTAAAAAGGTCACCCTTGCTCCAAAGCCAGTCATGTCTGACTCTAGGGTTCAGTGCTCTTCTCTGTTTATAGCCAAATGTGAAGGGATTCTGTGATGAATTATTTTACAAAGTGCTTCCTTCATGAAGCAGCCTTCACTTTCTGCGTATAGCAGACATTTCCGTGGACATGTGGCAGGCATGACTAAACACCAGAGTGCACAGAATGCTGTTTATCTTCCCACTGAAGTGGTTCCTATTTATCTACTTGCAATTTCTTGCTTTCAAATTGCTAAGTTGGCAGGAGCTAGAACAAAGATATGAGCTCACTCTGTCAGGTCTCGAACCGCTGACCTGCCGACCTTCCAGTCATCAAGTTTAGCATCTTAACCACTAAGCCTCCACAGTCCCATCTTTCTTCCTTACCAGAGACCAATAGATTTCTATTCTGTGCCAAGTTCAAATAACTACTGGTTAATTAGAGTGACCTGCCACTGCTTCTGTATGCTGCTATGGATGGTTTGCAATCTAAGACCTGTTCATGTTATGTACAATATAACCTAATAAAGTGCCTTCTCCAGTGGGGAAAGGGGAAGTATCCTTGTTTTTTAATCAGAAGCATCTCCCTTCTCCTTTTTTGCTTTGCTGTATAACACCTGGCTTGGGAAAGATTTCTGCAGATTCAGAAGGCCTGCACACTATTTTGTAGGTTTTGACTAGTGGTCTAGTCTAATTATTGGTTTTGCATTGCAGTTCGCGATAGAGATGTAAAATTTCCAGAAATTTTGAAGCCATGGGAAAAACCTGGTTTTTCCCTGGTCCTTTTTTTTTGTTGTCGAAAAACCAAAACACAAACATTTTCAGACATTTTGGAAAAATGCAACATCAATACTTTTTTAACATTGAAAATCACTCTGTTACTTTAGGAACATAAAATATGACTTTGCACAATGTGAGTTTGCATAAAATTATCACTTTTGCTATATTAAAAACACAGGGTAGTCAAACAATTATTACAAACAGAATTTACTTTTTTATTTGCAATTGTAACAAATGGAGCAATTATCTCCTGAACTGTATGGACAGAACCTCTTTGGTTTTGCTAGTTTATGTGGAGCAGGCAAAAAAAAAAAAGCCCCGGTTTTTAAAAAGCAAGATCAAACTATTAACATTAGTAACAAAGAAAGTCATTTATACTTCCTCTCTTCAGTATCAAATAGGCATAATACTGTACACTAATTCCCATAAAAAGATTTGAGGGGGGGAAAGTGTGCAGAAGGGACTAAAATTCAATGAATAGGCATGGCATTTAATCAGACTCATTTTCTGAGCTATAGTTATCAGTATCATTTTCAGTCCCTGCTTCTGCAGCTGTTTTGTTGTTTGTCATAATCACAGTTATCATGGCTTTCTGAAAACTGAAGGTTTACCTGGATTGAAATATGCTTCCCTACCCTTTTGCATGCCACTTTATTTCTTGATTTAGTCTGTTTCCAAATAAAGACCAGATTCTTTCACATGCTGCAGAAGATGGAGGAATGTAAAGAAGGCAAGAAACAAGAGAAGTTAGTCGCTGTGTCATACAGAGACCTTTCTACAACATTATAGGAGGGATACGTTTAGCAGAATCTCAGACTGCATTCCTGGACCAAAACCCTGAAGATGTTCTATATTATTTATTTATTTCAGTTTCTATACCACCCACTTGGCCAAGGCCAACTCAGGGTGGTTCACAGCATAATGAAAACACAATTAAAAACATAAAACTGCTTTAAAAACTACCCACCCACTCACTAAAAAAGGGTGCAGGGTCCGAGGGTGCTGGGATTCGCTATACCAGCCACTCCGCGGAAGTCACCCCTCCACCTGCACCCCATACTTAGCCTGCCAGCCATACTTGGCCTGCAACATTTGAAAGTTTATTCATCATGCTAAAATAAAACATTCTATTATAATTGATTTTCTTCCAGTGGATTTCAGAATCTTATGGAGAGGAGGCTCTTTGGATTCTGGAATTCTATTGGTGTTCACATAAGATTTACATAACTTGCTGTGACTCATGGTTGAGATGTTTGGATGGATCTCAATTGCACAATAGGGCTTTTGATCAGGCACACAACCAAAATAGTATGTCACAGCACCTTATCAATTAATTTTTGGAGCTACACGTCCTAGATTGCTTAGGAAGCTATAGTCCCTCCAAAAGGAACATTTCTTAGCTCTATGAGAAAGTAACACACAACATAGTGAGCAACACAAAGATTTATTTTTAAATTATCCAGTAATCTTTACAGTAACTAACTACTTGGGGTATATCATGTTACAGAATGGATTACCATGTTATCTGGGATCGGTTTGATCCAGTTGTCCCTGAAGAAGTGGACAGGCTCCTTGGATTTGTTCCCGCTACTGCCTGTTTATCAGTTCCATGCCCCACCCGGTTGCTTAAAATGTGGGAGGGTGTGTGTCCTGCACCATTGAAACATGTGTCGGTGTTCCCCCTCCTGAAGAAGCCATCACTTGACCCGACAATATTAGCTAACTTTTGGCCTGTATCCAACCTTCCCTTTCAAGGGAAGGTATTGGAGAAGGCAGTGGTGCAGCAGCTACAGGGGGTTCTGGATGAAATGGATTATCTGGAACCTTTTCATTCAGGATTCAGGCTCAGATATGGTATTGAGACTGCATTGGTCGCACTGTTGGATGATCTCTGATGCGAGTGGGATGGAGGGAATCTGTCCATCCTTGCTCTTCTTGACCTCTCAGCAGCTTTCGATACCGTCAACCACAGTATCCTTCTGGAATGGCTCCGAGGATTGGGGATTCAGGGCACTGTGTGGCCCTGGTTTTCCTTATTTCTGATGGGTTGGCCCCAGTTGGTGTTGTTGGGGGGGAGAGGTCCAGCCATAGGCTCCTCCAATATGGGGTGCCACAGGACTCGGTGCTCTTGCCTTTCCTGCTTAATATTTACATGAAACGGCAGGTGGAGATCATCTGTTCCCACAGGGTGAGGTATCATCAATATGCAGATGATACTCAGCTGTACATCTCAGTCTGTGGTGACCCAGGTGATGCAGGTGTTTGGAGGCAGTAGGGGTCTGGATGGGGGACAACAGGCTACAACTGAAAACCAGCAAGACTGAGTGGCTGTGGGTCAGGGCCCCCACATTATCGTGGGAGCTACCATCTTTGGTACTGGATGGGGATTTTTTGCCTCAGACAGACCCGGTACATAATCTGGGGGTCCTCCTGGGCTCACAACTCCTGCTCAATGAGCAGGTGGCAGTCATGGCCAGGAGGGCTTTTGCACAACTTTGCGTCATTGGCCAGTTATGCCTGCTTCTGGACTGGGACTCCTTACGTATGGTCACTCACATGCTTGTCACCTCCAGACTGGATTATTGTAATGTGCTCTACATGGGGCTGCCCTTGATGACCATTCGGAGGCTTCAACTGGTTCAGAATACAGCTGCCCGCAGGGTGATGGGGTGTGGGCATTATGCCCATGCCTCACCCCTGCTGCGGGAGCTGCATTGGCTACTGGTGTGCCTCCAGGTGCAATTCAAGGTGCTGGTAATGACCTTTAAAGCCCTACATGGTAGTGGACCAGGGTCAGTGGTGGGCATCAGCAGGTTTGTTCCAGTTCGCCAGAACCGGTAGCAGAAATTCTGGCTGGCCCCACCCATCCACGTTTTGAAATAAAGTAGTCCTAATATGGGTGCAACACAGGGCTTTCCCCCATGCCACACCCACCATACTACGCCCACAGTGTGGTAGTAATTTTTTTGGAGCCCACCACTGACCAGGGTACTTAAGAGACCGTATCACCCCAAGTATATTTGCCTGTCCCACTAGAGCAGATCGGAGGGGCTCCCTGCTAGTCCCATAGCTAAAGAGGCTCACCTCTCTGGCATGAGAAGGAGGGCCTTCTCTGTGTCTGCTCTGGGCCCTGTGGAACCTCCTGCCGACTGAGCTTCGTCTCCAGGCAGAGCTTTTACCATTCAGAAAAACCTTAAAATGTGGCTGGCACAGCAGGTGTGGGGGGCAGCTGGGGATAGCCACTCCAGGCTGGCTCATATGAGTGCCACCCAGGCTTTCAGCCTTCAGTCTTAGAAAATGTATGATGTGGTTGTTTGGGGAGGGCATACATCTTTTTGCTGATACTAACTGTTTTTTTTTAAACTTTTTTTATTGTAATTGATATTGATAGGTAATTTTGTGGATGTATACATTTCTCCTATTGAATTGATATTTTGTTACTGTAACCAATATTGTGATAGTGTTATGTAACTATGTAACTCATAATTTGTGATATTGCAGTATAGTATTGTGATGTAGTACTGTTTTGTGAATCCATTTACTGAATTGTGTATATTGAACTGTGTATTGTATTTTTGATTTTTAGTATTAATAGTATGTTATTGATTTATGTATTGCTGTACTCATTGTATATTGTGTTATTGTATATTGTATTTATTGTCTGCTATGTGAACCGCCCTGAGTTGGGTTCGCCTGAGTGGGCGGTATAAAAGCGTGAAAATTAAATTAAATTTAAATGTTTAAAATTTTAAATAATTTAATATTTTAACGTTTTTTATCTCATTGTTTTGTAGAGTTTATATTTGTGGTGTTTTATATGTGTAAGCCGCCCAGAGTCACCTAGGCGAGAGAGCGGCAATTCAAATGTGATTAAATAAATAAATAACCTTTAAAAATATCTTTTCAGACTCTGGCCTGATTACTATTAAAATTCCATTCATTCAGTGGGCCTAGTCGAGTTGTAACTTATTGCTAGTTTAAAGCCAGTATAATCTATGCAAATGTTAAGAAAGTTTCCTGGATTCCTCCATGACAGTGACGGGAAACCTTGGCACTCCAGGTGTTGTTGAACTTCAATTCCCAGAAGCTCTGATCAGCAGGAGTGCTGACTTGGGCTTCTGGTAATTGAAGTCCAAGAACATCTGGAGTACCAAGGTTCGCCATCACTGCTCTATGAGAACCTAATGAAAGAAGTATTTCTTTAAGAGAAAACAAGCCAGGTTTCCAGTTAAAGGTGTGTATGTATATTTATATATTTAAAAATGTCTTCAAGGGACTTTCTGTTACTTTCACTTACAAGCCAACAACAACAACAGTAAATAGACCAAAATAAATAAGAAGTAACCTTCTAGTTTCTCTGGAGAGTCTGACTAAAGAGAAATATAAATGCTGACAAGGAGAAAGACAGCATAAAAGAAGTCATGGAAAAAGGATGAGCACTTATCAATTACTCTTTACAATCTTTTTTCAATCCATTACTTTACTCACTGATACATTTCTTTCAGCTGGCCTTTGGTGTCATCATCAGTAGAAAGCTCAGGTTTTGAGGATTTCAGAAATAATATGTTCACAGTTCTACCTTCCAGTAGCTTATTTTGATTTCTGACATCTGTTTGCACTCAGTGAGCATCTGTGGTTTATTTTTAAAAAGAGGACTGCAAGATTTAGCTGGCCAAACCCTCTGACTAAAATTACTATGTGATGTACGCAGTAATTACTTGATTGTAAGGAACAGTTCTTCACACGCACTCAGAGACACCATTTGCTGTATTCTAAATCAGATATTTCATTTTCAAATGTGTTTTCAAGAGATATTTTCTGGTAAATTTCAATGCAGTGAAAACTACTCTCTCTCTCACACACACACATACACACACATGCATGTGCACAAAACCATCTGTTAATTTCACAGGCCACAAGGCAAGCAAGGAGCTACCAGACAATTGGGTAAAACCACATGATTCTTTACCACCTGTCCAAGAACAACCATGGCCTGTGTGGAAAGCTTTAAACAGACTGAGTGCCGGGGTAGAAAGATCAAGGGCTAATCTGAGAAAGTGGGGTTTCCCTGTAGCTGGTAGCCTGTGTGACTACAGAGAAGAACAAACTATCACCCACATGATACAATGCACACGATACCCCTCAGTGTGCACCGAGGAGGATCTTACGTTGGCAAGAAGAAATGCTATTGATGTGGCCCAATATTGGGCGGATGTCATCTAACCCTTTTAATTCCTTTTTGTTTTGGATATGTTAATTTTAGCTTTGTAATTATATATGCTGGTGGTGCCTCTGACATGAATAAAGAAAGAAAGAACAGGCTACAAGAAAACCTAAACTGCAAGCCTTTTGTTCCTCTAGTTAATGCATTGGCAAATCTTGGGTTGATGGCTTGCTAGTTGCCACCAAGATGCAATGATCAAAGAGCTTTCATGGGTTTTGTCCTTTGGAACTATGAGTACTTTCCCCATTATGATTACCCATCTGTTCTTCTGGTTCCTTAGATAAACATCCTGGCTTAATATACCTGCCCCATTCCTTCACTCTGCCATGTTTCCATTACATTATGAAAATAAGGTCCTCAAGGTCAGGTGTCTTCAGTTACGCAAGTCTGCAATTTATCTTTTCAGGATTTCTGCCCCTTACTTTAAATCCATAAGAGACAAAGTCCAATATAGGTTTCTGAAAGGACTTCTGAGCACTGTTGTTAGATTAGTATTGTGCTCTGTGATTGCTTGGAGATGTCATAAAAGAAGGAGATTAGGTAATATTTGAAGAACTGCTAGGAGAAGTCAAAGGTGGTGATTTAAGGAAAGTTAACTCTTGACTATTTCCATGGCAATCTCAGTGTTTCCGGTATCGTATGGCCACAATATTTTGCAGGACGTTTTCCATTCACAAACATATACCTTTTTGGATAAAGAGAATAGTTTTTATTCAGTTTGCTTCCTTACCCATCTTTGAGAAGGAAGTGAGAATGTCCATTTGATTTTGCTGTGAAATATTTTATTACAGTCAAAGAACATTTTCATTGAGATTTTTTCCCCTCTGTAGTATCTGCAGGGTCAAATGTAGTAGAAGTACAAAAGGCAATTTTTGAATGTTGGATAATGTTACAGAGGATATATAGAAATAGTAAGATTTTTTTAAAAATTTCTTAGAACTTTACTACTGCTCAAAAATACAGTAAAACAACTTCGTCTCTTTCTCTTCCTTTTGCATGCAAAGGGCAAATCCCATAAGAGGAAAGAGACAAGGTACAATCTTGTATTTATGTAAGAAAGCTGCAGTAGCCTATTGGATGTAGCTGGTAGGTTCTCTCCAAGTCCAAGGAGCCATTTTATCTGCATTCTGTTAATAGTAGAAGTGACATAATCAACCAGTAGCACGCTTGGCTAATTCAGCACAGTTAATCAGTTACTGACTCCCAGTGGTGGGCATCAACAGGTTCGTACCAGTTTGCCAGAACCGGTAGCAGAAATTCTGCCTGGTCCCACTCATCCAAGTTTTGAAATAAAGTACTCCTAATTCGGGTGCAACGCAGGGCTTTCCCCCTGGCCACGCCCACCATACCATGCCCACAGTGTGGTAGCAATTTTTTTTGAGCCCACCATTGCTGACTGCATGTCAATAATTAATTGCAATCACAAGAGATTTCTTAGTTACTTGTTGGTCTGTTTTTGTCCTTCTAAATGGTTATTCATTCCTTGACTGCTAGAACCATAACTGAACTTCTACATTCATTTCTCCAGGCTGAGATCCAATAGTGTACATCTTCTGCTAAAAGAAGCCCTCTCCATGTATCCAGAAGAAGATAGTTTCTTTCCTCATGTAGCCCTTCTGCACCTGCAACAGAACTTTTCTTCTTTTCTCTCTCCTCCCTAGCCTTCCACCATCTAAAACTCCCATCCTCTGGAATGGGGACTGTGGAGGGAGGGGAATCACCACTGCCTGGATGTGTACACATAGCTTATTCACTAGATCAGGAGTTCTCAACATACCTGTCAAGTATCCCGGATTTCCCGGGATTTCCCGTATTTTGGCACCAATTTTCGTCCTTTCCCGCCTGGAGCTGCCGCTATCCCGGATCTTGGCAGGAGGGGGGGAGAAGTTACTGTGTACCCCTTCTGTGCAGATCCTTTCTATGCATGCGTAGAACTTTTCTGCAAACTTTTCTGCAAACTTTTCTATGCATGCGTAGAACCCTTCTACGCATGCGTAGAACTGACCAGTGCAGAACCGTTCTGTGCATGTCCATTGTATGTATGTGTAAACAGCTTTTACGCATGCGTAAAATGGACCTGCGCAGAACCGTTCTGCGCAGGTCCCATATTGTCCGGAGCCGCGCTTGACAGGTATGGTTCTCAACCTGGGTCACACTTCCTCAGACAGCTTCGGGGGCCAAATGAACATTTTGCCCTTCCTCCACCACATGGCACTTCCTGGTGTGGTTGAGCCAGTGGAGGGCACATGAAATGGTGTTGTGGGCCACATTCAGCCCACAGGCCACAGGTTGAGAATCCCTGCACTAGATATATTCCACTATAAACTGGCCCAGGAATAGATTTTTTTTATGGTTGTTTGTTAAATTACATGATGCATAACTACATTCCCATCACATTTTCCTTATTTATTTATTTGTTCCATTTATACCTCGCCCATCTAGGAGGTTTTCCTACGCTGGGCTGCTAACAGGATGAAACTCACACATTAAAAACATATTAAAACACATTTTAAAAATTACTTTCACTTGTTCACTTACCTAGTGACAATAATCATTCCTGAGGCTTCCTTGAGCTCATGGCTGTGATAGCTAAGAATGGCTAAACTTCTCATGCTTTATTCATGTCTTGAAGCTGTGTTGTATTCTAAATTATATTACTGTGAAGCCCACCTTGACCTATCTGTCTACAGCAGTGTATCCCAAACTTTGGTTTTTGGACTTCGATTCCCAGAAGCCTAAGTCAATTCCACAAAGCTCTGATCAGCCAATGTACAGACATAGGTTTCTGGGAACTGAAGTCCCCCTGTGAGGCATCGGCCTCACATTGGGAATCACCGCTCTATAGCAGGTATGCCCAAACTACGGCCTGTGGGCCCGATATGGCCCCCAAAGGCATTCCATCAGGCCTGCGATACCCTTGTCAAACCAGGAAGTAAATACGGATGCTTCTGTGCATGTGCAAAAAGCAGCCATTTTACTTCCTGGTTTGGCGCAGACACTTTTGCAAAGTAAAATGGCTGCTTTCGTGCATGCACAGAAGTGACCGCACCAAACCAGGAAGTAAAATGGCCACTTTTTGCGCATGTGCAGAAGCATCTGCACCAAACCAGGAAGTAAAATGGCCACTTTTGCGCATATGCAGAAGCATCCGCACCGAACCAGGAAGTAAAATGGCCACACATGCGCAAACATGCCCTGTTCCAGGGCCATGGTCTGGCCCGCTCAGCTGTTCTTGGGGTGTGGTCAGTCCCCCAGCCCAAAAAGTTTGGGCACCCCTGCTCTATAGCCAAAAGATACCATATACTGTATATAGGCCAGGATCTTGTTAGATCTTTCCCTTGACAGAAGAAGTTTTCAAGTTTAATCTCATAGGAAGCAACTTCCAACCTCAGCAAGATATTCTCCTTCTATTCCTCTCACACCAGCCCTTTGTAACACTCAAAATTCTGCTTCGGAGAGTTTCATAATTGTTCTAGTCCCAGCCCAGTTATACAAAGAAATAGCACTGCTCCTTGAATAAAATTCCCTTTCCTTGGGCTAGGGAAGCATTAGAGATGGTTCATTGTAGTTATGTGTTATTAAAAATTGGGGTCTGGTTTCAATAATCCAAGAGACCTGGAAGATTATAGCTGGAGTGGACTGTAACTGGGGAGTAGAGTTTTTGGAGTGGCCTTTAGTTCTTCACCATGGTGAATTGCCATTAACTAGCAAGTCAACCCCCAATCACGTAACTGATGTATGCATTGCAATGTGACCATCACCTCATTAATTAACAGCAGTTTGCTGAGACAAGTAATATGATGTTTTAGTATCAATGCCCAATATGGCCCTGAGCCATTACTTTTAGTAATTTTAGTCACACTTACAGAATAGATTCTTGTATAGAACTGATTGATTGTTATGCTCCTTTAAGGAACATAGGGACACAAAGTAGCTCGCAAAAACAATTCCAACGAAAAACATACCAAGTTATACAGTACTATTAAGAAGAAATTATTCAACATTATTCAAAAGCTTCTAATAAAGGCAGTTTAAAAACATTTTTAGAAGCAGAGACTTGTAGTAATAGCAAAAATCATACTGTATTCATATAGCAAAACTGGTTTGTGCTGCATAGTTAAAAAACCTACCTACAAAGAGAGCCCTTTGCCTCTCAAGAATGAATGAAGGGTAGTTGTATGGCAGCATTAAAGGTTACTGTTGCGGCTTAGTATAATTATTTCAGCATCAAACCTTGTGAAGTCCTAATAATTTATTTTAGGATTTACTAATTTGGTTGGAAAAAATAGAATAGGAAAAAAGAGGGGGAAAGAGTAAAAGATCAGTCTGAAAATGGCTTTTTGTCTCTAGTTTTGCCTTTGAAGTAGGAATTCACCTTTGAATCAGGAATAATTTTGCTCTTCGATAATTTTGCGAGTTTTTGAAAACAGGTAACAAATTGGGGGAATGTATTTGGAGGATTCAGCAGTATCACTATCTAACAGTATCTGTTTTCAGGGCTTTTTTGAATTGCTTAAACTTGACTTGTTCATGAACCCATGATACAATGACCTAAACAACAAAAGTAATGTTCAATGTGGCATTTCTGTATTCATTTGGGTTTTTTTTGTTCCATGAGATTATTTATTTTTTCTTGGCTTCCAAGAACAGATTAATGGTCTGTAACTGAGCACACTCTCAAAAATGTCAAACTTAATTGAAAAAGGGAACTCACAAAAGAAAAAGTTATGCACCATAACTCCTTTCTAGAAGCTCTGCAGATTTTTCTGGTTCATTAATCAATCCTGAGTGAGGAGTATTTCACCCATGTCTGTTGTTACTTTACCCACAATCACTGGGCACCACCTATCGCAAATTAATATCCTATGGAGTATTTGGTTCAGCCCAATGGAAGGACTAACCCTAGAATGCAAGCGCGGCGCCAAAATGGCCGCCGCGCACTTTGCGGCCCCCCCCCCCACAGGACAGAGAATACGGGTAGTTAGGGGCGTGGCCAGCTCCCTTATAAAAGGGGTGGCCACGAGGCAGCCGAGCTGCCATTTTACCTCAGCGACGGAGCGGAGAAGTTTTTTCCCCTGTGTCTCCGTCGCTCGTTGCTTACCGGGAAGCCTTTGGGTAGCGATTCTGCATTGTTGGCTTCCCTTTTTTGCTCGGTGGAGATGCCTTCGAAGAAGAAGGCAGCTTCGAGTTCAGCTCGCGCTGTTAGGAGGCGCAACCCAGGTCGGAGGACCGTGGTGCCGCCTCCTCAGCAGCCACCTTTGCCAGCCCCGACCGGGGCCGGCGGAATGGGGTCTATTGCCCCTTGGCCCGCTGCGGGTGAGCTGAGTGTGAGCGCGGATGGCGCTCCGGCCCCCGGCCCACGAGCGGTGGACACCGCTCCTCCTCCTGCTCACTCCGTCGGGCCTGTTCCTTTTGGGCCGCAGCCTCCCCCCGGGCCCTCTAGCCTTGGGGGGTGGGGCGGCCCCCTGCCTTGGCAGGTTTCTACACCAGCTCTGCCGGGCTTTGGTGCTGGCCAATGGCCATATCCTGGCCCCGGGGTGCAGGGACCTGTACCCGTGCCTGGCTCAGGCGGGCCGGCCGGCCCTTTGCCCATGGTCAACGTGGACACCTTACTGGCCCGCATTGCGGCCCTGGAGGCGTCTTTGGCCCGGGCCAGTCAGGCGGGAGCACCCTTTGGGGTTCCTTTTGAGGTGCTGTCGGCAGCAGGACAACAGCCGGCGGGGAGGGTCGAGCTGCTGCAGGCGGGTGGCGCGACTTCGGCCACTGCCTCGCAGCTCCCCAGCCAGCAACCTGGTGCGGGTCCAGCCCCGGTGATGAGCTCTAGGTCGGTCGTGAGCTCCGACGCCCCCAGTGGGCCGGAACCCCCGGTGGGGGCGGCCCGCGGGGGTGCAGCATGTGAGTATACGGTGCAAGCAAGTACATCCACACACATTCCCAATATAGGGGGGGCCTTTCAATGGCCTTGGCCTCACGCGGGTGGTGCGGGGGCCACGCTGTCTACGGCCCACCCGGCGACAACAACTGCCACCTTGGGCAATGGGGTGGGCATTGGTCCTTACACTCCGGGGAATGTTCTGGGGGTGGCTGGGTTTGCTCAGGCCCCTTTTACTAGGCCGGCTGTCCCCTTTTCGGCTTTGCCGACGGCAGGGTATTCCTTGCCATTGGGTGATCACTTGGCACAGGCTACTAGAGAAAAGATATGGCGAGGGGAGTACGTGGATATCTTCTCACTCCTGAACAGAGAGCCCACCAAGGAGGAAAGGGAGGGTCAGGATGAGAAGGATAAGGAGCAGGCACGCCGCCGTAAGCCGCCGCGTACCTGGGCTAACTGGCTTCCCGCCTATTTGATATACATGGCGGTATATTTGAGGGCGCGGCCGGATTTAGCTATCCCCATGGTCCAATATTTGGACAACATATATAGGGCAATGGTTGATTTCCCGGGCCCCTCATGGCTAGCATATGATGAGGAATTCCGTATGAGGATTCCTCTCCACCCCGAGATGAGATGGGATGAGCCGTGCCAGAGACTGTGGCTCTTGTACATGACACCCACATGCCCTGCCCCGGGGGATAGATACCATTGTGGACATGCGGTCCAGCGAGCGGCTCCAGCGCAGGTTACCCGCCAACCGGCGGGGCAGGGGGTTCCAGCCCGCCTGCTGTGCTGGACTTTCTCGTCAAATGGTTCCTGCAATCGAAAGAATTGCAGGTATAAGCATGAGTGTCCCACATGTTCTGGCCCCCACGCAGCCTCTGCTTGTCCCAGGCCTGGGGGGGCACGAGGCAGAGGGAGGGGGGGACAGTGGGCTGGCAAAGCTGCCGCGGATGGAGCTAGTCCTCCAAAAGGCCCCCTCCCCAATTAACGTGGACATGCTGGAGCGCTGGCTCGCATCGTACCCGAAGGGGGAGGACGGGGAGTATCTACTTCAAGGTTTTAAGCAGGGATTTCGTATCCCTTTTATGGGTGATAGGTCCCCTCAGGATGCTCCCAACCTTTTATCCCTCAGAGGAAGGGAGGAGGTGGCTGCGGCCAGCATTAAAAAGGAGTTAGACGCGGGCAGGGTCGCTGGACCCTTCCCCGCACCCCCGTTTCCCAATTTTAAGGTTTCACCACTGGGTTTGGTCCCTAAAAAGTCCCCAGGTGAGTTTCGTCTTATTCATCATTTGTCCTACCCAGCCGGCCGATCGGTCAACGATGCTATCCCTGATGACCTTTGTTCAGTCAGGTATACATCGTTTGACCAGGCGCTGCACATGGTGCGCGCGT
Source organism: Bradypodion ventrale (assembly GCA_035047345.1). Taxonomy (NCBI): domain Eukaryota; kingdom Metazoa; phylum Chordata; class Lepidosauria; order Squamata; family Chamaeleonidae; genus Bradypodion; species Bradypodion ventrale. The sequence goes on along the minus strand of JAWDJE010000001.1, from coordinate 450,591,408 downwards.
GTGGCCCGGGTGCCCTGCTGGCCAAGTGTGACATTAAGTCGGCTTTTCGCCTTTTGCCGGTGCACCCGGGCGACTTTGAATTGCTGGGTTTTAAATTTAAGGGGGAATATTATTTCGATAAGGCCATGCCTTTTGGCTGCTCCATATCATGCTCGGCTTTCGAGCGTTTTAGTACCTTCCTAGAGTGGGCCTTCATCCGCAGGTCAGGGTCCCGGTCTGTAGCCCATTACCTGGATGACTTTTTATTCGGGGGTGAACGGGGCTGGGACACGTGTGCACGTCTCCTTGACACATTTCAGACGCTAATGCAGGAACTTGGTGTCCCTTTAGCGCCCGAAAAGACCGAGGGCCCATCGACCAAGCTAGTATTCCTGGGGGTTGAGATTGACACAGTAGTGCAGGCTTCTAGGTTGCCGGGTGATAAGGTGTCCAGGATAGTGGCCCTTATCTCGGAATTGCTGGCCAAGCGTAAGGCATCCCTGAGGGAACTGCAGGTGCTCCATGGGCACCTTAATTTTGCCTGCAGGGTGGTCGCTCCGGGCAGGGCTTTTGCCCGGCGCTTATGTGACGCCATGGCAGGGTTATCCAGGCCCCACCACAGAGTCAGGCTTACCCGGGGTATCAGGGCAGACATGTTCGTCTGGTTGCAATTCCTGAGGGAGTTTAATGGGGTCTCATTTTGGAGGTCTGACCTCCTAGCATCCCCCAATTTCCAGATCCAGTCTGATGCCTCAGGATCCCTGGGTTATGGGATGTACTTCAATGGGAAGTGGGCCTATGGTGGGTGGCCACCGGCATGGGCAGGCACAGGTCGCCTGCGGGATCTCACATACCTGGAATTTTTTCCCATTCTGGGGGCTTTGATGCTATGGGGCGAACAGTGGGCAAATTCGGTGGTGCATTTCTGGTGTGACAATGCTGCCGTTGTACACATTGTCAATGCACAGACTTCCAAATCGCCCAGGGTTATGGATCTAGAGCGCCATTTTGTGCTGCGCTGCCTGCGCCTCAACGTCTTGTTCAGGGCCAGGCATGTCCCGGGGGTTAATAATGATATTGCTGACGCTTTGTCCCGCCTGCAGATCTCCCGGTTCCGCGCCTTGGCCCCGGATGCGGAGGAATTTCCCTCACCACTCCCGGACGAGATGTGGACTATTGGCAAGGAGAGGTGAACCGGGCGATTGGCCTGTCACTAGCGCCACGCACGCGTAAGGCGTATCAACAAGCATTCAATTCATATAGGGCATTTGCTGCTCAATTTCACTTGCCAGAGACCTGGCCGATTCCGGTGGACCATGTTCTGCGGTTCATGGTTCACCTGCATGCACAGGGCCTCGCACCTCGCACCATAGCATCCAAGCTTTCGGCGTTGGCTTTTATGTCCAAAGTAGGGGGTCATGTGGATACCACCTCTGACTTCCATGTGAGACATGTTTTGGAGGGGTGGGTGCGCGAGCGCGGGCGTTGCCCGGACGACCGGCACCCCATTTCCCCAGGGGTTCTTACCCAGTTGGCCCGGGGCTGGCCAGGCCTCTGTTTTGATCATTATGAGGCAGCCCTTTTTCATGCAGCCACAACGGTGGCATTTTTTGGAGCGCTCCGCGTCAGCGAACTCGTGATGCTGTCTAAGGCGGATGCAAGTGGTAGGGCACTGGAACTCGAAGATGTCTATGTTGCCAAAGACTGGGCCCAGTTGAGGATACGCTCCTCTAAAACAGATCAGCATGGCGTAGGCAGTGGAGTAAGACTGCTACGGTGTTCTTTGGCAGACATCTGTCCGGTTGGTGCCCTACAGGAATTCCTGGCACTGCGTGGCATGCACCACGGCCCGTTTTTCTGTCACCAAGATGGGTCTCCCCTTACTAAATTTCAGTTTTGGAAGGTGACAGCCAGAGCCCTCACCAGGGTGGGCCTACCAGGTGCCCGTTATGGCACACATTCGTTCGTATTGGTGCAGCCTCTACAGCAGCTGCTTTTGGGTACTCTGGGGCTGACATACGCAGCATGGGGAGGTGGGGCTCACAATGTTTTCAGTTTTATGTGCGCCCACTCCCGCCATGAGTACCAATCCAGTCACCTTACCGCCTTTTTTCTCAATTTTCTTACAGACCCTGGGTGTCGTATCACACCGGTGACAGTATGGCTGGTGGGCCACAGCTATGTGCACAGGGCAGCGCGTTACGCTGCGGCGACAGAGTGGGGACCCCGACTGGGACTGGGTGACCACGCCAGTCTCGCATGGCATGGTAAGCCTGGGATGTTATGGCGGGAGCTGCGGCCTTTCCTTTTTTCTGGCCTGGGGGCTGACCCGCCTGACATTCTAATCATCCACCTGGGGGGCAATGATTTGGGCCAGGTCACCGGCTTATCGCTCAAGCATGCGATTTGCGAGGAACTCGCCTACTTGCATTATGTCTGGCCTGCCACAACCCTGGTTTGGTCGGACATTGTTCCGCGCCATTCTTACAGAGGAGGCGTTAACCTCCTGGCTCTTGACCGCGCTAGGCGCGCGGTCAATAAGGCAGTGGCGCGGTTTCTTGCCACCAGGGCTTGGGGACGGGTCAGTCATCACCCCGATATTAGCCTACAAAATTATGACCTGTATGCAGGGGATGGGGTCCACCTGTCGCGAGGAGGTATGGACCTCCTGTTGGGTGACTGGCGAGCAGGCCTGTTGACCGAGCTGACGGTCTGGGGGGGGGGCGTCAGGTCTTCTTTGAAGCCCCTCCGTGTGGCGGGTAGCACTGGTAAGGTAAACAGTATGACCCACAAGTATCCGGCAGGTTCGCAATTGACTGGACAACACTAGACAGGAATAAATTAGTTAAACGTTGTCCGGTCAACGACGAACCAGGCGATGGGGTGATGATGATTGCTAACCAGCATGCATCACCCCTGTGATTTCACGGATACGCGTCAGAGGGTGGGGTCATGAGTTAGTTATTGACTACGGTCAACAATTTGTTTGTTGTCAACAAACAAATTGATACAAATTGATACATTGTAACCAATTGCCGTTGGCAATTTTGGGGTGGTACCTTACCAGTGTTACTTCGGCCTGCTTGCCTTAGGAATTATGATTGGTCGTTTTACCAATACAAATTTATAATTCGGACTAGGGCATTGAATCAATAAATGTGGCCCTATGCTGTTATCCACTTTCAATGTTGTCTGTGTCCGTTATTGGGGGGGTGCGCCTGCAAAGGATATGTGATTCAGGTTTTGAATTGAAAGAGCAAGAGAGGCAGAAACTGCTGTTCTCACAGAGGCAGATAATTGGCCCCTGTCATCTTGACTTAGACAATAGAATTTCAGTACATTTGTTTTCATTTTTGCATTTGCATTATTTTAGGGGTTTAGAGATGGTATATGTGAAGTCAATGTCACTATGTTGTAGATGTCCTACTTCAGCTGATAAATATATTTTGGACTTTGTTCTCATTTGGTTTCAAAAAGATATTTGAATGGTCTTAAATTCTTCAAGCAACTCCCACACTGATGCTGTTGAAAAGAACGTGGGGTGTACAAGTTGTAGCCTCCAAGTTTGTTATATGTTGGATCTGGGCTGCGAAGCAGGTTGCGCAAGCTGGATTGGAACCGCGAAGTGGCTGTTGGGTCCCTGAGGAGACTGGTCAAGCAATGAGACATGAGGCAAGATGGAGCGAAGACCAGTGATTTAATGAAGGCAAATCATCAGTATTTATCATGTACAGGCTGCATGTAAAAGCATCGTGATCTGCAGAACTCACACTCCGTGTTTACACAAGTTAATTGGGGAAGTCTACAGGGGAAGTTAATTAATTAACTTAATTAACGGCAGGGGAAATACATTGTTCCATGCTATCTGGGGTAAACATGTGGCTGGTATTGGTTCTAGGGCTTAAGGTAATCCGCAGGCACGAGATTGCCTATTACGCACCTAACACTTTAGTCATTAGCTCTCTGTTGACCGAGTAGTTTGTCAGTTCAGCTATTGATGAATTAAACTCTATCTAATATTCCACTCCCCCAATTTCTGTCCCTTCAGGAACCCCTGGCAATGAGGTGATCACCCATTACCGGGATTCTGTCAGGGCCAGTATACCAATTGTGTGCGCGGATCCCACACTCCCCTTTTATTTGTTTAGTTGGACCTGACAGACGGTTCGGCGTAGGAGCGGCATCAGCTGACGTGGAGTGAGGACATTCCAGGGTTCTCTCCATGGGGGACATCTTGACATCAGTGAGGGAATACATTGCATGAAACAACACACAGTCATTCCCAGTATTATCACCCCCACAAACACCTTGAGTGTCGTTTGTAGCCAACCGCACGGGAACCAAGACCATAATGAATTACACCACGCCCACGTAGCATCTTCCTTGATGTTTTTAACCAAGGTATGGAGGTCTGTGAGTTGACTCTGTACCTTACACGAGTTGTCCGTGAGGTTAAAACAACACATGCCATGGACAGGCTCGCAACCCAAATGATGTAGCAGTAGGAGGTAATCGATAGCTGCTCGATTATCCAATATGGCATGGTGAAGATCTGTCTGCTCTTGATTAAGCAGCACTATCGCCGAGGAGGTGTGGTTAATGGCTTTTGCCAAAGCGCAAGCCAATTGACCAATTCTCCGAGCGGTGCCTATGGCTAAGCCTGGCACGCCAAACAAGCTGACTGCTAATGAAACATACTCAGCTGGATCGGAACCGCGAAGCGGCTGTTGGGTCCCGGAGGAGACTGGTCAAGCAATGAGACACGAGGCAAGATGGAGCGAAGACCAGTGATTTGCAGAACTACCAATTGTGTGCGCGGATCCCACAGTTATAGCATTATTGTTTCCTGTTTAACAATTTCTAAGTCTATTTGGAGAGGGGCTACTAATAGCATCTAACCCTGTGGGGGTCTGCAAGCAGCTAGAAAGGGCTCCTGCTGCTCCGCAGGGATGTAGACCAAGCTGAAGGCCATTTCACCTGACCCCCTTTTCTGTTGATTCACAGTGATCATTTAAACCAGGGGTGCCCAAACTATGGCCCCGGGGCCAGATCTGGGCCTGGCTCCAATTCATCTGGCCCACAAAGCCCTTATAGCTCCCAGGAGTGGAAGTAAAACATGCCCATACGGGCACCCCGATTGAAACAAAGTTATTTGAAGTAACAATATTGCCACTTAATGAAATATATTGATGCATGTGAATGCATGTACTGATAAATATGTATATGACATGTGAGAGAAATCAAGTTCATGTTGGGTTTAAAAACCCAATATAAATCTCAATTATTTTCACATCTAACTGCAGATGTATTTTGATAACTCTTTGTGGTTTTATAAGTCCAATGTACCTCCATAGTTTTTTTATAGTTTTGTAAATACAACACAAGTTTATTTTTACAAATGAATCTGAAATAGTACCTGACTAAAGCTAGTTGTCCTGTTTCATCAACTGATTTAAACATATTATGGTAAGATAGCTGTGAGCAACCAGTATATCCTAATTCTCCATTTTGAAAACACAAAACCACTTTTGAACTCTCAGGATGGTTTCGCAAGGTGGCTTTGTATTTCCATTTTAGCTCCAACCATATTAGGCTAATACTCTAATGTCAGCTGAAAATCCCAATTTGATTGTCTACAGACAGTTCCTCTTCATTACTTTTTAAGATGACATGCAGACATTTATATGATTTTAAAGATCATGTCTCTTCTCTTCCTTCCTTTTCTGCTTGTTTTCTTTCACAACATTTTGCCCCATGAGAAAATCTAAAGATGTTGGAAAAATGTACTTACAGTGGAACCTTGGTTAATGTAATTCATGCATTCTCCGGGATGTTTCCTACAGCAAAAATTACTTTAACTGAATTTCCCATAGGAATACATTGAATGCAATTTCCCATAGGAATGCATTGAAAACCAAAATACATTAAATGAAATGTGGTTTCCATAGAAATGCATTGAAAACCAATTATTCTGTTGTGGGGGAAAATCCATAAACCGAGCCACTATTTTCTATGGATTTCCTTTTGTTATGCGATTTTTATGCTAACCGGGCTATTTGTTAACCAAAGTTCCATTGTATTTTGTTCCTTTTTGTTTTCTCAATAAAGGTACTACCACAATATGGCTTTTAATTTTTCTTCTTCTGGCCAACATGGAAATCTCTCCCTTTTTAAAATTACAACTATAAATTCACTAAATGAAATGTATTTTTTCTATCCAATGGAATGTTTGAAAATCCCAAGTTACATTCTTCAGTGATAATGGCTGTAAGCTGCCCTGAGTCGTCACAGAGAGCGGGCGGCGATATAAGTCTAAATAATAAAATAAAATAAATAATGCATTCCTTAGGGAGTCAACCTTTCAGATGGGAATTCGGCTAGGCATGAGAATGCGAGTCAGAAATAGTCATATTAATGCAGCATTGTAAGCTGGATGTAAAAAGAATAGGGATGGGGCTGGGAAATTACTTTTCCCTGTTGAGTTTCATTTGATGAAAAACACCAAAAAGGAACACATCTATAATCGAAGAAATGTGATCTCAAATGTCAATTTGTTCACTATAATGGGGAAGAACAGTACAGTATTATAATTTTATAATTATAGGTAATTAGAGCTAAATGTATCAGTAATTCATCACAGTCAAGATTATCATTAAATTAAGACTGGAGTTATCACTAAAACATAAACCTTCTGGGACTGTTCCTCCCCCAAAAAGCAGCATATGAAAAGTACCAGTAATTCTTAAATTAATGCTGATGTGCTCTGTCCATCCCCTTAGCTGTGTTTCTATTTCCATTTGGGTCAGGATAGTTTATTAATGTCAAATGTTGACAGAGGTTGCCCGGTGTTGCCGGGCTGTTTTAAATGGTGTTGGAAAGTTTTTTTTTATTGTTAATGTTTGTAAAGAAGAGGTTAGTCTATAATTAAATTTTTTAGTTATACACATTTTTTTTGGCAGCCTGTTATTAACTGTGATGACTTTTGTTTGGTGTTTTGGTTTTGTGGATGAAAAAAAGAACAAAGGATGATATACTTTTTCCAAAAAAAAGTATTTAAGCCAATAATTTTTAGTATGTATTTTTTTAATAGTTGTACCGTAGGTAATAATTTTAAAAAATGTGAAAATACATGTTTTTCACAATAAATGTTTTTAAACTGTGTATTGATGTTTTTGTTTTTTATTTGAGTAAAAATTCAGCACAGGATTTTTGAATAGTTTTTATTTTATTTTATTGACATCTGTTTTGATTTGTGTAAAATTATGATTTTGTGTTATTTGTTTTTACTTGTTTTTACTCTTGGGGCCTTTTGTGTGGGGCTGTTGTGTCTTTTTGAAAAAAAAATTATTATTGTGGTCAGCAAGTGCTGCTGGTAGGGGTTATCTTGTATTTTGACTGTTTTTTCTCTCGTGGCCTCTGGGTGGAGCTTCTTCCAGTAAGTAGTCTCTTTCTTTATTCATTTCTTTTCCAGTCATTGTGGACTGAGGTCGTGTAGTGGTGAGTTGGCTGTTTTTCTTTATTTGAGGTGGTGGTGGTGGTGGTTGGATTTTGTGGTGTTTGGCTGGGTGCTGGGTGTGTTTTGAAATTTTGGGTTTTGTTTACTTTGTCTTGTTTGTTGGTGTTATTTTTGTTTGTTTTTGTGTATTTTTGGATGTTTTGATTGTTTGTTTTTGTGTTTTTTGGTGTCCTATGGGGGGAAATCCCCTCTCTGCCATCTCCCCTGGCTCTGGAAGGCTTGGGGGGACAGACCCCTTTTGTCTCCCCAAACCTTCCAGACTCATGGGACCCAGGAGAGGGGATTGAATCCAGGCCACCCTCTGATATTAAAAGGGAAATCTCAATTGTGGTGTCCCCTTTAATATCATGGGGGGGGTGTGATCCCCCTCTCCGCTGGCTTCCTTGGGTTTGGGAGGGTTGGGTGGAGAAAAGGGGTCTGTCTCCCCAACCCTTCCAGACCCAGGAGAGCCATCGGAGAGGGGGATTCCCCCCCCCAACTCTGTTTTTAAAGAGAAGTAACCGCTTGGTTTCTTCTCTTTAATATGGGGCATGTGTGTGTTTGTGGAGGGGAATCCCCTCTCTGCCAGGTCCCCTGGGGTCAGGAGGGTTGGGGAGACAGACTCCTTTTGTCCCCCCAACCCTCCCAAACCCAGGGGAGCCAGTAGAGAGGGGGAGCACAACACACACACCCCCAGTGATATTAAAGGAGAAACTCCGACCGGGAGCTTTAGGCGCCGTTGGGGAGGGGGGCTTTGGTTCCTGTGGCTTGGTGGACTTGCTCTCCCTGTGTTTTTGTTTTTGTTTTATTTTTTGGGCACCGGCTTCCTCAGCGTTCTGCGTGCTAATGGCTTGTAGTTATGGGTTTGTGCTTTGTGTTTGTGCTGCGTTTTTTTAAAATGGTTTTCTTTTGATTGGCTGTGGCGCGTTTCCGAACGCCGCGCCATGCAAGAGCCTCTCAGCCTGATTGGCTCTGGCGTGACGCGGCGCAAGGAATGTTGGGAAGTGAAGTTGTTTCCCCTTTTTTGCGTTTGTGGTGCTGTTGCCCCACTGCCGGTTTTCTCAATCCTTCGTTGACCTGCGGACCCAGATCGGCTGTGTGCATGAAGGGTGAGGCATGAGATACAATAGCCACAAAATGAACCAAATCAGCTAGCTGTTTGTCGAATTCATGGGAGTTTTTCTTTAAATATGTTATGAAGGCCTGTGTTATAGTGTCAAACTTATCTTTAACAAAATAGATTGGAATCAACAGAAGTTTAGAGAAGGGCAGAGGGATTAGAGGAAGGATCTCTTAGGCATTATGAGCCAGATGAATCAATTACTCAGTTTTACACAGCTTTCCCAAATAAGTAAGAAAACTACTCTTATAAGTATTTTAGAAGATAGGTGGTAAGTCCGAAAATATAAAATTGTATATAATAATGATAGCCTTTCTAAAATTGTCTTACCATATTTTGAAGGGGGAGGTAAGCCCACATCTTTCAAACCTTTCAGTCAGATAATCATGTACTGTATGATCGTTTTTCAAAGAAGGTCCCTGTGCTTCATGCCTAAATACTTGTCATTGTTATTCTAGCTCTGTATGCATCTATCTTTCCTTTAGGGCTTTAAGCTTTGCTGTTTATCAAACAAATCAGCAAACAAGTCAAAGGAAAAGTCTGAGTTGAGTTGGCCTTATCAGCAATGGTGAGAAATAGAATTCTGCTATTTTATGGCATACTGTACCATCGAAGCAAAGTCTTTATCCAAATCAGATTAAGTGTTACACATGAATGTAGCTGATGAGAAAAGGTAGAAACTTAGATGCAAGTGAAGGCTGGAGGGAAGAAGCCATCCACTATGCTTCATGTAATGTCTGGCATTTCACAGTACAGTATCTGGGAATGACTGCGTTGCCACTTCCTTCAACAGTTCTTACCACTAGCATTCACATGAGGACACTTGTTCCTTAAGAAAAACAATGAAGATAAGAAAACATTGCCGCGTATGATGTGCAGTGCTGGGAGAGATGAAATGTGTTAACTTACAAATGGTGATAGACCACAAACATTGTACAAACATTGTGAATAACACCACTGTAGCACAGAGTTCCATGCATTTCCCATTCTTTGTTTTCAATGTACAGTGCAAACATAAGCTATATACTTTGTGTTTCAAATGAATAATTTTTGGTTTGTTGTCATTATAGATTTGCAAGTTATATATGCACATACACACATATGTACCTCCCTTCTCTCTCTCTTATGAGTGGGGTAGAGCATAGAAGCACAGATGAATTGCCATCCAGCCACACACGCACGCCAACTTCCAAAGACTTAATTTAAATGTAAGTGCTCTATTTTGTCATTATGAAAAGACAATCTGCAATCTAAGATGCTTCAGCCAACCAGTGTCAGAATCTGATATGGTGTTAAGAACAGCCTTGAATACCACTAACACACAAGTCTTTATTTTTTACTGCAAAGCGCTCATGCTTATTATTGTATTAAAGGAATTCTACTGGTTAAATCAAGCAGTGAATATAAATAGCTGTATTACTGCCATTGGGCATTAGTGTTTGTTTAGTGGATGTGAGTCATGTGCAGACCTTTGATGTGGTTGTGAATAAGTTTTTGCCTTTTTCATATGAAAAGGTGATTTGCAAAGGATGCAAGAATATCTTATACCTTTGACATGGAATTAATAAACCTTGGAATGTTACAAACCATTTTTATAGCTGAGTGTCTGGACTCCAATGTTTCTAAAAAAGGTCCACATGGCTCTGTGAACACTTGGATTTGAAGATAAATATATTGCTATTTGGCAGAAGTGGAAGCACTTTGGAAAAAATATTTAACATTTTGACAGGTATTGAATTTTGTTTCAAGTGATGGGTGGAAGTCAGTGAAGTATTAGCATTACTTCTGGTTTCAGAGTAGGCAAAGACAATCAAGGGCAATGCTGATTTATTTGTGATTAATTTTTGTCCAGGGCATGAAATTGCAGAGAGAAATTTATTTGTGCATAATTGGATATGCAACTGAAAATAATGAGAAATCAGCAGCATGTTTTGATTGACGACAATGGACACATAGTATCACCATAGTTGTTAAGTCTGTACTTTTCTTTTAACGGATATGTACTCTCTCTCTTTTTAAAAAAGCAGTCCCTTTGAAATCACTGTTTCTTCTATTGTTGAAACTGATAAATCAAGGGAAAATAGGCAATGGACAGGCTGATAAATACATAACTTTATTTCTCATCACTTAAATTAGCAGCTGAGTATGTGAACTGATTCTCTTAGGGACATTGGGTATATGATTATCTGAGCTGATATGAAAGCTGTATCCATGGTATAGGATAAGGAATGTCTTTTTCATGTATGCGAGTCACCACTAGATGCTAGTCAAGTGATGGAAATACTCTGGAAGAGGTCAACAGCAGCAAAAGGTCATTTAGCCACCAGTGATTTTTTTAAAATGAAACTTATTGGAACTCATATGATAAGACACACAAGGTTGAATTAGAGGTGAGGTAGCAAAATGAGTGCAGTAACAGTGCAGCCAGAGAGCTACCCTGTTTCCTCGAATATAAGACACTGTCTTATATTTTTTAAAATTTCAAAATCAGCACAATGTCTTATTTTCGGGGATGACTTATTTTTTCCAGCTGGGGGTGTTGTCTCCAGGTCCGGGCGGCCCATGCCTGGCTCCGGACCGCGGCTGCGGCAATAGCTGGCTTTCCATCCCACCGCAGCCCAGCTCCTCCTCACCCCCAGCTGGGGGTGTGGTCTCTGGGTCCGGGTGGCCCACGCCCGGCTCCGGACAGAGGCTATGCGGCCGCGGCGGTAGCTGGCTTTCCTTCCCGCCACGGCACAGCTCCTCCTCACCCCTGGCTGGACCTGGAGACCACACACCCAGCCGGGGTGAGGAGGAGCTGGGCCGCGGCGGGAAGGAAGGCCAGCTACCGCCGCGGCTGCGGTCTGGAGCCGGGCGTGGGCCACCCGGATCCAGAGACCACACCCCCAGCCGGGGGTGAGGAGGAGCTGGGCCACAGTGGGAAGGAAAGCCAGCTACCGCCACGGCCGCGTGGCCTCTGTCCAGAGCCAGGCAGGAGGTAAGGGGGTCTTATTTTTGGGTGGGGCCTTATATTTCAAAGGCAGGGGAAAAGGGGGGTGTCTTATTATGGGAGGAGGTCCTATAATCGGGGAAACATGGTAGTGATGTAGTGGTTACATTGTATGGCTAAGATTTGCTAGAACTGGGTTCAAGTTGCCTGTTGGCCATAAAATTGTTGGGGTGACCTTGTGTCAGTTGCACCTTGTCAGCTGATCTGCCTCACCGTGTTGTCAGTAGGACAAAGTGGGAAACAGGAGAACCATGTAAGCCTCTTTAAGCTTATCAAAGGAAAGCTGGGTATAAGTGTAATATCTAAGTAAAAATAGCAATAAATAATGTTCCCTATATCTAATTCAAAAGGAGGTCCCATTTTATTTTGGTGGGGCCATCCTAGACATCCAGGTAGATTTTGCAGCCTAAAACCTGAAATATTTTAAATATTTCATATATTTGTGAAATAAATTTGTGTCTAAAAATGTTTCTGTGGCCATGTGGCAGACATGACAAGACACCGGAACACACAGAATATTTTTACCTTCCCACTGAAGTGGTACCTATTTACTTGCAATTTCTCCCCCCCCCCTCTTTTTTTGAGCTGCTAGGTTGGCAGGAGCTGGGACATAGATAGGAGCTCACTCCGTCATGCAGCACTCAAGTCTCGAACTGCAGATCTGCTGACCTTCCAGTCATCAAGTTCAGCATATTAATCACTAAGCCACTGCAGTCCCTTCAAAAGGTACTTAGCTTTGTGCAATTAGAATAAAATGGGGAGGGGGAGCTGCCCAGCACAATTAAATATGGCCAGTAAGCTAGGACACCTGGCTGTGAAGCAAGAGGTGGGGAGCTTGAGTTTCCAGTGTGCATTTGAGGAGAGGCCAGCTTGGGTGGCGTTGGACAAGCTACGTTGTCCCAGAACACTCTCTAGAAGGCAGCACCAGTAAATCACTTGTAGTACTTTATATTTAGAAAATCCTAAAAGTGTTATCATAAGTTAAAATTGATTGGGTGGCATGCTGTTATTATTTTAATTTATACCTATAAGAATGGGTTGGACCGTGCGTGTCCGGAATGCGTGTCCGCACACGTCCAGCCCATCCCGTAATGAGCCGGCCACACTTACCTTACCTCCTGGACAATATCGCCATGAGGGTCAGGGGACCGAGAGTGGAACCAATGCCCCACGAATAAAAATGAATTTAAAAATTATGCTACCCAGCATCCTCTGCGCTGTGGCATGCCTCATCCAATCAGGCATGAAGACGCAAACACAGAGGAGGTGGGACAGCCGGTGTGCGAGAGAGGAAAAAAACGGCCAACTCGCATGCGCCTTTCCCCCTTCACCAGAAGATCTCCGGTGGCACTAAAAAGCCGCCATCCCCACCGCTGCCATCCCAGCTGAGTTCGCTCGGCAGGTTGGCCAGGGGAGAAGGAGGCAGAGAGGAGAGACCCACAACATGAAGGGACTTTCCAGCAGCCCTAAAAAGCTGCCTCCCCGCCTCCTTCTACCCCGGCCTACCTACTGGCCGAACTCTGCTGGGCCGCTGATGGTGGTGAGGCAGCTTTTTAGGGCCACCGGAGAGACCCTTCGTGTTATGGCTGTCTCTCCTCCCCACCTCCTTCTCCCCCGGCCGACCTGCTGGGCAAATGCCAGTGTGATGGCGGTGGCAGCAAGGCAGCTTTTTACGGCCTGCCAGAGAGACCCTTCGTGTTGCAGGTTGGTCAGGGGAGAAGGAGGTGGAGAGGAAAGATGGCCGCAACATGAAGGGTCTCTCCAGCAGCCCAAAAAAGCTGCCTCGCCGCCACCACCAGCCCAACAGAGTTCACCCAGTAGGTCAGCCGGGGGAGAAGGAGGTGGGGAAGCAGCTTTATAGGGCCGCCGGAGAGACCCTTCATGTTGTGGCTCTCTCTCCTCCCCGTCTCCTTCTCCCCTGGCTGACCTGCAACTCGAAAGGTCTCTCCAGCAGGCCTTAAAAACTTGCCTCGCTGCCACCGCCATTCCCGCCACCTCCACCCCAGCAGAGTTCGCCTGGTAGGTTGGCCGGGGAAGAAGGAGGCAGGGAGGAGAGACCCAGAACATGAAGGGTCTCTCCAGTGGCCCTAAAAAACAGCCTCCCCGCCTCCTTCTCCCCCGGCCGACCTACCGGGCGAACTATGCCGGGCCACCGCCGGCAGGAACAGCGGTGGCGAGGTGGCTTTTTACAGCTGCCAGAGAAACCTCAAGTGGGGGGGGGGCGTTGTTGCATGAGTGTGTTTTGTCGGGTGTGGTGTGTGTGGTTGTGTTGTGTGTGTGTGTGTATTGTGTGTGTGTGTGTGTGTGTGTATTGTGTGGGTGTGTCCTGTGACTGTGTGTGATGTGTGGGTTTGCTGTGTGGGTTTGCTGTGTCATGTGCAATGTGTTGTGTGTGTTGTGTGTCCAGCGTGTGTTATGTGTGGGAGTGTGTGTATTGTGTAGGGGTGTCATGTGTGTTGTGTCGTGTATGATGTGTGTGGCTGTGGTGGGTTGTGAGTCATGTGTGTGTCGTGTGTGCATGTTGTGTTTGTGTATATTGTGTGTAGGGGAGTGCGCCTTCCCTGATGGATCCCTGCCACCAACACACAATCCATACCTGCCTGGCAAGGCCGGGCAAAATAGCTAGTAGCTGCTATAAATGATCTGCTGGGCCAGATGACTTGCATATTAGAGAACCAAAGGAAATTGCAAATGTAAATCTCAGCAACTTTGTCTATAGTTTTTTAGAATTCTTGGAGGACATGTGAGGTCCATGAAGAATGGAGCTGAGCAAATTTTGTCCCAATCTTCAAAAAATAAAATAAAAGGAGGGGGGATCCAGGAAACTACCAATGGTTTATTGAGGGTAATAACCATAATACTTTATTCTGCTTTACTCAGAACTCACCCGGAATACTGTCTGCTGTGTTGAACACCACAGTTTAAAAAGAATATTGAAAAATTAGTCCTTGTCTAAAGAAGAGTAAGCCAAATAGTAACAGGCCTGGAAATTAAGTCGTATGAAGGATGATTGAGGATGCTGGGTATGTTTAGATGGAAAAGAGAAGGCTGGCAGGAGATATTATAGCCAGTTTTTAAAATTTGAACAACTGTTGTGTGAATGTAGAACAAACTTGTATTTCTAGAGCTTCAAAGGATAAGACCTGAAGCAATGGATTCAAATTATAATTAAGAAATGTTTGACAAAACATAAGGAAGAACTTTGCAGAAGGTAAGAGGTTTTTTTAAACAATAGAATGGTCTATCGCAGAAGATTGTGAACTCTCTTCCACTGGAAATTTTCAAAGAGAGATTGGAAAACATTCAGGTGGATTTCTTGCTTCATCCAGGGTTTGAACTTCATGACCTTGGAGGTCTCTTCCAGTTCTATGATTCTATGAACCTATAATTCTGTGACTGTATGTGTTAATCAGAGCATTGTCTAAGACCAGAGTTTCTGATCTTTCGTTAAACCATGACCCCCCTTTTATAATAGCCAAATATTCTGCAATGCCCCGATACATTTTCATAAAAAGGTATTTTAAATGAGGTAAAGAAAACACATTAAAGTAGATTTTATTTACTCTAATGAGGCTGCTTTGCCACCCAGTCCATCTCGCAAACTGGTTGCATCTCTCTAAACTCACTGCTGCTTCCTTCTCCTCTCGTCATCACCACAATTAACATAACCCCAGCAATCTCCCAGAAAACACTTTGTAAACCCCCTTGGAGGTTGCAACTCACAGGTTGGGAACCTGTGGTCTTGACTGTCCATATTTCAAGTTCTTTTGACTTCATTACTTACAACCATAAAGACACACACACACACACACACACACACACACACACACACACACACACACACACACACACAAACGTAATTCAATAAGCTATTCATGCATCTGACGAATTAACCTGTAGTCTAAAATAGCCAATGCTAAAATATATTTGTTAATATTTAAAGTACACCAGGTCTCTTTGTTTTGACTTGCAGATATTATTTTTAACCATTTATGGAATCGGTTACTCCACATGAGCAGACACACAAGCAAAGAACACATGTATTTTTAGTCATCTTAGCTTCCACAATGTGGAAGTTAAATTCATAGATTGCACAGCTGAGGTCTGCAGCTTACACAATCAAGCAGTGGACAAAGAATCTAAAAATAACATGTGAAGCAAGGGTCTCAAGATAGAAGAGTCTCTTTTCCCAAGTAAGGAGATAGCATGGAGCAAGTCAAAAGCAAATGATCATTCTGAAACTTGGAGGGAAAAAATTGCTTGCTCTTCTTCATATCAGCAGTAGAATGCACTGGATCTTGAATTAAGTGAATATTTGGTATGGGCTTGTCCTGGTTTTCCAGCAGCCTGGATGCATAAGGAACCTCTGTACAAATAGGAGACATTCTTAGAAAATTACTATCTGTGTAGAGAGTGAGAGTCTGGCCATGTTATCCTGTTATGTAATAGAGTAGACCATACTGCCAGTGACTCAACGCCGAGTGTCAGGCAGTGGTTAACTAACCTGACAATCCTGAGGACTAATGGCCTTGGGTGCTGAAGTCCACAGGGAAGAGTGATGGTCACCAAGTGGATTAAATCCCACTTGAATCCATCTTGATGAAGAACAGCAGCTTCATTTATACTGGCCTTGGGCTGATGAGGACCTTGCTTGCCAAAAGGGCTCAGGATGAAAAAGTGACTCACAGAACTGGATCAGTGGTACGGGGGTCACGCTTTTAGTGTATTGGACCAAAGACACCAGGACAGCCGAAGAGCTGGCTTAACACAACTTTATTACATGCTGGTCAGAGGGAACATGTGGTAATGGCGGACGAACAGCTCAATATATGCAGTGGCTATACATTTGGATGTGGCTCCTTGACAGTCTATTGGCTACTGTCCACGTGACCTCATTTCAGGTCACGCCCTTCTTGTCCAGGTGAAGGTGGAGGCGAGAATCTTCCCGCGCTGTTGCTCTTAGGTGAGTCTTGGACCAATGAGCTTGGACGCTCGCTATTGCCATCTAGTGGTCACTAGCTCGCGTCCTATTAGGGTTACAGTGATGCAGCTGAGGTTACAATGTTACACATGGAAAAGGTTACATTGGATACACATGGATAGATACATTGTTTAAAGGCACATGCTTTAGAACACAACATCCCTCCCCCCTAGGATGAGACGAAGTCTCTTAACCAAGATGGTTTCTTGCACTTGCGATGTGGGTTGGCCCCCCCGGGGGCCGCTCCCGTTTCCTTGTTCCCTGGACCCTTGTCCTGTAATGGGAGAGGGAGACTTGTTAGTGGCTTGCTGCGGTTTTGCAGCTTTAGGGGAAAGGGTAGATTCTGTTGTGGGTGAACCGGGGGCACCAGGGGCTAACGTAAAACCCCTCTTCTCACTTGGATGGGTGGGGGACCACTCCGACAAACCCCCCCGGTTCTGTAACTCAAAATTAAACTCTGCTGGGGGATCCCGCGGGATATCTATGAGGACAAATTCCTTCTCCTCCCCCCTTGGTGGGGACTCTGGCCCCCCCTCTCCTCTCCCTTGGGCTAAATGGGTGGGGGAGAACCCTAACGCTGAATTCGGCTCCGCGCTTCCAGCGCCCTGCTTTCCCGGGACCCGGTTCCGTAGCTGGTCCGCGTGCCGCCGCCAGAGTAGACCTGTGTTGGTCTCCACGCGGTACGACATGGGACCAGTCTGCTGCACGACCACCCCCGGTACCCAGGCTGGCCCCGCGCAGGCGTAGTTCCTGCAGTGCACGGGGGCGCCTACGCTAAAACTCTTTGTGGCCTCTAGCCCAATGTTCCTCCCCTTGTCTTCTACTCTCGTGGGGTCTAGCCTAGTGAGAATGGTGGTCAGCTTCCTGCGCATTAAGAGCTCCGCGGGGGAGTATCCTGACGCCAACGGGGTCACCCTGTACCCTAGCAGAAACTGACACACTTGCAGGTTGAGGTCCCCGGGGCCCATGCACCGCAGCGCGTCCTTCATGGTGCGGACGAGGCGCTCCACTTGGCCATTGGTGGCCGGATGGAAAGGGGCGGAGGTGATGTGCCGGATGGCGTTAATCTCTGTGAATGCCCTGAACTCAGCGGATGTGAAGCAACTAGCGTTATCGCTAATTAGAGTGTCGGGTATGCCGAACGTGGAAAAAATTCTCCGCAAATGCTTAATTGTCGCGGCCGAGGAGATGCTCGTGACTGGGATGACCTCCAACCACTTGGAGAAAGCGTCCACAACAAGGAGAAACAGAGTTCCTTGGAACGGGCCCGCGAAATCTATGTGTATCCGGGACCACGGCCCCTTAGCCGCGTCCCACTCCCTGTGGGGAAGACGGGCCTCTTCCGGTCTGGAGCATTGGCAACTCTCACAAGTGCCGACCATGTGCTCGATGTCGGCGTCTAACTGGGGCCACCAAAAGTAGCTCCGGGCCAGCGCTTTGGAGCGCACAATTCCGGGGTGGCTGACGTGCAGCAGTTTAAGCACCCGCGGCCGGAGGGATGTGGGGATCACCACCCGCTGCCCCCACAAGAGACACCCCCTCTCTAGGGACAGCTCCAACTTTTTCCTGAAAAACGGAGCGAATTCTTCCGCTGGGGAAGACGCTGGCCACCCTTTCTGTACCCAGGAGCTAACTGCCGCCAACGTCTTGTCTCTGCTTGTCGCTTTAGTGATATCGGCGGGTACAATGGGGGGCGAATCTAAGACTTCTATCATGAGCACCTGGCGGTCCGGCTCCTCCCCGCCCACGTGGCTGTGTGTCTGGGGGAGGGGGGGGACCTCGACAGGGCATCCGCATGGCTGATTTCTCTCCCGGGCCGGTACATCAACGCGTGCTGGTAGGCGTTGAGGAAAATGGCCCACCTAAGCATCCTTGGGGACAGGATCTGTGGCGTGGGCTTATCTGCGGTGAAAATGCCTAGTAGGGGCTTGTGGTCGGTCACGATGGTGAAGGGGCGGCCATATAGAAAATCGTGAAATTTTTTGGTCCCTGCAATTATCGCCAGCGCTTCCCTGTCTGTCTGGGCGTAATTCCTCTCCGCTTGGGACAGGGACCTGGAGTAAAACGCTATTGGGGCCTCCCTCCCGTTTTCCAACACGTGGCATAACACTGCCCCCACCCCCACCGGGGATGCATCACAGATCAGTACCACCGGCCGTTTGGGGTTGAAATGGGTCAGAATGGCGTCTGACGCCAGGAGTTGTTTCAGTTCCGTGAATGCTCTCTCCTGGTCATCGCCCCACTTCCATGCTGCATCTTTCTTGAGCAACTTGTGAAGCGGCTCAGCCACCGCAGCCTTCCGAGGAAGGAAGGAGTGGTAGAAATTTAAGAGCCCTAGGAATGACTGCAACTCGGGCTTGGAGGTGGGGCGAGGGGCTTTCTTGATGGCGGCCACCTTGGATTTGGACGGTTTGATCCCCTCGGGTGTTACTCGGAACCCTAAGAACTCAACCTCCTTCGCGAAGAAGACGCATTTGTCTTTTCGCAACCTCAACCCCGCCTGTTCGAATGCCTCCAGGACCTTGTTTAGCCTTTCAGCCAACTCAACCTCACTCCCCCCGTTATCAAAACATCATCAAAATATGGCAAAACGCCGTCCAGCCCTTTGAGGAGGCGTTCCACGAGCGACTGGAAAATTCCAGGCGCCGAGTTCACGCCGAATTGGAGGCGCGTCACCTGGAACGCCCCCTTATGCGTGACTATGGTCTGTGCAGCAGCTGCGGCAGGGGTTACCATGAGTTGCTGATAAGCCTGTGCCAGGTCGAGCTTAGCGAAACACTTTCCCCCATGCAACCTGGCTAGCAAATGGCTGACCACCGGCACCGGATACGCATTAGGGCGGATTGCCTTATTAATGGTGCACTTATAATCGGCGCAAATGCGAACCTCCCCATTTGCCTTCAATGCCGTGACAATTGGAGTTTCCCACTCCGCAGAATCAACAGGAACAAGGATCCCCTGGCCCACTAATTTGTCCAGTTCCGCCTCTATTTTGTCCTTTAGTGCAAAAGGCACTCTGCGCGGTTTGAGTCTTATTGGGCGGACCTCCGGGTCCAGGTCGAAAGTTACTGGGGGTCCATTGAATTTCCCAAGTCCCTTTTTGAAGACTTCAGGGTGCGTGTCGCACACCCTCTGTATTGGATCAGTCCCAACGGCGTGCACCCCCCCAATGAACAGACCCAGGGGCTGGAACCATTGAGTCCCGAGGAGGCTGCAATTACTCCCCTTGAGAACGACTAGGGGGAGTTCCACGGCGTGCCGCTTATACTGGACCTGGAATTTCCCAACCCCCAATACCGGGATACTGTTCCCTTGCACGTCCCGAAGCATGGACCTCAACGCTTTGAGCTTGGGTCGTACGCGGGGGGCAATTCTCAAAAACTCCCTCTGGGAAATGAGGGAATATGAGGAGCCAGAGTCAATCTCCATCCTAACAGGGGCCCCTTGCACCAGTACCTCAACAAAGTATCGGGGGTGTCCCAAGGACACGCTGAAAACTGGAGCGTCGTCGTCGCTGTCGTCGGAGATGCGGCACATGCCGTCCTGCTTCCTCGTGGGCCGGGCGCCATCCTTGATTCTCGTCGAGCGGTCTGGCCTCGCCGCGCGGTCGGGCGAGCTCCCCCGGTCCTTGCGCCGTTGTCTGCATACTTTGGCGATGTGCCCGCGTCGTCCACAGTTGTGGCACTTGGCTTTTCTGAAAGGACACCTGGCGCGGTCGTGAGCCGCTCCGCAGCCGTCGCAGCGCCGGCCCTCCTTCCGGACCCTCCGGACGTCCTCGTCGTCGCTGTTTTCGGCGGACGATTTCGAAATTCGCCGGGCTGCGTGCACCGAACTCTCTGTTTTGTCGGCCTTCAGACGCCAGTCCTGGAGCTCCTGTACCCCGGCCTTCGTGGCTTCCGCGGCCTGTGCCGCTTTCAGGACCTCCTGCAATGTGGGGGGCGGCTCCTGATTCATCAGCGTGCGCTGGATTTCGGCATCCTTCAGGCCGCATAGCACGCAGTCCCTGAGGGTGACTTCCAAGTTCTCCCATTTGCATGGGCCGGCAGCCAGACGCAGGGCCGCTACGAAGGCGGCAACCGACTCACCAGGCGCTTGGACTCGCCTCCAAAACGCGCTCCGAGCGGGAAACATCGCTACCGAGGGCCGGAAATGGTCTCGCAACACCTTCAGGAGCTCTTTCGCCTTGAATTCAGCCGCCATTTTGGGTGCGATGAGGTCAGTCAATACCCTCTTGGCGTCGTGCCCGAGCATTCTGGTGAGGATGGCTCTCTTTTTTGCCTCGTCCGTCACCTCGAACTCCACCAGCGCGCCTTGGAAGTCCATTTCGAAAAGTTCCCAGTCTTGCGGTTTCTTGATGTCGAAACCGGCGTATGACTTGGTCCCGTGGGCAGCCATGATCCCACCTTTGTCGCCAATTTAGTGTATTGGACCAAAGACACCAGGATAGCCGAAGAGCTGGCTTAACACAACTTTATTACATGCTGGTCAGAGGGAACATGTGGTAATGGCGGACGAACAGCTCAATATATGCAGTGGCTATACATTTGGATGTGGCTCCTTGACAGTCTATTGGCTACTGTCCGCATGACCTCATTTCAGGTCACGCCCTTCTTGTCCAGGTGAAGGTGGAGGCGGGAATCTTCCCGCGCTGTTGCTCTTAGGTGAGTCTTGGACCAATGAGCTTGGACGCTCGCTATTGCCATCTAGTGGTCACTAGCTCGCGTCCTATTAGGGTTACAGTGATGCAGCTGAGGTTACAATGTTACACATGGAAAAGGTTACATTGGATACACA
Source organism: Bradypodion ventrale (assembly GCA_035047345.1). Lineage (NCBI taxonomy): Eukaryota > Metazoa > Chordata > Lepidosauria > Squamata > Chamaeleonidae > Bradypodion > Bradypodion ventrale. Next base: position 450,570,050 of record JAWDJE010000001.1, on the reverse strand, counting down.
TGGATAGATACATTGTTTAAAGGTACATACTTTAGAACACAACAACGCTGCAATGTGGAAGACAGATGAAAGGCCACTGCATTATATTCTCAGGACAGTCTTCATGGCTGATCGCAATGAGGATCACCAATATTCAGATTCGGATATGGTGGTGGCGGCGGTGGTGGTGGTGGTGGCAGCAGCAGCAGCAGTATAGAGTGGTGGAAGGGAAACTCATGAGGGCTGGTTTGCTGCTCCTGCCCCTCTTGTGTTTAGTCTATTACACTTGAAGCATACTTGAGATACACATGGTAGACACCTCATTCTAAATCTCTGTCTGGCCTCTCCTTGTGTTATTCAAAAGATACCCAAAAGTGTCCAACTTGGAAAACTACTTTTCAGAAGAATAAATGAATTATATTACTAATTCTTTCAACTACAAGCATTTTGCAGCAACTGTGCATAAAACCCAACAAGGATTTGTTCCAAATGGATAAGCATGCCCCAGAGAGACAGATGGGAAATATTTACAGTCTCACTTCTCACTAAGGCACTGAAGGAAAATTATTATCTCATGATAGTCACACCCCTTGCTACCCTTCATTAGTCACATCATATGCTTCCTGAGCACAACACTTCTTTATATTCCCCTGGTATTTTGCACATCTCATAAATGGACTGCTTACCATTCACAGTGTGGAGACAAATCAAGATACAATTCAAAAAGCTTTTATTAGCTGTCTGGGGTGGGGTGCACAGAAAGAGCCTCCTTGAAGATTGTGGTAGTTTTGAACCACAATTGGGCGTACCCCAGGCAACAGCAACCTTGTTGTGACGGCTAATCTTTCTCACCCAATGTCAGGCAAAAGGAACTATGGAATGAATTCACCAAAGGTGGCTTCATTCTGGCAGTTTAAAGTCTGACCTAGACACATAAGAAGAATCTGTCCAGGGTGGATGAAGGAACTCTTATCTATTGTCATCTACTATAGAATGTTTTAAAGCAGGAGTTCTCAACCTTTTAAAGCTGGGGCTAGGTCACGCTCCCTCAGATATCTTCAGGGGCCAGATGGAAATTTTGCCTTTCCTCCACCACATGGCACTTCCTGGTGTGGTGGAGATGGTGGTGGGCCACATGAAATGGTGCCACGGGCTACATCCGAACCATGGGCCACAGGTTGAGAACCTGTTGAGTCTGGACAAAGAAGTAATCTAACCAGCTGGACAGGGTTAACAACAGTGATCTTTATTCAGCTCAAGATCCGGACTGGGGACTATGTACAGGGGTGGCCTCTATATATACAGTGATTTGACCGTTACAGAAAGAAGATACATTTAGGTGGGCTTTCAGAGTTCAAGCAAGGTTCAACATTTCCCGCCTTCATAGCCCTTTGAATTTCGCGCCTTTAGAAAATGGGGCATGTCTCGTTCTTCCGCTTGGCGCGGTTTGTCTTTAAACATAGAAATAAGCTTTGGACACAACAGAACCCCTGTTTTTAAAGTTTCATTTCCGTATCTGGACTAAAAATAACTATTGACACACTTGGCCCTCATTGATTGCTCTCTGTGGGGAAAAAAATCAAGAAGAATGTTTTATGACTTCTCTATTGGATACCTCTAGACCACCTTAGATGTTAATAATAATAATAATAATAATAATAATAATAATAATAATAATAATAATAATAATAATAATAATGATGATGATGATGATGATGATGATGATGATGATGATGATGATGAGCCACCAAGTCAGTTTGGACTTGTGGTGACCTTTTCCAGAGTTTTCTAGGAAGAAAATACCCAAAAGTTGTTTTCCATTCCCTTCTTCTGAGGACATACTGGGATTGTGCAGCTTGCCTATGACTATACAGACTGGTTCTTCTCTTTGGAGGCACAGTGGGAAATTGAACTTCCAACCTCTCAGCAGCCAGATACTTAAAAAAAAAACTAAACTGTCCAGCCAACTAACTTAGGTGTTACATGAAGAGAAATATAACAAGATCTTAGGGCATGGTTGGCCAGATTCTTTTAAATGAAAAGGAGTCTTACTGTCTGATACTGTTTCCATCCCATTCAAATAAACATCTGGAACAAAACAGCATGGGGCCACATTATGTGCACTGGGGAAATGGTTGGCAGAGGAATGATTAAACACCCTTTCATTTTATCAGAATAGCAGAACTACTCCCTCCATTTTATCTCTCCTTTCTTAAATATGCAGCACCCGACAGTAGTCTTTCATTTTTATAACATTTCTGACATTTGCCTATAAGAACCAGTTACCTTTCAGAGTGATTTCTTCACATGTTTTCAATGTAAGGTAGCCAATAGGATAAATATGGCTTCTTTTTAAATACCGGCTTTGTGACCAATATGAGAACATGTGACGTTTACTGACAGAGTTTGTGGAACCGATCGATTCAGGAGAAAACCGGGCATGAAAATAATGAGCTAATTGTTACACAACCAGAGCCATTATATAGCCAATTATTAACACAACTCTTCATTATCATTGTGTGAGCCATTTGATGTTTTCTCTTTTATAAATATGACTCACTGTCACAGATTTCTTCCAAAATGATACTGATTGTTAGGTTATTTGTTAAACCAGTTGTTCTACTGGTGGGAAAATGGGTTAGCCCCATGGACTGGATTGGCCTTCCCAAATCTTGTGCTATCACGGGAATACCAATCTCAAGCCTCTCCCATTACCACACATAATTTCCCCTTTCTCCAGTGGATTCTGTGCCACTGTCTGCAAGGTCAATATCTCTGTAATCGATAGTTCTTATGTTTATTCCCACTCAGCTTGGCATATAGCTCAAAGGGAAATCATGCTGTTTTATGCAATCTGAGCATGTACAAAGAGAAATCCTAAATTGGAAACAGCCATGGAATTTTTCTCTATTCTACCTTCATGCCAAGATAGTGGGTGAATGCAAACACAGTTGGCCAAATGGTAGAAATCCACAATATGCAAAAAAAGTTTGAGGCAAAGCGCAAAATCTAAAAGAATGAGTCTAAAGTAATGAGTCCTAGAATAATGTAATTGTTAAGACACAAAAATGAATCACTAGATTCAATTTCCAAAATAAATCACTTCATTTCAGAATTCAACGAAAATCACTTAATTCAGTATGTAATAAAAACGTGTTCAGTCAATCTGATGTGTGAAGAAATGAGACTATGAAGTCCGAATGCAATCCAGTAAATATCTCGCTTTTCATACTTATATCATCAGGGACATTCTAAAATTAATACAAAATTCATATATTAAAAATCATATATTATAATACAAGTAATGATATATAACAGCTTGTAATACTATAAGAAATAAGTATAACGATACCAAATAAAGATAAACTTGAAATATGTACTTGCAGCATCTTTGGCACTAAAAGAATTAACGAATGAGGCCATTTAAACGTGAAGTTAGGTGAGCTCCGTAAACGGGTAAAAAACTTTGATACATAGTGTTACAATGTGAATTTCTTTTATGTTAATCTATGATGTTATTACTTTAATCTTATACAGAATCACATTTCCTGATGAAGAAAATTCGAAAAATCTTTATATACCGGGTAGATTTTGGAACTAAGTGCATTATTTTTGGAAACTTAAGGAACTAGTTATTTAAAGAAGAAAAATACATATATAGAAGAATTTATACTGGTGATTTGAAATATTTACTTTGTCTGTGATGAGAACATGACCTGATGAGAAGATATATACACTGTTGAAGATTATTATTTGATTAAAGAGCCTATAAGCATTCAATTTGCCTCAAGCAGTTTATTTGGACTTTGGATATTATTATTACTGCTTGGCCATCGTGAAGTCATATTTGTAGCATATTTGACAACTGTATATCACTACAAAGTTGCATTACCTTCTCTCAGTGGTGGGCTCCCAAAAAATTTACTACCATACTGTGGGCGTGGTGTGGTGGGCATAGCCAGGGGGAAAGCCCTGTGTTGCACCTAAATTAGGACTACTTTATTTCAAAACTTGGATGGGTGGGGCCGGCCAGAATTTCTGCTATTGGTTCCGGTGAACTGGTGTGAACCTGCTGATGCCTTCTCTATAGATCATGGAAAATCATTTCTTCTGACAAGAACTGGGAGTCAGGGACTGAGAGGTGCAGGGAATATGACACAGGATTAAGAGGGATGGGCAAAGAGAATGAAGACAACTAAACACATGGAACCTAGGGCTGATAAGAACTTCATTTACACACTCATTTGGATCACCTTTGCTTCTTTTCAACAGCACTAAGATGCTTTCTGGAACACTTTCCAGAAGTATATTATTTGTGTAACATCTTGTTCAAACTGGTCATCTATCGCTATATACAATTCCAATCAGAAATCCAACCTCAATTGACCGGACTGTCTCTAAGTAAGATCTATGGATGATGTAGTTGTATGTAATATTTTTACTTGTATGCACTCAGAAACTTCATTCTAAAAGGCTGCCTTTGTATGTAAAATAGCTTAGAATTGTTCATGATCATGAAATAGATTGACAGTAGTGGATGCCTAACAGAAGTAGGTGAGTATTATTTTACTACAGATTTGGACATTTACCCTTTTAAAAATGTTTAACTTTTGTACTCTTGTCTAATAATTGTTGGCAGCGGCAACTCATATCCAAGAATGAATTTTTCTTGAAGCAGGAAAAATGTGTACGGGGGCAGCTGGGGTGTGTGTGCAGCTGGTGAGTATGCTGGTCAAGTGAGCACATCAAACACACTCCCTCTTGTTTTGCCGGCAGCCACTCACCCGTTGCCCCTGCAGAACCAGGCTGCGTGGCCCTGGCCGTTGTCGCAACCTGCGGTACCTCCTGTGCAGGCGGCGCCACCTATTATCGCAGGCCAGGAGGCGCAGGGTGTTTGGCGCGCACCTTACCCTCTGCCCCCGCAGGGTGCACATGTGGCTGGGTCCTCGCTACCTTACCCGACATGGCCTTACGGCCCCCCTACTAATCCCGGGTATCACTCTGTCCACTACTCGCCCTTGCCGTCTGCGGGGTTGATCCTTCCCTTGGGTGACCATCTCCTCCCGGTGACCAGGGATAAAATCTGGTGCAGGGAGTATGTTGATCTTTTCAGCCTCCTCAACAGGGAGCCTACCCGTGATGAGAAGGACAAGGAGGATGAGAAGGACAAGGAGCTGGCCCACCGTAGGAAGCCCCCACGTACCTGGGCCAATTGGCTCCCAGCGTACTTGATTTATGCGGTCGTCTCCTGAGGGCGCGGCCTGACTTGGCAATCCCCCTTTTCCAGTACCTCGACATCATCTATCGAGCGTACGTTGACTTCCCCGGCACCGCAAGGCTAGCGTATGATGAGGAATTTCGTATGCGCGCCACATTACACCTGGAGATGCATTGGGATGAACCCAACCAGCTCCTGTGGCTATGCTATATGACACCCTCCCGCCCTGCCATGGGCGATCGCTTCCATTCAGGCCACGCCGTACAATGGCCTGGCCTCGCACTGTTTCCCTGCCAGATGGCGGGGCAGGGGGTTCCAGCCCGCCTGGTGTGCTGGCGGTACTCCTCCACGGCAGGGTGTTCCAGGCACAACTGTAGGTACCTGCATGAGTGTCCCAACTTCTCCAGCCCTCACCCAGCCTCTGCCTGCCCAAGACCCGGGAGAACCCAGGCCAGGGGCAGGGGCTCTCAGGGTGACCCCCGGCCTTGTAGTGAACTGGGCCTGCCTCCAAAAGGCCCCCTCCCCAATTAAGTTAGCGATTCTGGAACGTTGGTTACGGGTTTACCCTAGGCGTTCTGATGCGGAGTATATCCGTGCGGGTTTTTCCGAGGGTTTTTGGATCCCTTTTGTTGGCCCCTGTTCACCCCAGGACGCCCCTAACTTGTTATCTCTCCACGGTAGGGAAGAGGTGGCTAGGGAGCAGATTCTCAAGGAAGTCAAAGCGGGTAGAGTAGCTGGACCTTTTGATGAGCCCCCTTTTCCGAATTTGAAGGTTTCCCCCGTTGGTCTAGTCCCGAAGAAAGTGCCAGGTGAATTTAGGTTGATCCACCATTTGTCGTTTCCTGCCAGCACGTCTGTCAACAATGCGATACCGAATGAACTCTGTTCGGTCCGCTATACTTCGTTTGACCAGGCCCTTGCTATGGTTAGGGCATGCGGGCTGGGGGTGCTCTTGGCCAAATGTGACATCAAGTCGGCCTTCTGCCTCCTTCCCGTTCACCCGGCCGACTTTGAGTTGCTGGGTTTCCGCTTTCAAGGCAGATATTTTGTTGGCAAGGCCATGCCATTTGGGTGCTCTGTTTCTTGCTCGGCCTTCGAGCGTTTCAGTTCATTCCTTCATTGGGCCTTTGTCCTGCAGTCGGGGATGGCTTCGGTCGCCCACTACCTGGATGATTTTCTTTTCGGTGCCCCAGCGGGCTCCGATGAATGTGTACGCCTCCTTTCCACTTTCCAGGTTCTTATGGCTGAATTAGGTGTCCCTTTGGCTCCCGAGAAGACCGAAAGCCCGGCCACCACTTTGGTTTTTCTGGGGATCGAGATTGATACCGTAGCGCAGACATCCAGGTTGCCCCCTGACAAAATAACCCGGATTTCGGGTGCCATTCTGTCCCTATTGGCCCAGCGTAAGGCCTCCCTCAAGGAACTGCAGGTGCTCCATGGTTACCTTAATTTTGCTTGCAGGGTGGTGGCTCCTGGCAGGGCCTTCACCAGGCGCCTGTGTGATGCCATGGCGGGGTTGACCAGGAAGCACCATCATGTCTGCCTGACCAAGGGCATTAAGGATGATCTCAGGGTCTGGCTGGGATTTCTTTCCGACTTTAATGGGACCTCTTTTTGGCGTGACGAGCGCGCGGCGACTCCCGCGTTCCAGGTGCAGTCGGATGCATCCGGGGCCTTCGGCTACGGGATGTACTTCGATGGCCACTGGGCGTATGGCAAATGGCCGGAGTCGTGGCATGATTCCGGCGTACTTCAGGACCTCACTTTTCTCAAATTTTTCCCCATTTTAGGCGCCCTTCTCCTCTGGGGTGAGGCATGGTCCAACTCAGTTGTGCATTTTTGGTGTGACAATGCCGCAGTGGTACATATTGTCAACTCAAAGACTTCCCGGTCCCCTAGGGTTATGGGCATGGTGCGCCATTTTGTTTTGTGCGCTCTTCGCCGCAATATTTTGTTTCGAGCCAGACATGTCCCGGGTATCAATAATGATATTGCTGACGCTTTGTCTCGCTTACAGATCGACTGCTTCCGGGCGCTGGCACCGGGGGCCGACAAGCTGCCTGTACCACTCCCTGCAGTGATGTGGAGTTTTGGCGCGTAGAGGTGAACTGCACCATAGGACTTTCTTTAGCTCCGCGCACCTGCAGGGCCTATGCACATGCCCTCCTTGCCTTTGAAGAGTTCCGCCGAGCGGCTGGCCTCCCTGTTGACCACTTGCTCCAATTTATGGTGGTTTTGCATGGTCGGGGTTCGGCTCCCCGGACGATTGCTGGCCGCCTGTCAGCCTTGGCTTTCCATGCGAAGGTCAACGGCTTCCCCAATACTACGACTGATTCTAGGGTGCGTAGGGTCCTCGAGGCTTGGGCGCGGGAACTTGGCCCTCTCCAGGACATGCTCAGACCCATTTCTCCTTGGATACTCCGGCACATGTCGGAGGTTTGGCACCAGGCTTGCAGGGACCCTTACCAGGTGCTCCTTTTCCGCTCTGCTACCACGCTCACCTTTTTCGCGGCCCTCTGGGTCAGCGAGCTGGTGATGGGGTCGGCGGGGGATTCTTCTCGTAGAGCACTTGAGTTGAATGACGTTCGGGTTGGTGACGACAGGGTTCACGTCACCATTCGCTTCTCCAAGACTGACCAGGTGGGCAGGGGCAGCGTGGTTACTCTGCTCCGGTGTGGGGATTTGGCTATTTGCCCAGTGGCAGCGCTTACCGCCTTTTTGGCCGTTCACGGCCCGGCCCAGGGTCCCCTATTTCGACACTGCAATGGTTCCTCACCAGGTTCCAGTTTTGGAAGGTCACAGGCTGGGCACTAGCCAGGTTGGGGCTGGCCGGGGTGCGCTTTGGGACCCACTCCTTTCGCATCAGGGCGGCTTCTACTGCTGCTGTACAGGGTTACCCGGCGGCTGACATCCGCTCCTTGGGGCGCTGGGGTTCGGATCATTTTAAGGTTTATGTGCGCCCTCTCCAGCAGTAGTTCCTCGCTCGTTCCCCCTCTTTCTTTTCTTTTGTTTCAGGCTTCGAGCATCTCTGAGCACCGATGAGGGTTTGGATCATCGGGCACAGTTATGTATACTGGGCCACCCGTTACACGGCTTCCACCTCGTGGGGTCCTCACCTCGGTGTCGGTGCCATTGCCTCGCTCCGTTGGTTCGGCTACAGGGGAATGCATTGGAGTCACCTGTTGCCGCTGGTCAGGGTCTATGATGGGTCAATGCCCCCCCGAGGTCCTGGTTTTACACCTGGGCGGCAACGATTTGGCTCAGTTACCTTGTCTCCGCCTGATTTGCGATATTCGCAGGGACTTGGCGTTGCTGGCTCAGTCTTGGCCAGGTGTCCGGGTTATGTGGTTCCAAATGGTCCCGTGGATTTTCTATAGTGGCGGGGTGAACACTGTTGCCATGGACCGAGCCCATAGGTCAGTGAACCGGGCTGTGGCATGCTTCCTTTATGCACACGCACTGGGATCCATGGTTCCCCACCCCCTGATACGCAGGCAGGATGAGCGCCTATACAGGAGTGACAGGGTGCACCTGTCGAGCCAAGGCCTTGATCTCTTCCTGGCAGCACTGCAAACGGGCCTGTTGACCGCATGTGCGGTCGGGCCGGGGTGTTGAGTCGCTTACTCCGCCCCGGAGTGTGGCCGTGTGCTGGTTTTGGTTGTGGTGTCGAGTCGCTTACTCCGCCCTGGGTGTGGTTGTGTGTGGTTCGGTGGTGGGGCGGGAGTCGCTTACTCCTCCCCGTGTGGTGGATAGCACTGGTAAGGGGCAACTGCATTAGTAATTAATAAGGCAAGGCAATTGGCTGGCCATAGGGAGGACAAGGTTAACCAGATTTGTATGGCCAGTCAACTTGCTGGGAATAAGTTACAGCTGAAAGGGGTCAACGACATGCTGATGAGGAAGCATGTTGTTGACGGAAGCTTACACCCAGTTGCCGCTGCAACAGGTGCTTTTAGTTAGTGTTTTAGTTATAATTTTAATTTGCCCCTTGCCAGTACTATTTTGGCCCGTTTGAGCCTTAACCATTGTTAAGGTAGGCCTATTAATTATCAATAAAAGTGGCCTGATTTTTCATCCATAAATTATGTGTCCACGTCGTTATTGGGGTGTGGGTACAGCAATGGACGCGCGGCGCCAAAATGGCCACCGCGTGCTTTGCTGGCCCCGCCCCTGAGGTGCGGGCACAGCAACAAGGCAGGGGGCGTGGCTGGACGCCCTTTATAAGGGGCGGCTCAGCCAACGGTCCCCCTCCTTTTGATTTGGATGGCCCTGGGCGCACTTGCCCACCACCCCCTCCCTTAGGTCACAGTGTGACTCATTTGGTCGCTTCGGGGCCAAGTGGGAATTTTTGGCAGGGACCTGATTGGCACATTGGTCCTCATTTTTTCGGCCACTCCACACTGTCTGCCAACGGGTGACTTACAGGGTGTTTCTTGTGACGCCTTTGGTCACTTGGCGGATAGCACTGGTAAGGGGTAACTGCATTAGTAATTAATCAGGCAAGGCAATTGGCTGGCCATAGGGAGGACAAGGTTAACCAGATTTGTATGGCCAGTCAACTTGCTGGGGATAAGTTACAGCTGAAAGGGGTCAACGACATGCTGATGAGGAAGCATGTTGTTGACGGAAGCTTACACCCAGTTGCCGCTGCAACAGGTGCTTTTAGTTAGTGTTTTAGTTATAATTTTAATTTGCCCCTTGCCAGTGCTATTTTGGCCCGTTTGAGCCTTAACCATTGTTAGGGTAGGCCTATTTGATTATCAATAAAAGTGGCCCAATTTTTCATCCATAAATTATGTGTCCGCGTTGTTATTGGGGTGTGGTTACAGCAATGTAAGATGGCTAGAAGGATGAGAAAAGCTCCGGCTGCATCAATCATTTGATTTCTCCATTTAAGGAGTTCCCACATATCAACATCAGATTACTGTACCTGTAATACAGTATATAGTTCAGCCCATATATTAAGGAAGCATTGTTACCACTATACCTCAGTAGCTTCTTTTCTTCTGGATGATGTTGTCACAGAACAATGGAAAAGATTCATAATTTCCCCCATACAACAGGAATTGACTCTATTTTGAATTATTGAAACAATAATTAAAGAGGGCCTTGGACATCAGAAGGTGCTAATGTGCTGTGAGCTTTGTGTGAGTTCATGTAATACAATTTCCATCATCACTTCCAAACAGGACTGTTATTTCACTGTATTGCCCGAGAAAGACCAATACTGTATACAACTGATTTTTGTAACACGCTTCCAATAAGTTACATTATTTGAAGTAGCCTTCCTTTCCAGCTCACCCTACTAAGTAACTCAGAGGGCTTAGTTTAGCTCCATATGGTTTCCATCACATTTGACACCACTTGGTTATAATGCCACAATTTCCCAGATTATTACTGAAGTGAAGAAACAAAGCTCTGATGACTTTAACCTTTAAAAAGGTTAGCATGGACACAACTGCTGAGTAAATATAACCTATATTTTTTGTTTTCCATTCTATCTGTTTCTCAACACTTTAGAGAGATTTTCCCACAGAGCAAAAAGTGAATGAGTTACTAAGCAAGTTATTCCAATCTTCTTGGAATTATGCATTACTTCTGAGTTAAACAGACAGACTTAATACTTGACACTTATCTGCCTAGGATGCAATTTGTTGCAGAAAGATTGCACAAGCACCTAATTAAACAGACATACAGACGAGCAGAAAGGATTGCTTCTTAAAAGCTGATTGTGTTATTCACCTGATCATAAGGTTCTAATGTTTAACAATTATAATATAGGGGAAAGGATACCTAAAGAATATTCAAATGGCATAAATGCCACAACATTCCAAAAAGTTAAAATTACTGTAATTTGCAGGAGATAAGGATCACTCTATCATACCTGTCAAGTATCCTGTTTTCCCCGGGAAAACCCCTTATTTTTACCCCTCTTCCCACTCCCATTTTATTAATTTCCCCATAATATCTCTTATTTTTTAAAAAAAATCCTGACTGGAGCCCTCACAGGTGAAGCTGCATTATGTTTTTCCTGCCACCAGAGGTTGATGTGGCTTTTTGCTTGTGGAAGGGGAGAGAGAAGGTGGTGGAGGCCTTCTCTTTCATTTCCCTGCCACATAGTCATGGAGGCTTCGGTTTTGCTGCTGTTGGTTGGAGCCACCATGGGATGGGAGTCTACTCTAGGTGAGCGATATTTCATATATGCAGGGGCAAATCAGCTCTTGGTCTGGGGCAGAGACTTGTCTCTCACTCTCATGGTTTATTGAGCTGTTTCTGCCCTGCCTCCTGGAGGCTTTCGTTTCTGTTCTAGAATTAATGGGAGTGGGGGATGTTGCTTGATCACTATATGAGATAGAGAGAGAGAGAGAGAGAGCAAACTGAGGTTTATTTAGCTTGCAGTTGCCAGGTTCCTTTTACAGTAGGAAAATCTGCTGCCAAAGGTTTCCCCGCCCTGACCAAAAGGCACCCCAAGAAAGAAAACAAAACAAAAGTGCCCCAAGAAGATGGGAAAAGGGTTCTTTGGCCCACACAGCTTTGTGCCCGCTGCATCTACAATACCATCTAGCCATCTTATTTTTGGTCACCCCCTTCTTTTGTCCTCCACCTTTTCCAGCACCAAGGCTTTCTCAAATGAATCCTTTCTTCTCATTTGATGTCCAAAGCATACCTGTCAAGTATCCCGTTTTTCCTGGGAAAGCCCCTTATTTTTACCCCTCTTCCCGCCCCCTCCCATTTTATTAATTTCCCTGTAACATCCCTTATTTTTTTTTTTTAAAAAAAAACCTGACTGGAGCCCTCACAGGCAAAGTTGCAGTATGTTTTTCCAGCCACCAGAGGTCGCTGTGTAGCAGGCTTTTCGCTTGTGGAAGGGGAGAAAGAGAAGGTGGTGGGGGCGTTCTGTAGTTTCTGTTTCATTTCCCTCCTGCCACATGGCCAATATGGAGGCTTCATTTTTGCTGCTGAGCTGGTTGGAGCCACCATGCTGGGAGGGATGGGAGTCTACTCTAGAGGTGAGCAATATGTCATATATGCAGGAGCAAATCAGTGAGAGACTTCTCTCTCACTCTCATGCTTTATTGAGCTGTTTCTGCCCTGCCTCCTGGCTGGTGGCTTCTATTTCTAGAGTTAACTTGGGAGGGGTGGGGGTGGGGGTGGGGGATGGTGCTTGATCACTATATGAGAGAGAGGGGGGGGGTTCCGTATCTGTTCTAGAGTTAACTTGGGAGGGGTGGGGATGGTGTGGGTGGGGGATGGTGCTTGATCACTATATGAGAGAGAGACGGGGGGGTTCCGTTTCTGTTCTAGAGTTAACTTGGGAGGGGTGGGGGTGAGGGATGGTGGTTGATCACTATATGCTAAAGGTAAAGGTTTCCTTTGCTCGAAAGCCAGTCGTATCTAGAGTGCCAAGGTTCGCCATCACAGTCATAGATTCCTACAGCGGCCAATTTTTAGAGCAAGAAGCTGCTTTTTGTACGAGAGAGCAGATCCAAAATACACGGGGAGAATTATCAGAGCTCATAGATCCAGTGTGCTTGCACGGTTGTGTAAGGGGATCTGAGTTAGGTAAAGGTAAAAGGTCGACCTTGCTCAAAAGCCAATCGTATCTGACTCTAGGGTTCAGTGCTCATCTCTGTTTCAAAGCTGAAGAGCCAGCGTTGTCTGCGACTGCAGACATTTCCATGGTCATGTGGCAGGCATGACTAGACACCAGAGCGCATGGAATGCTGTTACCTTCCCACCAAAGTGGTCCCTATTTATCTACTTGCAATTTCTTGCTTTCTAACTGCTAGGATGGCAGGAGCTGGGACAAAGACAGGAGCTCATTCCGTCCTGCAGTACTCGGGAATCGAACTGCTGACCTTCTGCCTCCCAGTCAGCATCTTAGTCATTTAAGCCACTGAGTAAACAAGAAAGAAAACAAAACAAAAGTCCCCCAATAAGATGGGGAAAGGGTTCTTTGGCCCACACAGTTTTGTGCCCATTGCATCTACAATACCATCTAGCCATCTTATTTTTGGCCATCCCCTTCTTTTGTCTTCCACCTTTCCCAGCATCAAGGCTTTCTCCAGTGAATCCTCTCTTCTCATTTGATGTCCAAAGTACTTTAGCGTCATTTTTACTATTTGACCTTTAATGAGCAGTCATGGTTGATTTCTTCTAGGATCAACCTATTTCTAACACCACATTTCAAAAGCATCTATTTTTTTTGCGCTCAGCTTTCCTAATGGTCCAGCTCTCACACCCATACTTTATCACCGGGAATACCGTTGCTTTGACTATGCAATTTTTTGTTTGCAAGGTGATGCCTCTACTTTTAACTATGTTCCCCAGGTTTCTCATAGCTTGTTTCACAAGCATCAGTCACCTTTTTATTTCACGGCTGCAATCACCATCTGCAGAGATCTTTGATCGTAAGAAAGTAAAATCTGCCAGTCGTATCCAACTCTAAGGTGCAGTGCTCATCTCCATTTACAGCCAAAGAGCCAGTGCTGTCTGTGTTTGCAGACATTTTCATGGCCATGTGGCAGGCATGACTAGAGCCCAGCAAGTCACATGGCTATATTTGGCCACACCCACAGATTTGGCCACACCCACAGAGGGGTGTGGCCAAAATTTCCCTTATTTTCAAATCCAAAACTTAACAGGTATGCACTCTATACCTAAATCTGATACTTATGGAGAAAGGGAAACTGGATCAAATATGTTGAATGTATTACAGAGACAAAGCAGAAGTGGCCTCAGCAATAGCATTTCATGCCCTAGAGGGAGTTTCAAATGACTGATAAGCATCCTGACTCAGAATGTAACAACATAGATAAACATACCAATAGATGAAGGGAAGCCCATCCCAGTTTACCACTGTGACAACATGCTGACTCAGAATCTTTGATATGTGACCTACTGGGAAGCAAACAAGATGCGTCTCTGACTTTCACAAGCTCTGACGGGAAGATGGCTGACTAAAACAGTCCTTCCTTACCTAATATACAAGTTACAGCATGGAATGATAAAACATAGAATAGTTTCCTTTATCTTTAAAATTAAACTGTTGCTTCAGGCCATTTGGTAAATGAATTATGATTCTCTAGAGCCATGCTGGGAAACCTCGGCACTCCAGGTGTTTTTTTTTACTTCAATTCCCAGAAGCCCAAGTCTCTGTGAATCCAAACTAATGGGTTCACATGCACAGTAAACCCATTCATGTGGATTCACAGATACAGTAATACCTCATACAATGTCCACTTCATACAACGTCGGATCCATACAATGTCTTCCCCCAAGGTCCCTTCGGTTCTTGCGCACCTTTTAGGGGTGTTTTTTTTTTAACTTTTTTAACTTTTAACTTTTTTAATCATATGTCTTTTATGTATTTACTGTCCGCTATGTAAACCGCCCTGAGTTGGGTTGTACCTGAGTGGGCGGTATATAAGCGTGAAAAATAAATAAATAAATAAAAATAAATGTCCCCCAATTCTTGGAAAAAAGATGCCTCATACATCGTCGCCGGACGTTGTATGAGGCATTAGGGTTTTTACATTAGAAAGAAGCCACAAGACCCACAGGACGCTTCCCTTGGTTGTGAGCGGGGAGGCGGGAGCGAGACTGGTCTCAGCTGTAAGGCGGCCGGCATGGCCCATAAGAAGACTTGCCGCATCGGAGCCATCAGAGCCACAACACTCACCAGACGCTTCCCTTGGTTGTGAGTGGGGAGGCGGGAGCAAGACTGGTCTCAGCTGTAAGGTGCCCAGCGAGGCCCATAAGAAGACCTGCTGCGTCGGAGTCTCGCTCCCACCTCCCCGCTCACAACCAAGGGAAGCGTCCGGTGGGTGTTGCGTCTCCGACGGCTCTGATGCGGCAGGTCGTTGTATGGGCCACTCCGGGTGCCTTACAGCTGAGACCAATCTCGCTCCCGCCTCCCCGCTCACAACAAGAAGACCTGCCATGCCAGAGCCGCAACACCCACCGGATGCTTCCCTTGGTTGTGAGCGGGGAGGCAGGAGCAAGACTGGTCTCAGCTGTGAGGTGCCCGGCGTGGCCCATAAGAAGACCTGCAGTGTCGGAGTCTCGCTCCCACCTCCCCGCTCACAACCAAAGGAAGCATCCGGTGGGTGTTGCGTCTCCAACGGCTCCGACGTGGAAGGTCTTCTTATGGGCCACGCCAGGCGCCTTACAGCTGAGATCAGTCTCGCTCCTGCCTCCCCGCTCACAACAAGAAGACCTGCCATGCCAGAGCCGCAATACCCCCCACCGGACACTTCCCTTGGTTGTGAGTGGGGAGGCGGGAGCAAGACTGGTCTCAGCTGTGAGGCGGTCGGCGTGGCCCATGAAAAGACCTGCCGCACCGGAGCCGCCAGACGCTTCCCCTGGTGAGAGCGGGGAGGTGGGAGCGAGACAGGCCTTCTTATGGGCCATGCCGGCTGCCTTACAGCTGAGGCCAGCCTCTCGCTCCCGCCTCCCCGCTCTCACCTATAGGAACGACGTTATACAAAGCATCGGTGGCAATAATTTGGACATTGTATGAGGCATCGCCGATAGGATTTTGCATGCCTCATACAAAGTCGGAATTCATACAACGTCCTAACTTGTGCAACCAAGTTTGGACGTTGTATGAGGTATTACTGTACTTGGGTTTCTGGGAATTGAAGTCCAAGAACACCTGGAGTGCTAAGGTTTGGCATCATTGCTCTAGAGCCTAGACTGAGGTGGCTCAAGTGGTTAAGACATTGAACTTGCTGACTGGAAGGTTGGAGTTCGATTCCCAGGTACTGTCCACTTTCAAAGGTAAGGGACTGTGGTGGCTCAAGTGGTTAATATGCTGAACTTGATGACTGGAAGGTCAGCATGTCAGCAGTTGGAGACCTGAGTACTGCACGATGGAGTGAGCTCTTGTCTCTGTCCCAACTCCTGCCAACCTAGCAGTTTCGAAAGCAAGAAATTGCAAGTAGATAAATAGAGACCACTTGGGTGGGAAGGTAAACAGCATTCTGTGCACTCCGGTGTTGAGGCATGCCTGCCACATGTCCACGGAAACAGCTGCAAACACAGACAGCGCTGGCTCTTTGACTATAAACAGGGATGAGGACTGAACCCTAGAGTCGGACACGACTGGCTTTCAAGCAAGGGCGACCTTTGCATACCTGTCAAGTGCGGCTCTGGAAAATACGGGACCTGAGCAGCACCCTTCTGCACATGCACAGAACCCTTCTGCGCATACACGCATGCACAGTACCTACTTTCCCCGCCGGTCAAATTACAGGATGGTGGTGGAAAAGTAGAGGAAACGGCACAGAAATATGGGAAATCCTGGCCAATCTGGGATACTTGACAGGTATGGACCTTTACCTTTACTAGAGTCTAGAATAAAGTGCTAAGTTCTGATAGTGTAGGTTTTAAAACAGATTTCTGTTCATTGGGTGTAAACAGCGATGAAAAACTTGCAGAGCTTATTAAGATATAAATAAGAAGATCTGACATGTAAGGAGGTTGAGTAGTCTAAAAGTCTATTTTAATTGGGTGGGGGGATGATTTTAGTTAAATCCAGGAGAGTTTTAAAAATTTGTACTAGGCAGTTATTGTGATGAGCATTGAATAATAACACAGACCTCCTCGACTTAGGATGTTAGATTTCTTTGTCTGGTACTTTTTCATGTAGATAATGCTTTAAAAATACACCCTTATTTGCCTTTTAATTAAATATGAGTTAACAGAGATCTCAATGCTGCTTTTTGTATTCTGAGAGTAAAAAGTCCTGGGACAAGCTAACACAGATATCATCAACTAATTACAGGACACCCTCTCCCTTTATTTATTGAACTTCTGTTACCAAACATATTCTTGCCTGTGGATAGTTGTTTTCAATTTCCCTTACATGCTCCAATTTCTCTCACATGCTCCACAATCTTTTGTGCCAGGAGAGTGAGGAGAATTAATTAAAACAATTAAAATACTTTTAATTATACTGCAGGTGAGAAATAATAGCCATTTGAAGCATTTCCTTCTCATCTGTCAAATATCAAAAGGCAGATGAAATCAACAGGATTAGCATGGTCATGACCAAAGCAGAACAACTGGGTTGTTCTGCTTTGTGCCCATACTGATTAAACCAAGTCACCAGCAGAAATATGAAAATCTCTCTGTCTCATTTTCATATCTTTCTGAGAGCTTGTTCAGAGCCGTGCATAGTTTTGTAAGCCAAATATAACTCATTGAATATGACCATAGCTCAGGGATTCTCAACCTGAGGTTCACGGGCCGAATCTGGCCCATGGCACCATTTCATGTGGCCCTCCGCTGCCTCCACCATACCAGGAAGTGGCTCTCTAGGTATTCTTCGACTTCAATTACCAGAGGCCCAAGTCTGCACTCCTGCTGATCAGGGTTTCTGAGAATTGAAGTCCAAGAACATCTGGAGAGCTATGTTTGGGGAACCCTGCTTTAGACCATTCTCCTAGCTCTAAAGGAGCTTTGTTGATTGTTTGTCTAGTTTAGCATCCTGTTCCCTACAGTGGCCAGCACGATGCTCCTGGTGGGCTACAAGAAAGGCATGCAGGCAAGTGGCCTCTCCTGTTGTCACCTGCACTAGAGTTTCACTCCAGCTCTATTTCTTAAGATGTAGAATACACTGTGCCGTCTTTTAGAGACTTCTGCTGAGAGTGCAGTTCCTCATATTCTTCAGGTTTGTATCAAGGTGAAATCTTCCATCACCACAGGCTGTCATCTACAGTACTAACATGTTTTTTCAGAAATTGTCTGTTGCTCTGTGGGAATTGTCAGTAACCATGTAATTATCCCTGTTTACATGACAGAACTATTTTTGCATGTCCCATTTAGCATTTACTAGCTGCTGTTTGTGCTTGCCCCTCCCTGATTACAATGAACTTTGATACATATGTTTTTACAATAATTAGGACTTTGTTTCTTAAGCTCTTGCACAGTGGAGGTGTTTGCTTTGGTAACATTTAATTTGTTATTTTCCACTGTTCTATGAGGTCACCTCTGTGAGAATGCCCCAAGAATGCATTATTCAATGCTGACCTTGAGAGTAATGACCTTAATTTTCATTTTACCTTAGCACATAACTCAGCCTGCTCAGACCTTGCTCATGTTTAGAGCCTGTTCACACCTTCCTAACAAGTGGACATTTGCATTGGTGCTGGAGAGACCTGGTTGGACCCTAGTAGGCAGCTACAGTCATGTAATGAGTATTTGAAATGTTTCTTTATAGTTCCAGATACCTTATGTCATATAGATTGTCATTTATTTCCTTTCCAAAGGAAAAAACAACCAAAGGTAATTGTGGTAGTCCATGAGGAAAAAGATGGAACTCACAGATAGGCAATGACATTTTAGAACCGGCTTGGGCAACTTGAAAGATCTGTCTATTCTCTTCCAGGCATCTGAGTTAACATACAAGAGAAGAACAAAGAAACACGACAGTTGGCATGTAACCAATATATGAGGCTTTATGGGCTTACATGATTCAGCTAAAGCAGAAAAACTACTCAGCAAGGAAATTAGAAGAAAACAGAAATGTTAGATGAAGGGAAGGGCTGAGACAGCCAATGTCAGCCAAAATCAGCCATGCCAAGCTATACTTAATCAACCAACCCAGTCAGGTTGTCCTATAAGAGGATGGGGTGAAATATGTCACCCACTCAAAGTATAAATGCAAGCCTATTTATGGTTTAAACCTAGCAACTGGCTTCTGTCAGTTTCACTTGAAGACCTGGCCTGCTGTTTTCAGATACAGATCATCAGGACAGTCCCCCAAAAAAGGGTATGTTTACATTGTGTTCCAAAACGATGATAAGAAGTATCACTGAAAACAGAGATGGTATTACTTTTAATATACTTAAATGTTCTATGGTTCAGCTTTCTTTTGTATTTTACTATATTGATGAATTCTGTTTTAAGTAAAATAAGTCAAATGCTTTCTTTGTTGTTTAAGTATTGAAAATACTAAGTCTCTGAAATGTTATATTGTTTTCTTGTTTTTCTCTCTTTGTTGTTAACATAAAAATAATCAAGTGTGCCTCAGTAAAGATGTATTGATGAATCTGATATATTAATGATATGTTATTTCTCTCTCTCTTATTAGCATAAGTAATAAGTGATTTAAGCAATAATGTTGTCTATTATAGACAGCTTGTTTTGCTTTTCCTTCTGATGAATTTTGCATCTTTGAAGTTTGCCTCAAGCACTGCATTGAAGAAATAACAGATTTTCTTTGTTACTCTGTTACTATGTAGTTTGCCAATACTATACTATGTATGTTAAGCCATTTTTGTTAAAAGTATGTGAATTTAGTAATTACACTATATATCTACATATTCGCTATAATGTACAAGTGTTAAGTGTTACATTTATTTTGTTTATCATGGCATTTCTCTTTCGACAACTAATGTAAGCAATAAGTACTATCTAATACTAATATTATTTTTACATGAAATCTTGGTTTGAAACAATTGATTATGCCATATATACTCACATATACTCATGTTAAATAATTGTTACAATTATAGCCTCTCAATAATTGTAAAAAGGGTGTATACCTGCAAATGCAAGGCTGCTGAGAGCACAAAATTTTGTATATTTGCAAAGAAACTAGAATCTGCTTTTTAAGGGCAGAGGACAAGTGTCATCTGTGCATTTTTGTATACGGGTGCTAGTTCACGTCTGGGTCCAATTTGACCTTGGCAAAATCTGTTCTCACAGTTCAAAAATAAAATCACAAATAATGTTACTGGCTACTCCAGGAAGAGAAAAATATAAATTAACTAATGAAAGAAATATAGCCCAAGACTCTCAAAATGAGTATGAAAAGATTAAATGAAATTGCACATAAGAACATTTAATCATATGGAATTAGAGAGTGGGCCTGGGTTTTTTGTAGGTTAAGTCCAGAAAGATAAACACAATGACTTCTAAAGAAAAACTGTTCAAAAGGAAATGTAGGAATTGTCCAGGGCAAAGGCAGTTTCTTCTCCCCTGGGGATATTTCCATGTTCATCACAGGAAGTTAACTATGCAGACTGCACACCTCCCTGCTCCATACCAGGCCTCGGGGGATAGGTATAGATTAAACCATCCATCATCCCTGAATGGTGGGAGCCAGGAGCTGTAGAATAGCATTTTGTATAACCATCTAAATCCAATTCATTATTTCAGAAAAGAGGACATACAAGGAAGGATGAGTTCGAATCCTATCCTATCCTACTTCATTCTTGCTCAACTCAGGCAATAATTCTAAAACAGGGAGTATCCTATGAGCACAAAGGCTTTGGATGAACACCAGAATTCTCATCTTCCAAGGAGTAGGTTCATGTGGATAGCCTAAGGCTTATACCACACTCCCTACATCAGACTCACCACTTGTCACCTAAAACATCTGATGGTAAAAGGACAGAGTTAGAGAGCTCCCTTCGTGCTTTATATTTAATTCATCCAAGAAAGCTCAGCTAGGATGCCCCTGTGCTATGTACCAGTAAGAAAAACCTATGGTCCCTTGTCATTACTAGGGATTGGCAGAGATGCCCACTTTTAAATGCCTAGAGCAGCGTTCCCAAACTGTTTCATGAAACGCTGGTGGACTTCAATTCCCAGAAGCCTAAGTCAGTGGCTGATCAGTGCTTTGGGGATTTGACTTAGGCTTCTGGGAATTGAAGTCCAAAAAGCAAAGTTTGGGAAATGCTGGCGACAACTCATTCAGGCTGAGGAGTCAGCCATGTAGCAGTCAGATATGTAATCAGAAGATCTATTTATTTCTGTCTTCCTGTATGTTAGCTATGTACTGTATGTGCAAAGGACTCAATTAAAGTTGAGCTTGTTTAAGCAAGGCTTACTTTTAACATTAGAATGAGACATCTAGTCCAGGCAGTAGATTATGGATGACATGAAAAAACAGCAACATTTTAGTTATATAATTTCTTATTTTTGGGGTATTTTATCACTAGGAAGACAGCAAGGCACTAGATATTTTCTGTGTCAGATGCAAAAAAAGAAGGACAAAACAAAACATCTATATGCTATGCAGCTGGATTATGCTACTCTGCACCTTGATTATGGGAATGGGGGTAATATGCAGGGCTCTGCTTCAGGTGGTAAAATGTCTTCACGTAGTCTTTGTTTAAGTTTCCTTTATTTCAGCAGAAAAAGGTTCTATCATCTACTATGCTTTCACTTAAATTCATGGCAAAGGCTAACCATTTGATGATGGAATAAAATCTCAAAGTAGGTTATTCCACTCAATCAAATAAAGAAAAACATCTTTATTGCAAACGTTATGCCAGCATAAAATTGCTTATCTTTAAGACAAGGCTCTATGCTGGTTTTGCTGCTGACAACTCATCACAGCTACTACTTTGAATATGAAACTTCAAAAGACATAACTTTTGGTGGATGATGCTCAATGAACTGAATTGCTCTCCCCCAATCATATCTGTAAAATCTATGTCTCAGAAGTGAAAAAGAGGTGAAAAAATTAATTGTTCCTGGGAAAAGACAGCCCTCAAATTGTTATCAAGATCAGAACAACCTAATCAGGTCTGATCATCCACACAGAAATGGCATCTGCCTATATAGTGAAGTGGCTTAATAATCAAACCACTTTGGGATATTGGCAAATTAATCACTTCCCATGCTCAATAAATGGCAGAGGAAGTGATTTTTTTAAAAATAAAACTATACAACTGATGCACTTCTTTCTTTTTCACCCTAGGTTAGGCTTTAAACTGGTGGATTCATTCCATAGTTCCTTTTGCTTGACCTAGGGTGAGAAAGATTAGCCGGCACAACAAGGTTGCTGTTGCCTGGTGTATGCCCAATTGTGGTTTAAAAATGCCACAATCTTCTACATCAGTTATACATTACAGAAAATTTTTTAAAAAATCTTTTCTTTGCCTTTTCTTAAAGGGTCAGTTGAAAAACTACCTACAGTTGAAACCACTGCTGTGGATTCATCTGTGAGTGGTTTCTTGACTAGCCCTTTAAAGCAAAGCAATCACACTTTTTTCTTAGTGCATTGCGTATTGCCAATTGAAACTGCAGCTTCTGGCAATATATTTCCTGGCAACACACAGACCAAAAACACACAATTTTTAAAAAAATATATGCAAAGTGAGGCATCATTTCACTTTCTCTAACCATTTGCAGACATTCATGGAAAATTTTCAGTTTCTGAAGATACCAGAAGTTGACACCAGAAGCAGCTTTGACAGCTGCAAGGCTCACATTTATTCAATTCCCAGTGACCATAGGTGCTTGGAATGGCGTATATGGGAATACACAGGGGCAAAAAATTGAATTCCCTGATGTGGACTCAAAAGATTGTTGGACCTCTCCAGTGTCCAACTTGTGTAGACACCATTAAAAAAAAGCAGTGGTTCAACCACCACCACTGAAGAGCAGACTTAATGTCCATCTGGACAACCCTTATGTTCCCCTCCTCTTCCAGTCATCCCCCCCCCCCCCAAATAAAAAACAGCTGGGGATGGCCGGTAATGCTAGGTAAAAGAAATTGCTCCTGTTCGTTCACTGACAGGAAGAAATCTGTGAAAGCAGCCTTTTGAATCCTGGCACTGTAAACTTTAAAATAAATATGCATAAACACCAGCGAACCTAGGAGACATGCATCAGATTGCTTTGTAAAATGCTGAGCTACATAAGAGGAAGACCCCACTTTGAACCTTGCCTCTGCCATGAACTCATTAAATGGCTTGAGGCAAATCTCTCTCTCTCTGAGTCTCTGTGTGTCTGTGTCTGTCTCTGTCTCTTTCTCATCTTAACCTCTTGCAATATAGAGGATGATAATAGCAATTTATTCTGCAGGGTTGTTTTAATGCTTACAACTAGATAATGCATTGGGAACATTTTGGAGGGCTATACAAATGTCTGTTATTGTTGCTATTTCAAAATGTAAAATAGTTCATAAAGGGTAAAAATACATGACATATAAATACACATTGCTGAATTGTCTTTTTCTTTTTCTTTTCTGAAAAGCTTTGAGAGCACTACAAGTGAGGAAGTTACAGACAATCAAGCTAGCTGACAGCTATCAAGAGACAGGGAGAATAGCTGTAATCAATGTGTGCAGCAAGAAAAGCTAACACATTTGAAGAAAGAATACGAATGGAGAGCCAGATGTACTGGTAAGAGATGGCCATAATACTTCAGGCCTTGGTCTCCAACAATACCTTCTTTCTCTTAAGCATATTATCTGGCTCCTTCATAGCTGCCTTCTCGCTTTTGATGCTGTTTAACTAACCAGGCTCATGACTCCCAAAGGCTGCTGATTTTCCTGACTTTCTGGTAGTTTTCAGCTAATGCTGTTAGGTGGCCAAGCCTCTATGGAGCATAATATAACCTTTTTATAGAGGTAAAGGTAAAGGCCACCCTTGCTCGAAAGCCAGTCATATCCGAATAGGGTTCTGTTTATAGCCAAAGAGACAGTGTTGTGTCTGCAGACATTTCGGTGGACATGTGGCAGGCACAACTAGACACTCGAGTGCACAAAATGCTCTTTATCTTCCCACTGAAGTAGTACCTATTTATCTACTTGCAATTTCTTGCTTTCAAACTGCTAAGTTGGCAAGAGCTGGGACAGAGATGGGAGCTCACTCTATTGTGCTGTACTCGGGTCTTGACCTTCCAGTCCTCAAGTTCAGTGTCTTAACCACTAAGCCACTGCATGCATACAAAAGTGTGTGTGTGTGTGTGTGTGTGTGTGTGTGTGTGTGTCTGTCTGTCTGTCTGTCTGTCTGTCTGTCTGTCTGTCTGTCTGTCTGTGTGGACATCAAGTTAGAGAAGGATGGAGAAATTGATTAAGATGAGGTGTTAATTTTTGTCATTTGGGTTTATTATTTATTTATTTAATCATTTTTCTAACGCCGCCCCTTTGCTGAGGCGACTCCAAGCGGCTTACAATAAAACAGTAAAAACACAGACACGCCTTAAATACCTCAAAAAATTTAAATTTGTTTAAAGGTAAACATTTTAAAATTTATTTTAAAATTTTCTTTTTAAAATGCCCACCAATGCCACCACCTAATCTTCCAAGAACTGACTGCTCAAACAAGCCAACCCAAGGTGGCTATCTCCCAGGCCACCCCCCACACCCAGGTCATGAGGCCCCTATGAAATGGTAAAAGCTCTGCCAGGAGACGAAGTTCAGTTGGCAGGAGGTAATCACCAGCACCTTGAAATGCACCCAGAGGTACACTGGCAACCAGTGCACCTCCTGAAGCAGTGGTGAGGCATGGGCATAACACCGGCACCCCATCACCACCCGAGCAGCTGCATTCTGGACCAGTTGCAGCCTTAAGAGTACACAAACTGCATAGAAACTTTTGACGTGTTTCTTATTGTTTGGCACAAATGGTTATGGATTTTTCAGTATAGGATGGTAGTGTATGGTGCAGTCTAATGAAGAGAGTGTCACATTAGAACATAGGTGACCTAGATTCAAATCTCCGCTCAGTTGTAGAAACTTACAGGGCAATTGGCAATGGTAAACAATTCCTTGAAACTCTCACACACCTCAAAAAACCTATGGGTCACCGTGATTCAGAAGAAATTTGATGATAAATAACAACGCATTGTGAATGTTAGGATGACAGAACAGAAACCCCCTTGTATATATATTTTAGACATTTTAAAGACTTTTTAAGACATAGCAAAGGAAAGATTCCTTTTAAACATTTATTTAACATTTATTTTTACCAATTTCCTGAACATAAGCAGGGAAGGACTCTGGTGTATCTCAACTTGTTCCAGCAACTGAGGGCCATTGCCAAAAAAGCCCAATTCCTTATTCTCACCTTGAAGAATATTATAGGCAGTTAGCTTCCAGTCTTCCATAGTATGTGTTGAGAGGCATCGAAGGGGCATGGAAGGAGTCTTCCTGAAGAATGTTAATACAGTATATTTAGGCATGTGGTAATTTACGGTTGTGAGAGCTAGACCATTAGAAAGGCTGAGCGCAGAAGAATAGATGCCTTTGAGATGTGGTGTTGTAGGAGAGTTTTGAGAATCCCCTGGACAACGAGGAGAACAAATAGGTCAATATTAGAAGAGATTAGCCCTGACTGCTCCTTAGAAGGACAAATAACAAAGATGAAGCTGAAGTACTTTGGACATCAAATGAGAAGGGGGGATTCACTTGAGAAGTCATTGATGCTGGGAAAGGTGGAGGGCAAAAGAAGACAGGGACGGCCAAGGATGAGATGGCTGGATGGCATTGTGGATGCAGTAGGCACAGAGCTGGGCGGGATGACTGGAAGGTAGCGCCTGATGACTGGAAGGTAGTGAATGTAACACCAATTTTCAAAAAAGGATCCAGGGGTGATCCAGGAAATTACCGACCTGTCAGTTTGACATGTGTCTCAGGTAAAGTGATGGAAACCATCCTAAAAGATAGAATTAATAGGCACATAGAAGAGAAGGCACTGCTAAAGGAGAGCCAACATGGCTTTTGCAAAGGCAAATCATGCCTCACTAATCTGTTGGAATTTTTTGAGAGTGTCAACAAGCATGTGGATAAGGGGGATCCAGTTGACATTGTTTATCTGGACTTTTAGAAGGCTTTTGACAAGGTCCCACACCAAAGGCTCTTGAATAAACTTGCCAGTCATGGAATAAAGGGACAGGTCTTGTCCTGGATCAGCAACTGGCTAAGGGACAGGAAACAGAGGGTAGCACTAAATGGACACTTCTCCAAGTGGAGGGAAGTAAAGAGTGGGGTCCCCCAAGGTTCAGTAATGGGACCACTGCTTTTCAACCTCTTCATAAATCATCTAGAAGTAAGAGTAAATAGCATGGTAGTTAAATTTGCTGATGACACTAAATTATACAGGGTAGTAAAAACTGTGAGAGATTGTGAGGAACTCCAGAGGGATCTCTTGACACTGGGGGAGTGGGCAGAACAGTGGCAAATGAGCTTCAACACTAGTAAGTGCAGAGTGATGCACGTTGGAGCAAAAAACCCCAATTACATTTATAAACTGATGGGGTCTGAACTCTGCGACAAACCAGGAAAGGGACCTTGGTGTCCTGGTGGACAGCTCAATGAAGGTGTCACCCCAGTGTGCCTCAGCAGTGAAAAAAAGCAAACTCAATGCTAGAGATCATAGGAAGGGTATAGAAAATAAGTCAGCAAGTGTCATTTTGCCTCTATAAATTATTATGGAGCTGGAAAAAGTGCAGAGTAAGGCAACCAGAATGATTAGGGGACTGGAACACCTTCCTTACCATCTGAGGCTGCAACAGTTGGGCTTCTTCACTCTTGAACGACGGCGTCTAAGAGATGACCTGATTGAAGTTTATAAAATCATGCATGATGTGGACAAAATAGATAAGGAAAAACTGTTTTCCCTATCGCACAACACTAGAACTAGGGGGCACTCCATGAAACTTTTGGGTACTAGTTCTCAAACAAATAAGAGAAAGTACTATTTCATCCAGAGGATCACTGGTCTATGGAACTCCCTGCCAGAAGAAGTGGTGACAGCTGTCAGTCTTGACAGCTTTAAGAAAGGATTAGACAAGTTCATGGAGGACAAGTATATCAATAGCTATAATTATGGATACCTAAGGACAACCTCCAGGTTGGAGAGATAGTCAGGATATCTCTCAATGCCATTTCCAGGGAATCCTAAGCAGGTGAGGGCATCTGCTTGGGAATACCCTGAAGCAAATGGTGAGCCACTGTGTGAGACAGAATGCTGGACTGGATGGGCTGTGTCCTGTTCCAGCAAGGTTGTTCTTATGAGGAGGATGGTAGAGGATAGAGGATAGAGCCTGGAGGGAAATGGTCCGTGGGGTTGTAAAGAGTCGGAATCGACTGTGTGACTGAACAACAAAGGCATGTGATGACAGCATCTGTCAACTATCTGGTCAATTCAGAAAGCATCAGTATGTGTGACATGGTATAAACACCATTGGATGGGTTTGACCAGTTTAGAGACTCAATATGTTTCAGAATGTCTATTTCATAAAGTAGCTACCCAATTCACTCACTCTTCTCAATCCATACTGCTAAAAGTGGCCATACCGAGGAAGGCAAAAAAGATGACAACTTTCTGGAACAAGTTAACTAAGGAGATATGTCAGGCTTTCTCCCTCCTTATGTTTAGGAAATAGTTGAAGACAGAATTATTCAAAGCTGCCTTTAACAACAAATCCTCCTCAGGGATTCTCAACCTGTGGCCCATTTCAGGTGCCCCCCTCCCACTGCCTCCATCACACCAGGAAGTGCCATGTGGTGGAGGAAGGACAAAATGTCTGTCTGGCCCCCAAAACTGTCTGAGGGAACATGATTTGGCCCCTGGCTTAAAAAGGTTCAGAACTCCTGTCTGTCCTAGATGTTGTTAATGTTAGTGTTATTTTTCTTTTCTTCTAGTAGCTGATAATATGTTATGCTAAAAGAAAATACACTTCAACCCCCATATCTGTGGGTTTGCTATCTCCAGTTTCAGTTATCCAAGGGTCCAAAATGTCCAATAGAAATCCCTGAAATACATAATATATATTTCTATGGTGCATTAGCAAAGCTGTCCATGAGAAGCCACTGTCTGCAGTGTAATTTTTACAAAGAATGGAGGCAGACTTTTTGGTAGCTCTCATGTAGAACAATGGAAGCATTTTGAAACCCCTTCTTCCACTTCTATTACTCAGGCATATATGTTAAATATAGGCTTGCTGTTATCCATGGTTGCAGGTATCCACAGAAATTATCTGAACATATCACCCGCAGATATGGGGGGAGGACCTGTAATCAGTACTTGTTTTTTTTTAAAAAAATTATTAACTTTTTCAAAAATATACAAACATACAAAAACAATACATCATAAAAATACATATAAAACATCGAACAAAAAATACACAAAGCCAACCTCCCCACTTTCTTTAAAAAAAGGTGCCTTCATTCTCCAAAGAGGGGGGGGGACATGCAAGATGTGTGTGAAAATTAGTGCTCTAGCGCACCATCCCCATTATGAAACCTATTTATAAAAACCTTATATCATATAAAAATTCTTACATACTATTCTATTACTCTCTACCCCTTACTTAACTCTTTCTCCACCACAATCAATGATAACTCATCCTCTTCTCCTCCCTGCTGCCCTCCACCTATGGCACCACCCATATCTGCACCCTCATAATCTCTTCTTATGGCACCCGATTCCAGCAAATCTTTTCTAAAAGTTACCCACTCATCAGAACGCGCCTTAACCAGATCAAGCAAACTCAAGTACTCCAGTGGATCAGTCCCCGCATCAATAACCTGCATATTTTTTTCATAGAAAAATCTTTACTGTTGTGGAAATCTCCAATGTATCTTACACCTTTTTTCATCAACATTTTGGTTACCGTCTTCATCTTATATCTCCAAACCCGTTCCTTAATAGAGATATCATTGTATACTTCCACATCAGAGCCATCGATTTTCAGAGTGCCAGAACCAGCTTGTTTTAGAAAGGCCATTACCCTAAGCTTATATCCCCAATTTGCAAATTTAACGAAGACATTTCTTTGAACAACTTTTCCTCTTCTTGGGCCCACTCTATTTGCACTTACAATATCCTCCTGTACAAAGTCCTTTCCCATTTTCAGATTATTTAACCACTGAACAACTCTGTTTCTTAGCTGGTCTGGCGTCCTTTCAATCAAATGACGTATCACAATATTCTGTTTTCTCATCAATTCTTCCATAGCATCAATCTTTTTTCATGTTCATCAACTTTCACCTTATTCTCCCTCACCCCTTCCTGTGTCCCTTTTATTTCCCCTTTCATAGCTTTCACCTCATTTTGCATCAACTTTACATTTCCCTCTATTTTTTGCAAACTTAATTCTACTTTTTTGGAGAAATCCACAACAGTTGTAACCACCTTGTCCTGTTTTTTCAGCATTTCATTTTTATCCTTCACTCTTGCCTCTTCCATCTTCTCAAATTTCTGAAACAATTTATCAAATTCAACCATAATTTGAGTCTGATCATAGGGTTCAGGTGATGGTGATGATGATGGAGGGGCCTCCTCCACTGGTACTTTATCCTTTCTCTTAGGTTTCACCACAGGCTCCTCCTCCTTTGCTTTTCCTCTTAAGAACATAAGAACATAAGAACAGCCTTGCTGGAACAGGCCACAGCCCATCCAGTCCAGCATTCTGTCTCACACAGTGGCTCACCATTTCCTTCAGGGTATTCCCAAGCAGATGCCTTCACCTGCTTAGGATTGTAACCTTATCCATGGTAACGTCCACTAAAAGCTTCAATGTTGCAATGCTCTTGACTCTCATTGAGCCCTCCCCTTGAACCTGTTTCAGTGCTGCAAATATTATAACCAATAATAATTGTAATCCCTTGAACTTGATTAAACTTGATTAAAAATTCAACAGCCGTTTAATTATTGTAATCCACAGGCAGCAAAAATCTAGGGACAGCCAATGAATCCTAATAGGAAAAAATTTATAAAACTTCACAGCTTTTAAAATTCTCCTTTAAAACATTCAAATCCTTCTCAATAATCCGATTTTGGCAATCCACACAGTAATTATATTTTAAAAATCCACCCAGTAGCGAAAGGAGAAAAAAAAAGAAAAGGAAAAAGATTGTATCCAAAAAAAGAAAAAAGATTATATCCAAACTTCAATAATAGTGCAGCCAAATAGCCATGTAACCGTATTTCCAACGTGCCAGATTGTATCCAATTGTATCCAAAGCCACAGGGAAGGAAAAGGAAAGCCAACAATCTCCAAATACTGCAAAAGAGCAGGAATGAGAACTGTAACCCACGAATTGAGGAGTATAGGCGAGGAATCCCAGTTATAAAGCACTTACTTTTTCTTTTTTTCTCTGCCGCGGGTTCAGGGGGGACCCCTCCTCCATCTTCCCCAAACCAGCAAACTTTTAATCCACTCTCTTCCTTCCACTTCTCTGACACACAGACCAGCCAATGCCTTTAATCTGTCTCTTTCCTTCTTCTCTCTGCTTTCCAAACACTCCAAAACACTCCACAACACTCCAAGGCTACTCATGCGCCTTACCCGATAGTGCCCTTCTTGTCCAAACACTCTCAACTTTCGAATTCCACCATCTCCACCATTGTCGTCCCTTCCTCCACCCTTCTGTTCTTCTTTCACTTACTTTCCAGTCCTTTCAAAAAGGAACTGCTGCCTCTGACCACTGCCGCAGCATCAGCTAGTTATCTCACTTCCTGCTGATTTCTCTCGCTTTTTTTTTCACTTTTCACCTCCGTTTGTCCCGCCGGTCCCGTTCTCAGCTCATCGACCGAAAAGGCCACGGCTTCCGCCGTTCGCCACTCCAGCCGAGAATACCTCCCAAACTTCGACCACCCTACAGCAATTTTTCCAGGCAAAGGAAAGAAGCTCTTCTCACAGCGAGAGTTTTCGAATTTTTATTCAGCTTAATTTAGGTTTCTCATTGATTTCCACTTTGTAAAGTGCGAGCACACAAATATGTATGTTACTCACTGGCCATCTTAGCCACGCCCCCAGTACTTGTGATGAAAAAATGTGTCATAAGAAATCCCTGTTATCTTTTATTACAGGGCATGAGACTTTGAGTTGTAAAATCTTGATTTATGACTGAGAAATCATACAGATGTTGTGAATGGGCAAAGGTCAACAAAATAAAAAATTATTTTCTCAAGGGAAGAGTCATGTGAGAAGTAACAGAAGTAAAAGAAAAGAGAATTTGGTGTGATCAGAAGTCTTTACCATTTAAGTCTATTCCTAACATCTCGCATGAGACTATTAATATGTGATTGTATCAGTTAAAGATACTCCAGATAAGCAGGTGGGTGGGTGGGGAGAAGGCAGGGGAGGGGCCATAAAATCACCTCTGCCAGACAGCAAAGTTGCCAAACAATCCTTGCCAGCTGGCCCTGATAAAATTCAGCCGTACATCCTTCTGAGGTTGGTAAATTAAGTACCCAGCATGTCATGGGCAAAATGTTAATTTCCTTGTGAACCACCCAAATAGTGCACTAAGCAAAGCACTATGGGTGGTATATAATGTAATTGATAATTGCTTTTGCTAAAAAGGAGATCAGATAGTCTGTCAGTCAACCATTAGTGCAGTTTGGTACATGAGTCACTGAAAACAATAAGAGCAGGAAAAAGCATAGTTGTTGGTCCATTAGGTGATGCTTAGAGATTTTGGAAATTTTGATGGGCAGAAAGTGCAAGTTGATTTCCAGTCTGTCTCCCACAAAGTTTGGCTGACAGTACACACATTAATATACAGCTCCCAGCCAGCCATCCCTGGCCCTTTGCTGTTACCAGTTAGCACTGAGAGATCCTTGAAATGATGGCAATGCTTTTATTCTAATCTCTTCAACCTGTATCTATTAATTTCTATAGTACCCATCTGGCTAACTTGCCAATATGGTTGGTGTACATACATTTATATAAATACGATAACAAATAAAGTAAAATATCCCACCCTTCCTATACAACATAGTCCCGAATATAAAACCTTTTATATTTCAATGGCAATGACAACAAAAATTAATAACCAAATGTGATGATAAAATCAGCAAGGGGGCAAGATGTTGACAAATGCCTTTAAAAGAAGTTCCACCTTGGTTAGTTTATGGAATACAGAGATATGGAGGCCTACCAGACATGTAGGTGAGTTCCATAATGATGGTGCCACCACTGAGAAGGCCTTATTTCACATGGAGGTTTTACTGGCTTCCCTTGGGGTGGGCAATTATACTCTGAACTTTTGAGAAGACCTGATTGTCTGGGTTGTATTCATCAGGGAGACAATCTACCAGGTTAGTCCTTTTGTTGACAAAACTAATTAGTTTCATAAAGTCAAATGTTTTAAATACCTGGGCATAGTATTTCAGGCTTCTAGGAAATCAACAGCCCAGGTAAACCATGTCACCTCTAATACCCAGAAAAGTTCACATGCAATAATAAAATTTTTACAGGCAGCAGGGGGCAAATTGCATCCCAGTGGCAATTAAACTGTATATGGCAAAAACAACTTCTCTATGGGATACAACTAGGTCCATACTCAAACTTAAGGGCTTATGAAATTATTCAATCAAATTTCCTTAGGGCTCTGTTTGGCACCCCCAAATGCACTTCCAACAAGGTTTTGAGGCTGGAAGCAGATGTGCCAAGTAATAAGGCCCAGGCCTGGACTAGAATCTTAATCTCAGAATTTAATACAATGTTTGACCCATCAGGTCTGGTGCCCTTGCTGCTGTTCATTTTCTTCTAAAAGATGCGGATCTTACATTCATGCACCAAGTAGCCAAATATTTATATCAAGCCACTCAATTACATAAATTTTTTATCTAGAGGATATGTTGTACTGTTTT
Organism: Bradypodion ventrale; assembly: GCA_035047345.1. NCBI lineage: Eukaryota > Metazoa > Chordata > Lepidosauria > Squamata > Chamaeleonidae > Bradypodion > Bradypodion ventrale. The sequence goes on along the minus strand of JAWDJE010000001.1, from coordinate 450,537,500 downwards.
ATCGCTTTTCCTTATTGTTAACTAAGTGTGAAACCTTTGTTTATTGTTAACAAAGTGTGAAAACTTTTCTATTGTAAAGGCTGGTCAAAGACCATAATAACAATAAAGTAATTAGTGTTATAGTTGGTGGATAGTCTTTCACTAAATGGCATAGTTCAAGTGCTGGCTCATGCTATTATTAGAACTGTAGTACAAATGTGTCCTGTTTTCAAACTCTGATAGAGAAGTTAGTCAGAGCAAGGCTTGGGCTACATGTTTAGTCATGGGGTTAAGTTCCAACCAGTTCTGATGTGTTTCTCCAAATATTTTCTGTCTTAACAAGCACAAAATAACTGAACCAAGCTTTTGTGTTGTTAATTTTTATCACTCTTCCAAAGGGCAAACAATGTTTCAGCCTGACACCAGGTAGAACCAGCATCAACTGGTGGTCAATGTTGTAAAAGAAAATTACAGTGGACAGAAGGCAGTTGCTCTGCTTAACATGCATGGATTTCTTACCCTGTCAGTGTTGTTTCAACTCCAAAGTTCAAATGTAGTTTGAAAGACAATGGCCTTTCCACTGGATCCATAGATACTTAGACCAACGTGAATTCATAAGCCTTCCTAAGTGAAAGCTTACATTAACCTTCACTATACTGCTTTCTGGCCTTTCCTCTATTAAATGTAAGCATTAGAAAACATGCAAGCAATTAGAATAATTGCCTGGTTAATTCCGCATTCTATATTTTCCATAACCAACACTAATAAATATAGAAATACTACAGGATCCAGCATTCTTTTGGAATCCAAAGCAGATTTATCTAGAATTCTTCTTTACATGGACTGCCTTAATAAAGGAAGTATATTATCCAACCTGTTTATTTAAGTTGATTTGTAAGTTATTTCAGTCCTCCCCAGGAACCTTGTAAAGGCAATAGGCATCTCAAAGAATTCATACCCTCTTCACCTAAAATAGTATGTAGTGGAATGAGATTCCAAGAGAAACCTCTGGTGTGAACAGGCCCTGTTAATGAAACACATGCTCATATATACAACAAAGAAACACATTAACCAATTTAGCACAATTTATGCAGTGTACATACAAAATATTGAGAGAAAATCCAAAATACACAGATAAAGTTTTAGGTAGGGATGGTTTTTTAAAAAATTTCTTGGGCTACAAATCCTATAATTTTCCATTCTGGGAGTTCTACCTGATAGACAAATATCTGTCAGACATTTTAACGTGCCTCATCTGAGAGAAAGGTCAACATGGGGAGGCTTTGAGACTTAGTTAAGTCTATCTTCCTGTTCAGAAAAAAAAAATTCAGCTAGCACTGGGAATAGGAAGCCTGAGTGGAGTTAGGACAAGCTATGCCTCAAAGCCTTCCAACCAGATTAGAATAATGGGATTTGTAGTCCAAGAAATCTGAAAATCCTGTCCTTAGCTTTGGGTGCCAAAAAGGCATCTTGTGTTGGAAATACCAATGGACGCAACCCTATTGTGGGATTATTTCATAAATTGCAGTGGTGAATTCTTGTTAACCTATGATTTATAACTCAAATTCCTAGTTGTGAGTGGCAACTGTTAATTAGCAGCAATCCACTGATGTGATATTTGCAACTATACTTAAGTTAAATCCACAATATGATTCTGCCCAACATATCTCTTTCTCTACCAATTTTGGCTACAGCTATTCTCACATTTCCCCATCCCATGACCTTCATCAAGTCTAGTGGCCCCTCAGATCTGCAGAAGAAAATCTGCAGGCTTAAATTTTCTTCTCTGTGAATTTTTTCTCTTGTCCCTAACACCATCTCCAAGGAGCAGCCTGGACTAGAACTGCACAGCAGAGAGATAGAAGATATTGGTGCAGCCTTCACACAAATCACCCCCACAGCTTTTGCTGCTTCAAAACTGTCAGGGCTGCTGAGGATAGAGTTTCACTCATAACATGGTGTTTGCCCTCCCATATAGAACCTTTATGAGAAATCAAGCAGCCATAAGGCATGTCAAAGTTTTAAAGCCCATTTTAACTGAGTCATGGTCAACTATATCCACTCCTCATTTGAATCTGGGTTCATTCATGCCCTATGAAAAGAAGAGGAACACTGGTGATTTTCAGGAGATGGATGAAGTTTAAGAACTTTCTAGTCAGTGGGGACAAGGCAGCTATGGAGCTCCTCTGTTTTTTAAAGTCCACACAATAGCATGAGACTCTGAGATTTTGTGTCACTGCAAACAGCAGTTTGCTACCATTACCATGTTGTTCCAGTAGTGATGAACCATTCTTGGTGGAATAATTAACCCCAGCACTAATGTTAATCACTATAGCTTCCATATTTTGCCCCATTTTATGAACTACTCATTATGAATTCATTCTCTACTTTGTTGTTCTTTATATACTGCTTCTTTATAAATCCCAGTGCTCCATGGAATTAAATGCTGTCTGTTGGACTAAAAAGGAAAAATCAGGTGAGAGTAGAGTAGAGTAATTTAAGAAGGGTCCAGCTGGGAAAGAATTCCAAGCTTTGATAATAACTGCACAGACTGTCCTGAAAGTGAAGCTGATTAACCACAGTCATCCTTCCTCTTTCTTTCCTTCCCTCTCACCACCCACCCACCCACAGCTTGAGAATGTGAAACTGACACTCTGTGGTACTTTCCTAGTAGCCAACTCATACATTTGTTGCTGGTGGTTTCACACGTTCGCAAAGTAGGAAATGTACTTTGCCACCTCAGCTTTTCAGAAAGGGCAGGACATGCTAGCTTTTCCAGGAAAAGAACTATTGCTTAAAAGGTGTGGTAACAAGTTATCATTAAAGAAGCAGATCTTTCATTATAACCTCAGGAAGTCAGTAAGTAAGCATAAATCACAACCGGTGAGACTTGCATACCTGAGTAATTATGCTACTGGCTGCCCTTTGCCATTTCATATGGGCTGCAGCAACATTGGTGAGGAAGTGTGGGTGGGATTGTAGCAGGAAAACTAGGAGAAAGGTGCTTGCAGCTGGGAGAATTAAGGGACCTAGGGAGGTGAGGGTCAATCACACAGAGAAGATAGTTCAGCAAAATGAAGGAAAGGAAGTCAGATTGTCAACTTCTTCTTCTTCTTGTGTCATATCCGATTATGAATATTGGTGATCATCACGGTGATCAGCCATGAAGATTGTCCTAAAAATATAATGCAGTGACCTTCCATTTGACTTCTGCAATGCAGCATGACACACAGATCCACTTCCATGAGTCATTTTCTGGTCCAGAGTCCTTTTGGCATGCAAAGTCCTACTCAGACCCAGGCTAGTATTGATGAAGCTGCTGCCCTCCATCAAGATGGATTCAAGTGGGATTTAATCCACTTGGGGACATTCACCCTGCCCTGTGGATTTTGCCATCCAAGGCCATTAGTCCTCAGAGCTGTCAAGGTTAGTTAACTGCCACCTTATGATTGGCACTGAGTTGATGGCAGTATGATCTACTCTATTACCATAGCAGGATAAATTAAGTTACATTTTCTTAAAGTAAAAAAAAAAAGAAGGTCCAGGCACTAGCCTGGAACAGGTCATAGAACAGGAAAGAGAACATGAAAACAGGTGGTGGTGGTGGACAGACTTCCATTTTCTGCTTGACAGCATTGCATCCCTCTCAGGTGTATACCACCTGTAAGGGACAGTGATGAAGGTCCTTCCCCCCACCCCTATATCTCATAATCTCCAGTAAAGCAGCATGTGAGTATGTGTGCTAGTTATGTGTCCCTTCTATCCCTCTGGGCATGTATATGCCATCCTTCAATTACAAAACAAAATTCAAGTCAGCACACAGATACAAACATCTGTTATGACATTGCAAAATTAAAAATATACTGAAAATGGAGGGGTGGTGGTGAGAATAGCCTTACAAAATACTATCATGAAAATGTTTAACACCATGTCATGGAAGGTGATGCTAAACAACACAGCATGTCTGTTGTGTATGAAACAATGTTGCTTTAAGATTGTATGCATGTAACCTGACAAGATTACAATGTAACCCAGCTGTTTAAGGAACGCAAGCAAGCCGCCCATAGAGGGCAGCTGCGAGCATTCAGCTCACATGGTTCACATTCCCCAAATCACCGGCAGCCGCGGGAATCTTTCCCGCGCGAGGATCACCTGGAGAAGATGGGCATGACCCAGAGTGACGTCACGCCGGTAGCGGCCAATGAGCTACCGTGCAACCATATTCAAATGTGTTTACTGCAGTATATAATGAGATTACCTCCGCCATTACCACGTTCATTCTGATCATCATGAAATAAACCTGCGTTTAGCCCTCACTGCGGCTCCTTCTTTGTCTTCCGTGCAAGACACTAAAATGTCCCATTCAGTGATTACAATCACCTATGTAGGGACTTCTGTCTTAAGCACCATCACCCAAAATGTGGGAGGGGGTGGCAGAAAGATTGATTCCTATCTGAGGAATATCCTCCCAAGGGACCTTCATTTGCTATACTCACTTATCCACTAGACATAGATGTTTTAGGAGCTTTTAATTCTTGATTTTATTTTTCCTTGCAAAATTGGCTTTTATTACTGTAATGTTTATTACTGGTTCTCAGCATTCTATTATTTTAATGGTTTGATCCTGACATGTCTGCTTGGTTTTGGCTGGGATGTTCTTGTCTCTCTTGGGTTTAAATCTTTGCAAAGCACCCCAAGGGCATTTGTCAATTGAGCAACATACACATTTGATAAACAACAGTAGGTGTACACAAAGAAAAAGACACAGGTGTGCTGCATTAACATGGCACTATGCAAATGAATTTTAGTAACATAAAGAAAGCACCTCATACAAAACAAATTCATTCCCACCTTATATTACCAGTGCCAAACATGGACACTTACAACAAAACATAAACAAAACATAAACCCGCCCCCGAGCCTCTCTCACTCGGGAGGGCTGAAAAGCCACCGCTGACGCTGCCACACTAGAGGGTTGCCTCTCGCCCACCCAGAGCCTCTCCATCGCCTGGGATGGAGTACATGTGTGCCTGCTTGCCGCCACCGCCACCCACGAGCCTCTCTTGCTCGGGAGGGCTGAAAAGCCACTGTTGATGCGGCCACACCAGAGGGTCACCTCCAGCCCACCCAAAGCCTCTCCATCGCCTGGGATGGAGTGCACATGTGTCTACTCACCGCCGCTCCCACCCCCGAGCCTCTCTCGCTTGGGAGGGCTGTAAAGCCACCGCTAACACCACCAAACCAGAGGGTTATCTCCTGCCCACCCAGAGTCTCTCCATCGCCCAGGATGGAGTGCACATGTGCCTGCTCGGTGCCACCGCCACCCACGAGCCTCTCTTGCTTGGGAGGGCTGAAAAGCCACCGCTGACACGGCCACACCAGAGGGTCACCTCCAGCCCACCTAGAGCATCTCCATCGCCTGGGATGGAGTGCACATGTGCCTGCTCACCGCTGCCCCCACCTCCTGAGACTCTCTTGCTTGGGAGGGCTGAAAAGCCGCCGCTGACGCCGCTACACCAGAGGGTCACCTCCCACCTGCCCGGAGCCTCTCCATTGCCAGGGGAGGCATACCTTGAGCTTTGTCTGGTCTTGGTCTTTCGAGGTTAGCCCTTCGGACTGTAATACTATTGTATTTAATGATAGTCTGTTTGTAACTGTACTTCCTTATTTATTGTATTTATAGAATTTTGTGGTATTATTATTACTGTTATTTTGTCTTTGTATTTGTTTGATCATTTTGTGAACCGCTTTGTTTGTCCGCAGACATAGAAAAGCGGTATATAAGCACATTAAATAAATAAATAAAAAGTGGCTGCTGCGTGTTCCTTCTGAGGTTTTGGATAGCTTCCGCTGCTTCCCAAGGCGGCGGGAGGCTTGTCGGAGTACAGTCGCTCCATTTTCAAATTGTTTGGCTGCTTCCCTGCTTTGTCCCAGCAGCTAATCCCCGGTGCTTGGATACTTCCTGGTTCAGTGTCAGGAAACCAGGTGCTGACATCAGTACCACATGCCAATGGATGTCTCCAAGCACCGGGGATTAGCTGCTGGGACAAAGCGGGGAAGCAGTGGAAAAATTTAAAAATGGAGCGATTGTACTTCAACAAGCCTCCCACTGCCCTGGGAAGTGGCAGAGGCTGTCCAAAACCCCAGAAGGAACGCACTATTGGTATTGCTGCACGGCAGTGGTAAGTGACGCATTGTGACTTCTGGTGATGAGGGGCAGTGGGGGAAAAATCGAGGTGGTCCTAGAGGTGGCCGGATAGCCACCGTGGGCAGATTAATGAGATGCATGGGCCATATTAGACCCATGGGCCGGGGGTTGGAAATCCCTGCACTACACCATACTTGTTCAGGTCACACATACACTCCTGAAAAAGTTGCTACAGACACTTGAAGATCTAATAAACCTCTTCTGAGAGGATGATCCAGTTTGTGGGATACAGCTGGAAAGTGTTGTGTTTCAGATGCACAGATTAATCATTCAGGGTAGAAAAAACAGATGGACAGGGATATGGAGAGTATGGAAGAACATCACTGCTCTTTTGGGGCTGGATGTGACAATGTTTAAGAGTCTCAGAATCCTTCAGCAATCTGGGAAAATAATAATTCTGAACTTTGCATTTTTCTTTTATACAAGCACACTGAAACAGGAAATGGAAAGCTATGCAGAGATGTATGCACAACAGTAAGGTCTCCCTTGCTCAAAAGCCACTAGTGTCTGCCTCTAGGAGGTGGCGCTCATCTCTGTTTACAGCCAAAGAACCAGCACTGTCTGCATCTGCAGATGTTTCCGTGATCATGTGGAAGAAATTATTAGACACTGGAGCACATGGAACGCTGCTACCTATTTATCTACTTGCAATTTCTTGCTAGGTTGGCAAGAGCTGGGACAGACGATGGGCACTCACATGGGTCTTGAACTGCTGACCTTCTGATTGTGAAGCTCAGCGTCTTAACCACTAGGCCACCACAGCACTTATGAGTAAAACAGTAGATGATGTAATAAGTAATTACTTCAAAGTATCTGAAAGGAATCAAATTTAGCTTTTATAGAACTGCTCAACTGTAAAGGGGGAGGGTTTTTTGTAAACATTAGAAATTGTACATGTATCGATTTAGGATGAGCTGTAAAGGGCTTGAACTGCTTCAAAATATCATACAATTCATTCATTCATTCGTTTAGTATAATGAACTTTAGTTGATATACACAGTAAGCACACATTGTCCATCTCAAGTTCCTAGCTAGAGTTCCATGTCTAGGTTTGAAAGTCATTGAAGGGTTTCATCTATGGCACTATGCAAGTACTCCAATGTGCCTCCAAACACGCATAAAGGACACCTAAATATGTGTTCCATGCTTTGGTCTTCTTCACAATCACACATTCAAACATACCCATATTGCCTGGTTTTTGAAGCTCAAATGTTTGAATTTAATTGATACTTCAAACTAGACCCCTTGCTTTAGCAGGATTTCCACAAGTGAGGACTCGTGTTCCCATTTAACAGTCAATTCACTAGATCTACTCTTGTGGAGACCAGAATTGGATTTAAGATAGAAATAATTTGTGATATACTGCAAATCACTCAGAGAACTGGCAGGAGAGTATAATCTACCTTTTGACTATCTCTGATTCCTGGCCTCAAAACCTTTCAAGGTTGTTTGTGTTTTCCTAGCTATAGCTTTAAGTAGGTCAGAGGAATTAAAGCAACCTTAGTTGGTTAACCAAACAGGTTTAACTTAATATGACTTGGATTAAAGGTTTCCCTTGCTCGAAAGCCAGTCGTATCCGACTCTAGGGTGCAGTGCTCATCTCTGTTTCTAAGCCGAAGAGCCAGCGCTGTCTGCTTCTGCAGACATTTCCGTGGTCATGTGGCAGGCATGACTAGACACCGGAGCGCACGGAACGCTGTTACCTTCTCACCGAAGTGGTCCCTATTTATCTACTTGCAATTTCTTGCTTTCGAACTGCTAGGTTGGCAGGAGCTGGGATGAAGACGGGAGCTCATTTCCGTCCTGCAGTACTCGGGAATTGAACTGCTGACCTTCCGCTTCCCAGTCAGCGTCTTAGCGACTTGAGCCACTGCAGTATTCATGACTTGGATTAGTTCTGCATATAATTGTACACTGTTACACCTGACATTTTAAATGTACTGTATTAGATGATGCTAGTGTGTCAGAGAAGGCTCCACTGTAGGAGAGTTTTATTTAATTATTATAAATATTTTTTTAAAAAATTAAAATTGGGTAAAAGATCTTATTAAACACAATTTTAGTTGATCCAAAGTCTTGCAGCTCACCAATCTGACCAATTAAATCAATAAGGTTGCATTAATCTGAATGTTACATCATCCTGCCTTCTGAAGTGTGGTTGGCTTTGCTGTTCCACCTAGCACCTTAGTTTAGGCCACATAGGGCTGCAATCTTTGGCATATTTATCTATAAATAAGTCTCATCAGTCTCAGGCTTGTCTTTGCATTAATATGTATGGAACTATATATCATTTCAAAAAATTAACATATCTTTCTTCAGCTATGACAGGCTGAAGCACAATGCAACTGGACTCAAAAGACTGTATCAGGAAAGCATATATAAATGCTTGTATACAAATGCCAGAAGCCTCCGGAACAAAATAGGGGAGCTGGAAAACTTAGCAATAGATAAGAATATTGATATTATTGGTATCACTGAAACCTGGTGGACGGATGATAACCAATGGGATACAGTTATCCCAGGCTACAAACTGTACAGGAAGGATAGGAAGGGGCAAACGGGAGGTGGTGTAGCCTTATATGTCAAAGAAGTGATAAAATCGTATGAATTGGAATATCTAGGTGATTTGGAGTCACCATTAGAAGCTCTGTGGGCAAGAGTACCAGGCCACAAGGATGGTCTAACAGTAGGCATATACTATCGGCCTCCGACCCAAACTCTTGAGGGAGACTGGCAGTTGGAGAATGTTGTAAAGGAGGCATCCAAGAAGGGAAGCCTGGTTATAATGGGGGACTTCAATTACCCTCACATAGACTGGGTGAACTGTTGTTCAGCACATGATAAAGAGATAAAGTTCCTAGATATGCTAAATGATTGTTCCCTGGGACAGATGGTTGAAGACCCAACTAGAGGTACAAGAATCCTTGACTTGATCCTGAGTAATAGGATCTGGTGCAAGATGTTAATGTGACTGATCCAATAGGGAACAGTGACCACAACTCAATTATGTTTAACTTGATCATAGACCACAAGTCACTGATAAAATCTAACACAGAGACCTTAAATTTTCAAAAAGGAAATTTCCCAAAGATGAGGAAACTAGTAAAAAAGAAGCTGAAAGGGAAAATTGAGAGAGTCCAAACACTCCAAGAGGCATGGAGGCTGTTTACAAAAACAATAACAGAGGCCCAATTGGAATGCATACCCAAAAGGAAAAAGGGCACTACCAGGTCCAAGAGGACTCCAATGTGGCTTACAGGAGCTGTTCGGGAAGTGATCAAGAGCAAGAAAAGCTCATTTAGAAGATGGAAAGCTTGTCCGAATGAGGACAGCAGGCAGAAACATAAATTCTGGCAGAACAAATGCAAGGCAACAATCAGGAAAGCAAAGCAAGACTTTGAGGAGCGTATAGCTAAAAATACTCAGAGAAATAACAAAGACTTCTTTAAGTACATTAGAGGTAAGAACCCAACTAGGAAGGCCATTGGACCATTAGATGACAATGGAAGGCAAGGGGTTATTAAAGAGGAAACAGAGATTGCAGAGAGACTCAATGAATTCTTTGCTTCAGTATTCACTGAAGAAGACAGAGATCACATGCCCAAAACAGAGCCTATCTTCATAGGGAGGGAAACCGAAGAATTAAACCAGATATAAATAACCAGGGAGGAGGTCCTTGCATGTCTTGTTAAACTAAACACCAACAAATCACCAGGACCAGATGGCATCCATCCACGAGTTCTCAGGGAACTTAAAGATGAAATTGCTGATCTCCTAGCCAAAATATATAATCTTTCCCTCAAATCAGACTTTGTGCCTGATGACTGGAAGGTAGCAAATGTAACACCAATTTTCAAAAAAGGATCCAGGGGTGATCCAGGAAATTACCGACCTGTCAGTTTGACATGTGTCCCAGGTAAAGTTATGGAAACCATCCTAAAAGATAGAATTAATAGGCACATAGAAGAGGAGGCGCTGCTAAAGGACAGCCACATGGCTTTTACAAGGGCAAATCATGCCTCACTAATCTGTTGGAATTTTTTGAGAGTGTCAACAAGCATGTGGATAAGGGGGATCCAGTTGACATTGTTTATCTGGACTTTCAGAAGGCTTTTGACAAGGTCCCACACCAAAGGCTCTTGAATAAATTTACCAGTCATGGAATAAAGGGACAGGTCTTGTCCTGGATCAGCAACTGGCTAAGGGACAGGAAACAGAGGGTAGCACTAAATGGACACTTCTCCAAGTGGAGGGAAGTAAAGAGTGGGGTCCCCCAAGGTTCAGTACTGGGACCCCTGCTTTTCAACCTCTTCATAAATGATCTAGAGGTAGGAGTAAATAGCAAGGTAGCCAAATTTGCTGACGACACTAAATTATACAGGGTAGTGAAAACTGTGAGAGATTATGAGGAGCTCCAGAGGGATCTCTTGACACTGGGGGAGTGGGCAAAACAGTGGCAAATGAGCTTCAACATTAGTAAGTGCAGAGTGATGCATGTTGGGGCAAAGAACCCCAATTACATTTATAAACTGATGGGGTCTGAACTCTCTGCGACAAACCCGGAAAGGGACCTTGGTGTTCTGGTGGACAACTCAATGAAGGTGTCAACCCAGTGTGCCTCAGCAGTGAAAAAAGCAAACTCAATGCTAGGGATCATTAGGAAGGGTATAGAAAATAAGTCAGCAAGTGTCATTTTGCCTCTTTATAAATCTATGGTGAGGCCCCATCTGGAATACTGTGTACAGTTCTGGTCGCCATACCTCCAGAAGGATATTATGGAGCTGGAAAAAGTGCAGAGGAGGGCAACCAGAATGATTAGGGGACTGGAACACCTTCCTTACCGTCTGAGGCTGCAACGGTTGGGCCTCTTCACTCTTGAACGACGATGTCTAAGAGGTGACCTGATTGAAGTTTATAAAATCATGCACGGTGTGGACAAAGTAGATAAGGAAAAACTGTTTTCCCTATCGCATAACACTAGAACTAGGGGACACTCCATGAAACTTTTGGGTACTAGTTCTCAAACAAATAAGAGAAAGTACTTTTTCACCCAGAGGATTACTGGTCTATGGAACTCCCTGCCAGAAGAAGTGGTGACAGCTGTCAGTCTTGACAGCTTTAAGAAAGGATTAGACAAGTTCATGGAGGACAAGAGTATCAATGGCTATAATTATGGATACTTAAGGCCAACCTCCGGGTTGGAGAGATAGGCAGGATATCTCTCAATGCCATTTCCAGGGAATCCTAAGCAGGTGAAGGCATCTGCTTGGGAATACCCTGAAGGAAATGGTGAGCCACTGTGTGAGACAGAATGCTGGACTGGATGGGCCATGGCCCGTTCCAACAAGGCTGTTCTTATGTTCTTATGAGAGAATTGTACTGGAAAAGGAAACAATAGTAGTTTTAAAGCTGTAATGTTCCAGAAATTATGATTTTAATATATTATACTCAGTAATAATCACTACAATTAGTAGCTCAATATACCATATTATAAATAATATAGAAATACAACAACTAGTATTTTGAATGTTCAGAATTCTAGTGTGCAGACAATGAAAGCGCGGCGCCAAAATGGCCGCCGCGCTCTTTGCGGGCCCCCACCCCACCCGGACTCAGACATCCGGGTGAGTTAGGGGGTGTGGCCACCCCTCTATATAAGGGGAGGCCACGAGGCAGCCGAGAAGTTTTCTCCGTCGCTGCTTGTTCCCCCTTGGTCCTTCCCGGCTGGGAAGGAAGGATTTGGCACGGAGCCTTTGGCTTGCGGGCTCCTCTGTGCCTTTTCTCTGCTCTTCGATCCCTGGAAAGGGATCCTGCTCCTTCGATATGCCTCCCAAACGAAGGGCCTCGGCGACGAAGCCGCGGCCCGCGGGGAGAACTTTTGGCCCTGCGCAGCGTGGGGGCCAGCCCTTGGGTTGGAGGACCAGGGCTGCACCCACGCGCCAGGACTCGGCCCCCACCGATACCGGTGAGGCGATGCAGGCTGCTTGGCCCTCAGCCGGTCAGCCTTCAGCTGGCCCTTCCGGGGCTTCAGCCCTTGGCCCGCAGATACCGGCCATGGGTCCAGGCAGTGGGGGTGGGTCCGGTGCTGGTGCGCAGCACGTTCCACCTCTGGCCCCTCATGGGCCGGAGTTTTGGGCATGGCCCTATTCGGGCCCGGGCTCTCATGTCGGGGTTCCTGGTCCAATGCCTGGTGGGCTGTCCGGCCCACCCAGCCCACTCTATACTGGGGGATCTGTGGCAGTAGATGCATTGCTAATGCATTTAGCGGTGCTCGAGGCGTCCTTAGGGATGGCACACAACCCCGTGCCTGGTGGCCCTTCATTTGCTGCGGGGGCACCTTTGGGTCCTCTGCCTGCCTCAATGGCCGCCACACTGCAGCAAGCGGCTAGCCGGGTTGAGCTGCTGGAGACGCTCCGGCCTACCCCGGCCGGTGTCTTGCAGCTCCCGGTTCGGCCAGAGATACAGCAGGATTGTGGTCAGGTGCGGCCCTAGAGCTCGATTCCGGTCGTGAGCTCCGACGCCCGCCGTGGGCCGGAACCCCCAGTGGGGGCAGCTCATGGGGGTGCAACTAGTGAGTATCAGGTTCAAGTTAATGCACCCACATCACAGTCCACTTCCAATGGTGGGGTTCAGTGGCCATGGCCTCGTAATGTCGAGGCGAGTGGGCATCAGTTGCAACCTTATCCCAGTGCCCCTTGGTTCCATACTGGTGCAATGTTGGGGGTGGGGGTTTCCGCCCCCGGGCTAGTGCCGGGCATCGCAGGGACTATCCAGGTTCCGCTGCGTATGCCCCGGGTACCTAACGTGCCGGTGACGGCTTTGCCGACGGCTGGTTATTCGTTGCCCCTTGGTGATCATTTGTCCCAGGTCACGAGGATATATTCTCCCTATTGAACCGTGAGCCCACTAAGGAGGAGAGAGAGGGACAGGATGACAAAGACAAATAACTGTCCCGCCGTCGTAAGCCACCACGCACCTGGGCCAACTGGTTGCCCGCATATCTTATTTATATGGTGGTGTATCTCAGGGCCCGGCCAGACCTGGCCATTCCTATGGTCCAATATTTGGACAATATTTACAGGGCGATGGTGGATTTTCCTGGCCCATCGTGGTTGGCTTATGATGAGGAATTCAGAATGAGGGTGCCATTGCACCCGGAGATGAGATGGGATGAGCCCTGTCAGAAATTGTGGCTATTGTACATGACCCCCACGTGTCTGGCGCCTGGGGATAGGTACCATCGTGGCCATGCCGTTCAGTGAGCTGCTCCAACGCAGGCTTCCCGCCAGCTGGCGGGGCAGGGGGTTCCAGCCCGCTTGCTGTGTTGGAGCTTCTTGGCCAGCGGTGTGTGCAATAAGCGGCAGTGCCGATACAAACATGAGTGTCCCTCTTGCGCTGGCCCCCACGCCGCCACCGCGTGTCCGCGGGCCGGCGGGTCACGGGGCAGAGGTAGAGGTGGACAGGGAGCGGGCAGAGCGGCTGCTGAGGGAGCTAGCCAGGCAAAAGGCCCCCTCCCCAGTTAATGTGTATATGTTGGAGCGATGGCTCTCAACTTATCCACGGAGAGAGGATGCAAAGTACCTCCTTGAGGGTTTCCAGTGGGGCTTCCGAATCCCATTCAAAGGAGTGCGGGGACCCCAAGATGCACCCAATTTACTGTCCCTGAAGGGTAAAGAGGAGGTGGCTGCCCTGAGTATTGCTAAGGAGGTTGGGGCCAAGAGGGTGGCAGGCCCCTTTTCTGTGCCACCCTTTCCCAACCTGAAGGTCTCCCCTCTGGGGTTGGTACCCAAGAAGGCCCCGGGGGAATTTCGTTTAATCCACCATTTATCGTACCCGGCGGGTTATTCTGTCAATGATGCTATCCCTGATGACCTTTGTTCGGTCAGGTATACGTCCTTTGACCAAGCCCTACGGATGGTGCGCTCTTGTGGTCCGGGTGCCCTCCTGGCAAAATGTGACATCAAATCAGCATTCCGATTGTTGCCAGTGCACCCTGAGGACTTTGAGCTATTGGGTTTTAGATTCCAAGGGAAGTTCTATGTAGATAAGGCCATGCCTTTTGGCTGCTCTATATCCTGTTCAGCATTTGAACGTTTTAGCACCTTCCTTCAGTGGGCCTTTGTTCGCAGGTCCGGGTCTCGGTCTGTAGCCCATTACCTCGATGACTTTTTGTTCGGGGGTGAACGGGGCTTGGACACGTGCACGCGTCTCCTCACCACATTTCAGACGCTAATGCAGGAACTGGGTGTCCCTTTAGCGCCCGAAAAGACCGAGGGCCCATCCACTACCCTCACATTTCTGGGTATCGAAATCGACACGGTCGCACAGGCATCCCGGTTACCCATTGACAAGGTTACCCGGATCTCTGCGATGATTTTGGCCTTGCTGGCCAAACGTAAGGTGTCACTTAGAGAGCTTCAGGTACTGCATGGCCATCTTAACTTTGCCTGCCGGGTGGTTACGCCTGGCAGGGCATTTGCTCGGCGCCTGTGCGATGCCATGTCTGGCTTGACAAGGCGCCATCATAGGGTCCGACTAACCAGGGGCATGCGGGCTGACCTTTTGGTTTGGCTCTCATTCCTGCGGGACTTCAACGGGGTATCCTTTTGGAGGTCCGACCTTTTAGTTTCACCTAGGTTTCAAGTGCAGTCGGATGCCTCCGGCTCCCTGGGATATGGGATTTACTTCCGGGGAGGTGGGCTTATGGCCAATGGCCTCCAGAATGGCGGGGCACAGATCGCCTCCGTGATCTTACATTCCTTGAGTTTTTTCCCAATCCTGGGAGCTTTGATGCTATGGGGCAAGGAGTGGGCCGACTCAGTGGTCCATTTTTGGTGTGACAATGCTGCAGTACTGCACATTGTCAATGCTCAGACATCTAAATCACCCAGGGTGATGGCTTTAGTTCGCCAATTCGTGTTACGTAGCCTACGCCTTAATGTGCTTTTCAGGGCCAGACATGTTCCAGGCATTGATAATGATATTGCTGATGCTTTATCCCGCCTGCAGATCCCCCAGTTCCGCGCCTTGGCTCTGGACGCAGAGGAATTCCCCTCGCCACTTCCGGCCGAGATTTGGACATTTGGCAAGGAGAGGTGAACCGGGCGATTGGCATGTCCTTGGCGCCCCGCACGCGTAAGGCGTATCATCATGCTTTCATTCAATTTAATAGCTTTCGTGTGCAACTTCAGTTGCCAGAGGTGTGGCCCATTCCAGTGGAACAGGTTTTACAATTCATGGTTCATTTACACAGTCAGGGCCTCGCTCCCCGCACTATAGCATCAAGGCTGTCAGCATTGGCATTTGTTGCCAAGGTGGGGGGTTTTGCTGACAGCATGAACGATTTTCACATACGGCATGTTTTGGAGGGGTGGACACGGGAACGGCACCCAATTTCCCCACGGGTACTCACACACCTTGCACGAGGCTGGCCTAACCTATGTTTTAACAGGTATGAGGCAGCTCTTTTTCATGTGGCTACCATGGTGGCCTTCTTTGGAGCGCTCCGCATCAGTGAGTTGGTACTACTGTCTAAGGCGGATGCGACTCGTAGGGCACTGGAACACGACGATGTCTATGTTTCTAATGAGTGGGCTCAGTTGAGGATACGGTCCTCAAAAGTTGATCAGCACGGCGTAGGCAGTGGAGTTAGACTGCTACGATGTTCCATTGCAGACATCTGTCCGGTTGGTGCCCTACAGGAGTTCTTGGCAGTGCGTGGCACGCACCCTGGCCCGTTTTTCTGGCACCAGGATGGGTCTCCCCTTACTAAGTTTCAATTTTGGAAGGTGACAGGTATGGCACTTTCCAGTGTTGGCCTCCCTGGGGCTCGTTACGGCTCCCATTCATTTAGAATAGGTGCTGCTTCAACTGCAGCTGCATTTGGGTACTCTGAGGCTGATATACGCCGTATGGGAAGATGGGGATCTATGCGTTTTGCATTGTATGTTCGTCCTCTTCAGACATGAGTACCATTTAAGTCACTGTTCTCTTTTTTCTCTTACAGACCCTGTGTGTCCCCGCACACCGGTGGCAGTATGGCTGGTGGGCCACAGTTACGTGCACTGGGCAGCTCAGTATGCTGCGGCGACAGAGTGGGGACCCCAGCTTGGACTGCGTGCGGCTGCATGCATACGTTGGTACGGTAAGCGTGGAATGAGATGGCGGGAACTGTTGCCATTCCTTTTCTCCATTAGGGATGCTGAACCGCCTGATGTCCTTGTACTGCACCTCGGGGGCAATGACCTAGGCCAGGTCACTGGCCTTTCTTTAAAATTCGCGATTTGCAGAGACCTAGCTTATTTGCACTATGTGTGGCCGTTCACCAGGCTGCTATGGTCGGACATCATACCACGGCACGCTTACAGGGGAGGTATTGACCTCTGTGCCCTTGACCGCGCTCGTCGCTTGGTGAACAGGGCAGTTGCCCGGTTCGTGACAGACAAGGGTTTGGGGATGGTCGTCCGATACCCCACCATTAGTTTACAAAATTACGATCTGTATGCAGGGGATGGGGTCCACCTGTCGGATAGAGGTATGAACCTCTTTTTGGAAGATTTGCAAGCAGGCCTGTTGACCGAGCTGACGGTCTGGGGGGGTGTGTGTGTGAGTCTTCATTGAAGCCTCCCCATGTGGCGGGTAGCACTGGTAAGGTAAAGATTTATGACCCATAGGTATCCGGCAGGTTCGCAATCGACTGGCCAACACTTAGACAGGTACAGGTGTAATAACGTTGACCGGTCAACGACGAACCAGGCAAGGGGTGATGGCAGGAGCTTTTCAGCATGCATCACCCCGTGATTTGACGGATACACGTCAGAGGGTGGGGTCAGTAGATAGTTTATTGACTACGGTCAACAATTTGTTTGTGTCAACAAACAAATTGATACAAAATGGATACATTGTAGCCAATTGCCGTTGGCAATTTTGGGAGGAACCTTACCAGTGTTACTGCGGCCTGCTTGCCTTAAAGAATTATAATTGGATGAGTACCAATTGAAAGTTATAATTCGGACTAGGGCATTATTCAATAAAAGTGGCCCAATGCCTTTATCCATATACCGGTGTCTGAGTCTTTCTTTGGGGGGTGCACCTGCAAAGGAATTTTTCAAGTAACAAAACAAAAAGAAATTCTACATATCTTTTAATCTATCCTTGTATGAGAAAGAGGTCTATTTGTGCTGCAGTGATAAATTAATAAAAATATTCACAAATAATTGGTAAGTGTATATACATCCTACTGATAGCAATGAAAGACTTATAACACAACCCTATACACTTCCAGATAAGTGTGAGTTGTTTTTCAAATATAGGTTGTAATAATTTCGTACCAAAATCAGTATGACATTTAACTAACTGGCTTAAATGGAATGTGCTTGAAATTAAAGTTTAGCATGAATAACTAATCCCAACAGACTTGAAACTATTATTTTCTGACATAACCAGTAACCGCAGAAAGCACTGGATACTGTAGACAC
This sequence comes from Bradypodion ventrale, assembly GCA_035047345.1. NCBI lineage: Eukaryota > Metazoa > Chordata > Lepidosauria > Squamata > Chamaeleonidae > Bradypodion > Bradypodion ventrale. Next base: position 450,519,836 of record JAWDJE010000001.1, on the reverse strand, counting down.
AAAGTTGCTAGGCATATTTTCTCACTGGTAGTTAGTGCAACAGCATGGATACCTTCATTTCAGGAAACACTATTCCTGTGGATGATTTAAATCACAGCCCATTACACTTTTTGCCTTCAAGGGTACACTGCGTAAGAAACTGGATGGTATTTGGATGGAAGTGGAAGTAAAACATGCACTGCACGTGTGCAGAATGCATTTAGCGGCATTCTGCGCATGTGCAGGGCACAATTTTTTCCGGGTTTGGCGAGGGCGTTACGGGCCTGATGAAATGGCTTTTGGGGCTGGGTTTGGCCCACAGGCTGTAGGTTGAGAATGCCTGCTCTATCTCCTCCAATTGCAATGATTTAAATTTACATTTTGTTAGCTGTTTAGTAATCCTGAAATCCAAGCAGAGGTCATATCATAGGCACCTTAGGTGAGGGAACCTTTCTAAAAGGCAAACAAAAGGCCTTTATAAACTGCTGTTCTGAAACCTTAGCTAAGTGTAAGTCTAAATGATGAACTTCTTTTATGCCATTGACCACAGTATCTTATTGAACTGCTTGGCTGGCTTGGGAACACTATATTGCAGTAGTTCTGAATCGGATCCTTTGGGACAAGGATCCCTCAGGGTTCTATACCATCTTGTACTGTATATTATTTAACATTTATATGAAGCTGCTCAGAGATGTCATTCTAAGCTTTGGAATGAGATGTCACCAATATGCAGATGACAGCATATTGTCATCTAATGTTCCTGTCATCTAACACCAAGGGGGTAGTCAATACTCTTGATCACAGCTTGTCACAGCTTGAGTTCAATAATAGGTTAGATAATAGGTTGGATAAGTAAATAAGCATAAATTAAAATTTACAGGAGAGAGGTACTGTTGGTCAGTATTATTATTAAGTTTAAGTTTTATTTCTATCCCGCTTTCCTGACACAAGTGCCACTCAAAGCGGCTTACAACATATGTAAATACAATAAACAGAGCAAGATATACAATAGAATACAAAAGGCAATACACAATTAATACAATCAAAACATCAAATTATGCAAAAAATACAATACAGAATAAACAATATACAATACTGCATAATAGGAATACAATACATATAAGCATAATATCATACATAAGATTACAATTGCGGGGGGAAAAGTCACATAAAAAAAATAACACATACATTATAAAAATTACAGAATTAACCTCAACCACCCAGCAGCCACAAAGGTGCCCAATGGTTCAAAAGACCATAAGGGCAACTGTGTCGGCAGCAGTGGTTCCCACCTGTCACTCCCCTCGCGGAGAACGAGTCCCAGACAGGGCAGAAGTCAAAAGTCCTAAAATAAGCAACTTTGGTCCCCCGAGCGATGGTGTGGCTGCGGGGTGAGCGCAGGCCTCTCTGCGGCGGTGGCGGTGGCTTTTCACCCCTCCAGCCAGGCATGGCTCAGAGGGGGCGGCAGCAGCGGTGGATGCAGGTGGGCCCAATCCCCAAGTGATGGTGTGGCTGCAGGGTGAGTGTGGGCCTCTCTGCGTCAGCGGCAGTGGCAGCGGCTTTTCACCCCTCCAGCCAGGCATGGCTTGGAGGGGGCGGCGGCAGCGGCGGGCGCAGGTGGGCCCAATCCCCAAGTGATGGTGTGGCTGCGGGGTGAGCGTGGGCCTCTCTGCGGCAGCGGTGGCGGCTTTTCACCCCTCCAGCCGGGCATGGCTCGGAGGGGGCGGCGGCGGCAGTGGCAGGCGCAGGTGTGCCCAATCCCCGAATGCTGATGTGGCTGCGCGGTGAGCGCGGGCCTCTCTGTGGCAGCGGCGGCGGCGGCTTTTCACCCCTCCAGCCAGGCATGGCTTGGAGGGGGCGGCGGCAGCGGCGGGCGCAGGTGGGCCCAATCCCCGAGTGATGGTGTGACTGCGGGGTGAGCGCGTAGAAAGTGGGGTTCTGCAATTGAGATTCAACCTGTCATAGAAGGAGTTGTAACTCCTTCTGTCAGGTGAGGTTCATTCCTTGATTCTAAAGTAACCATGGACTCCCACTTGGCAGTAATGACAAGGAGTGTTTTTGCTCTACTTGGCTTATGACCTACTATGACCTTTTCTCTGTCACCATGAGTTGGAAACATACACAGGACATAAAGAAATTCCAACAATGATAAAAATGATATCATACAAGATACCTTTACTAAGAAAGATACAATTTTAATGCTGTCAAATGTTAGCTACTACTTTCACTTTATTATAATTTTCTTACTGTTACTTCAAATTACTTAAGACTGTTGTTCTTGGAAGTCTTTAGTCTTCACAGTCTAATTCACAAAGCCATACTTTCCTACTTGTCCTGATGTTATATGTGAATCTCACTTCAAGTCTCCGCTTTATCCACCTCACACATTCTTCTCAGACAACTCAACTCCAAGTTCTGACTCCCAGGTTAGCTAGAAAGTCTGTTACCGCTGTAGGGCTTTCTCGGTGGCAGCTCCAGCTCTTTGGAATACATTGCTGGGAGAAGCTGTGTTTGATTGACTCCTTAGGGACCTTTAAGAAACAATTGAAAACCTTTCTGTTTGAGGAGGCCTTTAGCAATAACGAACGTAACAGACAATGCATCATATTACCAGTCTCACTTAGGGTATCCATCGCCTGAACTCCCATTTATTAGCACAGTAAGTCATAGAAGTCTAAGCCCATTGAATCAGTCGAGATCTGGTGAGTCAGTTCCTCCATATGTTCTATTCATTCAACTGGAGCTATTCACTATTTACTATGGTATGCAATGGGATTTCAATCACTTGATTCAATTGCTGAAAAACTGAATCAACACATATGCAGCTCTGTTCCCACTGCATCCATGATGCCATCTAGCCATCTTGAGTTGAAAGCTGTCATAACTGCCAGGAGAGCTTGCTGCTAACTTCTTACTTATGGGAATTAAAAAATAACCAATTGATTTCTGTTGCTAATAGAGCAATCTGTCGAATCTTTTGAGACAAGAAAAGATTAAAGGAAAGGGAACGGGCCCCATGGCTATATGAAGATCACATTTATAAACAAAAGAATGGTGGAGAACAGAATTTTCTGACGTGCAGGCACAAGACTTTGGTTTCAAACCAGAAATTTTGGGCACTCCACAGAGTACTAACCACTGTGTGAAGACATCAGACTTTACATTGACCAAAACTTAAGCAGTTTAATTTTACAAACAAACATTGTTGCCACTTATGCATAATAATCCTCACTTAGGCTGTATTTGACTATTAAGGCTACCTACCTATCTTAGTATATGGTAGTGGGCCAGGATACCTAAGAGACTGCATCACCCTAAGAACATCTGCTCATCCAACCAGAGCGGACCGGAGAGGGTCCCTGATTGTTCCATCAACCAGAGGGACTAACCTCTCTGGCACAAGAAAAAGGGCCTTCTTTGTGTCTGCTCCAGCCCTTTGGAACCTCCTGCCAATAGATCTATGGTTGCAGACAGAGGTACTGCCCTTCAGGAAAGGACTTAAGACCTGGCTGGCGGGGCGGGTATGGGGCTTTGAGGGCAATGTGCTTCCTGCCCGCTGGCTCTTGCCATGAGATTCATCCTCTCTCTCCTGTATGGGGTGGGTGGGAGTTATAAGGGAGGGGGTTGTTTTTTTAAAAACTGTTTTTATTGTACGGGCTTTTGTCTGAGTGAGCGGCGAACAAAATTAAATTAAATTAAATTAAATTAAATTAAATTAAATTAAATTAAATTAGTATAGCAGATAGAATGATAGATTGAAAGAAGACCTGGGTTTGAATCCCTGCTTAAACATGAAAACACAGGGGGGGGGGGGGATGGTTGAGTGGGACTAGTAAAATCATCCTTAAATATCTTATCCAGGTTAAAACAGCTACAAGGGTTGCTAAGTCAGTTCTGACTTGACAGTGCATAGAATGCACCCATCAATGGTACACATATATGGATTCTAGAAATAACATTAATGCTGTCACTACTTGCCAAGGTCTTGTCTAGAAACACCAAAATGAGACAGTTGCATGCTGAGATGCTAGAAAGGACTTCATTCCTTCAGAATGACTAGGTTGCTTGGAGGGACTTCTACTGTACATATTTTTCAATGTTAAAAATACCATGCAATTAAAAAAAACTCACCACATTTAGGAGAGGGAGAAAGGCTCGGAATAGGCTTGGGCTGCAAATTTTCTCCTCAATATATTAGACTTCTATTTGTAGAGAGTTGTCTTCATTTTACAAGTAAGGAACATTCAAAAGAAGCACCCCTAACTTGTGCTTTGAAGTGATGTCCATTTGACCAACTCTCAGCTTATATGTTCTGTTTACTGCTTTAGTGTGAAATAAGCAGCAATTCCCTTACAAAATGTCCTCAAATTCAGCACAGTAAAATCACTTGCCCATCTGCAGAAACACATTTGTTTCCACAACACAAGCTACAAGCCTGAGAACAATTGTGGTACAATGGTTAGGGCAGGGGAGGGCAACTATGAATTCTCTGTGTGTGTGTGTGTGTGTGTGTGTGTGTGTGTGTGTGTGTGTGTGTGTGTGTGTGTGTGTGTGTGTGTGTGTGTGTTGTGTATGCATGACTTGTACTGTCAGAATGTAACCACCCCAATTACAATGTATTGCAGCTGTAAAGGAACGCGATTACTGGGACTGGAAGTACCAGGGGCTGAACTGAAACCCCTCTTTTCGCTAGGACGGGTGGGGGACCACTCCGCTAACTCCCCCTGGCACTGTAAATCAAGGTCTAAGCTTCTTGGGGATTCTGTATTTCTGGGATGCTCCCGGGGGATGTGTGTGGGATCGGGGCTCTTCCTTTCCGCCGCAAACTCCCGCAAAAGATTTCTGAGGATCGATTCCCTTTCCTCCCCCCTTAGTGGGGACTCCCTTTCCTCCCCCCTTGGTGGGGACCCATGTTCCCCTTTCCCTCCCCCTTGGGTTAAACGGGTGGGGGAGTACCCTAACGCTGATTCGTTGCTACTCTCGTCTTCGTCCTGCTTTCCGGGGACCCTCCGCCTGAGTTGATCTGCGTGCCGCCTCCACAGGAGGCCTGTATTGGTCTCCACGCGGTATGAGACGGGGCCGGTTTGTTCTATTACAATGCCGGGCACCCAGGCTGGTCCCCCGCTGGCGTAGTTCCTGCAATGCACGGGGGCGCCTACGCTAAAACTCTTTGAGGAATCCATCTCTACATTTCGCCCTTTGTCTTCCACTCTGGTGGGGTCTAGCCTGGAGATTACCGTAGCCAGCTTCCTGCGCATTAGTAACTCCGCGGGGGAGTATCCTGACGCTAGTGGGGTGACCCTGTACCTTAGCAAGAACTGACATAGTTGTCGGTCTAGATCTCCGGAGCCCATGCGCCGCAGCGCGTCTTTAGTGGTGCGCACGAGGCGCTCTACTTGGCCGTTGGTGGCCGGGTGGAAAGGGGCGGAGGTGATGTGCCGAATGGCGTTGAGGTCCATGAATTCCCTGAACTCGGCGGAGGTGAAACAGCTAGCGTTATCGCTGACGAGGGTGTCGGGTAAACCGAACGTGGAAAAGACCCTCCGTAACTGTTTAACTGTGGTGGCCGAGGAGGTGCTTGAGACTGGGATGACCTCCAACCACTTTGAGAACGCATCCACCACTAGGAGGAAAAGCGTTCCCCTGAACGGCCCTGCAAAGTCTATGTGTACCCGGGACCAGGGCCCCCTCGCTGCGTCCCACTCTCTATGTGGCAGACGAGCCTCTTCTGGCCTGGAGCTTTGGCACGCTTCGCAAGTGCCGACCATGTGCTCGATGTCGGCATCTAGCTGGGGCCACCAAAAGTAGCTACGGGCTAGTGCCTTAGAGCGGACGATTCCGGGGTGGCTGACGTGCAGCAGTTTAAGCACCCTCGGCCGGAGGGACGTGGGGATCACTACCCGCTGTCCCCACAAAAGGCAACCCCTCTCTAGGGACAATTCTAATTTCTTTTTGAAAAATGTGTCGAATTCCGCTGCTGGGGAAGACACGGGCCACCCTTTCTGTACCCAGGAGGAGACTGTGGCTAACGTTTTATCCTTGCCGGTCGCTTTGGCGATGTCGGCCGGTACTACTGGAGGGGCGTCTAGGACCTCTATCATTAAAACCTGGTGGTCTCCCTCTTCCTCGCCCACGTGGCAGCAATCCCGGGGAATGGGGGACCTCGACAGGGCATCCGCATGGCTGATCTCCTTTCCGGGCCGGTATACCAACGCGTGCTGATACGCGTTGAGAAAAATGGCCCACCTGAGCATTCTCGGGGACAGGATTTGGGGTGTGGGCTTATCTGCGGTGAAAATGCCTAGCAAGGGCTTGTGGTCAGTCACTATGGTGAAGGGGCGGCCATACACGAAATCATGAAATTTCTTGGTCCCCGCAATTATCGCTAGTGCTTCCCTGTCTGTCTGGGCGTAGTTTCTCTCCGCTTGGGACAAGGACCTAGAGTAAAACGCTATCGGGGCCTCCCTCCCGTTCTCCAGCACGTGGCATAACACCGCCCCCACCCCCACCGGGGATGCATCGCAAATCAGGACTACTGGGCGTTTGGGATTGAAGTGGGTCAGTACAGCATCTGATGCCAGGAGTCGCTTCAGGTCATTGAAAGCCTTCTCGTGGTCGTCGCCCCACTTCCATGCCTCGTCCTTTTTTAACAATTTGTGTAGCGGTTCCGCCACGGCTGCCTTCCGAGGAAGGAAGGAGTGGTAGAAGTTGAGCAGCCCAAGGAACGACTGCAGCTCGGGCTTGGAGGTGGGGCGAGGGGCCTTTTTGATGGCGGCCACCTTGGATTGGGATGGCCGTATTCCCTCGGGAGTAATGCGGAATCCTAGGAACTCGACCTCGGTTGCGAAGAAGACGCATTTGTCCTTCCGCAACCGCAACCCCGCCTTTTCGAATTTTTCTAGGACTCTTCCCAACCTTTCTGCCAATTCTGCCCGGCTCCCCCCCGTAATCAACACGTCATCAAAGTATGGCAACACCCCCTCTAGTCCCTTTAGGAGGCGTTCCACGAGTGATTGAAAAATCCCGGGCGCCGAATTCACGCCGAATTGGAGGCGCGATACTTGGAACGCCCCTTTGTGTGTGACTATGGTCTGCGCAGCAGCTGCGGCGGGGGTGACCGGGAGCTGCTGGTAGGCTTGGGCCAGGTCGAGTTTAGCAAAACACCTCCCCCCGTGCAACCTGGCCAACAAGTGGCTGACTACCGGCACCGGATACGCATTAGGGCGGATCGCCTTATTGATGGTGCACTTGTAATCAGCGCATATGCGGACCTCCCCGTTGGCCTTGAGTGCTGTTACAATTGGAGTTTCCCACTCCGCAGAGTCAACAGGAACAAGGATCCCCTGGCCCACCAACTTGTCCAACTCCGCCTCTATTTTGTCTTTTAGGGCGAAAGGCACCCTGCGCGGTTTAAGTCTGATTGGACGCACTCCAGGGTCCAGGTCGAAAGTCACTGGGGGGCCCTTGAACTTCCCGAGTCCTTTCTTAAAAACTTCGGGGTGCGCCTCACACACGCTCTGTATTGGATCAGTCCCGGCGGCGTGTATTCCCACGGCGTGCACCCCCCCGATGAACAACCCCAGGGGCTGAAACCATTGAGTCCCGAGGAGGCTGCATTTACCTCCTTTGAGGACGACTAGGGGAAGCGTTGCAGTGCGCTTTTTGAACTGGACCTGGAACTTCCCAACCCCCAGTACCGGGATGCGGTTCCCTTGCACGTCCTTTAGTGTGGCCCTCAACGCCTTGAGCTTGGGCCGCACGTGGGGGGGTATCTTTAGGAATTCTCCCTGGGAGATAATAGAGTAAGAAGAACCCGAGTCCACCTCCATCCTAACAGGGGCCCCTTGTATTACTACCTCGACGAAGTATCGGGGATGCTCCGTGGAAACGCTGAAAACCGGGGCGTCGTCCTCGCTGTCGTCGGAGATGCGTCCGACGCCGTCCCGCTTCCTCGTGGTCCGGGTGCCGTGGTCCTTGGGCCTCGTGGTGCGATCCTGCCTCGCCGAGCGGTCTGGGGAGCTCCTCTTGGCCTCGCGCCGCTTCCGGCAGACCTTGGCGATGTGCCCGCGCCGGCCGCAGTTGTGGCACTCGGCCTTGCGGAACGGGCATTTGGCGCGGGCGTGGGCGGCGCCGCAGCCGTCGCAGCGCCGGCCCTCCTTTTGGACCTTCCGGACATCGTCGTCGTCGTCGCCGTCCTCCGTGGTTGAGTCCGAGGCTCGCCGGGCCGCGCGCACCGAGCTCTCTGCTTTGGCGGTTTTCGGCCGCCAGTCCTGGAGCTCTTGCACGCCGGCCGCCGTGGCTTCCGCGGCCTGCGCTGTGTCGAGGACCGTTTGCCACGTGGGGGGCGGCTCCTGCTTCATCAGCGCGCGCTGAGTTTCGGTGTCCCTCAGGCCGCAGAGCAGGCAGTCGCGGAGGGTGACTTCTGGGGTCTCCCATTTGCAGGGGCCGGCGGCCAGCCGCAGGGCCGCGGCGAACTCGGCGACCGATTCCCCGGGCGCTTGGACTCGCCTCCAGAACGCGCTCCGAGCGGGGAACATCGCTATCGCGGGCCGGAGGTGGGCGCGCAACACAGCCAGAAGCTCTTTGGCTTTGTAGTCGCTCACCCTCCTCGGCGCGATCAGGTCCACCAGAGTCCTTTTTGTCTCGTGTCCGAGCATGCGGACGAAGATGGCCCTCTTCTTGTCCTCATCTGAGACTTCGAGCTCCACCAGCGCTCCGTTGAAGTCTATTGCAGCTGTAAAGGAACGCGAGCAAGCAGCCCATAGAGGGCAGCTGCGAGCGTTCAATCTCACATGGTTCACATTGCTCAATCACGGACAGCCGCGGGAAAACCTTCCCCGCATTCAGCAGCAGGAAACAAGAACTACTGAAGAGAGGCGTGCCTGGGCGAGGCCACGCAGGTAGCGGCCAATGAGCTACCATGCTACAAGATTCAAATGTATAACCCTACTGTATATAAAGAGATGTATCACCGCCATTACCTCATGCTCCACCAGATCCCCAAGCAATAAACCTGTGTTAAGCCAACCCTTCGGCTGTCCTGTTGTCTTTGGTCCCATACAGTAAAGTGTGTGTGTGTGTTTTGTGGGCTACAGCTCTCTTCAGGGCTAGCTGGCTCAAATATCTTGAGGATATCAGAGAATGAACAAAACAAAAATGTTGTAACACTTTGAATACTAACTCTTAAATTTTAATGTTATCTTTCATGGATCAAGTCCACTTTGTCTGGTGAAGTGGACTGGACCCAAGAAAGCTAACGTTAAAATTTAGCGGTTAGTCTTCAAAGCGCTACAATGTTTTTTGTTTGTTTTGTTTATTCTCTGATATGCTTGAAACACAGACTAACACAGCTACTATTCCAATAAAAAATATCCTGAGGAATTATGGGAGCTGCAGTCCAAAAATATCAGGAAAGCTGCAATGACAAATCTTGTGTTAGGTGACTGCACTGTAATGTGGGTGGTTCAGGTTGAAGGGACCACGGGACTCTGAAACTCATTACGTGACAGGTCAATCAGGCTGTCTCAGCCTAGCCTACCTCACAGGGTTGTTGTGAGAATAAAACAGGGAGGGGAATAACTATGGAAGGGTAGGGTATAAATAAATAATAAATAAATGCAGGCTAATCACTGACTGCCAACCTGACCTCTTCCCGTTCTCTGTCAACAATCACAGAATTCTTATGAGGATTAAAAGGTGAAGAGGTGAAAGGAAAGAATTATGCATGGTCTTGAAAGACACGTAGGACATTAATGCAAGGAATACAGAGGCCAGGATTTTTCAGCCGTCTCTATAAAGCCTATTCACTGCTCATGCTACCACCTCTCACCTCAGAAAGGAACATAGTCTGTCCAACAGTTCTAATAATCTTGTGATAAGATTCCGTATGAGTTTCATTCTGGGGATTTTACAGGCTCGGTAAGAGAGCCCCCCAAACCCCCACAAATTGCCACATTGACCTCTCTTGCTAAGTAGTTCAGACTCCGTTGTTGAAACATTGTTGAAAAAACCACAGTGGTTTTTTTTTTTTTAGTATGCTGAAGGAAGTATTTATGACACAACATTCCCCACCCCTCAGTGCTCTGCATGTGCAGAGGAGCACGTATTTGGATGGCTGCACTGTGTCTTTAATTACTGTGATTAGACATGGTAACAAACCTATTGTGCATGCTGTGATTATGAGGCCAGCCAAAGAAGCACGCATAATATTTCTGCAGAATGCATAACAGGGTGGCCCTGAGTAAAGTACTATATGCCACTTGCACCAATAAAGTTAAGAAAACTTGCAACATTAGTTTGAGGCAAATGTGGAGTTATGTGTCTGGCCCCTTGCTTTCTTCTTCCTTCCCTTTCCTTTTCTACATTATTCTATTCTTTCCTTCCTTTGTATAATCCTCACTCTTAACAGCAGATTAAGGCCTTCCTGTACAGAGGTACGGCAAGCAGGGCAGGTCTTAACTACTACTTTACTATGTTTTTAATCTGTGTTTTGTAAATAATATTACTGGGGCATTACATTACAGTGCCAGGCTTCTATTCCCAGGAACAGAACATGTGGGGGAAATGCTGGGAGAATCACGAATCTCTCAGTGGAGGACACAGAAGATTCCTTGAAGAACGTGAGGACCGTGAATCATTTCAGTATCATGTATTGGCCGATCCTTGTACAATTGAAGTGCTTCTGACATGAACAAATAGGAATCTCTATGTTTAATAAAAACTCAAGGGAAGAAGTAGCAAGCCCCCATCAAAAAGATTATTTGAACAGCAAGAACTATGATATGCAACACCTTTCAGGCTTCTGTTTCATTTCCGCTAAACTGAAATCCTTACAGTAGCTTGGAGAAAAATGCTTTTTCCAGAACAATGTATTGTTGTCCCTGCTGAAATGTAAAGAATTTAAGTTGTTTTGAGTGGGGAATTCAGACTATTAACTTTGCATAAACAAACAAACAAACAATCTGATCCTTACTTCCTAACCTACTGCTCTGGGTAGAACATCTTTTAACTGTTTGGGCAGGAAGGCTGGCTTGATGAGTGTCTGCATTTTCAAATTTACCACTTACACCACTGACCACTACTTCCTACAAGGGAGATCTGATGTGTCCACAAATGAACACATAAGCTCAACAGATATGAATAGAGAAGCATGAAGATGATTTTCACTGATCACTTGAGGGAACCAATAGCGGAAATTCCCCCAGTACCACGCCCACCTCCATACCCAATTGCATTGGACATGCCCACAGATTTGGCCCCACCCACAGAGGTGGTAGTAAAATTTCGAGCAAGGGAAATTTTCACTGCACCCAACCCATCTCCGTTTTGGAAAATGTCTGGCTTTCAGGTCCCAAGTTTTCTGATAAGGATAAACACAGTTGAACATTCTACTGTGTTTCTTTCGTGCAGGCTTTGTTGCTTCGGAGTATGCTGGGCTGGTGTTAAGTAGCTGGACTACTGAATGTAAATGGAGTTCATTGCCACTTGCAAAGGCCAGGACATGTCGCTTGCCTCCAGTTCTGCACAGCACTAGGCAATGGTGCCATTCAAGGCTGCCACAAAGTTCCCCCACCTAACAGGTTTAGCACCATCATTATAAAGACAATTACAAGCAGACACCTGCAAGGTCTACTATTCAAACATTCCCAGAAATAGCCAGTGTTGGGAGTGTCACTGTAAGGAACTGCAGGAAAACTAAAAAAATACAGCTGATGCCACTCAATAAATTCAAGCCAGAAAGAACAAGTGGACCTTCAGCAACTGATTGGCCACACAACTGTGGGCTCTGGAGCTTTCGTTTGCCCCAGACACCAACTATTACATTTTGGCTCCGTACAAAGGTCTTTGAACAATGGTGGTGTGGGTTCAGTTTGTTTGGATACAGCAACATCTGTGTGGCTGTCACACTGAGGGTGAGAAAAGAGAACTTTTCTGTGTGCACAGAGGAAGTGGTTTCAACACACATTCTCTGAAAACAAATGCCTTGGAATGCAGAGAACGTGTGTTGAAACCACTTCCGCCACTCTTTAGAATACAGGTCTGTATCTTTCACACTACTTTTCCCAGGAGCAAACTCATCTGTATCTGAACAGCAAAAGATTTGACAGGGCCTATTTGCCAACCTCAAGATCCTGCTTTGGCTGCTAAGTACATACTACAGTTTGTATAAAGGTAAAGGTTTCCCTTGCTTGAAAGCCAGTCGTATCCGACTCTAGGGTTCAGTGACCATCTGTTTCAAAGCCAAAGAGCCAGTGCTGTCTGCTTCTGCAGACATTTCCGTGGTCATGTGGCAGGCATGACTAGACACCGGAGCGCACGGAACGCTATAACCTATCTGTTGCTAAAGCAGATTTTTAACATCATTCTGCTATATCAAGACCAAAAAAAAATTCTCTTGATTTGAGGAAACTCATCCTGGGAAGTTAGAGAACTTGTATGATACATTGTATTGCCAAATGAACATACTGTACATTGTCTGAAATCCAGTAGCAAGTTGCATGTAGAGGAGGCCTATTGAATCAATAGAATTGACTCACCAAATCCCCACTGATTTAACAGGGCTTATTCCGTTTTTGACTTACACAGAATTTCAACCAAAGAAAATTATTCAAGGCAGTAGTTAAACATTAGTAGACTATTAATATACAAACATTCAGCATCCTTCCAATGCAGAAGATAAATATAAAATATGTAACATTTATGGTGCTTCAAGTTACATATCTTGCTATTCAAAAAGTTTGAGAAGTTAAAAAGCATTCACAAAATGTTTTGTATCAAACATAGGAAGGGGTGTAGATTTAAAAAAGCTTTTAGGAAGTGAAGTCTGCAGTGCTGTCTGAACCCAAGGAAATTTCAATGCATTTGGTCTTAGAAGCAAGCAAGATTTGGCCAAAATTAATCTGGCTTTTATTTCCTGAACCTACTGAACATTTCAGTTCTACCCATCTCTGAAAAGGCCAGTTTACTGACAACCAGAGTAATTATTTCTGCTTCTGAGCATTATTGCTTCCTGATTAAAGGCACAGGACTGTTTTCAAAACAGTCTAGGTGGCACAAAAAACATACACCTCACCATGAAATGGCAAAATGTAACAGATTTATTGAGACCATATTTCTCCCAGATGTTTTTTGTCTTAGAAAACAAAACCATGAATCAGCAAATTACAAAACATATGTTCGACTCAGTCACAAAAGAAAAGTTCTGGATTAGGCAACACCGTCAGTGGATCACTAAAAAGTTACGAACAAGGCAGGCAAACTTTCAATTTCTACAGAACTCTTCTGTTAGGAAAATGTGATGTAAATGTTGGACATTATTTGTATTCCCTTAGACATTTTTTGTATATCCCAATGATCGTGCAAAAGTACTGACTTTGTACATGGCAAGTCACTGAAACTTCAAGACACTAGTTGAAAAAACATTGGCAATGCCATAAAACACCACTCTTGGAAGTTACAGTTCTGTAAAAGTTCTGTAACCAAACATGATTTGGGCTATGTGCTAAAATGTCTCATCTAAGTGTTACAGGTTAAAACATGAAAAAATACACCCAATTATACTAATGATTAGGCTTTAGTGCCAGAAATGGTCTTCAACTGCATCACACCATACGTGATGCTTATAAAATGAAGCTTTCTTTGATGAAATAAACACACATCTCACAATAGATGGACTGGATTCCATGCTGTATATCTATCAGCAGGATTTAATGCTTAGTTTCTGAAACACTAGTGCACAATATGGATTAGGAGGGGGTGGAGAAAAGCAGGTTTTTAAAAGAAACCTAGATCTTAACACAGACAAATGTGATTTACAGGAAGCCTCAGTTTCTCACTTTCTAAATTTAAGCACCCCAAGCTAGAAGCTGTTCTTTAAGTTGCCATGATAAATCAAGAAGGGAAAGGAAAACCTCTTCAAAGACAAGGAAATAGGCTTATTGAATTTCACTTGTTCCCATTTCAAATTGATGCTACTTCCATATAAGACATGATTTATTAATTTTAGATGTTTTCTATTTAATATGCTTCTATTTTGTCCCCCAACATACAACTGTGAACAGTATAAAGGTATACCTAGGTGTTAGGAGAAATGCCTGTAACATTAATTGCATTATTTTAATGGGATCCTGAAATATGAGTGGGACATAGATGAAGAATCGAGGAGGTAAGGTAAAGGTCACCCTTGCTCGAACGCCAGTCTTATCCGACTCTAGGGTTCAGTACTCATCTCTGTTTCATAGCCGAAGAGCCAGTGCTGTCTGCGTCTGCAGATGTTTCCATTGATATGTGGCAGGCATGCCTAGACACAGAATGCTGTTTACCTTCCTATTGAAATGGTACCTAGTTATCTACTTGCAATTTCTTGCTTTTGAACTGCTAGGTTGGCAGGAGCTGGGACAGAGACGGGAGCTCATTCTGTTGTGCAGAAGAAGGTACCTAACCAATAATTTATCAAAGGAAATAGTCTCTTTAAATCAGTGTTTCTCAACTTTTGGTTTTTGGACTTCAATTCCCAGAAGCCTAAGTCAATTCATCAAAGCGCTGATCTGGGCCATAAGTTTGGCACCCCTGGTTTAAGCAAAGAAAATGGCAGCCTAAAAATCTATCTCATCCTGTTGCAAAACAGATTGCAAGGCACGTTTTACTTCCACTTCCGGTGGGAGAAATCATGTGACTGGTCTGCTGAGCCATGTGACCGGCCAATGTACTGACTTAGGCTTCTAGGAATTGAAGTCTCCCTGTGGTGCATGGGCCCCACATTGGGAAACACTGCTCTAAATACTCAAGTAATAAGCATTTACATACTATATTAGGGCATCTTTATGTTTCATAATCTTAAATACTATGGAGGAAACAAGCTCCTTGCTGCAACAGTCAGAATTGTGGAGAAGCTGGAGACCTGTCTGTCCGTTGCATTACTATGATTATCCAGTATACTATAATCATATTCTCTAGTTACTCAAGGAGGATGATAGCTCTGCAGATACTGTGGACTGACAGAAAGACAAACCAGTGGGTTCTAGAGCAAATCAAGTCAATTGTCTCTAGGGGCAAACATGATGAAGTTGAGATTGTCCTGCTTTGGCTACACTATGAGAAGGCAAGATTATCTGGAAAAGACACTAATTCTGAGAAAGGTGAAGATTCTCCAGAAAAGACAATAAGATTCTCTGGAAAAGACAATACAGTGGTATCTCATACAACGATTTTAATCTGTTCCACGGGGCTTGTTGTTGTACGAAACAATTGCTATATGATACATGCATCGTATGATATTCCTTAAGGGATGCATGATACAACACTTTTTTTTGCTAAGTGGTGTTTCCCATTGAAAAATTGTTGTACGATTTTTTCCGTAGGGAAAATTGTTATGTGGGACACCATTCCCCCAAAAAACCTAATTGTTTTGCGATTTCGTTGCTATATGGGGCAATTGTTATATGAGGTTTTACTGTAATTCTGAGAAAGGTGAAAGACAGCAGAAAAAGAGGAAGACCAAACAGGAGATGGATTAACTCCATGAAGGAAACCATAGGCCTGTGCTCGCTAGTTGAGCAGGGTTGAAGACAGGACATTTTGGAGCTCTCTCTGCCACAGAGTCTCCCCAAAATTGGAAGTGACTTGACAGCACATAATAACAGGTTCTTAATGGGGAAAAGTAACTGTAAAATTTGCTCCATATGAGATACAGTACTGTACAAATGTGTCATATGCTGGACTTCCCTCACCTCAATTTGGCTAGCATTGATGAAGCCTGTTTGGCTTGGTTGACTTCAATGGAACACTTGCATGAAAATAATGTTGCACACGCCCAGAATATCTACATAGCAGAACATACAGTTCAAGATTTATTCTCAACCTGACATTCAACCTGGCATTTTTTTTTTTGGTGTAATGTGTCTAGCTAGCTCTTGTACTAGGATACACCAGAGCTTGGTCTTGCTTTCAGTGGAACATAATTCCTAGCAAGAGTTGTCTATGCAGTATAATGATACAGTATGACTTTCAAACCCAAGAGAAGTCTGACTTGTCAAGTCAGAAACAACTGATAACGATCCTAATAAGAATTTGGAAGTAAATGGGATATTGACAGTTTTGCCAGTTCCATACGCCAGGGCAGGGCCATAGCCAGGATTCTAGATGTGGGTGGTTGAATATTTTTTCAGGATGGGCAACAAAGCCTCTTTTCAATGCATTCCTATGGGAAAACGTGCATTGCTAGGGTGGGCAAACTGCTAACTCAGGGTGGGCCAAGCCCATCCTGGCCATCCCCTGAGTACGGCCCTGTGCTAGGGCATTTCCATGACTTGGTATGGAATCAAACAAAGGATCCTTGAGTCAGATCTGTCTCTCTACCCAGTACACCACATGTAAAGGTCACCCTTGCTCAAAAGCCAGTCATATCTGACTCTCGGTTGCAGTGTTCATCTGAGTTTACAAAGAGCCAGCGCTGTTTCTGCAGATGTTTCCATGGTCATGTGGCAGGCATGACTAGACGCTGGAGTGCACGGAATGCCGTTTACCTTCCTACCGAAGTGGTCCCTTTATTCATCTACTTGCAATTTCTTGCTTTGGAACTGCAAGGTTGGCAGGAGCTGGGGCGGATAATGGGAGCTCACTCCCTCACACAACACTTGGGGTCTCCAACTGCTGATCTCCTCAAGATCAACTTCTTTAATTACTAAGCCACAAAAATGAAGTCATAAGAAGGAGAGGGACCTGTGCCCTTAGGCAAACTATAACTTGGCTTGGGATGGGGTCAAGAAGGAGAACGGCTTCCACTCCAGCTCCCCACTTTCTCTCCTGACATTGAGACCTTTTCTCTTCCAAGTCCTGCAGGGGGATGGAAGCTGTGTTTGCAATCCCTGCCCAGCCAGTCATAAAAGTGTGTGTGTGTGTGTGTGTGTGTGCGTGTGCGCGCGCGCCATTGCCCCCAGGGCGTCGGCGGCGGGAAAGGCCCGGGGGCTCCGAACACATTCCTTGGGCCAAAGGCCGGGGTCTATCCAGGTTGAACGAAGGGAGCGAGATAGCGCTCCGTAGTGTTGTCGAGCCCCGCTCGTGCCTCACGTCCGTCCGTCGTTCCCCGGCAAAGGAGGGCACGTAACCATCCCAGATTCCTGGCCTTCCCGGCACGTCCAACACTGCCCGGGAGCCTTTCCGTGCGCTTCGTTGGATCTCGCGTGTTCTCGGCTCGTGTCCCCAAGGGATGGCGGAGGGCGTGTGGGGGGGGGGGGAGGGAGAAGGAGGCAGCACGGGCGGGAAAAGAGAGGAGGAAGGCAGGCGGGCGGGCGGGCGTCTCCGCTCGCTCCCATTGGTACGTGTGCACGCTCCCGAGAGCAGCATGTCCTCTGAAGTATCCGGCAGTGTGAGGCGAACATGGCATTTCCCGCGTGGCGCTCGCCCGGGCAAGGCCAACGGCGGCGGCGGGGACCCGAATCTCTCGCCGCCGGGCTGAGGCGATGCTGCCTGCAAGGGGGAACTGACTCCCCCTTCGCCCTCGGATGGCCTCCGCCTGGGAAACCCCGGAGCGGCCACTGGCCGAGTTCAGGGGAGACCCTGTCGAAAGCACGAGGAAGGTTCTCCTCAGGTACCCCGAGGACGGCGGCGGGCGGGAGGAGGAGACGCGGAGGCCCGACGTGGCCCCGGATGAGGCCCAAGGCTGGCGGGGAGCCGCCGCCGCGGAGGCCCCAGACGTCGAGGGGCCTCCTGCTGCCAAGAGAGCGGCGGCGGCGGCGGCGGCTCTCCGGGAGCCCCCTCGCCGGGACGCCCAGCGGCTCGTCTCCCAGTACCTTGTGCCCTGCCTGAACGCCTACGGCTTGTGCCTCGTGGACCGCTTCCTGGGGGCCAGGGCGGCCGAGAGAGTCCGCCAAGAGGTCCTGGCTTTGCACCTGGGCGGCCGCTTCCAGGAGGGCGCCCTGGCGGCGAGCCAGTCGAGAGCCGGCAGCAGCAGCAGCAGCAGCAAAGCCATCCGAGGGGACGAGATTGTGTGGGTGGAGGGCAGCGAGCCGGGCTGTGAGGCCATCGGCTCCCTCCTGAAAAGGATGGACAAGCTCGTCGTGCACGCCGATGGCAAGCTGGGGCGCTACAAAATTAGAGGCAGACACAAGGTCAGTAGCTTCGGCCCAGCCAGGGAACTCTAGACGGCCGGGCCGGGCCGGGCCGCCACCAGGCTCTTGGCGGACTGGTCTGCTCTGCTCCGAAGTGGCGAATCTCTTTGCTCTTCCAAATCCGGGCACTCCCGGGTCTTTGAAAGGGCAGTTTCTGGGCATGCTGTTTGGCTTGATCTCTCTCTCTCTCACCCTCACCCCTCCCTTGCAATTTCGTCTTTATCCCCACTTTTATTTAGCCCCGTTCGAAGCCTTCGAAATTAAAAAGAAAAGCACACCTAGTAGGGTTGACACAGGTCCACGTAATTGTGAACAGGACACGATCGACGAGTCGGTCCTGTCCGTGTGTCGCTTTCCTTCCCATCCAAATTTATTTATTTAGATTTATATCCCGCCCTCTTGCTCCAGGGCAACTCAGGGCGGCGTACAACATAAAAAAAACCTGCCAGCCAGGTTTTTTAATCCTAAATACTAAAGCTCATCGCGAAAAGTGTTAAGCAGAGTTTCTGAAGAGTTTGAAGGAAAGGAAACGTCGGTAACATGAGCGGAAAACACCACTTTCAGACATTCTTTTCTAAAGTTCGTGGTGTTTAAATGTACTGGTACCCTTTCGAACAATGGAAGTGGGCGTATTTGGTGGGATGGGATATTAAGAACTCAACAAGCGGAAGTCGTAGTGATACTTTTTAATACAGCCACCCGTAAAGGGAGGGATTTCTTCTTTCGTGTGTCCAGACTCTCCAGATCACATCGGACTGTCACTGGCAAAATGAAGCCACTTTCTTGGCTTTGTCGTTGGGTCAAAATTAAATCTTCAGTAGTACATGTTACTGGTAGTAATCGGCAGGGCAGTCAACGAGCCGGGTTCTTTATCGAAAATTGCTACTACCCTCGCATGGCATTGATTGCCCGAAAGGAGAAAAGTTTCCAGCCAACTACATATGCTTTGTCTGCAGAAGGCCAGAGGGTGAGACGGGGGATGGGGTGGAACAAACACCACCTGAGAAAATATATATATGAAAGAAACATTATAAGCACTTGTAAACCTCCCCCAGGAGTTACCAAACGTGATTTCCCCTCCCCCGGCCATTTGTGCACTTAACACCCTCTTCCCACCATTTGTTTACATTGGCGCCTAGCGTGTGACCGTAGTAGAAGAAGCATACATACAGACATGCTTGGGGAGAATTCCTCAATGGCGGAGGCCACGCCCCCTTCCCCGGGGTGGGTGGCTCCCTGCCATCCATAAGCCACGCCCCCGCCAGACACGCGGCTTTCCTTTCCTACCCTCCCTTATTCCATAGCTCCAAACGTGACCTCTGCTGTGGTTGGAGGTTCTGTGAGAAACTCCACCCCGCCTGCCTTTCGATTGGCTGGGTTGCCTTTCTGTCGAGCCGGGAGGCGGGCCCGGGTGGGCGAAGGACTCCCCCCTCCCGCCCGGGACTCCACCCACGTGCCGCTTGTTGTTGGAGTGGGAACACATTCTGCACGTAGCAGACGTATTAATCAGAGAGGGGCCATCTGCTCCCTTGTTGAATAAATTGAAAGGAGTTTGCCGGACTCTGCTCCTAAAGTAAAGCGCGGGCGGGGGCGTTCGTTCGCACACTCGTCTCCCAGCTGATAGAAAAGGGTCCCCGCTGCTGTTTCCTTTCCCAGCAGGGATCGGTCTGCTAAGGTGCTAGTCCTGGCTGTGGGTGGAGGTCACTTCGAGGCAGGAGTGCAGGCGCCGCTCAATTCCACTATCGCGCCTTGTGTCGCCACGCGAGGCTGGGACTGTGTTAGCAAGCCTAATATTCCCTGCTCTGACTTGAAGACAAAACACTACTTTAGCAAAACTTTTTTGGGTCACACAATTTGAGCGTGACACAAATCCGCTCCTCTTTTTTGTTCGCAACCCTAAGACTCAGACGCGCGAGTTTGTTGGGTGGCCCATTCGCGTTGTTCGATTCGCTGACTGTTTTGGAGGGTGCAGTTCTTGGTTTGACTGCTCTCTCGAACCCTATATGTAAGGGGGCAGGCATTAATCGCATCTCCAAGATGCCTTTGGGACCTATGGTGATGTTAGATCTACAAAAAATTGCCGTGGACTATGTCGTGCCTTGCTTGCATGAGATCGGCTTTTGCTACCTGGACAATTTTTTGGGCGAGATAGTAGGGGATTGTGTCCTGGAACGTGTGAAGCAGATGTACTATAATGGGGAGCTGCAAGATGGTCAGCTGGCCGGCCAGCGCAATGGTATCTCGAAGAGACACTTGAGGGGAGATCAGATAAAGTGGATCGCGGGCACCGAGGAGGGGTGTGAGGCCATCAACTTTCTCTTGTCGCTGATAGACAGGCTGGTGATATACTGTGGAAGTAGACTGGGAAAATACTTTGTCAAAGAAAGGTCCAAGGTAAGAAGAGCTTTAAGTGAGGCTTGGTCGCTCGGTTTTAGGTGGGATTGATCTCGCCATTTCTTGTAATGCTGTCAGAATTTAACCTTTTCATTTTTAACCTCTGCTGAAGTTGCAAAATTTACTTATAATGAGTAGGAGTCTTCCCTGCCATTTTTTTTTACTTTTTAAATTAACAATTCTCACCTTTGTCTCTTGTATCTGGTGGACTTTTCCTTTCAACTAAATGCATGCAATTTCCCCCTCCACTTTTAAATATCTATGAACGAATGAACTAACTTTATAATTAGTTCCAGGGTAGGTTAGCAGATTTAAGTGAGTCTGTACCATTGCCACCTCTCCTCGGAAAGTGGGGAAATGTTTTCCTGTGAAAAACTATATTTCCATTAACCTATCTCAGTAAAGAACTGTGAAGAAACCAGAAGTTTCCCAACACTGCTTTGGAAAAGCAAGATAGTTTTGAAAGGTGTCAAAGTTTGTACTTTTAAAAAAATCAGTTGCATAATTAGATTAACAAGTTAGTTTCCTGTCACTTTCTTTTAAGCTCCAAGTTGGATCATCCTGGTACTCTTGTGCTGAGTGGTTGTCAGGCTTCTGAGCAGCTTAGCTTGTCTTTAGAGAGGTAATAAAGTTAATCCCTAATTTATGCACATATGTACCAGCAGAGGCCACTGCACAGTTAAGTAAATAAAACAAAACCCACAGCAATTAATAAACTAATTTCTTTTGAAAAGTGACAGAAGCGTGGAAACTGCCATGAATTCTTCTGGTTTGTATCACAGCACTGAAGGAACAGCTGCACTGTTTCAAAACTCTACTCTCTTTTGGTGCCTTAACCCTGAACTTGTGCTTGTAAAGTAAGATCAGTATCACCGAGCTTATTCCCTAGTATGTACAGCTGTAGAACTTAAAAAATATCTAGAAGGCATAAATGAATAAATGAGTAACAGAGAAAGGCCTGTATTGGTATCCTTCTCTCTTTGTTTCATGCTTTATTGGCAGTACTGTATACAGTATATCATTCCCTCAAAAAGTAATGTGTATCCCATTGATGTACCAGTGACTAAAGTAAGCAATGTTACTTATCTCTTGACAAATTCATTAGTTTTTGATTCCTTGTTCCTGTATTATTTATTACTTTGAGAATCACCACTGGGAATGGATAATAAAAAGGAGCAATGGAATTCTCCTTTAGATAGCAACTAAGTCTACAAGAGAAGCTTAACAACTCTTCTTCGGGTGTAACTGTTTAGGTTCATAAGCTCAGCCTGCACCAAAACCTTGTGTTGCTGGATAATCTTTCTCATACTAGGTAAGGAAAAAGGAACTACAGAATGAACTCACCAAAAGGTGCCTTCATTTTGGTGATTTTTTAAAAGTGGTAGCTGTGTTAGTCTGTGCAAGCATATAAGTGAGTAAACAAAACAAAAAATGACCAACTGTTGTAGCACCTTAAAGACTAATCCTGTATTTTAATGTTAGTTTTCGTGGATCAAGTCCACTTTGTCAGATATAAGAGTGTCTGATGAAATGGACTTGATGCACGAAAGCTAACGCTAAAATACAGGAGTTACTCTTTAAGGTGCCACAACAGGTTTTGTTTTATTTTGTTGTTGTTCAGTGGCACAGTCAATTTTGACCCTTTGTGACCCCATGGACCATTGCCCGCCAGGCACCTCTGTCCTCCACCATCTTCCTCAACCCACCCAGCTCTGTGCCCATTGCATCTACAATACCATCTAGCCATCTCATTTTTGGCTGCCCTCTTCTTCTTTTGCCCTCCACCTTTCACAGCATCAAGGCTTTCTCAAGTGAATCCTTCTCATTTGATGTTCAAAGTACTTTAGCTTCATCTTTACTATTTTACATCTTTACTTCTAAGGAGCAGTCAGGGTTGATTTCTTCTAAGATTGATATCTGGCGTAGACATGGAAGAAGAAGAATGTTGCTGGGTGACATGTTCCCATTTAGAATTTTGCCTAGCTAATGCTGTGTACCGGGATAATCCCTTCCTTTACCTGGCTGCCTTGGTCTTCCATTTTTTCATCCAACTTTCAGTTATCATTCCATGACAGCTGATCATATCTAGTCTGCACTGGACTATTTCAGAGATTTTCTTCCCACTTAAAACCTTCATCTAAAAAATTTCTATTTCACAAATCTTGTGATTTCTGTAGCCTACTGATTCCTCCTTCCCCTACAATGATGGTTCTGCTTTAGCTACCTAAGAATCTGTGCTTGAAGAATGAGTTTGCTGTTACAGTACTTTGATTTACTTCTGTCCATCATGGAAATAGAACTAAAATTAAACTTGAGTTAACCAGACTGTGACTCCCACTGGCTATTACTCTCCAGTGGAGTCCAGGAGTTGTAGTCTAGAAGTCCCAAATGTGGGAGATAATGTTTTCAGCCCCCAGACTAGCTGTTTCAGTGAGTGTAGCCACCAAATGCTTATATTTTCAGCTACCTATGCAAAATTCTGTCAGGTGCCAAAGTAAGTACAGTATACAGTACTTAGGAATAAGTCCAGTTGAATTTAATGGATGTCTGAGAAAAGGTGATTACAGCACAGAGGTAGGAAGTTCAATACATAGCATCTTGGAGATAACTGAAAAAAGTTTTCACAAAAAAGAATATAATAATTATTATCCCGATGAAGAGGCTTCTGATATCTATGGTTGCCTCCTTTTAAAATGTGTTTGCATTCCTATGTGTTAAACACAACACAGCATAAATCATTTACCTTGAAAAAATGGTTAAGCTCCCGGTGTACACAAACATAATTCAGATTCACTCTATTGGTTTGTCAGAGAGTAAATAAACAAAACAAAACAACAAAAAGCCAAAACTATTGTGGCATTTTAAGATTAACTTCTGTACTGTGTTTAAATGTGAGCTTTTGTGGATCAAGTCCACTATTGGTTTGGGTTTTCACATCAGTGTAATTGGTTGTTGCTGATATGAAATTTTAGTGCAAATTAATTGTCATAAAAAGTGCTGCGAATCACATTTCCCCACATATGTATAAACAGGTGGACAGATAGCCAAAACTGAATAGCATAATGCAAATAAGTTCTTCACATTCATAGCCTTCTGTTTTTCCAACTAGTTTTAAAATTTAAGTATTGATGCTGTTATCAGATTTTTTCACTTCTTAGAGCTAACTGTGGTATAGTGTTATGGCTTCTTAACAGTGATTAAAACTGGTTTTAATTGAACGATGACTAGTGAAAATTACAGTATGGAGCACAGGTGTACTGTTTCATCTTTGTTGCCCATAATTTGGCTGGATGGTAGGTGAATTTCATGCATGTAAAGAAAGGGTTGTGGGCATGCAACCAGGGTGCTCCCTTACTTCTTCAGCACGGTCAAGATATGTTACACTGTTATGTTTCTATGAAGCTTTGGTATTGTAGTTCATTCAATGTGGCTGTGAAAAAGGCAGGTAGTTAAAAAGCATACATGAGCTTTATTCTTTGTATCAGGTGTGAACAGTATTCATGAGGAGGGGGGAAGTCTCTGTACATTGCAACCAAGGTCAATCTATTAATTAATAAGTTAATTCTTAATCTATTCCCTGAAATAAAGTCTCTGTTGTAAGAATAGGCTTTCTAACACCTTTGATTTAGACCAGGGATTCTCAATCTGTGACCCATGGGTCGGATGCAGCCCATGGTGCCATTTCATGTGGCCCACCACACCACCACCACACCTGTAGAAGTGCCATGTGGTGGCGGAAGGGCAAAAATGGCCATCCGGCCCCTGAAGCTGTCTGAGGGAGTGTAACCCGGCCCCTGGCTTTAAAAGGTTTAGAATTCTTGCTTTAGGCTACAGTCCTATACACACTTAAGTGAGAATGAATCCAGTAGTAAAATGGTTAAAATCAAAATACACATGCCTGAGACTATGCTGCTTCAAACCACATTGCACTGTTTACACAAAAGTAGTCTATGGTAATGTTTGCTCTTCCCAAGAATGCAGTCTATATAACAAGGTATCATTTCAGTCATCAGCAAGTACAGATGAAAGGCAGATGATTGCCAATATTGTATTGCAAAATTAAGGAGTCCTGTAGTTCTGGAGGGCATAACAAATGTACAATTAACTGATGTATGTGGAATTCCTTTAAGTAGATTATCAAAATGCAGTATGATACAGAGGCCAAAGCTGCTGTTGCCACTGGGGCACAGTGGAATATTTTAATCATGCTCTTGCATCTGCCAATTTGTTATGGTCCATATGGTCACCTGCATTAAATTTAGTATGTCTTCATTTTTCTATACAAAGTTTGACTGCAGCAAAAACAGCAGTCTTAAAAAGCTAAACTTTGACAAGCTTTTGTAGACAGTGGAACTCGTTTGCAGTTCCTTAGCTGAATGGAGGTGGATACTACTGGTCCCTTCAGGTACTACTGAACTGTTGGGGTTTGGAGCCTTCTCAGGGATTGGGGACACATGGGTGTGTTTCTTCCTCAGGCTTACATCATAGCTACTGGGAAGCTGATTGGAGATTCTTGCCAGGAATTGTCACCATGCTCACAGGGCAGCTGTCAGGTTATGCAGAGGCCCAGTTCCTTTACTATTGATCCCAAAGCTGCCTTCTTTTTGGCCAGCCCTTCACCTGGCACTGCAAGTCCCACAGACCCTGAACCTTCATCTCAGCCCTCATTTAACCCCACTGATGTGCCCTCTTCCTGATCTGTCACCAGTTCCTCCTCTGTTGACTTGCTGGAGACACCTAGGCGGCCCTCTTCCTAACCTTCTTGAGAGGCTAGAGCAGTTGTTCCACCTAGACCAGGGGTTCACAACCTTACAGCACCACGGGCCAGACAACCTTCCCTCAGACAGTTGAGTGGGCCAGAAACGTGGCTTCTCCTTACTGCAAACACTGCCATAAAATGTGGCGGGTTCGTTTTCGCATGTGCTGGTGCATTTATGACTGTTGTAAATGTGTCTGCTTCTGGGGTCGTCGCTGTGGGCCGGATAGAATGGCATTGGGGTCCGGCCCATGTGCTGCAGGTTGTGAACCCCTGGCCTAGACTTACACAATTGTGTGTGTGGCAAGAGGGGTACCGCCAACAACCTTCTCATAGAAATCAATCTCTCTCTGTTTACCAAATTGCAAAAAACTATATTGATGTATTGTTATATTATGGAGGAATTTTGTGCATCAAAAGAATGTGTACTGACGCTCAGGAACACAGAGGTAAAGACTGAGAGTACACAGTGTTATACTTTATGTTACTTTAACACTTTGTATTACTTTTTGAGCAATTCACAGTATCAAACACCCTTATGTTTGATAGGGCATCATTTTTGTTTTTTGTTGTTGCTATTTATAATTTATTTAGTTTGTTTATTACATATGTCTTAACTATTTCAGTATAAAGATTTTTTTAATACTTATTTTTTTTGATACTGTATCTTGTAAGCCATCCAGAGTGGGAAAATATCCCAGATGGGTGGGATGTAAATGAAATAAATAAATGAAATGTAAATAGTTGCAATGAAATGAATAGTGGTATGGTAGATAGATATCATCCATCTCTCCGCAGCTCACCTGGTGGCCTAGTGGTTAAGATGCTGAGCTTGGAGACTGGAAGGTCGGGGTTTGATACCAAAGGGCTGCATGATGGATCTTGGGGACATGAAAGGAGCCTCATTTGGGCATCCCCTGAGCGGAGTTTCTCCAGCAAAAATCCTTTCAACCCAGAGTAATTTCTGACACGAAATTATCATCATCAACATCCACCTCTCCCATGTGTTACTTCTGCATAGGAAGGTGCAACAGGAGTACTCCCAAAGAATCCTTTCATATCTGAGGAAGCCTAGATGTTTTATTAAATGCCATCCTCCATATCGAGTTTCTAAGCTTTCCTATTGCAAAATTATGGTACATTTGCTTTGTGAAGAGTACAACCTTGATAGCAGTACACACGGAGGATGAGTGTCTACAACAAATATGCTTCTGATTAGATCTGTTAGCATTTATCTAAAATGGCATTTGAATGCACGAAGGTCTTGGTGTAGCATTGACTTCTATCTGCCAGCTTTTTGTAAGAAATCATGTAACATTCTATGTCAGGAGGGGGTAAGATTCCACTGTCTGTATATTCCTAGATAAGCTTCCCTAGCCACCATCGCCAAAAGTGAGGCATGCTGGCACTTGCTGGCCAACAATTTCTTTGCTTGACCTATGGTAGCTTTATTTAAAATAGTAACACTAGTTTGTGTAAAGGCAGTTTCCCTGCTGCTAGCAAGTCACAGTCACAATGATCACTTCACGTGGTTGGGTGGGACTTAGATTTAGGCTGCTGTATTATCTTCAAATAGGAGACTGAGTCCCCAACCCATTCAGATGGAAGTGAACCTAAAGTTGTTATTTTTATTTTACATTTTTTTTTGTGTTTCTGGAACCGGCATGTCCATGGTGTATCGTGGAAGCAACAAAACTGTCCCTTGGCAACTACCCCCATTCTACTGTGCACAGATCTATGCCATGATTTAAGCCCTATTTAGTTATTTTCTAAATAACTGCAATGGCTCAAGTGGCTAAGACGCTGACTGGAAGGCGGCAGGTCAGCAGTTCGATACACAAATACTGCAGGATGGAATGACCTCCCATCTTTGCAGGCGCACCCCCCAATAAAGGACTCAGACACCGGTAAAAGTGGATAACAGCATCGGACCACATTTATTGATTCATGCCCTAGTCCGAATTATAAATTTCTATTGGTAAAATGACCAATCATAATTCTTAAGGCAAGCAGGCCGAAGTAACACTGGTAAGGTACCACCCCAAAATTGCCAACGGCAATTGGTTACAATGTATCGATTTGTATCAATTTGTTTGTTTACAACAAACAAATTGTTGACCGTAGTCAATATCTAACTAATGACCCCACCCTCTGACGCGTATCCGTGGAATCACGGGGTGATGCATGCTGGCTAGCTATCGCCATCACCCCGTCGCCTAGTTCGTCGTTGACCGGACAACGTTTAACCAACTTATGCCTGTCTATTGTTGTCCAGTCAATTGCGAACCTGCCGGATACCTGTGGGTCATAATGTTTACCTTACCAGTGATACCCGCCCATGTGACCAAGTCAACAGCATCACAGAAACCCCTATATCAAACCATAGCAACAGTGTGGGATGGGCGAAAAACCAGGACCCGAGAGCCAATTGTGGGTCCCAGCCAAAAATTCCCACCCGGCCCCGAAGCGACCAAAATATCACACTGTTAACTAGGGAGGGGGTGGAGGGGAAAAACTTCTCCGCTCCGTCGCTTCGGAAAATGGCAGCTCGGCTGCCTCATGGCCACCCCTTTTATAAGGGAGCTGGCCACGCCCCTAACTACCCGGATGCCTTTGTCCTATGGGGGGGCCCGCAAAGGGCGCGGCGGCCATTTTGGCGCCGCGCTTGCATTGCAGGCGCACCCCCCAATAAAGGACTCAGACACCGGTAAAAGTGGATAACAGCATCGGGCCACATTTATTGATTCATGCCCTAGTCCGAATTATAAATTTCTATTGGTAAAACGACCAATCATAATTCTTAAGGCAAGCAGGCCGAAGTAACACTGGTAAGGTACCACCCCAAAATTGCCAACGGCAATTGGTTACAATGTATCGATTTGTATCAATTTGTTTGTTTACAACAAACAAATTGTTGACCGTAGTCAATATCTAACTAATGACCCCACCCTCTGACGCGTATCCGTGGAATCACGGGGTGATGCATGCTGGCTAGCTATCGCCATCACCCCGTCGCCTAGTTCGTCGTTGACCGGACAACGTTTAACCAACTTATGCCTGTCTATTGTTGTCCAGTCAATTGCGAACCTGCCGGATACCTGTGGGTCATAATGTTTACCTTACCAGTGATACCCGCCACACGGGGAGGCTTGCAAAGGCTCACCGCCCCGCCCCCAAGACCGTCAGCTCGGTCGACAGGCCTGCTCGCCAGTCCGGTAATCCAGAGGTCCATACCTCCCTGCGACAGATGGGCCCCATCCCCTGAGTAAAGCTCGTAAATTTGCAGACTGATGGCGGGTAGGCTAATGACGCATCCCCCGCCCTTGTCAAGGGAACCGGGCAATAGCCCCGTTCACGGAGCGTCGGCTCAGTCAAGAGCCCCGAGGCCGAACGCCCCCCTGTAAGCGTACCGCGGTATCGTGTCCGACGTGCGGATGCACCCTGTCCCAGTCGGGTACCCACTCTGTCGCCGCAGCGTAACGCGCTGCCCCATGCAGCGTAACGCGCTGCCCCGTGCACCTGGCTATGGCCCACCAGGCCTACTGTCACCAGTGTAAAACGACACCCAGGGTCTGTCAAGTAAAAAAAGGGAAGGGGGGGGGAGAGAAACAGTGCAGTGACTAAAACTGGTACTCACAGTGGAGGAGGGCGAAGACAAAACTGAAAACATTGTGATCCCGACCCTCCCTTGCGGCGTATTTCAGCCCTGTAGTACCCAAAAAACAACTGCAGCAGAAGCCGCCCCTATGCAGAGCGAACGGGCGCCGCAACGAGCCCCTGAGAGGCCAACACTGTCTAGTGCCTTCCCACCACCCTCCAAATTGGGATTTAGGGATAGAAGACCCACCTCGGTGACAGAAAAAACGTGCCATGGTGCGTGCCACAGTGCACGGAAATCCTGTAGGGCACCAACCGGACAGATGTCTGTCGAGGAACATCGTAGCAGTCTATTCCACTGCCTACGCCGTGCTGATTCGTTTTGAGGAGCGTATCCCCAACTGAGCCCAATATTATCCACACAGACATCTTCGAGTTCCAGTGCCCTACGACTTGCATCCGCCTTATACAGCATCTCAAGCTCGCTGATGCGGAGCGCTCCAAAAAGGCCACCGTTGTAGCCGCATGAAGTGGGCTGCCTCATTTATCCAAACAGAGGCCAGGCCAGCCCCGGGCCAATTGGGTAAAAACCCTGGGAAAATCTTGCATCCGCCTTATTCAGCATCTCAAGCTCGCTGACGCGGAGCGCCTCCAAAAAGGCCACCGTAGTAGCCGCATGAAATGGGCTGCCTCATCTATCAAAACAGAGGCCAGGCCAGCCCCGGGCCAATTGGGTAAAAACCCTGGGAAAATCTTGCAACCGCCTTACTCAGCATCTCAAGCTCGCCGATGCGGAGCGCTCCAAAAAGGCCACCGTTGTAGCCGCATGAAGTGGGCTGCCTCATTTATCAAAACTGAGGCCAGGCCAGCCCCGGGCCAATTGGGTAAAAAACTCTGGGAAAATCTTGCATCCGCCTTATTCAGCATCTCAAGCTCGCTGATGCGGAGCGCCTCCAAAAAGGCCACCGTTGTAGCCGCATGAAGTGGGCTGCCTCATTTATCAAAACTGAGGCCAGGCCAGCCCCGGGCCAATTGGGTAAAAACCCTGGGAAAATCTTGCATCCGCCTTATTCAGCATCTCAAGCTCGCTGATGCGGAGCGCCTCCAAAAAGGCCACCGTAGTAGTCGCATGAAATGGGCTGCCTCATCTATCAAAACAGAGGCCAGGCCAGCCCCGGGCCAATTGGGTAAAAACCCCTGGGTAAATCGGGTGGCGGTCGCCCGGGAAACGCCCGCGCACGCACACCCACCCTTCCCAAACATGTCTCACACGGAAGTCATTGGTGCTGTCCACACGACCTCCCACTTTGGCCATAAAAGCCAACCCTGACAGCTGAGATGCTATGGTGCGTGGAGCAAGGCCCTGGGCATACAGGTAAACCATGAACCGCAGAACATGGGCTACTGGGATCGGCCAGGTTCCTGGCAGTCAAATTGGGTACATAATGCTCTGAGGGAACTAAATGCGTGGTGATACGCCTTACTCATGCATGGCGCTAGTGACAGGCCAATCGCCCGGGTCACTTCTCCTTGCCAACGTTCCATCTCTCGTCCGGGAGTGGCGAGGGAAAGTCCTCCGCATCCGGGGCCGAGGCCCTGAACCGGGAGATCTGTAGGCGGGACAAAGCAGCAGCAATATTATTATCAACCCTTGGGACATGCCTGGCCCTGAAGAGAACGTTGAGGCACAGGCTGCATAACACAAACTCGCGCACTAGGTCAATAACCCCGGGCGATTTGGAAATCTGTGCATTGACGATGCGGGCAAGAGCCGCATTGTCACGCCAAAATTGCACAACCGAGTTGGCCCACTCCTTGCCCCATAGCATCAAAACACCCAGGATAGGGAAACATTCCAGATACGTGAGACCATGCAGGCGACCCTTGCCTGCCCAGGATGGTGGCCACCCACCATAGGCCCACTTCCAATTGAAGTACATCCCATAACCCAGGAATCCTGAGGCATCGGACTGCATCTGAAAGCAAGGGGGAGCCAGGAGATCAGACCCCAAAATGACACCCCGTTGAACTACCTCTGGATCTATGGCCAGACAAGCACGTCTGCCCTGATACCCCGGGTAAATCTAAGCCTATGGTGGGGCCTGGATAATCCTGCCATGGCGTTGCACCAGCGCGGAGCAAATGCCCTGCCCGGTGCGACGGCCCTGCCAGCGGAATTGGGGTGACCATGTAGCACCAGAAGTTCCCTCAGTGATGCCATGCGCTCGGCCAGCAAGTACGAGATAAGGGCCACTAGCCTTGACACCTTATCCCACTGCAACCTAGAATCCTGCGCTACCGTGTCACTCTCCACCCCAGGAATACTAGCTGTGGAGATGGGCCCTCGGTCTTTTCGGGCGCTAAAGGGACACCAAGTTCCTCCATTAGCGTCTGAAATGTGTTGAGGAGACGTGTGTACGTGTCCCAGCCCCGTTCAGCCCCGAATAAAACCATCCAGGGAATGGGCTACAGACCGGGACCCTGACCTGCGGACAAAGGCCCACTCTAGGAAAGTGGTGAAACGCTCGAATACCGAGCCCCAATGGAATAGCCAAAAGGCATGGCATCATTGAAATAATATGCTCCCCGGGACGGGGGTGCAGGGACAGGGCCAACGACCCTGCCCGCATAGACCCTCTTGTCAAAGCTGGCAGCAGCCACCTCCTCCCTCCCCCCAAGGGATAAAAAATCGGGGGCATCCTGAGGGGACCTGTTACCCATGAAAGGGATCCGGAACCCCTGCCTAGAACCCTGACGGAGATAACCCGCATCCTCTCCCTTCGGGTACAATGTGAGCCAACGCTCCAACATGCCCACCTTAATTGGGGAGGGAGGCCTTCGGTGGACTAAATCCATCTGCGGCAGTCTTGCCAGCCCCCTGTCTGCCCCACCCTCTGCCCCGCATCCCTCTAGGCCTGGGACAGGCAGAGGCTGCATGGGGGCCAACACAGGTGGGACACTCCTGTCTGTATTTGCCATTCTTCCCATTGCAGGAGCCATTGGACAAGAAAGTCCAGCACTGCAGGCGGGCTGGAACCCCCCGCCCCGCCCCCTGGCCGGTGACCTGTGCTGGGGCCGCCTGCTGGACCCTAATCTCGGGGTGCGGGGAAATCCGCCTACGGCATTCCACGTCACAATCCAACCATGATGGGCCCGGAAAGTAAACCATCGCCAGGTAGACGTTGTCCAAATACTGGACCCTCAGAATTGCCAAATCCGGCCGGGCCCTAAGGTACACCGCCATGCATATGATGCAGGCCGGCAACCATTTGGCCCACATACTTGGTGGCTTGCGACGACGTGCCTGCCACTATCCTTCTCATTCTGGCCCTCCCTCTCCTCCTTGGTGGGCCCTCTGTTTAGGAGTGAGAAGATATCCACGTACTCCCCCCGCCAAATTTACTCTCTGTTGGCCTGTGCCAAGTGGTCACTCAGCGGTAAGGAATAGGGGCTTGGACCAACCCAGCCACCCAAAACATTCCCCTCGGGGTAGGGAACACCCCCCACCACGGGGCCCTGGGTGGTAGTTGTCATCGCCGGGTGGGGCGTCAGCGGGTGCACCGCCGCACCACCCACGCAAGGCCAAGGCCATTGGAAAGCCCCCCCCCAAACGTGGCCACGTGTAGGTGCACTAGTTTGGACCGCATACTCACGTGCTGTACCCCCGCGGCCGCCCCCACCGGGGGTTCCGGCCCACTGGGGGCGTCGGAGCTCACGACCGCCGTAGAGCTCGTCACTGGGGGCTGACCCACACCGGCCTGTTGGTTGGGGAGCTGCGAGGCAGTGGCCGAGGTTGTGCCACGCCTCAAGCAGCTCAACCCGTCCCGTCGCCTGCCGCCGCCCAGCAGACGACGCATCGAAATGAACCCCAAAGGGAGCCCCAGCATGGCTGGCCCGAGCCAAGGGCGCCTCAAGGGCCACAACACGGGCCAGTAAGACCTCCACGCTGACATGGGGCCAAGGGCCGGCCGGCCCTCCTGCTACAGGCACAGGTACAGGTCCCTGTACCCCGGGACCCTAATAGGGGCCATCGCCCCACGCCGAGGCCCGGTAGGGCCGATGTAGGTACCTGCCAGGGCAAGGGGCCACACCACCCCCCAAGGCTAGAAGGCCCCGGGGTGAGCTGTGCCCCCGCTGCTGGAGGCTCAACAGGATGGAAGCACCAGGAGCGGCGTCCACCGCTTGCGGGCCGCGGGCCACAGCCCTCACTTGACCCATGCTCGGGTCCCCCGCCTCCGGGCAAGGGGGAATAGACCCCATTCCACCGGTCCTGGTGGGTACCAGCAAAGGCGGCTGCCGGGGAGGCGCAACCGCGGTCCTCCGACCCGGATTGCGCCTCCTAACAGCGCGAGCCGCGCTCGCGGCCGCCCTCTTCTTCGCAGGCATCGCAAGGAAATCTAAGGGAAGCCAAGAGAGAAAATTCGCCGCCAAAAAGGCTTCCCTGGGAAGGTAAGAGCGACGGAGACAAGAGGGGAAAAACTTCTCCGCTCCGTCGCTTCGGAAAATGGCAGCTCGGCTGCCTCATGGCCACCCCTTTTATAAGGGAGCTGGCCACGCCCCTAACTACCCGGATGCCTTCGTCCTATGGGGGCCCCCCGCAAAGGGCGCGGCGGCCATTTTGGCGCCGCGCTTGCATTGTCCCAGCTACCTGCCAACCTAGCAGTTCGAAAGTAAGAAAATGCAAGTAGATAAATAGGAACCACTTCGGTGGGAAGGTAAACAGCATTCCGTGCACTCTGGTATCTATTTATGCCTGCCACATGACCACGGAAATGTCTGTAGAAGTAGACAGCACTGGCTCTTCGGCTATGAAACAGAGATGTTCCAGATTTCCAAAACTCTTCTTCTGTTTCACCTGCTCATGCTATAAGAAATTGGTATAACTGGAAAAGAAGCATGACAGTGGTTAGGTATCTCCTCATTAAGGAAATCCCAAGCTACTATCACTATACAATCAGTTGTGTCAAAATGCAAGATTTAGAAATGAAATCTTATTCCTATTTTGGCCTGAACTCTGAGTAGCAATAGCATGGTTAAGGTTGTAGAAAGAGTCCATGGAAGAGGTGAAATTAGAAGTCAGTCTCATGCTGCTGTTGTTGGAAGAGTCCCACGTTTGGAACTGTGGTTGTTTATTATAGGTTACAAACCTTTTGGTGATACTTGCAAAGCAGCATGTTTTGCAATTAATTTACAATGGAAGGTCTGATGAAAATAGCCATTCTGGAAAATATGCATAATTTGTCTTTCTTTTCTAATCACATACACATGTTCTGGCAAAATGGTTTGGTTTAAATCTGTTCTCCTGGATAGGAGCCAGGATGCCCAGTACTCATCAGGCTGAGTCCAGAGCCACTGGAACTGTAAATGCAACAGACAAATCACTTTATGATATCAGGCGGAGGAATTCAGCTTTGGCAGAACTCCTGGAGCCCAGTTGGCCATGGGTCTGTGTTAATATCAGTGTTTGTTCAGCAAAATTATTTAGCCTGTTTGGCTATCTGAAAAGGAGGTGTTTTTTTGGTAGGTGTTGTTACTAGTGCTATTTTAGCAACAACATTTGAGCCATCAAAACCAAGCTATTTGATGCACATTTATTTTTCTAATTCACACTGTGCTGTGCTTTCTTTCATGCAACATATGGCACATCCAAAAGCATATACCGTATTTATTCGTGTATAACGCGCAAAATTTTATACCAAAAAAAGAAACCAAAGTTTGGGTGCGCGTTATACACGAGGACTGGGTGCGCGTTATAAACGAGCCTCCTTTACTTCCTTTTTAGAATTGGGTCGGGTGTCTATTGCTGCGGTGGGTGAAGGGGAGGCGGGGGTGGTGGCTTTGAACCCCGGGGGAGGCGCTACCGCCAGCCACCCGCGCTCCCGGGCCGCGCGACTCAAGAAGCCGGCAAGGGTAGGCACGGAGCACGCCACGGCCCTCCTCCCGAGCAGCGGGTATCCCCCATGAACCGCTGCCGTCACTCACCCGCACGCACCCGCCGGAACGGTAAGGCGACCCACCGGGGGAGGCGCTAACGCCAGCCACCCGCGCTCCCGGGCCGCGCGACTCAAGAGCCGGCGCCGGGTAGGCACGGAGCACGCCACGGCCCTCCTCCCCGGGCGGCGGCAGGCGCCCAGGTCCCGCTGCCGCCACTCACCCGCACGCACCCGCCGGAACGGTAAGGGGGAGGCGCTAACGCCAGCCACCCGCGCTCCTGGGGCCGCGCGACTCAAGAGCCGGCACCGGGTAGGCACGGAGCACGCCGCGGCCCTCCTCCCCGATTGTCGTCTAGCGCCCAGGAGCTCCACCCGCCGCTGCCCCACTGGAACGGTACGGGAACCCTCTGGGGGAGGCGCTACCGCCAGCCACCCGCGCCCCCGCGCCGCGCGACTCAAGAGCCGGCAAGGGTAGGCACGGAGCACGGCACGGCCCTCCTCCCGCTTGTCGTCTAGCGTCATGGCCGCACGTGTTCAACAACGTTTCTTATGTCAATTTCAATGCGTGGTGTGAAACAAAATTTTATATCGAGGTTTCATGGAAAATTAGGGGTGCGCGTTATACACGAGTGCGCGTTATAATCGAATAAATACGGTATCTTTTGTATTAATATGTGCCATTCCTATTGTTTTAGGTGATGCAGAAGGTAGAATTATAAATATTAACGTGGAAGATCCATGTTCAAATTACTCAACTGCTGTGTTAATCTTTATTCTATACATGGCTGCACAGTTTTGGTGACAGCTGAAAATGACAAAGTTACTAGGTTACATTGCAAAAGAAATTGATTAAACTGGCATATAACTCAGGAGAAAAATAGATTTCAACTGTTGTGTAGTGGCATACTGTATGTGTTGTCATTAGACTATAAAGACATATGTTTCTTTTTATTTTGGCAGTTATTAGTATTCACACGGTAAAATGATTAACTGTTATCTGAGCAACCCTCTCTGCTGCATTTGCTTAGGACAGGGAAGTATGCATTATAAGGCACATACAGATTTCCAAAGCAATATATAATACATTGCATTACTACTCCTACAGATCTCTTTCTGGCCAGTTTTCACGGATTTTTCTGATCTCTGTGACTAGATATAAGGCTAGCCACACAGTAGCGCGGGAATGGCCTAAAAAAACCAGATTGCTGGGGTAATAATAATAATTTTGTGTCAGAAATTATTCTGGGTTGAAAGGACTTTTGGGGAAGAAACTCCGCTCAGGGAACACCCAAATGAGACTCCTTTCATGTCCCCAAGAGCTGGGACAGAGACGCGTGCTCAATCAGTCGTGTAGGACCCAGGTCTCAAACTGCTGACTTGACAGCCTTCCAGCTAACCACTGAGCCACCGCAGCCCCCATTGTTGGGGTTAGATCAAATTCTTCCTGCAGATCTACCCACTGAATTCACCTTTCCTAAGCAATCATGGGCTTAGAAAGTCATCTATGTCAGGATTACATGTAATTAGGTCCTAAATTAACTTTACTGGGATATACTGAATATTCACAAGTCTGTTAACAGTACTCCTTTTTCATTTTAAGTAATCACCCACAAGGTTTCCCAACAAAAGGCATATCTTCAACTTAGTTAGCAGAAAAGGTCACCTAGAGCTGAAGCAATTTACAAAATTCCTTTACACAGGACAGAGAAGGGAGGAATTGTGAATGCTAGAGTAATTGACTGGGACTCTGATAAACAACCTCCTTAAAAATAAAGCAATCAAGTAAGTGAACATAGCCTGAGACATTGTGCTTCAGCTAATCTAGCCAACTAGTCCTTTGTAACTAACAGAAATAACACTTTTTATAAGTCGGTATTTTGTAACTTTTTTATAACCAGGGACCAAGTATTTTAAAGCTGAACCAGGTGACATCAAATTAGTAGAGCAGGTGGAGTGGAGTTGGAGAGAAAGCTAGACAGTTGGAATAATTTCTGAATTAATTTAATTCAGTCATTCTAATAAGCATAGAATTACCTGGAAGCTATACCATGAAGTTTGATAAGCAGATTTAAATAACAGCAATATTAAATAACATTGTTGGCTGTAGATTCTGGAGCCAATAGTCCAAAAAAAGAGGTAACATTTCTAAGCTATAATTACAAAGTCAAAGCACCTCCCTTCCAATTCAGAAGAACTTGTTCAGACACTTGATTTTCCGTGTGTTATAAAAGGGGAATTTGTTTAAACTATTAATACAACCTGAATTTTTAAAATGGAAGAATCATGTTTCAATGATAATTTCAATTTCAGTTCTATTTTATATACCACTTAATCTCTTCCCAACGGGTGACTCGAAATGGTTCCCAACATGTAATAATACAAAAATGTGATATAGTAAAAATATAAACAATACAATCAATATACAATATAAAGAGTCCCAATATAAAACCACTACATGTTGTCAAGTTGATTCCAACTTAACAGCAACCCTCAAATTGAAACAGACCCAAATGATATTATACCAGTGCAAAATTCCTTCAGTACTTGTTTGATTGCTTTCCACAACGGAGTGCACAGCATGTTTCTGCAGAAGTGTGTATAAGCTTTAATACACGTCAAATCTGCTTGGGAGAGAGTCCCACTAAGCAGAAACCTATTTCTGAGTAAACTTGCCTCATTTGTGTGGTTCCTCTGTTTGGTGAAAATCTGTGTTCTACAGAATTAGTGGACTTATTTGGTTTTTTACAATTTTTTACCATGTTTTCCTTCTACATGCTTTCTAAGAATGATCTTGATCTTGCAACCTCAAATAACCAGGCTTCATTTTGAAAACAGATTTTCCCAAGGTAATTCTGAGAGCCTCTAAAAGTGCATTTTCATGGGCACTTTATTGGCTCTTCAGTCTACAAGTCTTGCCCATCAAAAGTTTGAAAGTCATATAGCTGCACCAGGGTACACTGCGTGCTACCCCTTGGAGCAGAGAAGATACCCTAGTCGACGGAAGGTAATTTGCAAGGCTAACCTCTGTTACCACTACGTGCCCTTTTTCTTAGGATAGCCTTTTCAGAATTCAAGTTTCACTGTAAATTAAGAGTTTGGAAATAACACAATAAAATTAATGTTAACATTAAATTTGTTCACTGGGGGGACAAAGCCAGAAAAACATTTTTAAAATCAGGTGCAGCCACCTGTTGGACTGCCAGAGAAAACTGAGTTTGTAAGGTAGCAGTTTAGATGCCTAAATTTGACCTTTTCAACAGTACGTTCTCAGCAATAAAAAAAGGTTTTTTGTTTTACATTTTTTTACATGTTCATTAATCAATCATTTCAATTATATGGAGGTATTTTTTCCCATTTGGGGGCAGTTGTCAGCCTGATTTGAGTGCAGTAGGAACCGACTATTGCTTCAGTATTTCAGACTGAACAGAGCAATTCTCTGCGGCAGGTTTTAATGAAGCCACTTCATGTCATGTGCTGCCAAGTCTGAACTGACTTACAGCGACACTAATAAGGCTTTCGAGGTAAGTGAGATGTTTAAAAAGTGGTTTCACCAGTTGGAGAGCTCAGTGATTTAGGTGTCTGGCTAGGGAGCCAGAGGTTGGGAGTATGATTTTCCACTGTGTCTCCTAGGAGAAGAGCCTGCCTGTGTAGCCATAGGCAAGTTGCACAGTCCCAGGATGCCTCCAGAAGAGGAGAATGGTAAATCACTTCTGAGTATTCTTTACCTACAAAGCCCTGGAAAGAATTGCCAGAGGTCAGAATTGACTTAATAGTAAAAGTAAAGGTCGTCCTTTCTTGAAAGCCAGTTGTACCCAACTCTAGGGTGTAGTGGTCATCTCAATTTACAGGCAAAGAGCCAGTGCTGTCTGCGTCTGCAGATGTTTTCAAGGTTGTGGCAGCTATGACTAGATGCCAGAGTGCACAGAACACTGTTACCTTTCCACTAAAGTGGTACCTATACAGTACTTGCAATTTCTTGCTTTTGAACTGCTAGGTTGACAGGAGCTGTGACAGAGACAGAAATTCACTCCATTGTGCAGCACCATTGTGCAACACCTCAACTGCTGTCTCGAACTGTTGATCTGCCGACCTTCCAGTCGTCATGTTCAGTGTCTTAACAGCTAATCCACTGTAGTCTGTGGACTTAATGGTACACAATTATTACAGTGGCTCAAGCGGTCAGCAATTCGATTCTTGAGTATTGCAGGATGGAATGTGCTCCCATCTTTGTCCCAGCTCCTGCTAACCTAGCAGTTCGAAAGCAAGAAATTGCAAGGAGATGAATAGGGACCAATTCGGTGGGAAGGTAAACAGTGTTCCGTGTGCTCTGGTGTCTAGTCATGCCTGCCACATGTCCTTGGAAACGTCTGCAGAAGCAGACAGCGCTGGATCTTCAGCTTTGAAACAGATGAGCGCTGAACTCTAGAGTCTGATACAACTGGCTTTCGAGCAAGGGAAACCTTATTCCCCAAAGAATGAGTGGGGTGGGGGTTTGAAACCAGGCCTCTTGAATCTGTCACCTTGTCCACTATACTAGACAGAGTATTCTACCAATAAAGCCACTAATTTCAGGCAAATCTTATGTTGTTTTACAGAAGGGTAGCTGTGACTAGATGGTTGTGTTTTTATAGAGCCGTCATGTGCATCCTTGTATCACCAGAATGTTTTTAACGGTGATTCTAGATTTTCAGGAAAATTATGTAGATTTGGATGTATTAAGACATATGTTGTTGGGTGCCTGTCAAAAAGCTAGTTTTTCAGTGGAGTTATGGGTATTTCAGTGATACATGTCTCAGCAGAGAATGTGTAAATTGATTTTAATTAATGTATTAGTACTATTAATTTAATAAGTTAAACATGTTCAGTTTTAAAGGTCACGACAGCAGGTTCATTTCCCAAATGCTGACATTTAATTCTAACTCATTAATTTTTAGACCAAACTTTCTAGGCTTTGGTGGAGATGTAGGCTGGCTTAAGTGAGGTTTCAGTAGAGATCTCACAATTCTGTTGGTCTATGTTTATGACAACTACCCAGGCTTCACTGAAAGCACCTAATGAACTATTGCTCCTTGTTGGAAAGCATATAACACATGTAGGGGTGGTCTGAGAAAGGTTTGTACCAAAGTCAATACTGAGCTCTATGAATCAATGATCCAACTTAGCTGGGTCAACTGGAGCTTGGAAAAGTTCCATTTTTGAATGATATCTCCCAGTCTTAGTCTACTAGAATAGCCACAAGTCCTGAAAGTAGCCTTTCTAAGCTGATTAAGATAACTTTTTATCTTCTAAAATAAGGATAATTTGGCTTTACTTTTGTATTGTAATGTAATTCTTTTTACCTCAGAAATGTTTTTGAATTGAATAATGCATTGAAAATGTCCCTAATGAATGGAAAGGCACGGATGTTCATTACGCTGATTGATGCAGGCAAGTGCGTCTGCTGAAAGGCAAACCTATTTGTTTGCAGAAGGAATTCCAGGTGTCTAATTGAGTTAACAATTTACTTTGGTATCTTTATTTCCTTTCGGAATCAGCTGCTTCACTAAATGCCACTCTTTCTTTACAAACTTATGGGCCCAGGAGAGTGAAAGAAATGGGGTTAGAGGGGGTTGCTTCTGTCTTGGGTCAGATGGGATTTAATTTTATGAGAGCAGGAAGTAAAAATGAATATCTGTATTATATTAATCTTTGAATACAGTTTAGTCAGCTCTTCGACTGGCCTAATCATCATGGCCATGAGATTCTGAGAGTTGCAGTCCAAAACATACCTTTTCCATACTCCTTGCCAGTATTGCTATAGGGATAGATTTCATTGACAGCTTGAATAAAAAGCCGGACCAATTTAATAGTTCTGTACTGATGTCCCTGGGCTGTTCTCTATGCCACTGACCTTTACTATATATCAGGGATTCTCAACCTGCGGCCCATGGGCTGGATGTGGCCTGCAGTGCCATTTCATGTGACCTCCCATCTCCTCCACCACACCTGGAAGTGCCATGTGGTGGAGGAAGGGCAAAATAATTGTCTGGCCCCCAAAGCTGTCCGAGGGAGTGTGACCCTGCCCCCAGCTTAAAAAGGCCGAGAACTCCTGCTGTATATCCTGGGTCAATGATGGCCAACCTTGGCACTCCAGGTGTTCTTGGACTTCAATTATCAGAAGCCTAAGTCAGCACTCATGCTGATCAGGGCTTCTGGGAATTGAAGTTCAAGTACATCTGGAGTGCCAAGGTTGGCCATCCCTGTCCTAAGTTCTCCTGATACATGCTTAAATTCTGAGGATCAGCCAGTTGGTTAAGATCAGCTGGTGGTAATGAGAAAAGCAGTTTGAGGCCCTGACATCAGGTGCTTCCAGTCCATTTGCAATCCAGAATATGGAAAGGTTAATAGTGACATCATTCTTGATGTGTTAACATTTCCCCCAAAAAATAAAACACACAAGAAACGTTTACTGATCCAATTTATTTTTTCCACTGTTTGGTGGTACACATTTTGAGGCCATAAAGAACCCTGCTTGATGAGGTTAAAATTAATTAATTGTGTGCCATCAAGACAATTCTGACACTTCTGGCTGCACAGTGGAGAGTCAAACTCCCAACATCTGGCACAGACAGATCCCTAACTTATTGAGCTATCCAGCCAGCTTAACAATTGCATGATGTCAAGTCAATTGTGATTTATGGGAACCCTTTCCAGGGTTTTCTAGACAAAGTAATCAGAAGTGGTTGCCCATTCCTTCTTCTGAGGGCATCATGGGACTTCACAGCTTGCTGAAGGCCACATACGCTGGCTCTTTGGGAATACACAGTAGAGAACTAAACTCCCAGTAAGTAAATCTTATACCTCACTAAATATGCATAGGAGAGTGACTTATAAACTGACCAAGATCATTTCTTAAAATAATGAAAACCCATAGCTGTAGAACAAGACGATAACTAATGGGAAAGTCAAGCAAGGATATTTTCTAGTTTTCTGCTTCTTCCATATATAGGCCATATATGAAACTGCCAGAATGAAGCCACCTTTGGTGAATTCATTCTGTAGGTCCTTTCACCTGACCTAGTGTAAGAAAGATTAGCCAGCACAGCAAGGTGACCGTTGCCTAGGGTACACCCAATTGTAGTTAAAAAATACCACAATCTTTGAGAATGCTCTTTCTGTGTACCCTGTGTTTATTGATATAAAAACATGTGATAAAGAGAACAGAATGTACTCCTCCATAAATGTGTTAGCGATAAAGAGAACAGAATGTACTCCATAAATTTGCTAGCTGTGTGTGTGTGAGGGGGGGGGGGGGGAGAGAGAGATCTTAAAACATATACTTTATTGTCATATTTGTTTACGTCTTATATCTAGATCAGGGGTTCGCAACCTATGGCCTGCGGCCCACAGCACCATTTCATGTGGCCTGCTGTCCTCCCGGCGGCGGCAGAGGTGGAAGCAGTGGAAGCTGTGAAAACATGCCGCAAATGCACCTGCGGCTGTCATAAATGCATTTACGGCAGCCGCATTTTATGGCAATGTTTATGGCAGGGGCAATCACATGTCCAGCCCGCTCAGCTGTCTGAAGGGGCGTGGTCCAGCTCACGGCTGGAAATGGTTGAGAGCCCTTGATCTAGATGATCAAATAAGATGATCAATAATGCTAGAAATAGATTTCTGGTTTAAAAGTAATGATGCTTCTTTTTTGAAAAATGTGAAAAATGGTATAGAAATTTTCAGGTTGAACTTTGCCTTAAGTTTAAAAACAACATACATAAGAACATAAGAACATAAGAACAGCCTTGCTGGAACAGGCCACAGCCCATCCAGTCCAGCATTCTGTCTCACACAGTGGCTCACCATTTCCTTCAGGGTATTCCCAAGCAGATGCCTTCTTAGGATTCCCTGGAAATGATATTGAGAGATATCCTGCCTATCTCTCCAACCCGGAGGTTGTCCTTAAGTATCCATAATTATAGCCATTGATACTCTTGTCCTCCATGAACTTGTCTAATCCTTTCTTAAAGCTGTCAAGACTAACAGCTGTCACCACTTCTTCTGGCAGGGAGTTCCATAGACCAATAATCCTCTGGGTGAAAAAGTACTTTCTCTTATTTGTTTGAGAACTAGTACCCAAAAGTTTCATGGAGTGTCCCCTAGTTCTAGTGTTATGCGATAGGGAAAACAGTTTTTCCTTATCTACTTTGTCCACACCGTGCATGATTTTATAAACTTCAATCAGGTCACCTCTTAGACGTCGTCGTTCAAGAGTGAAGAGGCCCAACCGTTGCAGCCTCAGATGGTAAGGAAGGTGTTCCAGTCCCCTAATCATTCTGGTTGCCCTCCTCTGCACTTTTTCCAGCTCCATAATATCCTTCTGGAGGTATGGCGACCAGAATTGTACACAGTATTCCAGATGGGGCCTCACCATAGATTTATAAAGAGGCAAAATGACACTTGCTGACTTATTTTCTATACCCTTCCTAATGATCCCTAGCATTGAGTTTGCTTTTTTCACTGCTGAGGCACACTGGGTTGACACCTTCATTGAGTTGTCCACCAGGACACCAAGGTCCCTTTCCTGGTTTGTCGCAGAGAGTTCAGACCCCATCAGTTTATAAATGTATTTGGGGTTCTTTGCCCCAACATGCATCACTCTGCACTTACTAATGTTGAAACTCATTTGCCACTGTTTTGCCCACTCCCCCAGTGTCGAGAGATCCCTCTGGAGCTCCTCACAATCTCTCACAGTTTTCACTACCCTG
The DNA here is from genome assembly GCA_035047345.1 of Bradypodion ventrale. Lineage (NCBI taxonomy): Eukaryota > Metazoa > Chordata > Lepidosauria > Squamata > Chamaeleonidae > Bradypodion > Bradypodion ventrale. The sequence goes on along the minus strand of JAWDJE010000001.1, from coordinate 450,476,326 downwards.
TATAATTTAGTGTCATCAGCAAATTTGGCTACCTTGCTTTTTACTCCTACCTCTAAATCATTTATGAAGAGGTTGAAAAGCAGGGGTCCCAGTACTGAACCTTGGGGGACCCCACTCTTTACTTCCCTCCACTTGGAGAAGTGTCCATTTAGTGCTACCCTCTGTTTCCTGTCCCTTAGCCAGTTGCTGATCCAGGACAAGACCTGTCCCTTTATTCCATGACTGGTAAGTTTATTCAAGAGCCTTTGTTGTGGGACCTTGTCAAAAGCCTTCTGAAAGTCCAGATAAACAATGTCAACTGGATCCCCCTTATCCACATGCTTGTTGACACTCTCAAAAAATTCCAACAGATTAGTGAGGCATGATTTGCCCTTGCAAAAGCCATGTTGGCTCTCCTTTAGCAGCGCCTTCTCTTCTATGTGCCTATTAATTCTATCTTTTAGGATGGTTTCCATCACTTTACCTGGGACACATGTCAAACTGACAGGTCGGTAATTTCCTGGATCACCCCTGGATCCTTTTTTGAAAATTGGTGTTACATTCGCTACCTTCCAGTCATCAGGCACAAAGCCTGATTTGAGGGAAAGATTATATATTTTGGCTAGGAGATCAGCAATTTCATCTTTAAGTTCCCAGAGAACTCGTGGATGGATGCCATCTGGTCCTGGTGATTTGTTAGTGTTTAGTTTAACAAGACATGCAAGGACCTCCTCCCTGGTTATTTCTATCTGGCTTAATTCTTCGCTTTCCCTCCCTACGAAGATAGGCTCTGTTTTGGGCATGTGGTCTCTGTCTTCTTCAGTGAATACTGAAGCAAAGAATTCATTGAGTCTCTCTGCAATCTCTGTTTCCTCTTTAATAACCCCTTGCCTTCCATTGTCATCTAATGGTCCAATGGCCTTCCTAGTTGGGTTCTTACTTCTAATGTACTTAAAGAAGTCTTTGTTATTTCTCTGAGTATTTTTAGCTATACGCTCCTCAAAGTCTTGCTTTGCTTTCCTGATTGTTGCCTTGCATTTGTTCTGCCAGAATTTATGTTTCTGCCTGCTGTCCTCATTCGGACAAGCCTTCCATCTTCTAAATGAGCTTTTCTTGCTCTTGATCACTTCCCGAACAGCTCCTGTAAGCCACATCGGAGTCCTCTTGGACCTGGCAGTGCCCTTTTTCCTTTTGGGTATGCATTCCAATTGAGCCTCTGTTATTGTTTTTGTAAACAGCCTCCATGCCTCTTGGAGTGTTTGGACTCTCTCAATTTTCCCTTTCAGCTTCTTTTTTACTAGTTTCCTCAACTTTGGGAAATTTCCTTTTTGAAAATTTAAGGTCTCTGTGTTAGATTTTATCAGTGACTTGCAGTCTATGATCAAGTTAAACATAATTGAGTTGTGGTCACTGTTCCCTATTGGATCAGTCACATTAACATCTTGCACCAGATCCTGAGTATTACTCAGGATCAAGTCAAGGATTCTTGTACCTCTAGTTGGGTCTTCAACCATCTGTCCCAGGGAACAATCATTTAGCATATCTAGGAACTTTATCTCTTTATCATGTGCTGAACAACAGTTCACCCAGTCTATGTGAGGGTAATTGAAGTCCCCCATTATAACTAGGCTTCCCTTCTTGGATGCCTCCTTTACAACATTCTCCAACTGCCAGTCTCCCTCAAGAGTTTGGGTCGGAGGCCGATAGTATATGCCTACTGTTAGACCATCCTTGTGGCCTGGTACTCTTACCCACAGAGCTTCTAATGGTGACTCCAAATCACCTAGATATTCCAATTCATACGATTTTATCACTTCTTTGACATACAAGGCCACACCACCTCCCATTTGCCCCTTCCTATCCTTCCTGTACAGTTTGTAGCCTGGGATAACTGTATCCCATTGGTTATCATCTGTCCACCAGGTTTCAGTGATACCAATAATATCAATATTCTTATCTATTGCTAAGTATTCCAGCTCCCCTATTTTGTTCCGGAGGCTTCTGGCATTTGTATACAAGCATTTATATATGCTTTTCTGACACAGTCTTTTGTGTCCAGTTGCATTGTTAGACTGCCTCTTGCATCCTTCTGATAGAATGCTAGTGACTAGCTCCTCGCTCTGCTCAGTAATTTTTGCATCCTCCTCACTACTAAAGTACACACTTTTCCGAACCGGATGCTGCCCAGCTCCTGTCGGCTTTCCCCCAGTTATCAGTTTAAAAGCTGCTCTGCAGCCTTTTTGATGTTGAGTGCCAGCAATCTGGTCCCATCATGGTTCAAATGCAACCCATCCCTCCTGAACAGATTTGGCTTCTCCCAAAATGTTCTCCAGTTCCTGACAAATCTGAAACCCTCCTCTCGACACCACCGCCTCATCCACGCATTGAGGCTTCTGAGCTCTGCCTGCCTGGTAGGTCCTGCGCGAGGGACAGGAAGCACTTCTGAAAATGCTACCTTGGAAGTCCGGGACTTCAATCTTCTTCCTAACAACCTAAATTTGGCTTCCAGGACAGACCGCTTAGCCTTCCCAACATCATTGGTACCAACGTGTACCATGACAACTGGCTCGTTCCCAGTTCTCTCTAACAATCTATCTAGATTTCTTGTGATGTCTGCAACTTTTGCACCTGGCAGGCAAGTCACCATACGGTTATCATGTGCATCACAAATCCATTTCTCTGTATTTCTAATTATTGAATCGCCTGAATACACATACTGTATTATTTCTGAACTGAAAGCATAATGTTTTTCCTTTTTGTTTTTAAGTGTCAGCAACTTTATTCTGTCAAGGAGTAGTTGCTGCTTATAAAATTTATTGCATGCCACATGAAAGAAGTCTCTAACTGCTAACTTCCCTTCAGATCTTTAACTGTTTTCAGTGGTCTAGTCGTCTTCCTAACTGAGTGTTTAAATTTCATTATAGAAATCTAGTGTTACCTCATTTAGAACAGAAGTATTGAAATCAAAAAGTCATAAAAATCATGTTAAATGTAACTAATTTCCTATTTATTTCAACTGGTTTTTTATATTTGGGACTAATATCACATTTACTTGTTTTTAAAAATGATTAAAATAGTTTGAAGAGAAGGATGATTAGAGAGGTCTGAATGTTATATTATACATACTGTACATACACACTTTGTTATTTTTAAATAAGCAAATCTGATTTTAAAAAATACATATAGTAAAACCCTACCAACTATGTCCTAGTGTCTTTTTACCTATCAGAATAGGGAGGTGGTATCTGTATCAGAATACATGATACAGATGATTAATCATGATTATTTAAGTCCCATTGGTTTCAGGGATCTACTGCCTAAATCTGTGTATCTGTTACGTGTGAAATACTGGCTTCTTAAGTTGGGCAACTGAAATTGTATACTGTACCAAATATCAAATTCACACTCAGGGTTCCTATTCAGCAACCTTTGTACTTCTGCGCCATCTGCTTCAGCAAAATCTTAGCATGCGTAACTGGATGCAGTGACACCCATAACTTACTGACTTTGCAGAGAACTGTGCTATTTAAATTCCACATTACTTTCGCCTTTGTTTTCCAAATAGTGATGATATCTAGTATCTTTTGAGCACTGTGGGGTAGAATACTTATTGTTTGGAAAACAAAATCAGCATGTGTTTTGCATTTAGGACATCCAATTTTCATATTTCTGTAACCATGTTGGATGATAGGCAAAATTTTGCAATACATTTTGTGGGGACTATCATACCTTGCTTCTGTATGAATAAGACTTTATTCCTTGTAATCCATGTAGGATCAGAGTGTAGCGAAGATTTAGATTTCTAGCAGCACAAACCCCAATCTGGACAGGTTATTCTGCTATGGTAATAGAGTAGATCCTACTGCTAGTGACTCAACCCTGAGTGTCAGGCAGCGGTTAGCTAACCTGACAACCCTGAGGACTTAAGACCTTGGGTGCTGAAGTCCACAGGGAAGGGTGATGGTTCTCAATACTGGCCTGGGGCTGATGAGGACTTTGCCTGCCAGAAGGGCTCAGGACCAGAAAGTGACTCGCAGAACTGGATCCATGGTACGGGGGGTTATGCTGGATCTGGAAGGCAGATGAAAAGCCACTGCATTATATTCTCAGGACAGTCTTCATGGCTGATCGCCATGATGATTGCCTCTATTTTTGGATTTGAATATGGCAAACGCAACAGCAGCACAAACCATTTTTTTTGAGAAACATGATGCCCACCATGACATATAATTCTTATTATTTAAAAAGTGAGCTAGTCATGTAACAGGCCATCAATGTGGTCTAAACAAGCTCGAATTGTCCCCTTAAAAAATCAAATTGTCCCCCTGTCGGGTGTGTCACCCATGTTGGAAACCACTTGTTTAGATTTACTGAAATATTTGGTCGCATCCAAAATAGATTAAAGGCTGTCTTATTGCTTTGATGTATAGATAATGTTGGTATTTGCAGCAGCAGTCATGATATAGTATGGAGGAGTAGGATTGTATTGTATTTGCAAAGCAATAGATAAGCATAGATAGGTGTGCTTTGTGCTTGCAGTCTGATCCTGTGTTTAAACAATTATTGTTAAACACTTAAGTAGAAAGCAAGGCCTTGGTGTGATAAGCTGTTGTCCCCTGGGGGAAACTTCTACCTGTCATGAATTTTGCTGATATATTCCAATGTGTGAGATTAAGTGATACAAAGAAACAAAGTTGAGCATGGTAAATATGTGTTTCATGCTTTTCTTCTCCAAACCTTGAGAGAAACTGCCAGCTTTAAAAGTTCTATTTCCACTGGAGAAGGAGAGACTTTGCACTTTTTGCCATCTTTGCAAACATTAGGAACACATGAAAACTCTGAAGTGTCAGATTTTTATATTTATATTTCACTTTATTGTAGATTTTCTTGGTCTGCACAATCTGGAAATGGGAGGGGAGACAGATGCACATTGCATATACAGCAGGGGTGCCCAACCTTTTCAGGCCATGGGCCGGTCATGCAGTTCAGGGGGCCGGTCACTATGGCCCGGGGGGGGGGATCTGGCCCCAGATGCTAATTCATCCAGCCCGCAAAGCCCTCGTTGCTCTTGGAAGCGGAAGTAAAATGTGCCTGTACGAGCGTGTTTTCGCAGGCCAGATGAATTGGCAATGGGAACCGGATCTGACCCCCGGGCCGTAGTTTGGGCACCCCTGATATACAGTATTTCAAAAGTGTGCAGAGAAAAATCCATATATTTCAAAAATATATACAAACTTGCTTTATTCAAAGGGTGGCTCCATGTACAGTACTTACTTAATCACCTCCTCCTTATGGTGTAGAGGATTCCACAAAGGACCTCCATTGAGATCTCTCACTAGACTGCTCCATGGCTCACCTCAGGTTACTCCTGCAAACTCGGCCTTTTGGCTAAGATCAAGTGTGTGGATCCATGTAAACTACATATACACAATTGAAAAACGCACTCATAGATTCATGCTTTTTTTTAAAAGGTGGAAAGCATGGCTGGACATAGAGATGAGAAAGAGAGGGCTCCTTGTTTCTATAACCTAAGAAGTAGTTGCTCAAATGGGGAATCGGATAGCTCAGTCAGCTGACAATTAGCCCTGCAAGCTCACATAAGGGTGAGCAAAGGGTTTCTACTATGTTTACAGTACCTGGAACCGAGGCAGCAATTGTGGAATGATAAATATTTCCCACATATGCAGCCCCTTCACATTGCACGTGATTGTTTAACCATCCTAGCTTGGAGAGCTCAATTAACTGTTCATTTGACTTGACACAAATATTTCTTTTCATCTTAAAAGTAGAGAATAGGGTGGATCAAATTCCCTTTTCCCTTATCATATTTAATATTAGTGATTTTAATGTCCATACAAGGAACAGATTTGCATTACTAAACTTAATTGACCATCAACCAGATCTGTGGATGGAAATTAGAGATATTATTAGGGAAGAAAGCAAAAAAAGACGATTCCTGTAGTAAAAAGAAGAAGAAACCTTAGATAGCAGAAGAAATGCTAAAATTAAGAAGACAAGAATACTTCACAACTATAATGACAATGAAGAATTTGAAATAATTAAAAAATGTATATACCTTTGTTCAAACATCAATCCAGATGGAGACTGTACCCAAGAAATAAGAAAACTGAGACTCAGAAGAGTAGTTCTGAGGGAATTAGAAAAGATAATCATATGTAAGGATGTGTTACTGGAGATCAAAACCAAGACCATACACACACTTTTATTTCTGATCACCATGTGAAAGCTTGAAAGTAAATAAAGCTGAGAGGAGAAAATATTAATTTGAAACATGAAGTTAAAGAAAAGCTTCCTGGACCACTGGAAATATGAACATATGGGTCCTAGAGAAAATCAAATTTGGAATGTATCGGGGGGAGAGGGGAAATGATGAAACAGAGTCTTTCCTCCTTTGGACACATAATAAGAAGGCAAGAATCTCTGGAAAAGACAATAATGTTGAGATTGGTTGAAAGTAGCAGAAAAAGAGGAAGGCCGAATATGAGATGGGTTGACTCCTGAATGGAAGTCACAATCTTGAGTTTACAAAAGCTGAGCATGTCTGTTGAGGGGATTGCTTATTCATAGGCTCACCACAAGTCAGAGGTGATGGCGGCACATAACAACAACAACTGAACCTTTCTCCTTGTGCACTTTGGTTTACAGAGTCTTTACTTGAGCTTACTGGTCTTTGTTCTAACCCTGTTAACTTTTCAGTCTATATCATAGCTCTCTTTAAAAGTGTAACAGATGGAGTCTAATCACATAAAATACACTTGCTGCTATCAGATGATGGCAGCATCTCTCCAGAGTGATTATCCAAAACATGTATATGTCCTGGGGGGGGGGCATCTCTGTAGAAAATAGGTTGGAGGTCATTGTGTCTTGGGCTGAGAGATTAATGCTTTTGCTTTCTTTATGTAGCAGTTTCCAGTGTGATCAATGAACTAGGAAATAATCAGGGTTCTTCCATGGTAGGTTATACATCTTAAGACATTTATTTCTCATTGATTAGACAGGTTACACCAATGAGCCATTGATATAAATCTCATTGGATTAAGAACAGACTTGACCCTCTATCTAGTCTGCAGCCAGATTTATAGTGTGACTTTAGTCAGTTTAAAAAGTTTGAAACTGAAGTAGAAGTTTAGAATAGTCTTATGTCTGTCATTGTCATGCCAGTGTATGTTTGTCAAAATGTTGTGTGTAGGTCAGAGAGATAATGGCAATCCCCTTAACATGGACTTTTTGGGAAGGTCTCTATGCCATCCTGGAGCACAGGTGAACGGTATGTTTTGTCCTCACCAAATGGTGTCTCCAAATGGGGTGCTTTAATTGTTAGACTAGCAACAATTCATATTTTGTGTGTGCAGATTATTCCCATTGGTGAGAAATTGGACTCGGGCACACTGCTTTGCTTGCATGCCTTCCTCCTGCATTTCTCTGTGTGTCTACATTAAAGTTTGACATTGCATAGAAACCAAAGTCTCATTTCATCCTTTCTCACCTGAATGTATAAAAACTAAATCAAAACCCGCTGAAACAAACCAGAGAATGTTTATAGGAAATTACTTTCAATTGAGTCTAGAGTTCCGTACTTTTAAACATGTCTTGGGATCGGAGTTTAAGAATAATGATAAAATGAAAAGTAAAAAAATGAAAAAGTAAATTGAAAAATAAATAGAATGATGAGAAAAATTGCAAGACAGATAACTCAGAACTTTGAAGAGAATAATGGGATTTCAAAACAAACCTAAAGACTTTGAAAGTGAGCTGATTGCTCTTCAGATTCTTCATTAGGGACACTTTTGCTCAGTACTATCATCTCTGAATGTCACATACACTTAAATGTGCCCAGATTACTTCCTCTTAAACAGAGCAGAGAAGCTCCAATACTATCCTGATCCCCCCCCCCCCCAATCTCACATATTTTATCCATAAATGAAATAAACCTTGTCTGTCGCTTTTGTCTGTAAGGCAACTGCCGGACACAGCCTTTTCGCAGAATTTGTGGAAACATTGCTGAAATGAATCATAGTGGTTTCTTGTCAGAAGCTTTATATGTGCAAAACCAGGCATCCTGTTTTAGCAGATGCAGTCATCAGATTCTTGATTCATCTAGTCTTGGTTAGCCTGATACCACAGTGTTGAAAAATCACTTACTTTCCTTGAGTTCCCACCTCTGAAGTGATTAATGAGGATTAATCATGATAAGCCTTGGGATCTCTTTGTATTTATAAGGCATCCTGGATCTGAAATTTCAAAGTCAAGCAGATGGACTGTAAGGTTTATTCTTTTAGTATTGGTTTGGTTTTTCTTTATGTTTCAGTGTTTTTGTTTTGACTCAGTAATGTTCAGCCCTTCACATCTGCACATGTAGAAAAGAATCAGCATTGCAATCATCCCCAGCATTTCTCTTGTCTGACTGGCTCTTTATTATATACAGTAAAACCCTGACTTACAAATGCCCCGAGTTACATAAAATTTGGCTTACAAAATGATTTTGTGCTAAAACCATGTCCCGATTTACACAATTTCCTATGGGTTTGCTTTGAGTTACATAAAGATTCTTTTTCCTATGGGTTTTCCTATGCTTCGATGTACATAAAAATTTCATTTTTCCTATGGGTTTGCTTTGAGTTACATAAAAATTCGACTTATGAAAAAGCCTATGGAACAGACTTTTTCATAAGTAGGGTTTTTACTGTATTTTGATTTCCCTGCTAATTCCCTTTGTGCATCTGCCTCCACAGAATGGACCATGTTTTCTTAAAACATAAATATCAAAGTGGGGTACCCATAAATTTGAAAAATCTTAATTAACAATAAGCAATCTTATCGGCTAGATGTACTTCTAGGACCAAAGGGGGACAAAACAACCTTTCTCTTTCTTTGCTACCAACCAGAAAAGGGTGGTGTCTTAGTCTCAGTTTGGTGTGGGATGACCAGCTGAGTGGGCCAGACCACACCCCCAGAAGCGGAAGCAGGCACATTTACGGCTGTCGTAAATGCACCCACTTCTGCATTTACAACAGCCATGGGTGTATTTGCGCATGCATGTTTTATGGCTGACGTAAATGTGCCTGCTTCCACTTCCTGGTGCTGTGGAGGGGGCAATGGGTCAGATGGAATGACATCGCGGGGCGGGTCCGGCCCACGGGATGTAGGTTGGGAACCCCTGGTGTAGACAATGATGAAAATAGACACACATGATATTCTACCACAGTGAGGAAGACATTCAAATCATCTGCCTGCCTGGTTGCTCTGCTGTCTTGGTGCTACCCTTCTTGATAGCTCACATTTTTACTTAAAAAGCTCACATTTACTCTCTGCAGACATGGAACATTGTGTCAAGTTCAGGGCACCATGAGTGCCACAGTAAAGACTACTCCCCCAATTATGTTTGTAAACCACTAGAGCAAAGCTTCTCAACCTCTGGGCCAGACCCGGCACACGGCATCATTTTATGTGGTCCGCACTGCCACACAGCCACGGGCAAGTTTTACGGCAGGGGGAACCACCAGTCTGACCCACTCAACTGTCTGAGGGGACGTGGTCTAGCCTACAGCTTGAAAAGGTTGAGAAACCCTGCACTAGAAGGTCATATGGAGATTTTAATGAAAAGAGCTCTTCTGGAATCGGGTATGGGGAGTAGGTGCATCCCTTCAAAAGAACAGGTAGCCTCCTACCCTCTAGTAACTTCAAATCCCGTGAGTTGTAGTCCAACCATTTGGGGGAGGGTACTCTAGAACTTCAGAGATAGATCTTTTCCAATCTTGTGGGGGATTACACTGCCAGTTGATATGATATCCTTCTTTCCAGACCAGATATACATCTTAAAGCAATGCTATTCTGTCATTTTGAACAGAGTAAGCCTGGGTTTATAAACAAAAGATTTCCTTAAGCAGTCTCATACAACAGTGAAACTATGCACAGCTAATAAATGACAATCTTTCCATCAGCCTTCCAGGCAGTAGTGACTGGATAAGATAATGGAGGTGATGGTTATGTACAGAAGTAACTCAGTAAGTCCCACTCAGTTGTAATTCTGCTGAAAAGACAAATTCCAGGGCTTAATGGCTTCCTTTCATCTCATCTGTTTTCTTTTGGGTCATTGTTTTAATTGTCATTTGCTACCAACTGATAGTTACTCTAATATAGCTTGCAAGGTAAGTTGGATATTTAACACACCCTTGGTGAGTTTCCACAGCTAATTCAGAGTTCAAACTCAAGCCTTTGGACTCCTAGTCCATCACTCTATTTGTTTATTTATTTCATTTTTATATTGCCCATGTGGATACAAATATCAAAATGAAACACACAGCAAATTAAAAATAAACCAACCAAATAAATACATCCTAAAATAACTGATTGTTCTGTTGAGTCATTACCAACCAATAAAATCATATTCTATTAAACCGAGGTCTATATTTAAGTATGAAAAAAAATGTACAAACAACTAGAAAGTTTTTAAATTTTTCTAAGTATTTTGTTATGATTGTTTTTTAAATAGGTTAATCTTGAGTATAAGTATCCATTCAGTCATTATTTAAGTTTTGTTACCATATTTTTGGACCATAAGATGCACCTGACCATAAGACGAACCCAGTTTTCAGAGCAGGAAAACAAAAAACAAAAAATATTTAATACTGTATTTTGCACCAGCAACCGGTGGTGGTGCGGCAGGGGAAATGGGCAGGCCAGGTCAATTGCACTGAGGAAGGAAGTGATACTCTAGTCTAGCCTCTTGCTCTCCTTTCAACCAGGAAGCATGTTTTCCCCCTTCATTTTGTCCACGTGGAGTAGAGACAATGGCATCAAGGTAAGTGAAACCCTTTGTTTTTAAGCACAGGTTTGGTTTCCCACTTTAATGCATTGGGAACATACAAACAGAAAACTTTTGAATACAAGAAATTTATTTCCAATGCATTTAAATGGGAAATTGCAATTTTTTTCACATGTTTTTTCCCCTGCCCGAACAGCTGAGAGGCGGCAGTAGGAGTCTTGTAAAATATCCTTTTACAACAGCCACAGCTGGCCGAAGACCAGAATTTGGACTATAATATGCACCCTCATTTTCTCCCCACTTTTGGGGGAGAAAAAGTGCGTCTTATGGTCCAAAAAATACGGTAATTTTCCATTTGTATTCTCCTAGTAAGCTCTTGGGGACATTGAAGGAGCCTCATTTGGGTGTACCCAAAGCAGAGTTTCTTCTGCAAAAAAATCCTTTTAACCCAGAATAATTTCTGACACGAAATTATTATTATTCATTTACTTCAACTTTTATTCCTCCTACCCAGCAAGTTCATTATGTTGTATACATTTGAATAAATTTCAGCTATAATGCAGGAAGTACTGAGCATTGTAGCTTAGCCCTAACATTTCCTTGTGTGCTCCTTCATGTGGATGGTGACAAGCCTGAAAATGGCAACCTCTGCTGTCCATGATAATACCCCACAAAACCCATTGAGGGCTTCCAAACAAGGAACTCCAATCTTTAGAGTTATCACACTCCATGTAGGCAGGCAGTGAAATTGGGGGAAAGGCAAGAGAACTCCTCTGTATATGTGGTGGGTCAAATTAAAATTGTAATACTGAATAAGGTCACTGCCTTTGCCCAGATGTTATTACTGCTTTCTATAGTTGATGATGGTACAAGCAGTCAATAGTGAAATATTAGAAATGGTAGGCTCTACTTTGTTTCAAGTATTTCAGTAGAGGCTAGGTAGCCATCTGTCAGGGTGCTCTGGTGACATTCTGCATTTGAACGGAGCTGGACTGCAGGATTTCCAAGGTGCACATGCTGTGGTGGGCTCCAAATTTTTTTACTACCACACTGTGGGCTTGGTATGGTGGGTGTGGCCAGGGGGAAAGCCCTGCGTCGCACTCACATTAGGACTACTTTATTTCAAAACTTGGATGGGCGGGGCCAGCCAAAATTTCTGCTGCCGGTTCTGGTGAACTGGTGCAAACCTGCTGATGCCCACCACTGTGCACATGTCTCTGGTTCTGTATGTTGGTTCAGTGATCCAGAAGAATTACAAGAACTGTCAGTTAGGTTTTCCTTTAGATCTTGCCTTCTATTGCAGAGCTTAGACTCTAATGTCCAGAATCCTTTGGCTAGCTATGCTGGGAAGGGGATTATGAGTGATTCTGTAGTGCAGAAAGGAATCCCTCCCCACACTGTGTTCAGAGGTGGCATATCGGCTATCAGAATTAGGGCATTTTTGTACCAATTTCAAAGTGGTTGGATTTGCTCCTCCAGCTATCTTTTTTTTCCTTTCCATAGTCAGATGTAGCTCCTCATATATTTGAGAATGATTTTTTTTTTTGAGAATTAGTCTGGTCCATCCGTCCCCCCAGTAACCATTACAGTGATTTGGTAGACCATAATATTATTATTTTCCACCACTTCACACAGTCTAATTAACCTTGTAACTAACTGCAGATGCCATGACTTCAACAGTAACCACTGTTTTACCTGATGAATAATTCTGGAAATCTTAAAAGCTTGCACGTTATTTTGTGACATTGTGGTTACTGTTGAAGTCATGGCATCTGCAGTTACTTACAAGGTTAATTACACTGTTTCATTGGCTTCATAAAGATAATTTTCTAATAGGGATTTGAGGGTGTTCTTTTTTTTGAAAAATGAGTGTGCTTTGTTGTTATGTGCTGCCAAGCCTTAGTCTACTTATAGGGACCCTAAATCGGGCTTTCAAGGTACTGTAACTGAGATATTTAAAGAGTGGTTTTACCATTTCCACATCCTGTGTGACCTTCCATGGATGAGTGGAGGGGTTTTGAACTATTTTAATTATGCTTATGTTATTTAAATTTTGCTTATGTTATTTTAATTCAATTTATTTTTTTAAAATAAATATTTTTATTTGAAATGTGCTCTGAAAAGCTTTTTAACTTTTCCATATATTTTTCATATGTTTTTCTCAGAATGAGAGGACATGCAAAGAGAGGACAGCTTTCCCTCTCTTTGCATGGAAGAGTCCGTCAAGCAACTGTTAAATACACCAGATTTTGGCAGGGAAGAATAAGCTGTCCTTCAAAAAATTTATAACAAGACTGGAAATTAGAAATTGGCTAATTCATTCATTCATTCATTCATTCATTTATTCGATTTATATCCCGCCCTACTCAGCCCAGGGCCAACTCAAGGCGGCTTACAACAAGTAAATCAAATACAGTATGACAAATGAAATACAGTATAACAATATAAAAAACACACAAAATACAATAGCATACAATTGCAAATTACAAATTACAAGAATTACAAATCAGCATAAATTAATCACATTATAAAGAATAAATTAATCTCCGTTTGGAATAGGTTTTGTTTAGTCTGTTAAAGAGTAACTCTGTATCTCCCCCCCTCCTTGAGTCCCTGAACTCAGCTTTGGATGAATGCATGATACACAAAAGATTTGGAGGGGTGTGCGCATGTGTGCACTCTTGTCTGGCAGAGAAGGACGGGGAGAGAAAAGGCAGTGTGCAGCCAACATCACGAAGAAGAAGTGCTGTATGTTTTGTATGTGCTTTTTCTTCCCTCAACAGTTTCTCTGTGAAGTGTACTCTGGAGTGAAGTTTGCATTTGATTGCTGATAGCCTCACGCTCTGCACGTAGCTCTGTCATTAAGCCATCATCTTGCTGGCAGGGAGCCAGACACAGCAGTTCCGAGGAAGTCTCCCTTAACCAAAAGAGCTTCCACCGCACGCTCTTGTGTGTGTGTGTGTGCACACGCACATACACGCGTGTGTGCACACACGCACACACAGAGAGACGAAACAGGAGTGCTTACTTTTACTAATTGGAAGCAAACTTCAGCCAACCTCCCAGCAAAGAACTAATTCGTTTGTTTCTTGCCTTCAAGGCTGGGCTGGCATAGCTGCTCTCGAAACATCAGCTTCAAAGTGATCCGCGCTTCTGTGGACGTGAGGGAGGAATGTCCACTGCATGCAATTTCAACCTCCTCATTATTTTATTTTTGTAAAGAAAAAAGTTTTATCAGTCAGGGTTTCAAGCAAATGAGGGAGCAGTAGGATGTTTTGCGATAAATATTCATCCTGGTATATAGTGAAGTTGGTCGGGGCTAAAGAGCAAAACAACATCCTTTCTACAAAAGGAAAGATTAATTGTTTTGAAAATGAGAAGAGACTTGGGTATTCGCTGCAAGCCAAATTATGATCCTATTGTTAACGAATTCCTCTCAACCTCACTTTTCTTTTCATAGCCTTTAGCATTTTGCTGTGTAGAGAAAATGCAGTGTGACAAAATGAAGCCAGTTTGAATGTCTGTTTTACAGCTGGGCTTGCAGGCTTTGCTTATTTTTATGTATTTTCCCTAACTTTTCATAGCCTGAAAATAACTTCTTAAACTTGAAGTAATTTCTCAGCCAAGCTATACAAATACAAGTGTTGCTGATTTCATCAAGCAATTTAATCATGTGGCTGCTGCCAGAGATGGGAAATGTTTGCTTTTTAAACTTCAGCTCTCAGACTTTGACATCCAGCATGGCCGATGGGCAGCTTTTCTGTTAATTTCCCATTGCAATCAACAAGATTTAACTGAGTGTTGATTATGCCCTTTGGACTTCAGAACTTGCCCTTTCCCTTCGGTGAGCCCTGTTTAACCCTCCTCACCCACACATTTTTGTTTAACTAGGCATACATTGCGCAGAAAGCAAGAGAGAATTCCCACAAGAGGTTTACTGAGCCTTGGTGTACATTAGATTCAGGATTAATAATTCTCCAACTTTAAACTTGTCTTTGATGAGTTGTATTGCCTGGAAGCCAACAGGAGACAGCTCATTAAATGTCTGATCCTGTGACTGGTTTAGCCACTAAGGCGGTGCACATGAATGTTTACTACTGGTTTACTCTTAGTTTTCCGTGTCTGGCCAGACATCCCACAACAGTAATGGAGTAAACCTTACAGCCACCAACTCAACGCCAAGTGTTGGGCAGCAGTAAATAACCTGACTCCTCAAAGGGCTATGAGTGGATGGTCCCCTTAGTGTAGGAAATGCCACTGGAAACCATCATATTGGGCCCAACAGCAAAATGAGCGGAGGAGGAACACTTGATTCCCAACAGTCATGGAGGCGGAAGAGGCCATGCCAGATGGACTGGCTGTGAAGCTGCACCTTGATAGTATCCTCAAGGCTGTGGTAATCCAGGTGTTAATTCCTGCATGTCCCATTTCATATGTGCTGCAGGAGATGGTGCCATGATCATAGTGTGTGGGTCTCTTCATGGCAAGCTGGGATCCACCTTAAACAAATTCATGCCAATGGTATTTTTCCTGATTCAGGAAAAAATGTATACTCGGATACGAGTTGCAGCCGACGACAATAATGCTTAGTTTTAGCTGGCATACATTTTCAAAGTGTTAGGTAAAAATATTTTCCAGACAGGACTTGCAGGTCACAATATTTTTATAAATACTTGCCAGAAGGGATGACTAAATTATTATAATTACTTTATTGCTATTATTTTGATTTAGCAAGAAATAACTTGAGATGATGAAAGTTACCTTCTCTTTTGTATTGCAGCTCGCAGAATATCCCAAACGTTTCAAAAGAGTGGGATGTGTTACCCAGTTACAACCAAAGCAACCATGATTGGTGTGGTACTTTAAAAGCTAATACCGTACATTCTCCTTCGTATAGTTTGTGAATACACACTCATGGGTTATGCGCCTGCGCAGAACGGCCGATCGGAGGCTTGAAAAGCTATTGGTCAAAAGTTTTGGCGGTAAGACCGCCCACCGTACCGCCCACCCTGAGGCGCCCGCGCGCCATTTTACCTCAGTTCTCTTCTTTCCGCCGTAGCAGCAGGACGATCATTGAGAGCTTCCTCAATTTTTTTTCGCCCTTCTGAGGGAAAGTCTTTTGGCAAACTGTTCAATTTTTGCGGTGATCTTGTCCTTTGGGCAGGATCGCCACCCCGGTGCTGTTTCTTCCTTCTGGTGGACTCAGTTACCTACTCGCTTCGGTCACCGTTTCCCCCCTCAAGGGGGTGGCGGCTGGCCAGCCCTTCGGGGTATCCGCGTTCCAGAAACTTCCGTTGGAAGAATTTTTTCTTTGATGGCCGCGGCCTTCAAACAGTGTTCGGCTTGCCTGAAAAAGTTTCCGGCCTCCGACGGGCATAGCCTCTGCCTTTTTTGCCTCGGAGAGTCTCATCAGAGCCAGTCTTGCCCTCACTGCAAGAAATTCACCCGTCTGGCAGTGCAGAACCGGAGCTACCGGCTCAAAGCCCACCTGATGGAACTCTCTCTGGCTCCCGTCGCGGCCGCTTCTACCTCGGCTAGTGTCTCTCAGCCTCCTCCGCCTTCGGCTTCTTCTTCCGCTCTTCCCATCAAGAAGAAGAAGAAGAGGGACAAGAACGGGGAGAAGAAGAAGAAACACGGGTCGGAAAAGAGGTGATCGCTCCCGCCTACTCCGCGCACCCCTGTTTCCCCGGGACCTTCGCCGCCATATTCGGTCGCAAGATGTCCGTCGCCTGGGTCTTCCATCTGGGGAGGACGATCCTCCTCGGGATCGCCTGAAAAAGGACGCAGGGCTGGAGCTCCAGCTCGCCCACTTCAGGTACTCCCGTCGCCACCTCGTGGAAGGGCCCGTTCGCCTACGAGACAGGCCTACGTTTCCCCTAGGCCCAGGACTCCAACGCTCGACGACGCGGCGATCACCATGCCGGCCACCGTTTCGTCGCCGCCTATACCAGCCACCGTTTCGTCAGCCACCGTTTCGTCGCTCCCGACGATGCCGGATCCAGCCCAGATGGAGCTCCTGAAGGGGATGTTTGAGGTCATGGCTCAGACTTTTGCCAGCCAGTTTAAGACCTCCATGCCTGCGGCCTCTGCGGCTCCGGTACTGACCACCGCAAGCCCCAGGGATGTTGGCCCTGCTGTGGCCCCTCCGACCTCCCGAGGGTCGAGTATCCGCTCCGCTGGCCCACCCACATCGTCGTGGGTCTTAAAGATCTTGTCCTCTGGCTACGCCATCGAGTTCGTGCGGGCGCCTCGGGTAGGAAGACATCGTCTCACCACCTCGTCCCCCCATTTGGAGGAAGAAATATCAACTCTTCTGTCCAAGGGAGCCATCGAGCGGGTGGCGCCGCCCGATTGGGACAACGGCTTCTACTCGAGGTACTTCGTGGTTCAGAAGAAGGACGGAGGACTTCGCCCGATTCTGGACCTGCGCCGCCTCAACAAGTGCATCCACACCAGGAAGTTCCGGATGGTGACCCTGCAGACCATCCTTCCCCTCATCAACAAAGGGGACTGGTTCACAGTCATAGACCTCAAGGACGCTTACTTCCATGTCTCCATCCTCGAGGAGCACCGAAGGTTCCTCCGGTTCCGCATCGGCGATTCGGTGTACCAGTACCGATGTCTACCGTTCGGTCTGGCCACGGCACCACGAGTCTTCACCAAATGCATGGCTCCGGTGGCTGCCTTCCTTCGCCAGCGGGGAATCAGGGTCTTCCCATACATCGACGACTGGCTGATTGTATCCCACACCAGCTCGTCGGCCATTCGGGACACGCAATTCACGGTCCACCTCATGGAGAGTCTCGGCCTCAGGATCAACTTCACCAAATCGAAGCTGATTCCCTCTCAACGCGTCGAGTACATCGGAGCGGTACTCGACTCGCTTGCCACCAGAGCCTTTGCACCCCAGAAGCGCTTGCAGGACATCGCGCAGGGGGTGAACGATTTTCGCACCAAACCGTGCGTCCGAGCGAAGAAGGCTCAAAGACTGCTAGGCCTTATGGCCTCAACGACGGCTGTGGTCCCCCATGCCAAGTTAAAGTTCCGGTCCCTACAGTCGTGGCTTCTACACGAATTCGACGCGCTCCGGGAGAGTCAGTCCAAACGGCTAACTCCGTCTCCGGAGCTAAGGGACCAGCTACTGTGGTGGACGACGCCACTCAACGTGACAACGGGGAAGAGCTTTTACCCCCCGCAACCCTCGTTGCAAATATTGACCGACGCAAGCAACCTCGGCTGGGGGGCTGCCTGCGGGACTCTCACGGTCAACAACCCTTGGTCGCCTCAGGAGATGGTGCACCATATCAACTACTTGGAGCTACTGGCCATTTGGAAGGCCCTCCGTTCGTTCGAGAGCCTGCTCATGGGCAAGGCGGTCCAAGTGGCATCGGACAACACCACGGCGGTGGCGTATCTGAACAAGCAGGGAGGAACACGGTCCACCACCCTTCTTTACCTCGCCGTGAAACTCTGGGAGTGGTGCCTAGAGAGGCACATTTTCCCGATTGGAGTGCACATTCAGGGCAAGCTGAATGTCCTGGCCGACCATCTCAGCCGCCTTGCCTCGACGACCCACGAATGGGAACTGAACGACGAGGTTTTTCAGTCGCTTTGTGAGGCCTGGGGGACTCCGAACATCGACCTCTTTGCATCGGAGTCCAACACGAAATGCCACAGGTACTGCTCCAGGGCAGGCATCGGGATGAACTCCGAGGGCGATGCCTTCATGAAACGGTGGGATCAGGACTATTTCTAAGCTTTTCCTCCGTTTCCTCTGGTCCAGAAGGTTCTCACCAAAATGTACCAACACAGGACCAGCGCAATCCTTGTGGCCCCAGCATGGCCTCGTCAACCATGGTTTCCGCTGCTGTTGCGCATGTCATCTCAGCATCGCACGCTACCGGAGTCACCGACGCTTCTCCAAATGGAGCAGGGCCAGCTTCACCACTCAGACCTGCCCAGCCTCCACCTCACCACGTGGAGGATGACCCCAGACTGTCCAGGATCCTGGAACTAGCCAGGCACCCTTCCACAAGGAAGTCCTACGCTTCCAAATACAAACGCTTTTGTGTTTTCCTGGCATCCCAGCAGACGTCCCCTCCACAGGTGGGACTGCAGGACGTCTTGACCTACCTCCTCCATCTGGCGGAGTCTGGCCTCAGCATCACCTCCATCCGAGTACACCTCGTGGCGGTGGTGGCTCACTCACCGGCTGGCTCGCCCGCTTCTGGCGCTTTCCGTGACCAAACGGTGAAACGTTTCCTCAAGGGGCTACACAACGCCTTCCCTCCGGTCAGGACTCCGACGGCCCAATGGTCACTCTCTACCGTCCTCAACGCGCTCACCAGGACTCCTTTCGAGCCCATGGCTACCGCGGATGCTCGTCTCCTCACTTGGAAGACGGCTTTTCTTGTGGCCATCACGTCTGCTCGACGAGCTGGTGAGCTAGTTGCCCTGCGGGCAGATGCACCCTTTCTTCAATTCTTCAATGACCGTGTGGTACTCCAAGCAGACATCACCTTTCTTCCCAAGGTGGTCTCCCAGTTTCATATGGCACAGACTATCTCCTTGCCTACATTCTTCCAGAACCCCACTATCGCCCAAGAAAGGACTTGGCACACGCTGGATGTCAAACGAGCTTTATTGTTTTACACCAGCAGGACAAGGGAGTTCAGGAAGTCGCAACGCCTTTTCGTGGCATATGGGGGCAAGTCCAAAGGTGAACCCATCTCTGCGCAGCGGTTCTCCAAATGGATCACCTCTACCATCTACTTGGCCTACGAGTCGGCATCGCTGCCCCCTCCACCGCATGTCAGGGTGCACTCTACCAGAGCGGTTGCAACCTCCACGGCCTTTCTGGAGGGCACACCGCTTGAGGACATCTGTAAGGCTGCCACCTGGTCCAGACCTTCTACATTTGTCCAGCACTACAGGGTGGACACCAGAGCCACTGCGGACGCCAGGCTTGGCCGTGTCATCCTCACTCGGGGGCTCCAGGCCCATCGCCCTTGACGGTCCACCCTGCCTGACCGTCATCATCTTCATCGTGGGATCATCTCATCCGACTGCCCACCGACCAAGTAAGTGTGAGCTTGCTAATCTCCCATGAGTGTGGATTCACAAACTATACGAAGGAGAAAGTTCGGTTTCACTTACCAGTGATAACTTTCGTTCTTCGAGTATATATGACTCTGCATGTGCTCTTAAGCAGAGCTGCTGCTGAGGAGAGCCAAACAAAGGAAGCGAGCATTGGTAAGTTTTGCAGTTGGAGTAGAGCTGCTTTAGGGGCCCGCGCGCCTAACGGCGCGTGAGATTGCAAACTAGTAACAAAGTAAGAATATAGTCTTACTAGGTAGAAAGGTAGCAAACGTGTACATTTTTGAGGCCCAGAATACTGCACTTGTTAAAATGGATTCTGAGGGAACAGTTGTAGTTACCTGCAATATTTGTGCCATGTTTGTGTTCTTGCCAAAGCATATGGAGAACTACACTTGCAGCAAGTGCAAGCTGGTTGCACTACTAGAAGAGAAGGTCCAGCAGCTAGAGGCCCGCATATCTAACCATCAACAAATTAAGGAGCTTGAGCTGTTCTTGGACAGAGCGGAACAGACTATGCTGGACAAAGAAGAGACAGGGCACAGTTCTGAGGGAGAAGGCCCTTCACTAACTCAGGAGGTAGATGTTTGGAGGAATGTGACTCAAAGGAGGAGAAGAGTAGGGGATCACTCTGAGAGTCTGAAATTACAGAACAAATTTGAGGCTCTTTCCCTCATCACACCTGATGAGGAATACACAGAGGAACAACTGGTTCCACCTGATGATCTCTCTTTCATCACACTTGATGAGATCCAGGAAGATAAACAACAGGAACAAACTGAGGTTCTCTCCCTTAATATGGTTGATGAGGTGCATGTAGATGAACAGATTGCAGGAGAGAGGCTCCTTGTACTAGGCGATTCAATAATTAGAAATACAGAGAAATGGATTTGTGATGCACATGATAACCGTATGGTGACTTGCCTGCCAGGTGCAAAAGTTGCAGACATCACAAGAAATCTAGATAGATTGTTAGAGAGTACTGGGAATGAGCCAGTTGTCATGGTACACGTTGGTACCAATGATGTTGGGAAGGCCAAGCGGTCTGTCCTGGAAGCCAAATTCAGGTTGTTAGGAAGAAGATTGAAGTCCCGGACTTCCAAGGTAGCATTTTCAGAAGTGCTGCCTGTCCCTCGCGGAGGACCTACCAGGCAGGCAGAGCTCAGAAGCCTCAATGCGTGGATGAGGCGGTGGTGTCGAGAGGAGGGTTTCAGATTTGTCAGGAACTGGAGAACATTTTGGGACAAGCCAAATCTGTTCAGGAGGGATGGGTTGCATTTGAACCATGATGGGACCAGATTGCTGGCACTCAACATCAAAAATGCTGCAGAGCAGCTTTTAAACTGATAACTGGGGGAAAGCCGACAGGAGCTGGGCAGCATCCGGTTCGGGAAAGTGTGTACTTGAGTAGTGAGGAGGATGCAAAAATTACTGAGCAGAGCGAGGAGCTAGTCACTAGCATTCTAGCAGAAGGATGCAAGAGGCAATCTAACAATGCAACTGGACACAAAAGACTGTGTCAGAAAAGCATATATAAATGCTTGTATACAAATGCCAGAAGCCTCCGGAACAAAATAGGGGAGCTGGAATACTTAGCAATAGATAAGAATATTGATATTATTGGTATCACTGAAACCTGGTGGACGGATGATAACCAATGGGATACAGTTATCCCAGGCTACAAACTGTACAGGAAGGATAGGAAGGGGCAAACAGGAGGTGGTGTAGCCTTGTATGTCAAAGAAGTGATAAAATCGTATGAATTGGAATATCTAGGTGATTTAGAGTCACCATTAGAAGCTCTGTGGGTAAGAGTACCAGGCCACAAGGATGGTCTAACAGTAGGCATATACTATCGGCCTCCAACCCAAACTCTTGAGGGAGACTGGCAGTTGGAGAATGTTGTAAAGGAGGCATCCAAGAAGGGAAGCCTGGTTATAATGGGGGACTTCAATTACTCTCACATAGACTGGGTGAACTGTTGTTCAGCACATGATAAAGAGATAAAGTTCCTAGATATGCTAAATGATTGTTCCCTGGGACAGATGGTTGAAGACCCAACTAGAGGTACAAGAATCCTTGACTTGATCCTGAGTAATACTCAGGATCTGGTGCAAGATGTTAATGTGACTGATCCAATAGGGAACAGTGACCACAACTCAATTATGTTTAACTTGATCATAGACGGCAAGTCACTGATAAAATCTAACACAGAGACCTTAAATTTTCAAAAAGGAAATTTCCCAAAGTTGAGGAAACTAGTAAAAAAGAAGCTGAAAGGGAAAATTGAGAGAGTCCAAACACTCCAAGAGGCATGGAGGCTGTTTACAAAAACAATAACAGAGGCTCAATTGGAATGCATACCCAAAAGGAAAAAGGGCACTGCCAGGTCCAAGAGGACTCCAATGTGGCTTACAGGAGCTGTTCGGGAAGTGATCAAGAGCAAGAAAAGCTCATTTAGAAGATGGAAGGCTTGTCCGAATGAGGACAGCAGGCAGAAACATAAATTCTGGCAGAACAAATGCAAGGCAACAATCAGGAAAGCAAAGCAAGACTTTGAGGAGCGTATAGCTAAAAATACTCAGAGAAATAACAAAGACTTCTTTAAGTACATTAGAAGTAAGAACC
Organism: Bradypodion ventrale; assembly: GCA_035047345.1. Taxonomy (NCBI): domain Eukaryota; kingdom Metazoa; phylum Chordata; class Lepidosauria; order Squamata; family Chamaeleonidae; genus Bradypodion; species Bradypodion ventrale. Next base: position 450,453,837 of record JAWDJE010000001.1, on the reverse strand, counting down.
CAACTAGGAAGGCCATTGGACCATTAGATGACAATGGAAGGCAAGGGGTTATTAAAGAGGAAACAGAGATTGCAGAGAGACTCAATGAATTCTTTGCTTCAGTATTCACTGAAGAAGACAGAGGCCACATGCCCAAAACAGAGCCTATCTTCGTAGGGAGGGAAACCGAAGAATTAAGCCAGATAGAAATAACCAGGGAGGAGGTCCTTGCATGTCTTGTTAAACTAAACACTAACAAATCACCAGGACCAGATGGCATCCATCCACGAGTTCTCAGGGAACTTAAAGATGAAATTGCTGATCTCCTAGCCAAAATATATAATCTTTCCCTCAAATCAGGCTTTGTGCCTGATGACTGGAAGGTAGCGAATGTAACACCAATTTTCAAAAAAGGATCCAGGGGTGATCCAGGAAATTACCGACCTGTCAGTTTGACATGTGTCCCAGGTAAAGTGATGGAAACCATCCTAAAAGATAGAATTAATAGGCACATAGAAGAGAAGGTGCTGCTAAAGGAGAGCCAACATGGCTTTTGCAAGGGCAAATCATGCCTCACTAATCTGTTGGAATTTTTTGAGAGTGTCAGCAAGCATGTGGATAAAGGGGATCCAGTTGACATTGTTTATCTGGACTTTCAGAAGGCTTTTGACAAGGTCCCACACCAAAGGCTCTTGAATAAACTTACCAGTCATGGAATAAAGGGACAGGTCTTGTCCTGGATCAGCAACTGGCTAAGGGACAGGAAACAGAGGGTAGCACTAAATGGACACTTCTCCAAGTGGAGGGAAGTAAAGAGTGGGGTCCCCCAAGGTTCAGTACTGGGACCCCTGCTTTTCAACCTCTTCATAAATGATCTAGAGGTAGGAGTAAAAAGCAAGGTAGCCAAATTTGCTGACGACACTAAATTATACAGGGTAGTGAAAACTGTGAGAGATTGTGAGGAGCTCCAGAGGGATCTCTCGACACTGGGGGAGTGGGCAAAACAGTGGCAAATGAGTTTCAACATTAGTAAGTGCAGAGTGATGCATGTTGGGGCAAAGAACCCCAATTACATTTATAAACTGATGGGGTCTGAACTCTCTGCGACAAACCAGGAAAGGGACCTTGGTGTCCTGGTGGACAACTCAATGAAGGTGTCAACCCAGTGTGCCTCAGCAGTGAAAAAAGCAAACTCAATGCTAGGGATCATTAGGAAGGGTATAGAAAATAAGTCAGCAAGTGTCATTTTGCCTCTTTATAAATCTATGGTGAGGCCCCATCTGGAATACTGTGTACAGTTCTGGTCGCCATACCTCCAGAAGGATATTATGGAGCTGGAAAAAGTGCAGAGGAGGGCAACCAGAATGATTAGGGGACTGGAACACCTTCCTTACCATCTGAGGCTGCAACGGTTGGGCCTCTTCACTCTTGAACGACGACGTCTAAGAGGTGACCTGATTGAAGTTTATAAAATCATGCACGGTGTGGACAAAGTAGATAAGGAAAAACTGTTTTCCCTATCGCATAACCCTAGAACTAGGGGACACTCCATGAAACTTTTGGGTACTAGTTCTCAAACAAATAAGAGAAAGTACTTTTTCACCCAGAGGATTACTGGTCTATGGAACTCCCTGCCAGAAGAAGTGGTGACAGCTGTCAGTCTTGACAGCTTTAAGAAAGGATTAGACAAGTTCATGGAGGACAAGAGTATCAATGGCTATAATTATGGATACTGAAGGACAACCTCGGGGTTGGAGAGATAGGCAGGATATCTCTCAATATCATTTCCAGGGAATCGTAAGCAGGTGAAGGCATCTGCTTGGGAATACCCTGAAGGAAATGGTGAGCCACTGTGTGAGACAGAATGCTGGACTGGATGGGCTGTGGCCTGTTCCAGCAAGGCTGTTCTTATGTTCTTATGTTCTTATATAGTTTGTGAATACACACTACCCACCCTGCCTCCCCTCTTGAGCTGCACGGATGAGATCAATTGGTTTATCCTGTGCTTGGCTTAAGTATGGAACTGAGGTAAAATGGCGCGCGGGCGCCTCAGGGTGGGCGGTACGGTGGGCGGTCTTACCGCCAAAACTTTTGACCAATAGCTTTTCAAGCCTCCGATCGGCCGTTCTGCGCAGGCCTGCTGGTAAGTGAAACCGAACTTTTATCACTGGTAAGTGAAACCGAACTTTTTACTTTGCAGTCCTCAAACATCTATTGCCAGATGAAACCTTTCAAGCTTCTTTAGAACTGAAACAGCAAAGAATCTCGTGACCTCTTAAAGACTGACTGGTTTCATTTTGCAGAAGCTTTTTGGACCTCAGCCCATTTCTACACATCCGATGAAATCAGCTGCATTTAGTGAGAACTTATAACAAATAACATCTGGCAGTCTTCAAGAGGCCCTGAGGGTTTGAGATTTATCCCTCAAAACCAATATTTTCCATTCTATCTTCTATCTTTTTATACCGGCTGAGCAATTATTACTTCTTCATGTCTAGGCCAGATGTTATTACTGCCAAACTGAAGGTACCTTTTGGTGAATTCATCCTGCAGTTCCTCTTGCCTGACCTAGTGTAAAAAAGATTAGCTGGTAACCAGTGGTGGGCTCAAAAATTTTTTACTACCACACTGTGGGTGTGGTATGGTGGGCATGGCCAGGGAGAAAGACCTGCGTTGCACCCGAATTAGGACTACTTTATTTCAAAACTTGGATGGGTGGGGCCAGCCAGAATTTCTGCTACCTGTTCTGGCAAACTGGTGTGAACCTGCTGATGCCCACCACTGCTGGTAACGCAAGGTTGCCATTGCCTGGGGTATGCTCGATTATGGTTCAAAAATAACACAATCTTTGAGGAGACTCTGTGTACCCAACAATTATTACTGAAAACTGGGAAATTAAAGTACTATAACATGGGTCCTCAAACTTCTTAAGCTGGGGGCCAGTTCACTTTTCCTCAGACTGTTGAGGGGCTGGACTGGTGGTCCCACCCCTGCCACTGGTGGTGGCTGCCACCACCCCAAGCCCCCACTGATTCCCTGCTTACCAGCCTGGAGGAGCTGTATGGCATGGGTGAAAGAGGGGTCCAGGGTGTCCTCCTCTGTCATGAGCTCGGGCAGGTATTTGTTCTTAGGCAGCTCAGATTTGGTGGAGGCCGTTCCGGCCACCGGAAATGCCAAGCTCGGCCACTCCAGGTGCCGGACAAGCCGCCCTCAGCTGCTCCGGCTGCCAGAAACCACGCCCAGATACGCAGACAGCAGTAAGGGTGAATAGTGGTGAGGCTGGGCGGGCGGAGAAGCTACCTGGCAAGGCAAAGTCACAGGCACTGCAGGCCCTCACCACGGTTGTGGGTGGCACCGCAGGCTCTGCCGCAATCCTTGTCCCCTTCCTCCTCCACTTCGCTTGGTGTGTCCCTGTTGGCGGTGCGGAACAGGACGGATGTGTGGAGGTGCTGCTGGCACAACATCCACCCTGCTGTGGAGCTCCAGAAGGGAAACACCAAGTGAATCAGAGGAGGAGGGGGACAAGGATTGAGGGGGTGCCTGCAGTACCACTTATGGCCGCAGTGAGGGTGCGGGCTGAATGTTTTGATGACATGGGCCAAACCTGGCCCATGGGTCATAGTTTGATGACCCCTGTACCATAATGTAACTAGTTTGTGCAGCAAAAAATTGTCCACAGACTTGGAACTATAACAGCAACTATATTTATATATAACCTTCCAAGCTTACTACTTGAGATCTCTTTAAGAAGGATGCCATTTTAATTAGAGAAAGTTTGGAGACTTTATTTATATTTATTTATTCGTTAAATTGTAGCCTGCCCTCCTGGTGCTACCCAGAGCGGCAACAACAAGAAGAAAAAATACAGTACAAAAAACACTTAAAACAAACATCAATAAAAACATTTCCTAAATCCCAGCTAAAAACAAAAATTAAAAACACATAAAAACCAGTATTCATCATAAAAATTACTCTAACCCTCCCACTACCCACATTAAACAACAGGAATACCAGAGCAAAAAGGAGTACAAACTCCCCAGCAGAGGCTAAACGAGCCAGCGGACTTGAGAAGTGGAACCAGACATGCCCCACACCCGCTGGCAGAGCCAGGTCTTCAGCATCTTTCTGAAAGGGAGTAGCTCTGACTGGAGACGCGGTTCCGACGGTAGAAGGATCCAGAGGGCAGGGGCAGACACGGAGAAGGCTCTCTTCCTGGTCTCTGTAAGCAGAGCTTCTTTTGCTGATGGGACCACCAGAGAGCCCCTCCTGTCTGCCCTTGTAGGACGGTCTGAACACCTTGGGGTGACGCGGTCTCTTAAGTACCCTGGTCCAATTCCATGAAGGGTTTTAAAGGTCAAAACCAGCACCTTGAATTGCACCTGGAGGCATACTGGCAACCAGTGCAGCTCCCGAAGACTACAATGTAGTCGGATACAGATCCAGTGAATTATGCTAGTTGATTAGGTCAGGCTTACTTTCTGGTCCAGCTACTCTTGCCAGGTATGTTCAAGTGGAATTTGCTCATTGCAGCACCCCTTTGCATTAGCAGATGGCAAGAGCCACAAGGGAAGACCTGCTTCTGTTTGCCAATCTGTCTCGGCTTTGGCAATGAAGTCTTTAGTATGGCAGTGCTAATCTCCCGCATTGCAGTTGTTAAGCACAGCTAGTACATATACTCTCTGTGGGCCTGTGTGCAATATGTATGGAGATTTGTTGAGATTTGCCTTAGATTAGCCATTCCCTCCCTCCATCCTTCCTCACAAACACACATTTAAAATTGACTTGAAAAGAGAGTAAACTGGCTTATTTCTCAACCCATAGGCTTGTGTGAGTTCAAATACAGTGGGAAGAAAAGCAAAAGATGGATGAGGTCATCCTTCATAATGAATATTGATTGGGGCTAGAGAAGGGGTTGGTAGGGCAAGAGAGGAAATATTTACAAACTCTCACTGCTTTGATACAGGATTTAAAGAAACCTAGGAGTTCATTCCCAAGCCAAAAACAGATGACCTTTTAGGACTACCATTTTCTTAGCTGTCTTTGACTGTGTATAAATAGCAGGCAGCTTCTGGCTCTCTAGATGTTGTAGGACCTTCTTCCTCACCTGACATATCCAGGATAGCCACAGCTAAGGGATGACTAGATTTGAAATCCAACAACATGAGGAGAGCCACAAGTCACCCAGTGGTAGGTTATAATGAGAGAATACAGGCACATTCTTTTTTCAGGTACAGTATATCACACTATATTTTATTTTATCTATTTGTCTACTTTAGTTTCTCCTTGTTGTTTTAATGCCAAACTGAATAAAATGAATTTTTAAAAATGATTTTATGCATTAATATCTCAATGATCATCAGATAAAAAGGAGCTGTTTCTGTAATTGGTTCTTGGGATTGACATAGTGTTCTTGTGATGGGTAGATGCTATCATATCAGTCATGATCAATTTTGACCGTGTCAAGTCTATCATGATCAGTATTTCCAAGTGTTTATAAAAGTTGAGGTTAGTGATCACCTATTAATCTGTTAAATTTAGATAATTCTCCTTCCTCCTCCTTTTCTTTATTTGGACATGATAATCTCTACTGATTCAGATTTTACTATATAATGCCTTAAAGATGGCGAAACTTGAAAAAAATTAATTTTGGGGACTACTAGTTGTATAACACTGCACAACAATGATTTTGCTACTGGGAATAACACATATGATTTACATGATATTGAGTGTGCGAACTCAGAATTTGCCCATCACATACAGATTTTAAGTTATAGGCGTGCTATAGCTGTTCAAATGATATTGGGTAATATATTTTTACATGGGAACATTATAACAGTTGCAGCTACCACTATACCTGCTGCTGCCTCGGCTGAATCACGTCCTCCTGGTGGCATGTTCCAGCAGTGGCCTGGCATGTCTGGGCAAGTCAGTGAGCTGACATCAGAAATAGGTGTACAGTATAAGGCGAGGCGAACCTAGGGTTGCAAAACCATCTTATTGGATAATACAGCTAGTCCATAGTGAGTCTATTTTGAGCTAAAGATGAGTAGGTACAACTGTGTTAATAAACTGGACAATTTTTGCTACATTTGTGGCAAACATACCCCGCATGATCAACACAAGAACCTAATCAAGAGGGTGAGATTTGCTTACTTAAGATCTTGATGTCCTAGGCAGAATTGGACTTCAGATTTGGATTCAGCGCACTTGATTTAGTATAGGACACATGGATCAAATCAAGTAGGAGACTCACTATATATATATTCGCAGGCTGATCGCCATGATGATTGTCAATATTTGGAATCAGATACAGCACAAGAAAAAGTGATTTTAATCTCACCTCTGATGAAAAACAGTTTCAATTGGCTCTTTGTTGCAAGAATTTGTGAATCCAGAAGCCGAATTGGAGCTAGGAGACTTGCTGCACTCAACCACCACTGGCTGCTTTATTTGGAGATAAAAAGGAAGGGAAGTGCAGAAGGAATGTTTTGTCTGGTCAGGGAAGTTACTACAGCAGCCTCAGGCTTGAGAACAGACAGAATCATCCCACTGCCTGCCCCCAAAAAAGAAGTGTAATGAGAAATATAAATACAGTAAAACCCCGAGTTATGGATGCCCCGGGTAATGGAAAACTTGACTTATGGAAGGAAATTCTGAGGAAATGGCGTTCTGATTTATGGAAAATGGAAAGTTTTTTCGGGTGTTCCGACGCTTCCCAGAGTGGGAGGGTTTTTGGAACATTTCCGCTCAATTTTTGAAAATTTTCATCACTTTTTGGCTCTGGCAGAAGCAATCCCCACAACCAGAAAGTGCTGGAAATTCCCCCCACCCCTCATCAGCTGTTAGGCATGACTTTTCCTGCAATTACCAGGACTGGCCACAAGATGGTGATGTCAAAAATGTGATGAATATTCATTGAAAATTTTAAAAAATCAGCACCGGAGCTCACTAAAATGCCCCCCCCCCAAAAAAAAAAGCATGTTTTTTTATTTCCCAAACTCTTTCTAAAGGGCACTTTGGAATTTTTTGCTGTATTTTCACCACTTTAGAAAGAGTTTTCAACAGAAATATTACGTGTTGTTTTTTTTGCTCTCTTTTAACCTTTAGATAGATTTTAATTTTCAATGCATTCCTATGGGAAATTGTGCTTTGGGTTATGGGAAAACTGACTTAAGGAAGAAGTCCCAGAATGGACTATTTCCGTAACCTGGGGTTTTACTGTATTGTATTTGCTGATGCATAAGATGCATCAGGGAATGAAACACACCCCATTTTTATACACCTTTTAACGGGGAACAATAATTTTCTGCAGTTTTCATTAATTTTTAAAATTGACTTCAGGAGCAGGGGAGGGTGGCCAGTGGCTGTGGGATTGGAGGGGATCTAGCTTTAAAAGAGCCCTCTTTCAACCCCATTCCACCCACCCTGGCTGCTGGCAGCCAGTGGCTATGGGATGAGGGGGAAGCTCCTTTTGAGAGGTGGTGGAATGGGGTGGAAAGTGGGCTCCTTTGAAGTCCATTTCCCTCCCCCCTAATCCCACAGCCGTGGCTGCCAGCAGCTGAAGGGAAATGGACTTAAGTGGAGCCCTCTTTCTACCACTCCAAAAACGGGCTCCCCCCCCATCCCACAGCCGTTGGCTGCCAGCAGCCAGGGGGAAATGAGCTTTATAGGAGCCCTCTTTCCATCCAATTCCCCCTACCCCGGCTGCTGGCAGCCAGTGGCTGTGGGATGAGGGGGAGGGAAAGCTCATTTTTGCCTTCAGTAAGTGGTGGCAATGACAATAGCTAGCAGGAATATTGGCCTTAGGACTTTTTTACCTTTTCTGCATGCAAATGAGTACCTGGAACAGTAGATATTCTTTTGCTTGTCCAGAAATAATTGTGTGTTGTCTCTAGTCATCTTCAGTGGGACTTAGCATTTATGAGAGTGGGTGGACTCAATATGGGTCCTTGGATAAACTAAATAAAATCTGAATTAATGGCTCCCTTAGGAAGTCCGAAAACATTCATAACAAGAAATATTCTAAAAAGGGTTTGATTAATTCCATGGCTCCATCTACATGTATGTGACCTGTAAAGGTGTAGTCATTACTGGGAAACACTGTAAGGAAAGGTAATGAGATTGCTTGAAGATAATGAGATTGCTTGAACTTAAAACAAACCAGATGAGGAGTAGGAGAGAAAAGTTGATGGACAGCCTCTCTGCTATTACAGTGTCTGAAATAAATGGCATGTATATCATGCTTCATGATTTAGGGTCCTTCTTGCATGAAAGGACCTCTAGAAAAAGCCCAGAGGCAACTAATGGAAATAAAGGACAAATAGGTTTTTAGGTATTGAGACTTTCCTTCTGAAGATATAAGTGGATGACTACACTTCAATAGATATGCTTAATTCCTGCACAGTGTTGGATATTATTGCTGGAAGTCCTTCTATACTTGCCCCAGGAAGGCAACAGCAGCGTAAATGTTTTGTCATGGCTGCCATCCATTTCAGTGGCGCTTCCTCAGGAGAATTTTCCAATGCTTTTATCCTGAAGATGTGTAGGACTACCACTTCTATCATTTCTAACACACATAGCCACGGACTGCAAACTAAAAGCAGTATGGGAGGAAGAGATGCTGTTATCTTTTCCTTTCTTGCTTCTTCTCTGCCTGTCTAGTTGCTTCTCTCTGTTCCAATATTAAATCCAAATGTTTATTTCATCAGAACAGTTTCTTTTTTGGACGTGGGGGGGCTTTATTTACTTTCTGCATTTTGCGCTTCACCTGCTCCTTCAAATCACACATTGGTGGACCAGATTGGACAGAAGGGTCCAGTTCTATGTGGTCATATAGTGACTGCCCACGTCCCATTCATTCCATCTGGGGTTTGCGCATAACAATTATTTCCAGGGTAATGCTACTGATTTTTAAAAGTATGTACATGTAAATCTTTTGCATCCCCTTCATTGACTGTCCTCAATTTCCCCTGCTTCCGATAGCCAACTTAAATTTATTAGTGAATCAACTGAAATAAGAATGTGTTCACATTCTTTATGAGAAGCACTACCCTTGATTTCACAGGAACAGGATTATCTCAGAGCATAAGGTGTGTGAATAATATTGTTGGACTCACATGGACCTTCAGTGACAATATAAAAAGTTTGGCATTGTAGTGAGATGCACGAAAAGAGTGAATAGAAAGCACATGGTTGTTGTGAAAGAAGCTAAATAGGTGTTTCTTCTCTTCATGTTTCTTATCACTTAGGCAATGATAGCCTGCTATCCTGGGAATGGAACTGGCTATGTGCGTCATGTAGACAATCCCAATGGTGATGGGCGCTGTATCACTTGCATTTACTACCTGAACAAGAACTGGGACTCAAAGGTATGTAGAGCTTGAGGGAAACATGTGAAAATAAGGTTTGACTGGATAGTTCAGTGGTTTAGTTATTTACCTGTGGAGCCAGAGGTTCGGAGTTTGATATACTGAAAGGAAGTTAGCTTCTGCCTTCTAGTAGGCTCATTGCAACTTGGAAGCTCCCATATCAATTAAGGCCTAAGCCTTGAAATAGTTCTAAAATGTATGTCTTTAAATAAAAATTGTAAATGTGAAAATACATTTGTCATTTAAATATATTGATCAGGGAGCCATAATTGGCTGTAACCGTTTGGTTGAATGTAAATTTGGGGAGAATGAGAAGCTCACTGGCGGTCATAAAGTATCTGTGAACTTCACAGTCTGCATGTGTCAAAGGCTCCCGAGTTTTTCCTCCTACTCGTGATTCATTAAGACTATGAAACCAGAGTTTAAGCAAAGCAATCACACTTATATACCATCCCATAGCGCTTAATGCACTCTCTGGGCAGTTCACAAGTTAATTAGCATTTTGCCCCCAACTTGCTGGGTTCTCATTTTACTGACCTTGGAAGGATGAGTCAACCTTGAGTCCTGGCTAGGATTGAACTCAGAACCTTTTGGTTGCAGTACAGCAGTTTAGCCACTGTGCCACCAGTTTACTTTGAAATATGTGCATTTAGATTCTTAGACCCAAACCAAGCAGATGGCCCCAGAACCATTAATGACTGTCACTGGGATAATAATATGATGGTATCTTCAAAATGAGCTATATTTGGTAGTATAAGAGATCCGTTCACTCAGTTGCTGAATGGCAGTACATATGTAAATTCTGTTGATTCATTGGGTCACCTTTTGGTAAGACTAGCAGTTAAATCTAGGCCCTGGAGCAATTATAGCTCCAGATGTTTCTGGCCTACCTTAATATTTTAACTATGTTGGCTATGGCTGATTGAGGTTGTAGGCCAAAACAACTGGAAGGACCACTATGGCTTTATCTTTTCTATTAATGCTTCTCTCTTTCCTTGTGAAAGCTCTTAATTACATATGTTACTTGTTGCCCTGTGGCTTTCCATCAAAGCTTCTTATGTAACTGTCAGTGTAATAGTGAATCCAAGCGCTTAGTGTAAATAAATTAGACATGCTTACTATATCAGGCCATGAGGAACTTTTTTTGTGAACACATGTAAAAATTGTAACCTACGTGGAGGTTTATGGAAAATAATCTTTTCTGAGGAGCTTGCAACACTGTGATCAAGAATTGATCACTTTTTGGGGCTATTCTAGAGGCTATTTTGATTACTTTTTAAGGCTATTCTAGTGAGTTGGAAATGCTGTAAGTTATAATGGGGAGGCTTGAGGAAAGTTTGTTTCTAAGCTTTGATGAATGATTTGTTCATTTTCTTAAAATATCAGACTGTTACAAAGCAAGGCTATAGTGCAACAAATAAAGTAGAAAAGATAAATTATAAACAGTAATTTTTGATTTTTGTTTGTATTTTTCATGCTACCAAATCTTATTTATCTTTGTGATGACATTATATCATTATGTCTCTGATAGTCAATCAAAGGGAGTTTAGAATTTCTAACTCCAGTACTAGTGCCAATGAGAGAGAAAATCTATGCTTTAGAACAGATTTCCCTTTGTATTTTTACCATAAACTTTTTTCAACCATCTATTTGCTTTTGCTTTTCCCCAAAAAGCAATTTACATTTCTGCCGGAAGGGTGTTTATATGGCCATAGCAGGGAGCATTTAGTGCTGCTTTGTTGGTAGAAAGAGAAGTACTGTACATCAGCAGAACATGGTGCTAGATGTCCCACCATCACCCATCATGTGGATTTTCCATCGGCTGCATAGGTATTCTGTCCAGAGTGTCTCACCAACAGAGCAAGCGAATGGGGCAGTTGACAGAAGTATCAAAACCTGCTGTCCCAGAGTTTGGAAGAGGAGCTGTTTTGAAATGTAGCTCTCAAGTAACTTTTCCAAGCCGCACTCAACAAAGACCCCTTTATTTTACCCCTGCACACCTGTAACAGCAATGCCAATGGGGTTCGGTTTAATTAACTCCTTCCTGTTTTAGACAATGGGAAGAAGGAGAGAAAGCTGATTTCCACCTTCTGCCCCACTTGCAGTAAAGCAGTCTCTCTTTCGTGTCCTGATCAGACCCTGGACTGCCAAAATGAAGCCACTTTCTTCGCTTTGTCGTTGCCCAAACACAAGTCCTCATCGGTGTATGTCTCTGGCAGCAACCGGCAGACCAGCAAATGGGCTGGACTCTGGGTCTCTCCACATTCACACCATGTGTTGTTGTTCACCAGCAGTCACCACTTGAGCATATTGGTCTTGCATTTAGGGACTCCAACCCTCAGCCTATTCAGGGTCCTCCAGGTGACATAGGGGAGATTGAGATGAGATCTTCAGCTATAAAGCAATAAGACACCAGATGGAGCAGATGCTCACAACAGGCATAGTCTCCCCTATCCATATAAATATACAGGCTTCTCTGTAAATTTCTATTTCTGCCCTATTTCTTATGTGATTAAAAAAAAAACCAAGCCAGTTTGAATACATTTTTTGAATTGCCTTCTATAAAATTAACATTTTCTCTCTCTATTCAAGCTACATGGGGGAATTCTACGAATATTCCCAGAAGGAAAGTCCTATGTAGCAGACGTGGAACCCATATTTGACAGATTACTTTTCTTCTGGTCAGATCGAAGAAATCCACATGAAGTGCAGCCTTCCTATGCAACAAGGTAAAGAAAATTGTTATTGCTATTTACACATACAGTGGTACCTCATACAACGATTTTAATCTGTTCCATGGGGGTTGTTGTACGAAACAATTACTATACGATGCATGAATCGCATAACGATTTTCCCTATGGGATGCATCGTACAACAATTTTTTCACTAAGTGGTTTTTCCCATTGAAAAATTGTTATACGATTTTTTCCATGGGGAAGATTGTTATGCAGGACGTCATTTCCCCCAAAACCTAATTGTTATGCGATTTCTTCGCTATACGGGACGATTGTTGTATGAGGTTCCACTGTACCTGAATATAAGAAACAAAATGTTGACCTTACAGTAAGTGCAGAAAATTCTGAGTTTGATCCCCAGCATCTCCAGTTAAATGAACTGAAATAGCAGATTTAAGAAAGGAGTTTCTTTTGCTAGCTGAAACCTAGAGAGCTGTTGCCTGTCGGGCTTAGATTCTAGAAGCTAGATGTATTGAGGGGCAGTATTCTAGTCTTGAGTTGGTCAGGAGCAGAACTTGGAAAAATTACTTTTTGGACTATGACATCCGAATTCCCCAGCAAGTATGGCCCCTGGATTCTGGGAGTTGTCATTTGAAAAGTAACCTTTCATACATCTCATTTGCCAAAGAAATAAAGAGGAGAATACATGTCTCATTTAAACAGTGAGAAATGTTATGGAGCTAATGTAAAAACACTTCTTGATTCATTATTGTTTGTTTCTTTTCACTCTTGCCTGTTTTCTACTGACATCCTCTTTTGAGGAGATGACTCCCAAGTATTCACATTTAAGGGTAAAAAAAGGGCAAAAGCAAACTATTGCAGAATAATTGCATTATATTGAACACTTGCTGATTGGCACGGTTACTGTTGTGATGCAAATGATATGCAAATGCTTGGCTTTGTATAAAGTGGTATGCAAATTGACACTGGCCTGGTTGTTTAACATCTATTTCCATTGTGGCTTTGGAGGCAGAACATGTTGTCCAGGCCTTTTTAAAAAATGGATCTCGTATTGGGAGATTTTCATAAGCAACCCATGCCTGATACATTCAAACAAGCAGTAACCTAATGGACACTTTAAATATGAGAAGAGAAGCCTTTGACTCTCCAGATGTTTTAGTATCCAAATTTCCCAATATTTTACTATTGGCCATACTGGGTGGAACTGATGGATGTAGAACAAAACATCTGGAGGGTGAAAAGTTATCCAGACCTGCTTTAAACAGAATCTCATAAAAGTTGGATCCATATAGGAAACCATGAACATTGGCTTTGCATTGAATTCCTTAGTTTTTCTGTTTGCTGTTAAATGTATATATAAGATTTTGGCATTGCTTAGTTTTTTGCCCTCCCTTATTGCATACCTGGAGTCCTGTGCATGCTGCAGATGAGGACACATTGATGCAATAATATGCAAGTAGTGTCTGGCACCTTGGGAGGTTTTCATTACATGTTGTGCCAAGTTGACTGTAGCCACACATTTTCATGCTCTAGCATACAGTCATATAATACCTAGAGAAAACCTAGGTACATCTGAGTGTGCTTTGTTTATCTTTGGAGGTGTCTGTACCTAGGAGAAAAAGAAAGCATAAAACTCAGCTATATTTACCTGCCTATTTAGATCTGTGTGCTTTGCATGCAAATGAGCAGAGTTATGATGTGCATGCTTAGACTGTCACCTACTGACCAGTTTGGTGGTTTAGTAATAAATGTCTCAAGGCAGCAGTAAATTACTCTTCCTGGGGCAAAGTCTAGCATTTTGCTCTCAATCAAATAGCATTCAGAGATTAAATCACTTTCCTCTTCTTCACAGATATGCAATGACCGTATGGTATTTTGATGCTGAAGAAAGAGCAGAAGCCAAAAAGAAATTCAGGAATTTAGTTGGTATGATCATTTTATTTACTATCTTAGCTGATTTATATATCTACCGTCTATCATGCTAGAATACCAAGGATGAAAAAAATCAGTTATGGAGGGAGACACCCATGGCTTAATCCAGGAATGCAATCCAATTTTGGAAGTAGATTTCTGCAGGCATATACTGTAAACTGCTGGAGGTGCAGGATCTTACAGCATGCAATCAGCACTGTTTCAGAAGGATACACTTTCACCTTGCATGGGTCTCCCCCTCACCTATGTAGTAGGTTTTCTGCATTCTCAGATTGTTTAGGACAGGGTTCCCAATCTTTTTATGCCGCAGGCCTGGCCACGCCCCCTTGGACAGCTGAGTGGGCCAGACCTCGACCCCCCGGAAGCAGAAGCGGGCACATTTATGGCTGTTGTAAATACGGCCACTTCCACATTTATGATAGTCACGGGCACGTTGACGCATGCATGGGCGCATTTTACAGCTGACATAAACCGCTTCCACTTGTGGGTGCGGCAGCAGTGGCAGCGGGCCAGGTGGAATGACACCACAGGCCGGGGATGGCCTGTGGACTGTAGGTTGGGAACCCCTGGTTTAGAACAAGCAGTGTCTGTCAGTTCTCTTGTCTGAGTCCTGGTCTTCCAGTAATTCAAAGAATACTATTTCGTTTAAGGCTTAGAATACGTGTTCTGGGGAAGTCATGGCTCCTGCTGTATTGCAATATGTTAAATGTGAGGCTACACTGAAGATAGCTCAAAAGTTTCAGCTAGTTCAAAATAAGTTAATTCAGTAGAAGCACATTATACCATTTGCAAAAGGATTAACCACTGGTGTTCCCCAGTGTGCTATTCTAGCTTGCAAGCATCTGAAGGAATGTTTCTTTCATACTAACCTACCCTTGCTTATAACATGCTTCAGTGAGGTGTGTTGAGTGCCTAATAAAGAAAAGGCCCTGTGAACAATGGCACCCTAGTTCTGGGATGTCCCCTTCAAAAGCTTATATGAGTACCCCTAACTCTTTTACTTTCACAAGGAAATTAAAACACACATTATTTGCCCAGTCATTTTTCAGAAGAATGTTGTTTTTTATTCCTCTTTCTATTTTTTTAACCTTAAAACCTTTGTGGGTTTTATAACTTTATGTGAATTGACCAAGGATTAACTTTGCTGAAGAATGGAATGGTCTAGAAATCACTAAAATAAATCTGACCTTGGAAATGTTATTTTTTTAGACTACAGTTCTTAATAGCAACCCACCCCCTTGGCCACAGAAACTAACATTTCAAAGTAAGTAAACTAGCCAGCCATCGATGTGATATAGTTAACTTTTGTGTTTGTGAGTTTTGAATACATTTGCCTGTAATCATCTTATCAATTTTTCATTTGCAGATGCAGGGAAGACAGAAGCCGTTCTCAACGAAGACTGAATGTTGGTTTCTTCAATGCAATTCTTTTTCTACTGATAATTTTGAGACTGTTTGCAAGCAATAAGATCCAAAGGCAACATGATCTGTTTTCCAGTGATTATTGGACATTCCTTTTACTTGCAGAAATGCACTATTTTTCAGCACTCTCTAGTATTTGCATATTACAGCAATGGTACTTATGGCAGCTTCATCGTCACACCTTTTTGGCATAGAGCACCTCTGTTTTCTGTTTGCCTTGAACAGAAGAATTATCATCCGGGGTTTTAGACGGTGAAGTATATCACCAAGCTTCCCACTAATGTCAAGATCAAGTTTGGCAATGCTGGTAATAAAAATGCTAAGCATTCGAAAAGAGTTGAGGAACCCTGAGTCTTATTTGCACTTTATTTACAAGGGTCTAGTTCAGTGTGCTGGGGCTTTACAGAGGATCGTCTGTGGCTGATTGCAGCTTGACAGTCAGAGATACAAAATGGAACAGGACATGTGTCAAGAGCTGAGGTAGTTATGCTCAGCGTGGAGCCTTTGACAGACTGCCTCATCACTTTGCTCTACAGACAATTGGCTTCACCGACCTTGACCATTAATTTCTTTGTTTTTTATATTTAAAAAGAGAGAAGCCACTGACTTGCCATAAAATTCCTTGGATTTTGTCCATATTACTAAAGCCAAGCAACATCAGTGGTTCCATCAATTCAGTTTTTAGAGCCCCAGAACAGAGATAGAGGCAGTTGTGCAGCTGTCCACTATTTTGTGGGAAAGATTTTATTTCTGGAGTATTGGTAGATCTGTGTATATGCGGCTTCCCCCCTGTCTTTGAATAAAAGTCCTTCATTTTTGCAAAGCAGCCAATTCCACCAATTCCTTCTCACGTTTACAGACTTTGTTGGGAGGAAACTCAATGTCTGTATGCCAAGGATTCATCTAGCCAAACTTTATTTTTTCAACTGATCTTCCACCAGCCACACTGCCTGCCAGAAAGGAAACTCTGGTTGTTCAAATGTATGTATGTTAAAGTTGTAAAATGTGTGACAACCTGACATGTAATTGTGGCCATCTGAGAGACTTGTGATTCACCTTATGGTCATATATGGGAGCAAATTGCACGGGAGTAAGTCCTATTAAACCCAGTGAAACATATTTTCAGGTAGATATATATTCAGGCTTATGCTGTAAATTTCTGAACTGATAGTAAATTGGGACTGTTTTGGGGGCTAACTTGAATCTCAATCCTCACAGCTGTTTCTGAATCCATGGGAAAGTGTGTTCAGTACTCCAAAACCAAAAGGGCCTTCTAGCACCTGATTTAAAAAAAAATGAGTGTGAGTTTTCATAGATTAGTCCTCTTCTTCAGATGCATAACATACAGGATTTGAGCCACAGGTTTCTTTGCACAATAGTCATGTTTATGAAGGTAGAATCTGATCAGGACATTTTGTCTTAAAAGTGCCAAAAGACTGTTTTTCTTTTGTGCTGTATTGAGACGGGTAAGCAGGATGATAATTTGAAAGTTATAACCAGTATTGCAGCTTTACAGCTCAGTTGTGAGATTTGTTGCACCAGCCCCTGCAAAAGTTTAAAATAAGTTATAGTATACCTGTTTTGCTTAAGTAGTGTTAAAGCATGAATTTGTCATTGCACTATGAAAATGATTCATAGTCTTTATACTGAAGTCAAGGCTACACTGGGAGGTTGCTTGTTTGTATAGTTTTATTTTGATGTACAAGTAACTCACGGGGGGGGGGGGGAGTAGAGAGAAATCATAGCTTTGTAAAAGTTACTACAATTCCCAGAGTTCACCAGCCAGTAAGGTGAAACCTTCCTGCATTTCAGCTATGAGTTTTATGCAGAGGCAGAATTAGAATTTAGAAATTCCCACTTGGGTCATTTAGGTGGAAGAAAGACAGCGTACAAATGCAAGTAGATAAATAATCAAGCACACATCCTCCTACCCTAGGTTAAATTTTTAAAACATTATTTACTTTTCTCTTGTCAGTGGTAGAAATTTGAGGAGGTGACACCACCATGGATTTGTATAGACTACAGTGGTTATTCTTACCTTCAGCGAAATGTTTAATGTTAACATCCTGTCAGGATAAATTAATTCTATTCATTTATATCTTTTGTGATGTTGTGAACATGGTATCAGAAGTTTTTTTCTGTTCTTCCAGGATGTTTGCAATTCTTCATGTTCCATATATTTCCAGTAACTTAACTGACTCTGACAATTCCCCCTTCATCTTTTTCATACTAACCATCCATTTTGTCAGCCAATTTCTATCCTGCTCCTTCCATTCAGTAAAGGAATAGTTGTCTTTTGATCCCCAAGCTGATAGCTTGGTCAGAATTTGAGCCAGAGAACAAGAAAAACACTTAGGCCTTATACAAAGATCAGAAAAGTAATAATTAATATCCACATATTACAATATCCTAAGACTGACCTTATCTATCCTTAGCATATTCCTGTTTGAGAATAAGGCATCACAGCATGTAAAAGCAACACATTTTGTAACTGAGTGGAAATTGATTATTCTGGAACAGGGGTTCTCAACCTGTTCAAGCTGTGGGCCGGACCATGTCCCCTCAGCTGAGTGGTCCATACTGGTGGTTCCCCCCCCCCTGTAAATGCTGCCGTAAAACGCATCCACTGTTGTAAACACATCTGCTTCCGGTGGTTGCACCGGCGACATGGGCCACATGAAAAGGTGCAATGGGCCAAGGGCTGGCCCACAGGCTGTAAGTTGAGAACCCCTGTTTTAGAGAAGAGGACTCTCACTGTCTGCACTGATGTCTACATTTTAAGCTGCTCCTGAATTAATATAGTTCTCAGATTTTCAATTGATGGCTTCTGTTTGGTCACATAGCTTTACAGTTTGGTGAGATTATTTTGCGACATCAGCATTCAGAGTTCATTTCCTGTTGGGAAGAAGTGATCAGCATCAGCTAGACGCCCAGGCCTGGAAGCCAATTGATTTCATTTGTTTAGTGTATGATCAAACACTTCTCATCCCCACCCTCAACCATTCTTGTGAGCCACACGTAAATAGCTATATTGTTTGCATGCCATTCTATACATACCTGCACCAGCATTAAGAGCTTGTTAAACAGTTAAAATATTGACTGAACAGAAAAAAATCTTATTGGACCAATATTCTATTGCCTTTGGAGGAACATAATAGCTTTGTTAGTGGAGTGCTTCACCTAGCCGCTGCTAGTCCCTGTTTTGCAGATATGCTTGCCAGAGATGACCCTGTTGCCTTAAATGGGGCTTTGGGGTTGATGGACTCTAGGGTAGCCAGGAAAGAATCTCATGCAGAAGTCAATATTCTGAACTGTATTATCTGGTCACAACATACTAGCTTTCTTTATTGAGAGCAGGAGCGGGCAACTTGAATGGGACTGGTAGCCTGTATTTTGCCACCTGCATCCTGGAGGGAGACAGCAGGCACAGGAATGGATTTAAAAGTTGAAAACTTAAAACCTGTAGTGAGTAGAGGTCTACCTCTGATTTTGATTTGGAGGTTTTGTGTCCATTCTGCAAGAATTAACACATCCAAGAATAAATGACACATACATCTGCTCCAACTGTGTTCGCCCCCCCCCCCCCCGCCACTCTGGGGTTATCAGAATGGTGAGTATCCTCTCCCCCTGAAAAATAGCCACGGGCAGTGCACTGGCCACACTTTGTTTATGCATGTCATAGTTTGTGTCACCATTAGAAGGTATTCTCTTTCATGCCCTGATCAAACCCTCGACTGCCAGAATGAAGCCACTTTTTTGGCTTTGTCATTGGCCAAACTTAAGTCCTCATCGGTGCATGTTTCTGCTAGAAATGACTGGTTGGAGACTAAAATGGGAAGAGGGGTGACATTGGAGGAACACATGAACTGGCTTCAGTGCCTGTAGCATTCATAAAATATATGTAGTGGAAACCTTCCTTTCATAGCAGATCATCTTACCTAAGACCAAATATAATAGATTTTATTGCTTTAAGTTGTGAGTATCCTTGGACAGAGGAATGGTACACGTAGATAGATAGATAATGCAACCCTACATTACTCAGAATGGCAGCAGAGTCCTCAATCTAAATTTATTTATAAAGTAGACATCATGGTGTATATACTGTTAGGTTTGGGCAATTACAGTCTTCATTGATTAGTCTAATTGTTAGCACAATTAAAAGAATAAAGACCAGTAATTATCACATTAAATGTGATTTGCTTTGCGCATTAAGCACACTTTAGACAAATCACTATTCAAAACAAATTATGTTTAATGTGAAATAATTGTTGGGTAAAATAATATTGCCACTACCTCTTACAAAAGAATATTTCTACGAAAGAGGCCTTTCATGTATGTGTGTGTTTTAAACCTTTCTGATTCAACAGCTTGTTATTGTTTTCAAGCTCCTGTCAGTGTTTCATTTTTTCAGAAAATTTAACCTTGGTTTTTAAACTCATACTACAGTTTGTCCCACCTCTAGCTAATACTGAAATTACTTTTCAGCATAATTCATTCTAACACACTAGCATGGAAGGTGCATCTCTTTGTTGGCAAATAATGCTTTTTGATTTCTTCTGGGACTTACTCCCCAACAATCTGTCTTGAAGTACCTTTTGCATATAACTTCTGCCAGCTTGCATGCTGGTCATTGTTGCTGGCAAAGGGATTGAATAGTGCAATGTACAGTGGTATTTTGCACCTCACAGTTTTTTGTTTTAAACTTGTGGAATGGAATAAAGTATTGCAGGGATCAATAAACACTGGGTCACATCATAATTCTGTACTGGCTCAATTTCCAACCCCAATGTGTCTGTAGCATGGCTGAATAGTATAGTGCTGGAAATATTAGTGACACATGAATTCATTGATCATAATCTTCTCTTTCTCTTAGACCACTGTGAGTAGGTTGTGGCTGAGAGCAAGGTCAGAGAAAAGTGCTGGGAGCGGTTAATCACCAAGGAAACAAATGTAAACTGGTGGGAGTCTGGTTAAAGCAAGGTTCCCAACCTTTTAAAGCCGGGGGCTGGATCACGCTCTCTTAGTCAGCTTCGAGGGCTGGATGGCCATTTTGCCCTGCCTGCATAATGGGGGTGGCAATTTTATCCCAACAGCTTCAAAGCGGGTGGCCATTTTGTTTCTTGAATGCCCTTTGGAGCATGCCACATGAAATGGTGCTGTGGGCCAGATCTGGCCTGCAGGCCTTAGGTTGGGAACCCCTTGGTTAAAGGGACATACAAAGATCAAGATCTCTGTGGAATGGGAGGAAATTGTTGAGGCACTTCTTGTTACTCCAGACATGTTGTATTTTTAAAACTACAGAAACTCACTTTCCAAAATCGGTGTTTTGGAATTGATAATAACCTGGAGTAGGAGATGAAGAAAGAGAAAGGCTGCTGCTTCCTCCATGGCTGGCATGAGTTGGAAATAACACATAGGAAGATGGCAATACTTGTGTCTCTCAGCTTGGGATTGCTTGGCCCATTGTTGCTCTTTGTTGTATTTCTTGAGCTACTTAAGACAGTAAATATAAAAATATCAGCATATTTCCTTGCTTCTGAAAGACATCTTATTAGCTACAGTATTCTATACATTTATTTTTGATGAAACACCACATTCCTTTTTCAGAATTTCCATCATTTTTTAATATACAGTACAAGCCCTATCCATCATTAGAAACTCACTATTCACTCAGACTTTGAAGACATGGGGTACACATGTGTTGAAGACAACACACCAGGTTTATTTCCTCTTGTCACGGGAAATCCAGCTATATCCAGGTAGCTTCTCTAAATGAATAGGGTTCCGGTTTTATGTGGTGTAGCAGCTTCTTTACAAATAGTTTGATTACCATGTCAAAGGCCACAACAGAGGGAGTGCACCTAATGCTCTCTTTTCAGTGCATGTTGGTTCCACAAGCACTTTTAATAATGGAATTGAATTCAAATATTTAACATGTGGAGAAAGGTCCATTCTAACTCTATTTCCTTCATTGTCACTTCCACTCTCTTTCTGCAAAAAGCCTGAATTGGGAGAATCTCTGCTATCTATGGGAGTTCTCCACATGAGTCATAATACTGGGGGAAAACACCAGTTTTTAATAGGCTGGGAGATCCCTTGAACCCGTTACTATCACCAGAGCCCTGGTTGTGCAGTGGCTAACCTGCTATACTGCAACCAAAAGGTTGTGAGTTTGATCATGACCAGGACTCCTGGATGACAGCCTTCCATTCTTCCAAGGTCAGTAAAATGAGTAACCAACATGTTGGGGGCAAAATGCTAATTAACTTGTGAACCGCCCAGAGAGTGCAGTCAGCATGATTGCATTGCTTTGTCATAAGAGCATAGGAGCCCACACTGGCTTAGACCAAAGGCCTATATTATCCAACATTTTCCCCCATAGACTTGGTTGTTTATCAGAGCTATGGATATTTAATTGCCTGTGAGAAGCTTTCAAGAAGAACGTCAGTGCAACTGTTCCTTCTATCTTTATTTCACACACAACTGCTATGCTGCCTCTTATTAGTGGAGATGATGCATAGGCATCCTTGCTAGAAGCCACTGATGGTTCTAAGTTCTTTTTTTTTTAAAAAAACCAACTTAACACATCTTGCAGCTATGCACAGTGAACAAATACAGTAAACCCCCAACTTCCATATGCATCGAGTTACATAAAATTCGACTTACATAATGATTGTGCTATAACCATGTCCCAATTTACACAATTTCCTATTGGTTTGCTTTGAGTTACATAAAGATTCTTTTTCCTATGAGTTTGCTTCGCGTTACGTAAAAATTCATTTCCCTATGGGTTTACTTCGATTTACATAAAAATTTCATTTTTCCCATGGGTTTGCTTTGAGTTTCGTAAAAAAATAATTTTTCTATGGGTTTGCTTTGAGTTACCTAAAAAAACGATTTAAGCAAAAGCCTATAGAATGGACTCCCCCCCCCCCCCGTAAGTAGGGGTTTGACTCTACTTCCTTTTATCCATCCCAAATCTCTCACCATTCAGTTTCAATGGATATCTCCAGGTTCTTGTTCAGAAAAAAAGATGCTTTGTATCATCATTCTTAATTTAATGCATCCCTGAAGAAAATTGTATTCATGGCTTGCTAGCTTAGATGACACACATAAAATAATTTTCTCAAGACAAAGCATCGTGAATGGCTAACCTTGGGTACATTAATGGGGGGAAATCTTCTAGGCAGATTCTGATGCCTAGTTTAATATATATATATATATATATCTCCTGGAAAATTCATCTGAGTAGCACAATCAAGGTCTTTCTGATAGTTTTATTAAACAATTGGGAATAAGAATCTATTGCAGATCTACTGTAAATCTATCGATCTGCCAGTAGATCCATAACTACCTTTGTCCACTTCTGACTTCCTGAAGGGTTTCAAAATCACTGTACAGTAGAACCTCGGATAAAGTCCAAATTCCGTTCCACAACTTTGGACTTTATCCGAATCAAATGGGCGATGCATTGGATAATGTCCAAAAATGGACTTTATCCAAGGTTCCTATACCAAATAGCTCGGATAACGTCCATTTTTTAGCGGTTTTGGGCTTTATGTGATGCATCACGTGTGCATGAATACATGACTTTATCCGAATCTGACTTTATCTGAGGTACCACTGTATTTTCTTGGGGGAGGGAACTCTATTGATTTGCTCTAATATGTTTTGATTAGCTATTGTTTACTTATATCTATTTTTGATACTGGAACTTTTTACCTTTGGAAGATCTTTATGGTTTTACTATCTTATATTTTAAATGAAATAATTCAAAATCAAGTGTGCTTATTGAAGGGGAGGTTTTGAGTCTTGCCAGAAAGGCCTATGCTACCATAACTTTTTGTTCTAATGCAGAGGGGGCTTAATGCAAGGAGCTATACCTCAATAGGGGCTGTAAGCTTAACTCAGCCAAGTAGAAGCCTAAGACAAACTTCCCAAGACCTGATTGTTTATGCACTTTGGGCAAGTTAAATTTTAACACCCATGTAAAGTGGTAAACAGTAAGAGAGTCAGGGTGGAAAGTCCTGTTTTAGCATGTACATTGTCAGGTGGCTTAAACAGAACCATAATTGTGCCCCTACATTCTCATCCATTTGTTTATAGGAATATCTAAAGGCCACACAAATTCTTTTTAAAAAGATCATTGGAGAGGGTTATAATATACAGTACCTACATTGTGACCTCTGTCACTCTCCTAATTCTGTGAGATATTGGTAGAATAAACCTACATTTCTTCTGACCTATTGAAGCCACCAACCCTTGTTGCACAGTCAACTTACGTCTGAAATGTCCTAATTAACTAAGAATCTTCCCAGAGTGTCAAAGCCTAGTATGTTAGAACTACAGCCCTCAACAGGAAGAAATGTGATATGGTTGGGGGAGAAACAGAAATTTAAAGACATTTTGCTACCTGAAGTAAAAGATAACAGAAGCCAAGTGGATTTGGCAGTTAAGCCTATGAAGAGTAAAATCAACATGGATGACTGTCTCCAACCAGGGCAAAATTCTGGCTGGATCATCTGGAAGTCACTTAATAGACTTCAAAGCGGAGTAAGAAGATCAAAGAACAATAAAGTAAAATGGGGCTCTTTGGATAGAGGACAAATTTTCTGTGGATGTGGAGAAATTCAATCAATGCAGGATTTAAGTCTATGTAATTTATTCCACATATGTATAAAGGAAGATCTGCGATAACACCATTGAAGTAGCTAACCTCTGGTCTAAAATAATCTAACAGGATGTAGATGGGATGAGAAAGAGAAGAAAAGAAAAGAGGCGGGACTACAAAATCTGGTACGCTGGGGGGGGGGAGAGGGGGATTTTGATAGGAGGCCCAAATGAGAGCTGTGAGTCAGGGGGAATAGATAAGTTGGAGCTGAAACTGAGTGGTGGGCATGCAGACAGGGAGATGACTATATTGCAGAAAACAGAAAGAGGATAATTTGTTATGGAGTACAGAAAGATTCTTTGGCCACCAAATGAAAATAGAGGACTCACTGGAGAAGGCCCTGATGCTAGGAAAGATTGTAGGCAAAAGAAGAAGGGGGCAGCATAAAATGAGATGGCTAGATGGCATCGTTGATGCAGTGGGCGTAGATCTGGATGGACTACGGAGGATGGCAGATGACAGAGGAGCCTGGCATGCTGTGGTCCACGTGGCCCCAAAGGGTCGGACTCGACTGTGCGAATGAACAACAGCAAAAACAGAAAGATGAGAAGATTCACCCAGAGGGCAGGCTATGGTGATGCAAGGAAGAATGAGTTTGCTTTGGGTTACAAAGAGGAAAGGTGTATTTTAAAAATGGGATAAAAATATCTCATGGTAATAGAAAATGTTCACCACTGTTGATGAAGTGGCACAGTATATATACAGTACAGTACCCTGCTTATGCAACTGTATGTTGTATATATAACTGTTGTGAGAAAAAATGCTTTTACGTTACAATCTCTCTCTCCACCCACTGGCTTGGGTTGAACACTCTTGAAGTTGATAAAACCATTCAATGGTTGTCACACTCTTTGCGAAAACACAGTACAGTACAATTTTTTTTAAAAATGAAAAGGTTAGAAGCTATAAGAAACACTACAGCTACTGAACTAAAGATCTCAGGTTTAGCACTCCCCTCATGCTGACAACCCTAGTAAAACCAACATTTTACTCTGTTCTTCTGTTGGACTCCCACAGAGGCAAATCCTCCCAGTATGGCTAAGAGATAAGAGACTTTGGGCCTTGATCCTAGCCAAGAGGCTTTTATAGAGTGGAATCTGATCTCTTTGGAAGGGTATGATAGATGAGAGAGTAGCTAGTTTGCCTCAGACCTGCTGTGGCAATATATTGCATCTAGAAGAATTTATGTGCAGATTGCTATCAAAGATGTTGAGCATCAGTTGCGGAGAGGATGAGCCCAGACTGACTAACCATTCCATCATAAAATACTTCCTTTTTGCTACAATACTGTTCTGCAGTTTTGGAAGTTATCTTCAGATAGCTATCATTTTAGGACAAAATAAATAATACAATGTTTTGGTTAACTTTTAACAAAAGCAGCCCATACAGGACATTAATAGCTCTACCCTGTTATTTATTTACTAGTTACGCAAAGCAGAATTAGCAGGCTCTATTGTAGCCTGTTAATTGAATTTTGGAGAAACAAGGAGAGAGATGAGAATAAAATTATCTGTTAGTTAAAGTATATTTGCCCTGGTGGTAGAAGGTATAATGGAGGCAGAAGGTCAGCAGTTCAATTCCCAAGTACTGTACTGCAGTACGGAATGAGCTCCCGTTTTTGTCCCAGCTCCTGCCAACCTAGCAGTTCGAAAGCAAGAAATTGCAAGTAGATAAATAGGGAGCACTTCGGTGGGAAGGTAACAGCATTCCATGCACTCTGGTGTCTAGTCATGCCTGCCACATGACCATGGAAACATCTGCAGAAGCAGACAGTGCTGCCTCTTCGGCTTTGAAACAGATGAGCACTGAACCCTAGAGTCGGATACAACCGGCTTTCGAGCAAGGGAAACCTTTACCTTTATCTTTAGTCTATTCTCAGTCTTCAATATCATGTCACACTCCCCACCCCCACCCCACCTCTAACAACCTAGACAACATTCTCTCTCTTATGCCTGGCATATGTCTCTATGTATCAGCAGGATACAAAACTGAAGGGCAATTGAATCATGCTTTAAAACTAGAGATGGCCTATATCAGTGTTCCCCAACCTTTTGGTTTTGGATTCCAATTCCTAGAAACCTAAGTCACTTCCCCAAAGCACTGATCAGCCAATGTACTGACTTAGGCTTCTGGGAATTGAAGTTCAAAACCCAAAGGTTGGGGAACACTGGCCTATTGTTTCCAAAATTCCACAGGGAATGCAGCCAGAGGCCACACAGACTGGGTATTACTTGGAGCTTTAGTCCAGAAAAGTACATAAGAACATAAGAACAGCCTTGCTGGAACAGGCCACAGCCCATCCAGTCCAGCATTCTGCCTCACACAGTGGCTCACCATTTGCTTCAGGGTATTCCCAAGCAGATGCCTTTACCTGTTTAGGATTCCCTGGAAATGGCAATGAGAGATATCCTGCCTATCTCTCCAACCCCATCTATTCAAAAGTAACTCCTTGGGATCTAGATGGCAATTGGCAAACCATCTTCTTCAAGGTCTGTATATGTTTCAAATATTGGCTATCATCATGGTGATAGTCTTCCTGTTCTTAACTCCACAGACCTGTTCTTCTGAGGACGTTCACACCAGTCTCTCAGGTTCTTCAGCCACAAGGTCCATCTACATCCAAGACCTCTCTGTCCAAGGATCTTCCCTTGCATAACGAGTTGGAGTATTCTATACTTCATGTTGTTCCGCATGATATGCCCAAGGTATTGGAGCTTTCTTTGTAGTCTTAAACAGTTTGTTCTTTATCCATCTGGCCCAACACTTCTACATTAGTCAAGTGTTCAACCCATGTTATCATCACATTGTTTAATTAAATAAATACAATTCAAGATATTAATCCTTATGCTCTGAATTGTGTTTCCTCTATAAAACCAGGGCTATATATATCCTGAAACCTCATTCTGTAAAGGACTGTTGTTGTTCAGTTACACAGTCAAGTCCTAGCCCGACCCTTTGTGACCCCATGGACCACCGCACGCCAGGCTCCTCTGTCATCTGCCATCTTCCGCAGCCCAGCCAGATCTACACCCACTGCATCACCGATGCTATCTAGCCACCGCATCCCCTGCCAGCACCTTCTCCTTTTGTCTTTGATCTTTCCTAGCATCAAGGCCTTCTCAAGTGAGTCCTCTCTTCTCGTTGGGTGGCCAAAGTACTTGAGATTCAACTTCAGTATTTGTCCCTCCAATGAGCAGTCAGGGTTGATTTCCTTCAGGACTGAATGATTTGATCTCGCTAATTGAAGACTAAATAGCTTTTAGAAGTATTTTAGTAGAGAATATAGAATATATATTAATTTTTATTCATGTATTCAACTGGTCATTTGTTCATTCATTTGATTTATATGCTCTCTTTCTCTGAATGAATGGGCTGCCTAGGTTAGAAATTAATTTTTAAAAAATTACATACAACAGATGTACCACAGTAACTGAAATATTTCACCTAATCTTTGTGGCTGCATGGCGTCCGTCTTTATAATGCTTGAAGGTAAGGTAGGGTCATCTAATTCCATCCTTCTCTAAGAAACTGAGGACTTTATTTATTCAATATCCCACTTTTCTCCCTTGACTGGGATATTGGACTGTAAAAAAAGATGCATCTAAAAATGCAATAGACCACAACATTAAAACACAAGGGAAAAATAAAGAATAACTGAAAATTATATCAAAAAAACATTACATCATCTTTTAAAAACATGTTCAATCCTCCATACATAGGCCCTGATTCTATGTGCATGTGGGGAATCATAACATGAAATGTTCACATGGCAAAAAGCCTTTGCGAGTTCAAAACATATAAACATGGAGGATAGTCAAGAATACAGATGTTGCCCAATCATCTTCCATCTGTAACTTTTCCATGGTATTTGGCTGAGCATGAATGATGTCTTCCACATGAATTCTCAGTCCTGTGGAGAACTGTAAACAGCTTGAGCTAATATGATTATTGCTCCTTTGCTGTTCAACAGAGGTGGAGAAAATGGGAGTGGATGGGGAAAGAACACTCATCCATGTGACATCCATGCTTATAATTTTTGGAGAGGAGCATATAGTCCCATTCAAAGACATCATAACTGTTTTGAAGTCAAAAACCTGAAATCTCCAGCAGGAGAAGATAAGACATTTTCAGTCCCTTTCCTGAAAGAATGGCAGGCTCAATAAAATAAGAACATAAGAACAGCCTTGCTGGAACAGGCCACAGCCCATCCAGTCCAGTATTCTGTCTCACACAGTGGTTTAGGATTCCCTGGAAATGGCATTGAGAGATATCCTGCCTATCTCTCCAACCCGGAGGTTGTGCTTAAGTATCCATAATTATAGCCATTGATACCCTTGTCCTCCATGAACTTGTCTAATCCTTTCTTAAAGCTGTCAAGACTGACAGCTGTCACCACTTCTTCTGGCAGGGAGTTCCATAGACCAGTAATCCTCTGGGTGAAAAAGTACTTTCTCTTATTTGTTTGAGAACTAGTACCCAAAGGTTTCATGAAGTGCCCCCTAGTTCTAGTGTTATGCGATAGGGAAAACAGTTTTTCTTATCTAGTTTGTCCACACCATGCATGATTTTATAAACTTCAATCAGGTCACCTCTTAGACACTGTCGGTCAAGAGTGAAAAAGTCCAACCATTGCAGCCTCAGATGGTAAGGTGTTCTAGTCCCCTAATCATTTTGGTTGCCCTCCTCTGCACTTTTTCCAACTCCATAATATCCTTCTGGAGGTATGGCGACCAGAACTGTACACAGTATTCCAGATGGGGCCTCACCATAGATTTATAAAGAGGCAAAATGACACTTGCTGATTTATTTTCTATATCCTTCCTAATGATCCATAGCATTGAGTTTGCTTTTTTCACTGCTGAGGCACACTGGGTTGACACCTTCATTGAGTTGTCCACCAGGACACCAAGGTCCCTTTCCTGGTTTGTCACAGAGAGTTCAGAACCCATCAGTTTATAAATGTAATTGTGGTTTTTTGCCCCAACATGCATCACTCTGCACTTACTAATGTTGAAGCTCATTTGCCAATGTTTGGCCCACTCCCCCAGTGTCAAGAGATCCAACTTATCTATTAAGTTTCAGCTCCAACTTATCTATTCCCCCTGACTCACAGCTCTCATTTTCACTACCTTGTATAATTTAGTGTTGTCAGCAAATTTGGCTACCTTGCTATTTACTCCTACTTCTAGATCATTTATGAAGAGGTTGAAAAGCAGGGGTCCCAGTACTGAACCTTGGGGGACCCCACTCTTTACTTCCCTCCACTTGGAGAAGTGTCCATTTAGTGCTACCCTCTGTTTCCTGTCCCTTAGCCAGTTGCTGATCCAGGACAAGACCTGTCCCTTTATTCCATGACTGGTAAGTTTATTCAAGAGCCTTTGGTGCGGGACCTTGTCAAAGACCTTCTGAAAGTCCAGATAAACAATGTCAACTGGATCCCCCTTATCCACATGCTTGTTGACACTCTCAAAAAATTCCAAAAGATTAGTGAGGCATGATTTGCCCTTGTAAAAGCCATGTTGGCTCTCCTTTAGCAGCGTCTTCTCTTCTATGTGCCTATTAATTCTATCTTTTAGGATGGTTTCCATCACTTTACCTGGGACACATGTCAAACTGACCAGTCGGTAATTTCCTGGATCACCCCTGGATCCTTTTTTGAAAATTGGTGTTACATTCGCTACCTTCCAGTCATCAGGCACAAAGCCTGATTTGAGGGAAATATTATATATTTTGGCTAGGAGATCAGCAATTTCATCTTTAAGTTCCCTGAGAACTCGTGGATGGATGCCATCTGGTCCTGGTGATTTGTTAGTGTTTAGTTTAACAAGACATGCAAGGACCTCCTCCCTGGTTATTTCTATCTGGCTTAATTCTTCGGTTTCTCTCCCTACGAAGATAGGCTCTGTTTTGGGCATGTGGTCTCTGTCTTCTTCAGTGAATACTGAAGCAAAGAATTCATTGAGTCTCTCTGCAATCTCTGTTTCCTCTTTAATAACCCCTTGCCTTCCATTGTCATCTAATGGTCCAATGGCCTTCCTAGTTGGGTTCTTATTTCTAATGTACTTAAAGAAGTCTTTGTTATTTCTCTGAGTATTTTTAGCTATACGCTCCTCAAAGTCTTGCATTGCTTTCCTGATTGAATTAGTAAGCCCTGATTTCACTGTGCTGGTTGGGTACCTGAAAAAAATATTACCTTTACTGCCACATGCTAAGAGGTTCCATGGCATCTTCATTGAGCAACTGAGTAAAGGATGCATTTTCTACTCTCTTTTCAGCAAAGTTATGTCCAGTGGTGGGCATTCATCAGAACTGGTAGCAGAAACTCTGGCTGGCCATACCCATCCAAGTTTTGAAATAAATTAGTCCTAATTTGGGTGCAACACAGGGCTTCCCCCCTGGCCACACCCACCATACCACGGCCACAGTGTGGCAGCAAATTTTTTTCGAGCCCACCACTGGGAGGACAAAGAAGAATAAAAGTACTTCTAATTTACTTGCTCAGAATGCACACTTGGTTTTCTGAGTCACATATGTTTATACCCGTGATGGCGAACCTTGGCACTCCAGATGTTATTGGACTTCAATTCCCAGGGCTGGATGAATCGCAGTAAACCAAGCCATGTGGATTCACAGGGGGCTTGGGCTTCTGGGATTTGAAGTCCAAGAACATCTGGAGTGCCAAGGTATATATTCTGTTTTTCTAGGACACACTGAAGTAAAAGGGGCCAAGGATATGATAGTACTGTATCAGGTTTTAGTTTTTTACTTCCTAGGTCAGTGTGGATTTTATGTCTGTAGAAAGACACAAGTGTGCTCTCCTATGGGAATCCCTTCCAGAAATCAGAACTTTCCTTCTTTCTGAGCTTCCTTGTTTTCTGTGAGGAATGTTGGTAGTAAAACCATTTCTCTCAAGAAAGATTGCTTTCAAGGTGCAGAACTGAAGTTTTCACTCCTCATTACCTTCTTCTAGGGGTGCCGTGGGGATGTGCACAAGCCAGCTCTTCTTCCATGAGGCACAGCAGGGAATCAAACTCCTAACCTCTGGCTCTATACCTAAACCACTGAGCTAGCTGATCAGCAAATATGGAAGATTTTTAAAAATTACAAATGTTTGTTAAAATAAAATAATGAAAATAATATTAACTGGTGATAGAAGACAATCCTTCCCCCCGCCCCCGCCAATTCTGAAAAGCTTGTTAAAATAGAGATGTTTTTTTCCCTGGTGTCTGAAAATAGTAGAGCCAACAACCAATGTCTAAGAGGAGAGAAATCCACAACCAAAGCGTGACTACTCAGAAAGCCCAGCCACATGTGATAGAACTACTTACCTTCTGATGTTGTTGTTCAATTGAGCCCGACCTTTTGCGACCCCATGGACCACAGCATGCCAGGCTCCTCTGTCATCCTGCATAATTTGCCCAGATCTATGCCCACTGCATTAATGATGCTATCTAGCCATCTTGTCCTCTGCCTCCCCCTTTTCCTTTTGCCTTTGATCTTTCCCAGCATCAGGGCCTTCTCCAGTGAGTCCTCTCTTCTCATTTGATGGCCAAAGTACTTGAGCATCAGCTTCAGTATTTGTCCCTCCAAGGAGCAGCCAGGGTTGATTTCCTTGCAGTCCAGGGGACTCTCAAAAGTCTACAGTCCTCTGATGCATAAGAGTAAAAATTCCCTGTGAACATGAGCATGCCCCACCACAGAGGTTCCCTTGGGAGGAATGAAATCCTGCACAAATCAAATCTTCAGAGTGCTAACACTTACAACCAGTACAACGGTGGGAAAGGAGTAAACTCATCAGCACATAATTTTGCATGTGGTGTGCACATACACATTTCATACAACTTGCCTCTGAATGGGGTATCATTGGCCTTTCTTCCTTCACTGCACTTGATGCCACATTCTGCAGAGATAGCATTCTATTTGAGTATGTCACTAGGCAGAGATTAAGCAGCAAATTGCTCATATTTCAGAGGTACTGATAGTTTCTATCATAATTTGTAGAAGACAGTTCAAAAGCTGTCTAATTGGCAAAGGAAAAGGCTTAACTGACTTAAGCTCCTCAGTCTTTAGAGAGTTTTCAAAAGCTCAGTGCAAACACTTCTGCTTCAAAGCTTATGCTTCTTTATCTATGAGAAGCTAAACATTGGATAATTCTTTAATTAGGTCCCAACAAGATGCTTTCTCTGCAGTACAGGTTTGCAACAGGGTAATTATGTCCTTAGTTTTAAAACAAATGTCAATACAAATGGCTTTCTGGCTTTTTCTTGTTTCCCATTTGATTTAACTACCACACTGCCATACTGCAAGTCAAGTTTTTGTTATAAGGTGAATGTAAAACAAACAGACGACAGACAGACAGACAGAATTCCTTGATACAGAGCAGCTTTGGGAAAAAGGTGATTTTGAAAGGGGATATGGATGAGGACTGATGCATAATTTCTCTCTACGTTTTCTCACTTCCAAACAGGGTAATGGAAGTGCAAAACTACAGCATACCTGTCAAGTATCCTGTATTGGCCGGGATTTCCCGTATTTCAGTTCTCTTCATCGGCCCTCCCTGCAGCCATCCCGTATTTTGGCTGGGGAGGAAAGGGGTTACTGCGCATGCGTGCCCATTCTGCGCATGTGCAAAGGGGTTCTGCACACGCAAAGGGGTTTTGGCTGTGCATGCGCACCCGGCCTGAAGCAGTTCCCATATTTTCTCCAGCAACACTTGACTGGTATGAACTACAGTGTATTAGAAAACTCAGAAAAGGGGCACAGCAGCTTGTGGGGGTTTCAGTTGAAAGCTGACAATATGAGGACTGTTCTGATCTGTCTCTGCTTTAATCAGGCAGCTAAATCTCAATACTGTTCTGATCTATCCCTGGTTTTATAGTGGGTGGGATGGGTGGGTGGGATATGGGTCTTTTAAAGTGGGTGGGATATGGGTCTTTTAAAGAGTTTTTATGTGTTTTTAAAACTTGTTGTAATGCCGCCCTGAGTCAGGTTCGGCCTGAGTGGGCGGCATATATAAATATGACTAAAAATAAATAAATAAATAAATAAATAAATAAATAAATAAATAATGTTGTCAGACAGTTAACCCTCACACATCAGCAAACACTTTCCTTTGAACAATAATTTTTAATGTCTGAAGAGAACAAGTAACACAAACTGAAATACTTCAGAAGGTAATTTGGTTAGAAAATATAATAACTTTTGTTAAATGTCCTTTCAAACAAGTAAATGTCCTTTCAGGCAAGATCCTTTGAGAGGGATTCTTCCTAAGTATCTTGAATAGAAATTCCCTTTCTGAGGGGAAGCTTCCTTTGAAAACAAATGCTTTATTTACTTAGTTCTGAACTGGTGGTAAATTATGTGAACATTGGTTTAAGTGTCTTGCTACTTTTAGTGATGACTTTGAATTTGTTTGAGTTTCAGTGAGTTTGAGTTTTAGGTAAAAAAGACTGGTTCTTTCCACAACCCAGTGCCTTCCACAAAGGAGGATAAAGTCTATTTTGAACCTTCTTCTTCAGACTCCAGGTTGGCAGTTGGCAGTTGACTAAGCTCCTCCCCCCAACTCTCTAGCCCTAAGCATCTTAAGACATTTTCTTAAAGGAACATGCACATTTAAATACTACTGCTTCCTCTAAAGAGAAGGCAGAACAAGGACAAAGAGCTAAAACTCCCTTCCCCTCCTGCCCTTTCTTGAGTTGTTGAATATATTAAATGAGCACTGTTTGTACATACAATGATTCTTCCCAATGGGTATAAGCAGTGACAAACTTCAGGGTCACACACTCTTCCTTTTTTTTAATGTGAATGCATTTGAAACTTCCTCCTTTTAGTGTATGGGACCAAAGACAATGAACAGCCGAAGGGTTGGCTTAACACAGGTTTATTGCATGATGATCCGGGGGAACATGAGGTAATGGCGGATGGGTAGCTCAATATATACGGTGGCTATACATTTTGAATGTGGCTCCTCGACAGTCTATTGTTACTGTCCGCGTGACGTCATGGACGGTCACGCCCTTCTTGTCCAGGTGTAGGTGATGGTGGGAATCTTCCCGCGCTGTTGTTTGCTGGTGAGTCTGGGCCAGGAGAGCTTGAACGCTCGCTATTGCCACCAGGTGGTCATTAGCTTGCGTCCTATTGTAAAGGCTACAGTTAAGCAGCTGCTGGTTATAATGTTACACAAGCATGGTTACATTGGATACATGTGAATGGATACATTGTAAAAGGTACAGTAATAGAACACAACATCCCTCCCCCCTAGGATGGGACGAAGTCCCTCAGCCAAGATGGCTTATTGCAAACGCGTTTGGGCCGCGATGTGGGCTGACCCGCCCCAGGGGCGCTACTGCTTCCTCGTTCCCTGGTCCCTTGTCCTGAAACGGGAGAGGGAGACTTGTTAGAGGCTTGCCGTGGTTTGGCGGTTTTGGGGGAAGGGAAAAACTCCATTGTGGGCAGACCGGAGACACTCGGGGCTAACGAAAAACCCCTCTTCTCACTTGGACGGGTGGGGGACCACTCCGCAAAACTTCCCCGGTTCTGGAAATCAAAATCTAACTCTGTTGGGGCATCCATATTTGTGGGGAGATCCCGCGGGATATCTATGAGATCGGCTTCCCTTCTCTCTGCTGACCGATCCCGCAGGATATCTACGAGGACAGATTCCCTTTCCTCCCCCCTTGGTGGGGACCCATGCCCCCCCTTCCTCCCCCTTGGGCTGAACGGGTGGGGGAGAACCCTAACGCTGAATCCTGTTTCCCGCGGTCCATGCCCTGCTCGTCGGGGACCCTGTGCCGGAGCTGGTCTGCGTGCCGCCTCCAGAGTAGACCTGTGCTGGTCTCGACGCGGTACGAGACGGGACCGGTCTGCTCTACGATGACGCCCGGTACCCAGGCCGTACCCGCGCTGGCGTAATTCCTGCAATACACGGGGGCACCCACATCGAAACTCTTTGTGTCCTCTATCCCAATGTTCTTCCCCTTGTCCTGTACTCTCGAGGGGTCTAGCCTAGTTAGTATGGTGGTCAGTTTCCTGCGCATAAGCAGCTCCGCGGGGGAGTATCCTGACGCTAGGGGAGTCACTCTGTAACCCAGCAGAAACTGGCACACTTGATGGTTTAGGTCCCCGGGCCCCATGCGCCGCAGCGCGTCCTTGGTGGTACGCACAAGGCGCTCTACTTGGCCGTTTGTGGCGGGGTGAAAAGGAGCGGAGGTGATGTGCCGAATGGCGTTGATTTCTGTGAATGCCCTGAACTCTGAGGACGTGAAGCAACTTGCGTTGTCGCTTACGAGGGTGTCGGATAAACCGAACGTGGAAAAAACCCTCCGCAAATGCTTTATGGTAGCGGCCGTGGACGTGCTTGTCACCGGGATAACCTCCAACCACTTGGAGAAGGCATCCACCACAAGGAGAAACAGCGTCCCACGGAACGGGCCGGCAAAGTCTACATGCACCCGGGACCACGGTCCCTGCGCCGCGTCCCACTCCCTGTGAGGCAGGCGGGCTTCTTCTGGTCTGGAGTTTTGGCAGGGCTCACAAGTGCCGACCATGTGCTTGATGTCGGCGTCTAGTTGGGGCCACCAGAAATAGCTCCGTGCCAGGGCTTTGGAACGCACAATTCCCGGGTGGCTGACGTGCAGGAGTTTGAGTACCCGCGGTTGTAAGGACGCCGGGATCACTACTCGCTGGCCCCACAGAAGGCACCCCCTCTCAAGGGACAACTCTAACTTCTTTCGAAAAAATGGGTCGAACTCCGCTGCTGGGGAGGACGCTGGCCACCCTTTCTGCACCCAGGAGCTGACCTTCGCTAAAATGTTGTCCTTGCCGGTCGCTTTGGCGATTTCGGCGGGCAGTACTGGGGGCGAGTCAAGGACCTCTATCATCAGCACCTGGTGGTCTGGCTCCTCCCCGCCCACGTGGCTGCTATCCTGGGGAAGGGGGGACCTCGATAGAGTGTCCGCATGGCTTATCTCCCTCCCCGGTCTGTACACTAACGCGTGCTGATACGCGTTGAGAAAAATGGCCCACCTAAGCATCCTTGGGGACAGGATCTGTGGCGTGGGCTTGTCTGCGGTAAAAATGCCTAGCAGGGGCTTGTGGTCGGTCACTATCGTGAAGGGGCGGCCGTACAGGAAGTCGTGGAACTTTTTTGTTCCCGCAATTATCGCTAATGCTTCCCTGTCTGTCTGGGCGTCGTTTCTCTCCGCTTGGGACAGGGACCTGGAATAGAACGCTATCGGGGCCTCCCTCCCGTTTTCCAGCACGTGGCACAGCACCGCCCCCACCCCCACCGGGGATGCGTCACAGATCAGGACCACTGGGTGCTTGGGGTTGAAATGGGTGAGGATGGCATCAGACGCCAGAAGCTGCTTGAGCTCCCTAAATGCCCTCTCTTGCTGGTCGCCCCACTTCCATGCCTCGTCCTTTTTAAGCAATCTGTGCAACGGTTCGGCTACGGCCTCTTTCCGGGGGAGGAAGGAGTGGTAAAAGTTCAGCAGCCCTAGGAATGACTGCAACTCGGGCTTGGAGGTGGGGCGAGGGGCTTTCTTGATGGCGGCTACCTTAGATGTGGACGGCCTTATTCCCTCGGGAGTGACAAGGAACCCTAGGAATTCGACCTCGGTCGCGAAGAAGACGCATTTGTCTTTTCGCAGTCTCAACCCCGCCTTTTCGAATATCGCTAGAACCTTGCCCAACCTCTTTGCCAATTCGGCCCGACTCCCCCCGTTATCAATACGTCATCAAAATAAGGCAACACCCCCTCGAGCCCCTTCAGGAGGCGTTCCACGAGTGACTGGAAAATTCCAGGCGCCGAGTTTACGCCGAATTGAAGGCGCGTCACCTGGAACGCCCCCTTATGGGTGACTATGGTTTGGGCAGCAGCGGCGGCTGGGGTCACCGAGAGCTGCTGGTAGGCTTGTGCTAAGTCGAGTTTAGCGAAACACTTTCCCCCATGTAACCTGGCCAGCAAGTGGCTGACTACCGGCACCGGATACGCATTAGGGCGAATGGCCTTGTTGATGGTGCACTTGTAATCAGCGCATATGCGCACCTCCCCGTTGGCCTTTAGTGCTGTTACAATTGGAGTTTCCCACTCCGCGGAATCAACAGGAACAAGAATCCCCTGGCCCACCAGTTTGTCCAGTTCCGCCTCTATTTTGTCCTTGAGTGCGAATGGCACCCGACGCGGTTTGAGTCTTATTGGGCGGACCTCAGGGTCTAGGTCGAAGGCTACTGGGGGCCCCTTAAATTTCCCAAGTCCTTTTTTGAAGACTTCGGGGTGCGCGTCACACACCTCCTGTATTGGGTCAGTCCCCACGGCAACGGCGTGCACCCCCCCAATGAACAAACCCAGGGGCTGGAACCATTGAGTCCCGAGGAGGCTGCAACTCCCCCCTTTAAGAACAACTAGGGGGAGAGTCGCGGTGTGTTTCTTAAATTGGACCTGAAATTTTCCAACCCCCAACACTGGAATGCAGTTCCCTTGCACGTCCCGTAGCGTGGACCTCAAAGCTTTGAGTTTGGGCCGCACGTGGGGGGCAATTTTCAGAAACTCCTTCTGGGGAATGATGGAATATGAGGAACCCGAGTCAATTTCCATCCTAATGGGGGCCCCTTGTACTAGTACCTCAACAAAGTAACGGGGGTGTCCTGCGGACACGCTGAACACCGGTGCGTCGTCCTCGCTGTCGTCGGCGATGTGGCCCACGCCATCTCGCTTCCTCATGGCCTGGGTGCCGTCCTTGGGTCTCGCCGCACGGTCTCTCGAGCTCTTCCGGGCCTCGCGCCGTTTCCTGCAGACCTTGGCGATGTGCCCGCGGCGGCCGCAGTTGTGGCACTCGGCCTTTCTGAAGGGGCATTTGGCGCGGTCGTGGTTCGCTCCGCAGCCATCGCAACGCCGGCCTTCCTTCCGGACCTTCCGGACGTCCTCGTCGTCGCTGCTCTCTGCGGACGACTTCGAAACTCGCCGGGCCGCGTGCACCGAAACGTGCACCGAAGTCTCTGCCTTGCCCATCTTTGGCCGCCAGTCCTGGAGCTCCTGGACCCCGTCCTTCGTAGCTTCCGCGGCTTGTGCCTCCTTCAGGACCTCCTGCAATGTGGGGGGTGGCTCACGGTTCATCAATGTGCGCTGAGTTTCGGCATCGCTCAGGCCGCACAGCACGCAGTCTCTTAGTGTGATTTCTGCGTTCTCCCATTTGCATGGGCCGGCCGCCAGTCGCAGGGCCGCTGCGAAGTCGGCGACCGTCTCCCCGGGCGCTTGGACTCGCCTCCAAAACGCGCTCCGAGCGGGGAACATCGCCGTCGAGGGCCGGAAGTACTCACGCAGCATGTGCATGAGCTCTTTCACCTTGAATTCACTCGCCCTCCTCGGCGCGATCAGGTCCACCAAGACCCTCTTGGTGTCTGGCCCCAGCATCCGGGTGAAGATGGCCCTTTTCTTTGCCTCATCCGTGACTTCGGATTCCACCAGGGCTCCCTGGAAGTCCATCTCGAAGATGTCCCAGTCTGCCGGTCTCCTGATTTCGAAACCGGCGCATGTCTTGGTCCCGTGGGCAGCCATATCCCACCTTCGTCGCCAATTTAGTGTATGGGACCAAAGACAATGAACAGCCGAAGGGTTGGCTTAACACAGGTTTATTGCATGATGATCCGGGGGAACATGAGGTAATGGCGGATGGGTAGCTCAATATATACGGTGGCTATACATTTTGAATGTGGCTCCTCGACAGTCTATTGGTTACTGTCCGCGTGACGTCATGGACGATCACGCCCTTCTTGTCCAGGTGTAGGTGATGGCGGGAATCTTCCCGCGCTGTTGT
This sequence comes from Bradypodion ventrale, assembly GCA_035047345.1. Lineage (NCBI taxonomy): Eukaryota > Metazoa > Chordata > Lepidosauria > Squamata > Chamaeleonidae > Bradypodion > Bradypodion ventrale. The sequence continues at coordinate 450,414,953 of JAWDJE010000001.1, read as the reverse complement.
TTGCTGGTGAGTCTGGGCCAGGAGAGCTTGAACGCTCGCTATTGCCACCAGGTGGTCATTAGCTCACGTCCTATTGTAAAGGCTACAGTTAAGCAGCTGCTGGTTATAATGTTACACAAGCATGGTTACATTGGATACACGTGAATGGATACATTGTAAAAGGTACAGTAATAGAACACAACACTCCTTTTGCTTTAAAACTAGCTGCATTTCTCGTTGGGAGCCTGTAGGTTTAATATTAATGATATGATTATTGAGAGGACGAATGCTAAAGATGAAGCTCAAATACTTTGGCCACCAAATGAGAAGAGAGGACTCACTTGAGAAGGCCTTGATGTTGGGAAAGATCAAGGACGAAAGGATGAGGTGGCTAGATGGCATTGTCGATGCAATGGGCGAAGATCTGTGTGGGCTGAGGAGGATGACGGAACAACAACAAATGAGATGATAGCAAGGATCAATGTTTTAGAATTTTGCTATATCCTCCATTGAGGACAAGAAACAGCACATGAGGAGCATTCTTCACATACAAAAGAGGGCATTTTGGGATTAAATTTGCATATACCATTCAAAGGTAATAACAGCATGGGGATTCTTCTAGGGCTGGCACTCACTAAGGAACAGCAGATAGCTGCTTGGTCAATTCTACTTTTATCCAGCTTTGGCAAATTGCCCAGTTATAACTTCATTTTGACAGGAGGTCCCTAACAATGATGGTTAGTGCATTGGTAGACTACTGTATTACTCTCTATGTGGGACTCTGTTTGAAGCTGATACAGAAGCTTCAGCAAGTCCAGAATGTGGCGAGTATATTATGGCGGCTCTCTGTCTCTCTCCAGAGTTCTCAAAAGCTATTAAAAAGAGAACTACAGTACTTAAAGAAGCTTTTGGAAATATACTCACCAAGTAAAGCCTTTGACCTGCTGTTGTTGATGTTATTTTGCTTTTTGCAGTCAGTTGTTATCTTTTGATTGTTTATTCCTTGATTCCTTGATTGGAGTAAGTTCCTCTGGTTGCAACTCGTTTTCCATTCATTTCACTGCTGTGCTCTTCTTCTCCAGGTTCGACCAAAACCTTTCATGATTGGTACTTCCCATCATTTTGGGGGGCCTGCCAAGGGGTCTTTTTACTCCTCTGGGATGCCACTCGGTGACTGCTGCTGTCCAATATCCATGTGTCATTTGAGAGATGTGTCCATCCCAGCCCAATTTCTGTTTGTGATATTCAGCAACAGCTTCATTGATTCCGCTTGGTTCTCTTATATGATTGTTTATTATTGTTTATTAACTAGGTTTAGTTTATAGTTATGATTTGTTTGCTTGTATCTTTGCAGGGGTCAGCAAACTTGGCTCTCCAGGTGTTCTTGGACTTCAATTACCAGAAGCCCAAGTCAGTATGTTTACTGATTGGGGCTTTTGGGAATTGAAGTCCAAGAACATATGGAGAGCCAAGTTGGCTTATCCCTGTCTTTGAGGATTGGATGGGTTAGTTGAATTTTTGTTTGTAAGCCACCCAGAGTAGTGAATTTCACTAGCTGGGTAGTATAGACATTTAATAAACAAACAAACAAATAAATACATCCTGCAGTGTTTAGTGTAGTCTTTTCCCAGCAAAGTGAGCAAAGATTTTGAGTCCTAACAACTGAAATATAATATAATGAGAGATTGCACAGGTTGCTTACATTATTTATAGTTGTTTTTGTTATGACTATGATATCAAAGTTTTGCAAAGGGAATACCATCAGCAAAATTAAAATGTATTCTGATGAGAAGTGGGTGGGATTGATATTGGCAATAGGGAAGTCTGGCCTGGTAGAGTAGACCATACTGCCAGTGACTCAACGCCAAGTGTCAGGTGGCAGTTAACTAACCTGACAATCCTGAGGACTAAAAGCCTTGGGTGCTGAAGTCCACAGGGAAGGGGGATGGTCACCAAGTGGATTAAATCCCACTTGAATCCATCTTGATGAAGGGCAGCAGCTTCATCAATACTGGCCTGGGGCTGATGAGGACTTTGTGTACCAAAAGGGTTCAGGACCAGAAAATGACTCATGGAGCTGGATCAGTGGTACAGGGGGTTACGCTGCGATGTGGAAGGTAGATGAATGGCCATTGCATTATATTCTCAGTACAGTCTTCATGGCTGATCTCCATGAGGATACAGCAGAAGAAGAGAAGAATAGGGAAGGCAGTGAGTATTGCCAATGTAGTTTTGGGATGTCAAACTGCTTAGGAGGAATGATGTAGATGAAGAAGAAAAGCTGTGTACATAAGAGCTGTTGTGGCTGTTGGCCTTACATGATGAATGGTCCTTCCTGTCATAGAGCAACATTACAACCCCCAATGGTGGCCAAATATGGAGAATAATATAGTTGAAAATACTGGACAGAAATTGCGCTGACACTGCTTTGAAAACAGATCTCTGTGCTTGAAAATCTAGCAGAAGCAAGAAGTTATTCAGCAGTTTTACTTTGTCGGAATATTGATGTTGAGAAAGAAATTAAATTCACTGAAAATATTTTTGAGACCCTATTTATGATGAGGCGGCAGCCTAACAAGCCTTTTAATGATGCTTCTGTGGCATGTAAAAATTCTTATTAAAATACTCCAGGCTGCATAGCATTATAAGATGCTTTTTATTGCTCTCAGTGAATTGAAAAGGGGGAGGGGGTGTCTAGTGGTGATGGGATTGATATCTGCTATAATTAGTTGTACAGTATTCTGGTCTAGGGCCCACACTTATTTTTTCAATTATCAGAACAGCAGCACTAGTGACAAGATTCAATAAATCAAATATGGAAGTGTTGCCACCAAGTGGTGCAAGATGGGTTAGTCATTTTTAATTTAGTGATTAAAAATGTCTTTTGAATAGATGGCAATTCTTTTCGATTAGGGTTTCCCAACCTTTTTCAAGTCACAACCCCCTTATATAATAGCCATGTCTGAGGCAGGAGGCTGCTAGATCTCACAACTTGTCCTCAGTCGTCTAGGAAAACAAGGAGCAAACTTTAATCTCTGTTTTCAGAGCCAAAGATCAGAAACCAATTAGCAATGTAAGTATAAAATGTTAGATTTTTCTAGAATAAGTGTAAAATGTTGGACTCATTAAGAATAATGCACAAACGCACAGCCTATACAAGAAGGTTAATTTATTTAACAATAATAGAGGAACAAGAAGGATTGCATACAGAAAAGCAGAGTAATGTATGGAGATCTATTATAGGGAGAAAGCAATAGAGCTGAACAAGCCCATCTACATACATAGAAAGTATGGAGCTCATGTGATAAATCTGTAGCTGAGCTTGCTCTCTATTTTGTTTTCTGCCAACAGTAGAAGTATGGAGCTTACTCCCCTTTTTGAATGCACACCTTAATGTGGTGAAGGAGTTTGAGTGTATCAGTGAAACTGAGAGCAATGTCATCAGAGGGTTACAATCTATTATGCACCTGGACTCCTAGCAATGCCACCCAAGATGGAATAGTCACAGTTGAGACACCAGAGTAAGCTGCATCCTGCCTCCACAAGGCAGCCACTAGGTAGTGGTGGTAGCTGAAGGGGAGGTAATAGTAGTGACACTCAAGCTAACATTTGTTAGTACTGTGCAGAAGCTGGTAATGATAAACTCTGGCTGAACTTTCCTTACCAAGAAAACCCTATGATAAAACAAAATTAAATGAACAAAATGGAAAAAGAGATAATGGTGGAGGATGAGAATCCAGGTCAGAAAGCACTCAGTTACTGGTGAAGAGCAAAAGACAAGTATTATAGTTCTGTCACTAATGTCAGAACTAGATTAAAGCCAAAAGGCTATCTAGTAGCTGATGTGCACAGAAATGAAATGAAAGTCCAATGCTCTCAAAATATACAATTGATACATGGAATTGTGAAAAGTATGAATCATGTTTGAAATGGAAATATAAAACAAACAAAAACAGATTTTATAAACATCACAGTGCTTGGTGTTAGTGAACTAAAGTGGACCAGAACAGGATATTTTCAATCAGACAATTACAAAGTGTCCTACTCTGGAAATGATAAACTGAAAATAAATGGAGTGTCTCTAAAACTTCAGCAAAATATAGCATAGACCATAATGCAAAGTCTGACTGTGTAATATCAATCAACTATGTTGAAAACCTATCAACATAACCATCATTAAAATCTATGCTGAAGAAGATGAATATGAAAGAAAGTTGATCGCACACTAAAACCAGACATGCTTATATTCATAGGTGACTGGAATGCAGAAGTAGGGAACAAAGCAGAACCAAATTTTATTGAAAAATTTGCCCTGGGGTCAGTTGGAAAATGACTCAGAGTTCTATGGAGCCAATGAACTGTTTATTGCAAATGCATGCTTCAAGCAACTAAACAGATGGCTGTACACACAGACCTCACTAGATGGTCAATATAGATGATCAATTGGAATACATAATTGGAAGCAGAAAATGAAGAATCTGTATTCTATTTGTCAAAACAAGACCAGGAGCAAGTTGTGGTATTAATAACGAGTTCTTAATATCCAACATTAAGGGTGAAAAAGAACACAAAAAACTGTAGCACCAAGAAATAAAGAATAACAAGAAGGGGAAAAAAATCTCTTCCAGGAGATACAAGATACCAAAGGAAAAATTGAGATTAGGAAAGCTGAATAGGTCAGCAAATTATCTGACCAGGAGAAAATAAAGAAAAGGAGGAAATAGTATACTGAAGAGCTATACAGAAGTGATAAAAATATGACTAACACCTTTGAAGAGAAATCTTGTGATAAGAACCTCCCACAAGATCCTCCTCCCTGCCATTCTCTTAAGGAATTCCAACCAATGATTTTACAGCATGACATGTCACACATTAGGTTTCAGTTCTTGTAAAACATGAGGCAACTCATGAGGCAAGGATGTTTACATTCTATTCTCTCTCCCCCTGATTTGAAATCGCCATCTTGAAACTGCAGTGGCTCAAGTGGCTAAGATGCTGACTGGGAGGTGGAAGGTCAGCAGTTTGATTACTGAGTACTGCAGGACGGAATGAGCTTCTGTCTTTGTCCCAGCTCCTGCCAACCTAGCATTTTGAAAGCAAGAAATTGCAAGTAGAAAAAATAGGGACCACTTCGGTGGGAAGGTAACAGCATTCTATGTGCCCTGGTGTCTAGTCATGCCTGCCACATGACCACGGAAACATTTGCAGCAGCAGACAGCAGTGGCTCTTCGGCTTTGAAACAGAGATGAGCACTGCACCCTAGAGTCAGATATAACAGGCTTTCGAGAAAGGCAAACCTTTACCTTTGTCAGACTCAACGACCCGGCCCTTGTCTGCTGCACTACCTGCAAAAATGAGACCCGGCACCGAGGCAGCCGCTCCTTTACCTTCTCCCGCTGATCGGCTGGTCTGGTCACCTCATCCCCGGAATGTTGGGATGGTTTACTGACTCAGTGAGGGAAAGCAAGGCAGACTTTTGGTAGCAGTGCCAAAGGGTGCCTCGACTGGGTAAACCTGGGCAAGGAAACCCAGCGAGAAAAATGGTGTTCTAATGGGTAATGGTGATGCCATTAAAAAGTGTCGCAGTTTGAAAAACTCTACAAAACCCTCTGGGACTGGTAGCATCTTCGCCCATTAGTACTAGCACACCCTTATCAATATAATATGGTGGGAATTTGGCCTTCGATGTTGCAGCTTAGGTGAGGGGGAGTAAGGCACAGTCCTGGGAAGCCGAGACTCCCAAAGTCTCTCCCCTCTAGCTTCCCTTGATTATCAGCTTCAGCTGCGCTAGCCGAAAAACAAAGTTTTAGTGTCGAAAGTAACAAGGCCTTATCTGAAAAATTCCCCTTCTGCTCCTTCATGACTGGAAGGAGACAGAATACCTCTTCTTGATGAAGAAATCATTTAAAAGGTTTATTGGAATAAAAATAGAGAATTCCAACATATAAAAATCCTCACTAAACTATGCTAAGCAAAATACATGGTTCTAAGAAAATAAGAAAGCATTTCAGAAAAGCAATACTTATCTAAAAGAGTGCGGCTGAGCCACACATCTAAGTAATGGGTTACAGGTCGGATCGGTTCTGGATGGCGGAGAGCAGCATCTCGATGTGATCTGAGATAACTGCCCTATCCCTCCCCTATCTTGGCTTGATCACCACAATATTTATACTGTTTTGGTGAGAACGCGTGCTGAGATATTCTGATTGACAGACACCTGCTTTTTGAAGTCCAGTGTGAGACAGGACATTTAATCAGCATTCCCATCAGAAAGACGTGAGTCTTACATCTACCCACAGGTGGTGAGTCTCGGAAGCGTGCTGCTCACAGGTGCTTTGTCTGAGAGCAGACACTTTCCCAGGTCCACTGTCTGAGAACGAGCAGGCTGATCTGCAGCTTCTAATTGGTCAGAAGTTGGCTTCTGCACATAGCAACCTTCCAAAATGGATCTGTTTAAACTAATTAAAGCTAAACATTTTAACAGAATAAAGACAGATTAATTATAAGGTACACTAGGCATTAAGTAAATAAAATAACAAATTAAAATTATTTCTTCCCGAGCTATGAAATCCTTTACAATCTTTACCTTTAAAAAGATAATGAAAAAAGTACAGTTTAAAATGGGGTGTATTTCATTACAATGGGTAACCGTAGCCATCCCCATTATCAGGCCTGCATAAGCAAAGCAGGAATCTGGCCCAAAGATCTATACCTATAAATCCAAGCGTTAACCATTGGAATGTGACAAAAGGCTCCTGCACCCGTCCACACTATCCCGTACCGAGCCTCCTGCACTTGCCCGAACCCGGTCCGGAGGTCACTAAATGTTTGAGAAATGCCCCAGTGGGGCAAGAGCCCCACAAACATGAACAAAGGGAAACGACTTCAATTCCCAACGTTCTCTGTGCCGCACCACAGCCAATCAGGCTGAGAGGCGCGAGCAAAAAGAACGTTGGGAAACGCAGTGCAGCCAATCGAAATCGATCCGCAGAAAAAACTGCAAACGATAAACGCAAAACTACAAGTCCCAGTGTCCTGCGCGCTGTGAGCATGCAGAACGCTGAGAAAGCCGGTGCACGAAAAATAAACTTACAAAGCGCAACGAGAGTGCAAGTCCCCAGCAGGCAAACTCAGCACCTCACAGCCACGTAAAACAAAAAGCCACAAAACGCCACCGTGAAACACCCAGAGCAACAGGGAGAAGAGGGACTCCCTCTCCTCCACACTACCCCACCGAAGACACGGTGAGACCACCACCAGCCTCAAGTAAAGTTGAGCCGGGGTGGGACCCCCCCAAAAAACAACAACAACAGGCAGCAGTTTGTCAGGGGAAGCACCCTCCCTGGCAGATGACTGGCTAATGCCTTTGTAGTTCCAAATACAAAAGCAGCAGCCACCAATCTGCAAGGAAGAGCCCCACCCCTTATGGATTGCTGCCTGCCGATCTCCGGTTAGGTAAGCCAGGAGAAAAAGGAGACAGAGAGGAGAGAACCATCGTTAGGCAGAGAAAGCTTTTCTGTCCTTCTCCCCCGACCTACCTAACAAACCTTTCCGGGAGAAGAACGGGCTGACTGCCTCCTCCTTCTTTCCCCCATGGCTGCATCTAAACCAAAATTCAAAGCTGCAATGGGGAAAAGCGAAACCTACAGGCAGCCCGTTCTTCAAGCTAAAGTAACCACCAAAAACAAACACCAAAATTTTTAAAAAATTATAAAACAAAAATAAATCTATAATTAAAAAACATTAATAAACAAAAAATAAACCACAAAATACACAAACAAAAACATCCACAATGACACAAAACCACATACAAAACACCTAACTACAACATGAAAAAAATCACAAATTACACAAACAACAACTAATTACACAAATAAACAACAATGAAATAAGAAAAATAACCAATTAAACAAACCTAAAACTCAACCAAGACAAAAAAGAACAAACAGAAACACCTCCCAGCCCACCACCACAAAAGCAAAATAAAGAAAAACCCCAGAAGAAAGAAAACCAGACAACTCACCAGCATGTCCTCCCTCCATGACGACCGGAACAGAAATGAAGAAACAAAGAGACTGCTTACCAGAAGAAGCCCCACCCAGAGGCCAGGGGAGAAAAAACACATGAAACTAAAACAGAACCATTAGCAGCCCCACCTGCAGGGCAGAATAGTAAAAACAACTCAAAAAGACACAACAGCCCCACCTAGAGGCCACAAGAGTAAAAACAAGTCAAAAACATAATAATAAATCAAAAGTTTACACAAATCACAAACATATGTCAAAAATAAAATAAAATAAAAAGATTTATAACATCCTGTGTTGAGTTTTAACTCAAATAAAAACCCAAAACATCAAAACACAGTTTTAAAACATTTATTTCGGATGTTAAATGAGTGTTAAGCAGCAGCTTTTGCAGGAAAGGTTATTTACTGTATGTATTTACATGCATGCAATTCTGTGATTCCACCATCGCCTTCATTCTAATCAATTTTCTTGTTCTCTCTCCCTGAATTTCTTTTTACGTGAAAAAAGATGAGTTTACATCATTAGCTGAAATATTAAAGTGTTACTACCAGATATTCTCTTTTTCTTTTCTGCCAGAAATGCAGCAGTGTATTTGAAATGTCTTCAGGGTTTTGTACTAATCAGCTTTGCAGATGATCTGGCTAACTGCATCACAAGAGTGCTTCTTGTAAGACGAATTGCTTTGAGCACCAACTGACCTTGGTTGGGAGTCTCTGAGATATACCATTTCCCTAATGTTATTCAGGGGGCTGGGGTGGATAACACATCTCACCACAAATTCAATGGCCTCTTGATACAGGTTCAAGAGGAAAGACAAACCTTTAGACACTTACACATCTTTACAATATTTAATATCTCCTCGCCATTTTCTGTGTCACATAACCCATCCCTGGGGATAGCTGTGGGTCTGTAGTATCATAGCTAGTGGCATACTAGAATGGCTTAATAGGTTATATATACTAGAGCCATTTTTTAAAGACATTTACTCAGGTTGAAAGTACAGCTCCCCTTCCTCTTTGGTTAAGTGCTTTTTTCTGCATCCTCCAACTAGAATGGGTGTATTAATTTGTTTGGGTAGCAAATTGAAGCTGCATAATGCTACCTTATTCTTGTTCTTTCTTAACCTTAGAGTAGACAGTTTGGAAGGTTGCTTTATCCACAGTCACAGAAGAGAGAGAGAAAGAGAGAGAGAGGATTTGAACCCAAATTCCTAGTCCATCAATCTATCCACTAAAATAAAAGCAGAGAAGCCAATTTTTAAATATCTCACCTCCCTTGAAAGCCCTATTATGGTTGCTATAAATCAGTTCTGATTTGACAGTACTTAACAACAAATATACTGTATCTATATCGTCAAGTCAGTTCTTACTTATGGTGAGTTTTTTCAGAATTTTCTAGCTAGAAAGTATTCAAAAATAGTTTACCATACTGGGACTGCGGTGGCTCAAGTGGGGTTAAGATGCTGAACTTGATGACTGGAAGGTTGGAGTTCAATTCCAGAATACTGCATGACAGAGTGAGCTACCATCTCTGTTCCAACTCCTGCCAACCTAGCAGTTCGAAAGCAAGAAATTGCAAGTAGATAAATAGGTGTTACTTTGGTGGGAAGGTAAACAGCATTCTGTGCACTCAGGTATTGAGGCATGCCTGCCACATGTCCATGGAAACATCTGCAAATGCAGACAGTGCTGGCTCTTTGGCTATAAACAGAGATGAGCACTGAACCCTAGAGACAGATACGACTGGCTAATGAGCAAGGGTGACCTTTACCTACGATTCTTCCGTATATGATACCGATACCTTTTACTCCCTTTCACCTCAATTTTAATGACTTCTTTTAATTTTATTTTAACATCTTTAATCCCATGCATGCCAGATTGAATATGAGGAATCTGTGTGGGTGGGGAAAGCTGTTATGTCTCATGAGTGTCCCTGGTCTCTTTGCAGTACCCCATGGTTGTCTTGGAAATGCATGCATAACTCTGATTCAGTCTGTATTTATAAATTTGCCTGGAGGCAGTCTATGTCCATGGTAAGTTCAGGAATGTTGGAACTGGCATACCCCAACAGAATATTAATATCCCAGTCCCCACATAATTCAGAATACTTTGCACCAAAGAATCCCTAAGGCACAGACACTGCTCAATTATACTAGTTCATCCAGTCCAGTGTCCCGTTTTCTATTTCCCCACAGCCCAATTTCTATAATGATTTCATATGCTATGGGTTTAAGTTGACTTTTTAAAAACAAATCTTGCAGTCTTCAGGAAACCACTTTTTCATATGACCCTGTCTTCTCAGGAATTTACCAATCAGCCCTGGAAACGTGCTCCACAGAGGTTCCATCTAGGAATTGTTCTAGGTGGAACTATGTACTGTATATATAAATGACACAGATCAGGTGGGTGCTGGATCTCATGATTGTGCCATGTGGACAATAAGCATACCCCATTTCTCTGCTCTTGTCTATTTTATGAGCAATTTGTAACAAACAGCTGGTCAAGTTTTCCTGCCACACTCGAGCTTCTCAATGGAGAGGCCATGGTAGTCTTTTCAGAAATCCAAAGGTTCTTCCTAAAGACTGTTCCTTATTGCGAAATATTGATCATTCCAGTGCATTTGGGGGCCAATTTCCTGTCTCAGCTCATAAGCAAATTGCACTGAGCTTGAAAATGGCCAAAAGTGGCAATTAAAAAAAAACCCAAAGAGAAAATGCCTGGATTGACATATCTGGTTTGGTTTGGGTGAGGGTGATTTTTGTGGTCCTTTCCAATTCTCTTGAGCTAGCAACCACAATTTTTGAGGAGCCACAGAAGTGTGCCTGAGCTATAAGTTGCATGTTGCCCCCACTACCATAGAGTCAAAAGCTAATATTATCTGAGAAAGTGCCAAGGAAAAGATTTTCTGTTATCCCGTTCCAGAAAGGAAGTGATAGAGATGTAAATCCTCACTTGTTTCTTTCTTGTTTTGAAAGATACATTGTTGTTATGCACTGTCAATTTAGGACTAACTTCTAGTGGCCCTAATAGGCTTTTCAAGTTAAATGAGTTATTTAAGGAATAGTTTTACTGGTCCCACCCCCAGTGAGGTTCCATGATGGACCCAGGTCCCTTGTTTCCTAGTCCATTACGATATCCACTGCACCACACTGGGTAAACCTGTGCAAGGATAAGTGCAACAAAATTATGTTCTCTTGCCCTGCCAGGGTGTGAAGGAATTTGTGGAACAATTGTCAAGTGAATGGGAGCAAGAAAGGAATTTTTTTTTTGCATAGATTAAGCAAAATTGCACTTTAAATCAATGTGTTATTTAAATGGAAAAACACAAAAATAACAGTGTCACACAAATAATGTAAAATGACACTGGCTGCTATTTTGTTACATTGTTTTTAAAATATTGGGAACAATGGAGATGGTGATGGTCCTGTTTTTCAACCATGAGTCAGTTACTTTCAGAGGACAGGATGGTAACTTTGGCAGAGACAGTTTGTGTAAATTATGATGCTGACAAATAAAAATGGGCAACTCAACAAGTATTCTTCTCATCCATATTAACCATGGCATAGATGTGTGACATGGTACCACCAGTCGGTAGAAGGAGAGTGGCAGTGGTGGCCAACCTTGGCGCTCCAGGTCTTCTTGAACTTCAATTCCCAGAAGCCCTGATCAGCTGGAATACAAAGGTTGGCCACCACTGGCTCACCCTCTCTCTCTTTTTTTTAAACCTCACAGCATGCCAAACGTTTCCCCACAGTGGACAGATGCCACACAAAAAATGGCCAGAAGAAGCCCTAAGGACTTCCATGGACTGGATGAAACCACTTGAGTGGATGTTTTTGGGAAATGGGATCAATAATTAGCCATTGGACCAAATCTCTGAAAGTTGAAAGGTAGTGAAGTAATAAGTAAATAAGTGGGTACAGTAAGTGTGTTTGCTGGCCAGACATCCAGGGTTGCTGTCTTCTCAGTGGGAGAACATTCTTTCTTTCCCCCACCTCCTCAACCCAACTGTATATACTGAAAGGCATAAGAATTTTTTTTTAAAAAATGTTTGCATGTGTGGAGGAGATAATGAAAAGTAACAGGAACAGCTCAAGTAATTTGTACATTCAAATTTGAAGATCACTTCGATTTCAAGACACTGTCTGTTGAAGGATTATGCCAGTAATAATCTAAATTTGATTCACATTTCCCCTTTCTTTCAAACACTACCTGCAAAGCTTCTCTTGAAATTATCTTGTAAAGCTGTATCGTGAACGGCTTTCCTGTGAGGTTTCTTTTGGAAAGCTGAGAAAGGTAAATAAAAATGAATTAATATAGCATTTCCCTTTTGTAGGAAAATATGCAAATAGCAGATTGAGGGAGCTTTAGCTGCATTAAAGGCTTTCCCGTTGTATCCTCAGAGGCTTTCCTCCTAGATTCAGAAGCCTTTAGGCAACCTTTAGCTTCATTTATGTGTAATACACACTCTCTGGCTAATGTCCTTCTGGCTCAATTCCCCACAGCACCATTTTTGGCTTCACACTTCATGAATTTTATTTGCAATCAATAAATAAGCCTATTAACATCAGGGTTTTGTATTTTCATCGTATATCATAATTTCTCATAAACGGTTTCATTGTACGGGTCAGGCTCACCAAGCATATCCCACTCATCTTTATCTCTCAATAGATAATCAAGAAACCCAGAGAATGAAGAAATTACATGAAAGGGATGCAGGATTAAAGTAATTATTATATTATTAAATTATTATCTTCATCATTTTTCCTTGAGGTGCCCCCACTATATGATCTCAGTGCCCAACATCAGACTTGGTTTATACAAACTCCTTTAAATTCCTAAATCTTACTTCCTTTACATTGAAGTTTAGAAAAAAATTTGTTTTTGACTCTGTAAGGTAATCCCCCAAAGAGGCAGGAGACTACGTAGATGAGAGAAACTGAGATGTATCCTCCAGAAGACTGCCTAATGGGAAATCTAAGTTAATCAAAAGACAGCAAAATTGACCTCTCTTTTCTTTTCAGATATGTTTTGGGCAAGGACAAATTGCTGGTTTGCCCTTGCTTTCATATTCTCTGAAATGAAATAAAGTAGTTCTTTATATATATTCCACAGCATTTGAAAAATCCTATGCAATTGGCCTCATCAACATGTGATTCCAGCTTTTCAAATATTGCCATACTCCAGTCAACAGTACCTGTGAACTGTTCCTGGACTGAAACATCCATAAACCTTCATAATTGCTAAATAAGCTGGGGCTAGTGGGAATCATAGGATAAATGTCTGGAAGGTTACTCTTGCCCACCACTACCATAATGGCACAAAAACACTGCCATTCTCTCTGTAGAGAGGTTCTGAATTCTGTGAAATCCCAGCAGAGAATCAAACAAGGAAATCACAGATATGTGGGTTGGAGGATGAAGGAAGATTTTTTTTTTTGTTATACAAGGTGAGATTACATGGTATAACAAGACATTATGAAAGGAAACATGGTTTACATTCATCCAGTTCTGATCTATATATATAAAATGGTGCATTAACTGTTGGAATGTGACAAAGGATGTTTAGCCAGGCCCCACTAGCCCCGTCCGAGCCTCCGTGCACTCGCCCGAAAATGGGTTCGCAGGTAACTGTCGGGTTGAAATTTGCGCCAGTGGGGCAGAAGCCCCCCGGACGCAAACAAAGAAAGGGAAGTTCAATTCCCAACATTCCTTGCGCCGCGCCGCACCAGAGCCAATCAGGCTGAGCGGCGCGAGCAAAAGGAACATTCAGAAACGCGCCACAGCCAATCAAAATCAAACCTGCAGAAAAAACCCGACACACAAGCCAAAACTGCAAACAGCAAACTACAAGTTCCAGCGTCCTACGTGCCATGAGCATGCAGAACACTGAGGCAGCCGGCGTGAGAAAAATAAAAGTAAAAAAATCCCCGCTGCCGCTGCCCTTCCTTTCCATGGGCCAGCCATCGAGCCCGGCCCACAGAAAGGAAAGACCCTCCCCCCGCCGCTGCCTTTCTTTTCCACAGGCCAGTCATTGAGCATGGCCCACAGAAAAGAAAGACACCCCCCGCCGCTGCCTTTCCTTTCCATGGGCCAGTCATTGACTCCGGCCCGTGGAAAAGAAAGACCCCCCTAGCTGCTGCCTTCCCTTTCCACAGACCTGGCATCGAGCCCGGCCCGTGGAAAAGAAAGACCCCCCCTCGGCCACTGCCTTTCCTTTCCACAGGCCAGCCACCAAGGCTGGCCCATGAAAAAAACCCCACCTCAATGCCGCATGAAGCAGCGAGGCAATTTCTGTGGTCTGGCCACCCAGGCCAGACCACGGAAATGCCACCACCCCAACGCTGCATCAAGCGGTGAGGATATTTCTGTGGTCCAGTTCCTGAGGCCGGCCCACAGAAATACCCCCACCCCCACCCCCAACACAAAACAACACACTCCAACAACAGTCAAAAATAATCAAAACCAAAATAAAAACAGAAAAAGTAAACACAAAACATCCCAAAACAAAATCCAAAAACAGTCAAAAATAAAAGCAAAAATGAGACAGAAAAAGAAAACACAAAAACAGCCAAAAACAAACAATAAAAAACACACAACCCCCCAAAACCCCAAAACACCCCCCCCAAAAGAAAACCAGAGACCTTACCAGGAGACGTCTTCACTCCATGATGACCGGAACTAAAGTGAGGAAAGAAATAGACGACTTACTGGAAGAAAAAGTGACACCCAGAAGACAGTAGAGAAAAATTGTAGAGTACAAGAAAAGCTCACCAGCCCCACCCAGAGGCCACAAGAGTAAAAACATTCAAAAATATTCAAAATAATAAGATTAATTCCCAAATTACTAAAATAAGTTATCAAAACATTCAAAAATATTCACACTAATCACAAATAATTCAAAAAAAGAAATAAGTTTTCACTCAAAAAACAAAACAAAACATCTAAACACAGTATAGAAACATTGATTTTTAAAAAAACATATTCTTACACATTCCAAAAATTATTATCCAAGGTACAACTATTTAAAAAAAATTCAAATAGTAATTTGGTAAAATACAATAATTATAAAAAATTATATCATCCTTTCCTCTTTTTAAAAACAAAAACCAAAATAAATCACAGTTTATAACAGCCCATGCCTAAAAATAAAAATTTAAAAAACCACAATTAAAAACTAACCTCATTTGCAGAAACATAAAACAAAAACCTTCCAACACAATTTTAAACAACCCGGCACTGCCGGGCAAAATCTGCTAGTTTACTCTAAGCTTGAATTGCTATAGTAATGATCTGAGAGGTAAAAAAAATCTTATTCTCAGGTCCACTTATCTTGAATCACCACAACTGTAATAATCTTGTAAGAAATGTTATAAGCAATGAAGCAATGGCAACTTACATTTAAGGAAAGCAAAGCAGCTTTCTAGCTCCTTTTATTGAGCCAAACTTTGTTATATTTGGTCTTCCTCATTTCCTGCTGCCTTCAGTTTTCTTCAGTGTTATTGTCTTTTTCTAGAGCGTCTTGTCTCTTCATGTTGTGATCAATGTATGATAGTCTTACTCTAGTCATTTTTGCTTTGACAAAGAGTTCCAGCTTGATTTGATCTAGCACTTATATATTTGTCCTTCTGACAGTCCATGGTATTTGAAAACCTCTCCTCCAATATCATATTTCAGATTTTATTTTCCCCCTGTCAGCATTTCCCCCCACTGTCCGGCTTTTACATTAATAATAATTTTATTATGGATGGGGACTCCCACGTTATCCAGGGAGCTGCCAACTTTAGTCTTCAATGGGGCTGCTTTGCCCCAGACAGACCCGGTACACAACTTAGGGGTCCTCCTGGATTCGGGACTGCTAGTTGTAGATCAGGTGGCAGCCGTGGCCAGGAGGGCTTTCGCACAGCTTCGCGTCATCCAACAGTTGCGTTCGCTCCTGGACCGGGACTCCCTGCTCATGGTCACACATGCTCTGGTGACCTCCAGGCTAGATTATTGCAATGCGCTCTACATGGGGCTGCCCTTGATGACCATTTGGAGGCTACAGCTGGTGCAGAATGCAGCAGCCCGGGTGGTGATGGGGTGCGGGCGTTATGCTCGCGCCTCACCATTGTTTCGGGAGCTGCACTGGTTACCAGTTTGTCTCCGGGTGCAATTCAAGGTGCTGGTTTTGACCTTTAAAGCCCTACATGGTAGTGGGCCAGGATAGCTAAGAGACCGCATCATCCCAAGAGTGTTTGTCCATCCAACCAGAGCAGACCGGAGGGGCTGTCTAATTGTTCCATCTGCCAGAGGGGCTCGCCTCTCTGGCACACGAAGGAGGGTCTTTTCAGTGTCCGCACCAGCCTTGTGGAACCTCCTGCCAGTAGAGTTGCGGGAGCAGATGGAGCTGCTGCCTTTCAGAAGAGAATTAAAAACCTGGTCGCCAGGGCAGTTGTGGGGCTCAGATGGAAGCCTGCTGGCTTATAAAATGAAGCCCCCATCTTTTTAATGCGGGCAGTTTTAATGTGGTTAGTTTTAATAGGTGGGTGGGTATGTTGGGGTTTTAATTGTTTTTAATATGTATGTTTTAATTTTGTTGTGAGTCGCCCTGAGTCGGGTTTGCCTGATTGGGCGGCATAGAAATTTGAACCATAAATAAATAAATAAATAAATAAATAAATAAATAAATAAATAAACTCTGCTCAGGGAATGCCCAAACGAGGCTCTTTTCATGTCCCCAAGAGCTGGGACAGAGACGGGCGCTCAATCCATCATGCAGTACCCAGGTTTTGAACTGCTAACTTGCCGGACTTCCAGCTAACAAGGTGAGCTTCTTAACCACTGAGCCACCACAGCCACCGCTTTTACATTGATACACAGTAAGTACCACTTAACCATAGTAAGGATCATTTCAGCCTTGGTCTGTACAAATGTCTACCTGACTCTGGACCATTCACCTATGCTTAAGCAAGATCATCCATCCATCCATCCATTGCTGCTGAAAATAGTTTTTTCTATATCTTTCAAGGAACCAGCTTATAATTGGAGCAGAGGTTGCCCATTCCAGAATGTTGGGGTAAGGCACTTTAACTTTTCCCCTGCTTGGACTATGGGTTGCTCCTGCTTTTAGATACTTACTTAATCATAGTGAGTATCACCAAGGATTTTAAACATCTAAGGTACATACATGCAGTTTCAGCTCTAGCAACTATTTTAATTCTTAATAAGGTCATTGGATTGGTTGTTGCAGCTCAGTAAATTTAAGAAGTAGAGTACAGTTGTATTAGATTGAAATGTATTAGATTATCCTATACATTAGGACATCCTTATCCTCTGTTGGTATGCCCTGAGTAAGCACCAAAATGACAATTTTTTTCTCATTTCTATAATTTTAGGAATGATTTATCCAATGTCACATCTTTATTCAAGGTGTATATATACCAGTAGTATTAGTAGTTCCTTCTCATGCTGTCTCCGCCACTACAGCATATCGGTCAATGAGGCTTATTTATTATTTATTTATTTCAATCATTTATACCCCACTTTCCTCTCCCGAGGGAGAGCCAAAGCGGCATAACAACATATAAAATAACAATTAAAAACATCAAATAAAACCCAGTTAAAAAACCCTATCTAAAAATTACATTTAAAACCCCATAAAACCCCTAAAACAACTCTCAACCACCCTCCATCCATATTAAAATGACAAAAAAAAAGTAAAAAGAAGAACGAAATAAATGGGACAAAAGACTAACAAGCCAACAGCTCCCATATGGCTAGACAAGCCAGTGGGGTTGGGAGATAGAGTCATTCCTGCCCCACACCTGCTGGCATAGCCATGTTTTCAGGTTTTTTCTAAAGGGGAGCAGCTCCATCTGGAGGCGCAATTCTGGTGGCAAGAGGTTCGAGAGGGCTGGGGTGGACACGTAGAAGGCCCTCCTTCTGGTCCCTGCTAGATGTGCTTCCTTAACTGATGGGACCAGCATGGAGCCTCTCCGGTCTGCCCTCGTGTGTGTGTGTGTGTGTGTGTGTGTGTGTGTGTGTGTGTGTGTGTGTGTGTGTGTGTTAATGATTAAATACTGTATGTTCAAAGAGGGTTAAGTTGAAAGTGTGCACAGGAAAAGTTGACTTCTGCTTGTCTCTGGCCCCACTAAAAATGATTGCTGGGAATTCTGAAAAAGCCGGGGTACCTTATCATGTGGTATTTCACATTGCCTCCTCTTGACATGGACACAATGATCAGCATGTGGCAAGACTGATTATGCTTTCAAATTCAACCTATTTTTGAATAGCTTTAGTTGCTTATGAGCAATTTATTCAATGTAATTTAATGACCATTATCCTGTTGCATATACTGCAGGACGGAATGAGCTCCCATCTTTGTCCCAGCTCCTGCCAACCAAGCAGTTTGAAAGCAAGAAATTGGAAGTAGATAAATAGGGGCCACTTCGATGGGAAGGTAAACAGTGTTCCGTGTGCCTGCCACATGACCACAGAAATGTCTGTAGAAGCAGACAGTGCTGGCTTTTTGGCTTTGAAACAGAGATGAGCACTGAACCCTAGAATCGGATACGACTGGCTTTCGAGCAAGGGAAACCTTTACCTTTACCTTATCCTGTTGCACAGGTCTGCCTCACAATGGAAGTGACATCACCATCAGTGGCAGTGGCAGATGGCAAATAATTAAAGCGCTCCTCTTATAATTTTTGGAGAGCATTTAACTGACACATAATGATACAATGCTGCATGCACCCTGAAATTTTAAAAAGAAACTCTTTAGTTAACACTAGTCTGGTACTACTGGTAGCATCATTCACATTGTTAAGGCAGAGCAATACCACGTTTGTCATTTAAATTTACCTGTTTGCATTTTTAATACATGTTATGTATCAAATGCAATGCCATGAAATTCTGTAATACACCTTTAACAGAATGTAACCAATTGTATCCAATTGTATCTCATCAAGAACTCATTGTAACAGACTGCATGAGGATGTGAGCTAAGTGACCACAGGTGGCAGTAGCGAGCGTCCAGCTCACATGGTACAGATTCCCCAAATACCTGAAGGGCGGAAAACCTTCCCGCCATACCAGCACCTGGAGAAGATGGGCGTGACAGGCAGTGATGTCATGCAGGTGGTAGCCAATGAGCTACGATACCTGTATGTTCAAATGTATAGTGGAATATAAGTAGAGCTGATTGTCCGCCATTACCACATGTTCACCCTGACTACCATGCAATAAAGTTGTGTTTACCCCTGCTGCGGCTCTTTCCGTTGTCTCCATTGTAAGACACTAAAATACAAGAAGGCAACTAAAATAGCCTTTTAAAATGCATTATACCATAATTTTGTGCCCCCTAAAATAAAAATTGCTTTTACTAATCAAACTGATTGAAGCTTACCGAGCTGGAGGATATGAAGGGATATCAAGGGCTCTGCTTCTTTTGGTTTTCTTTCCCTTGTTGTGACCTCTTGTGAAGCATCCCCAGGGCATATTTATGTAGTAGTCCCTTTGAGCCTAGAGTTACTGTAGTACCAATCCAATATAGATTGGTTAGACATAGTCAACATGGATTTACTAGAGAGGTGTCATGCTTAACACACGATTCATTTCTTTGAGGAAGTAACAATGAGAGTGGACAATAGAGAAGAAGTAAATATACTGTAATTCATTTGGACTTGAGAGGACTTTCAATATGGTACTATGTAACAGATTCATTTATAAGGTTAGCAGGTAGAGCATTGTTGGTGAACTATTCAATCGGATATAAAATTGGCTTGGTAATAGGCACTGGAGATAGATGGAGTAATGGTTACAGATTATGCAAGAGTGTATAATAATCACTATGGGGTACACAACTAAAGATTTCATGACTTTATGAATAGACCATTGTTGATCTAAGCAAGTTAGAAGAAAACACATGAAATACTATTATGAAAACCTATTTTGCAATACTAAACTGCCTTAGTGACACAAAAGCAAGCTATTGCTTCTTGCTTTCAGCATTAAATTCCCCCAAAATTTATGCACTTGGAGTTACAACAAGACACACTGACAGCACTGTAGCTTATCTCCTCAAAAGGAATGTCCAGTTTTTCAGAATGCATTCTTTATGGAAGTTGTCATTGAGATATACAGTATTTGTCAGCCATGTTAGACAATGTATTTCATCATTCTTGTTCTTGTTGTTCCTAGGTGCTCCCTGAAGTTTAGAAAGATATTTGTTATAGCAGGTGATTTTCCTCATTTATGTATTCAGTATTTATTGTGCTTCATTTTGTGAGAGGCTGTTGGAAAGTTGAATATGATCTTAATTTGTAACCCTGATTGATGTGGCACATATTTCTGAGGAAATCTTGTTGTGAAATGAAAAATTGGTTAATTGTAAGAAATACACATTCCCCTTAATATCTAGTTTAACCCTCTGTCTGCACCAAAACATATTGCCGGCTACTAGTCTTTGGCTAGCTACAAAATGCAAGGATGGCATTGTTGGTCAGATGGCGGACCTTTGCAAGAAATACAACCTTGGCAAATACAAGTCACCTATAGAAGTTCTGCTGCTTTGGTTTCCTGGCATCTTCCTCAAACCCAAATCTTTCTGGAGCTGGAGATACTCCAGAATCCTACCTGATTTTTCTGGAAATACTTAGAAAATAAAATAAAGCTTGTTAATCCTATGTGAGATCTTGTCAAGCCCTAAAAGGCAAAAGTCAGTTAAAATGAGAGAAACAGGAATAAAGGCACTAAAATGCTGGGAGGGGGGGGACATAAGTATTGTATAACCAAGATATAACCAAGTAAGTCTATTCTGTTGAGCCTATGCCAGTACAGTTTGGCAGTAACAGAATAACAAATCACACCTGTGTATGATATCATTTGATAAGAGATTGTAACCTGACAAAAAAAAATACAGTATACGGAACCCTTGTTTGATTTTCTCAGGGGAGATAGATAGATATATGGCCTATTGCTGGTAAGCCTTAAGAGCTCCGTTGTGGGTTTTACGCTGGTTTTGCTTTCCATACTTTTGCAATTGACATGCTGTTACATAGTTTTGAAGCATGCTTTCTCAAGGTGTACTGTATTTTTAAGTGACTTGAGTTTAAAACAATTTGTAACTAAAAAGGTTCACTATCTCAGAAGGAGATACATTTTTCTAGAACACTGCTTTCAGATCATTTTTAAGGTTAACAACCCCTCATGTTAGCAAGGGACATCATATTACGTGCTTTGATAGGTTTTGAAGGGAGCTCTGTTCTTCAGAATGAGATAGGAAATTGCATAGAATGAGATAGGAAACTATAACGCAAAAGAGAGGGAGATGGACAGCAACAGAAGCAGGACAAGTTTTATCTCCTCTTATGAGCTCAACAACTTTTGCTGTGAAGCTTTAGATTTTTAACCCATGTTGGTCTGTTGCACAGTCAAGTCCAACCCTCTGTGACCCCATCATACCTGTCAACCATCCCGATTTGGCCGGGATTACCCCGTAATCCTGCGCCGATTGACGTCATTTTCCGACCCATGCTGCTAAAACCCCGTAACTTGGCAGCGGGGGAAAGGAGGCACTGCACAGCCCAGAGTCCGGAGGGAGCCGGAGCACAGTCTTGCCATGCCATCTGGGACCGGTTTGATCCAGTTGCCCCTGATGAAGTGGACAGGCTCCTTGCAGCTGTGCGCGCCACTACCTGCCCTTTGGACCCCTGTCCCACCTGGTTGGTGAAAACCTCCAAGGCAGTGACAGGTGGCTGGGTTGGGGCTGTGATCAATGCATCATTGCGGGAGGGGGTGTTTCCTGCACCTTTAAAACATGCTTTGGTGTGCCCCCTCCTGAAGAAATCTTCCCTCGACCCAGCTGTCCTAACTAACTATAGGCCTGTCTCAAACCTCCCCTTTTTAGGGAAGGTGTTGGAGAAGGCAGTGGCGTGTCGGCTGCAGGGGGTACTGGATGAAGCGGATTATCTGGACCCTTTTCAGTCAGGATTCAGGCCTGGATATGGTACCGAGACGGCATTGGTTGCACTGATGGATGATCTCTGGCGGGAGCGGGACGGTGGTCACCCATCCGTCCTTGCTCTTCTTGACCTCTCAGCGGCTTTCGATACCATTGACCATGGTATCCTTCTGGAACGGCTCCGAGGTTTGGGAATCCAGGGTACTGTGTGGTCCTGGTTTTCCTCATTTCTGAAGGGTCGGTCCCAGTCGGTGTGGTTGGAGAGTGAGAGGTCCAGTCCTAGGCCCCTCAAATGGGGGGTTCCTCAGGGCTCGGTGCTCTCTCCTCTCCTATTTAACATCTACATGAAACCGCTGGGTGAGATCATTCGTTCCCATGGGGTGCGGTACCATCAGTACGCGGATGACACTCAGTTGTACATCTTGGCCCATGGGGACCCCAGTGATGCCATCAAAGTCCTTTCCAGATGCCTGGAAGCTGTGGGGGTCTGGATGGGGGCTAACGGGCTACAATTGAATCCCAGCAAGACTGAGTGGCTATGGATAGGGGGTCCTGCGTTAATCCGGGAGCTTCCATCGTTGGTTCTGGATGGGGCTATTTTGCCCCAGACAGACCCGGTGCGCAACTTGGGGGTCCTCCTGGATTCACGGCTACTGCTAGAAGAACAGGTGGCGGCTGTGACCAGGAGGGCTTTCGCCCAACTTCGGGTGATTCGCCAGTTGCGCCCACTCCTGGACCGGGACTCGTTGCTCATGGTCACCCATGCTCTGGTTACCTCCAGACTAGACTATTGCAATGCGCTCTACATGGGGCTGCCCTTGACGACCATTCGGAGGCTACAGCTGGTCCAAAATGCGGCTGCCCGGGTGGTGATGGGGTGTGGCCGTTATGCTCATGCTTCGCCACTGCTCCGGGAGCTGCACTGGTTGCCAGTATGTCTCCGGGTGCAATTCAAGGTGCTGGTTTTGACCTTTAAAGCCCTATATGGTAGTGGGCCAGGTTACCTAAGAGACCGCATCGCCCTGAGGACGTCTGTCCGTCCAACCAGAGCGGACCGGAGGGGCTCTCTAATTGTTCCATCAGCCAGAGGGGCTCGCCTCTCTGGCACAAGGAGGAGAGCCTTCTCCGTGTCTGCACCGGCCCTCTGGAACCTCCTGCCAACACAGCTACGTCTCCGGACGGAATTGCTGCCTTTCAGAAAAAATCTTAAAACCTGGCTGGCAGGTCAAGTGTGGGGTGCGGGTGGAAGGGTAACCACCATGGGGTGGTTGGTGTAGAGGAACTCTTCCCCATGGTGCCTTTTCGATCCTGCAGCCCTTGCTTTTTAGGGGGTGGGTAGTCTTAACTTTTTTTACTGTTTTAACTGTTTTTAGGATTATTATTGTATTTGTGAATTGTCTGTAAACTCCTTGGGTTGCCCTGGGGTTACTTCTTATGTTGTTAGCCGCCCAGAATCGGCCTTGTGTTGAGTGGGCGGGATATAAATTGAATAAATAAATAATAATAATAATAATAATAATCTTTGCAGGTCACGTTGCATGCATGTGTGGAAGGGCTCTACACTTCTGTAGCTCCCTTCCATGCATGCGCAGAAGGCTACGCCGACTGCATAGGCTACGCAAGCGGTGTAGCCCTCCACGCGCATGCGTACAATGTGACCTGCGCAGACCCGGTCTGTGCAGGTCCCGGATTTGCCGGAGCCGCGGTTGACAGGTATGGACCCCATGGACCACAGCACGCCAGGCTCCTCTGTCACCTGCCATTCTCCGGAGTCCATGTTTTAAATTAGGGGTGCCCAAACTATGGCCCATGGGCTGTGGTTTGGGCATCCCTGGTTTAAGCAGAGAAAATGGCAGCCTAAAAAAATCTATATTATTCTGTTGCAAAACATATCTGTTGCAAAACAGATTGCAAGGATTTACTTCCACTTCTGGTGGGAGGAACCACATGATCAGCCTGCCAAACCATGTGACTGGACTGCTGAACCATGTGACCAGCTCGCGGGCAAAAACGTTTGGGCACCCTTGTTTTAAACTATATATGTACTCATATCACATAATGTAACAAAATGCTTCACTTAC
The DNA here is from genome assembly GCA_035047345.1 of Bradypodion ventrale. Taxonomy (NCBI): domain Eukaryota; kingdom Metazoa; phylum Chordata; class Lepidosauria; order Squamata; family Chamaeleonidae; genus Bradypodion; species Bradypodion ventrale. The sequence continues at coordinate 450,390,926 of JAWDJE010000001.1, read as the reverse complement.
TAAATAAATGTCAAGAAAGAGTGCTCTCTTCTGGACATTCAGTTTTTCATACTGAAAGTATATTACCTAGGAGAAAACATTTAAGGTTAAGTAGGGACTTCCCCGGTTGTTAAAGGAACACATGACATTAATTTTGGAAACATTGCAATTACAAATAATTGTCAGCTATAGAATATAGACTTTGGAGTGTGACATAGTCAGGTCTCCCTGTGAGTAATGTGCAGAGTATCCTTTATCAGGATCTGACAATCTGTTTTTTTTTTGAAAGTCTTGAATACTAGAACCAGAATCCAATTGATAGTCTCAATAAGACTAGACCCATCAAGTATTTAACAATTGTCAGAAATACAAACAGGAGTCAGGCCTAAATGTCTAACGATCTCACAGACAACCCTCCCCACCCTGTGCTCCACTCTCCATAACCAAAACTGCTCTGTTCCATTATTTTATTCCTCAATTTATTTTGTTTTGTTTTTATCCAATCTTTTTCTAGTTACTATTTTTCTTTGTTCTGCCACCAACAGCTGGGCTGCTCGGGTTGGCCCCAAAACCACTGCTGCCGCCGTTGCCACCGAAAACAGCCTCGCTTTCCCAGCTGGTGGCCAAGGGAACCACCAGCAGCTGGGCAGCCCGGGGCGGCCTCAAAACCGCCGCCGCCACCGAAGACAGCCTTGCTTTCCCGACTGGCGGCTGTAGGAACCACCAACAGCTGGGTGGCTCAGGTGGCCCCAAAATTGCCACCGCTGAAGACAGCCACGCTTTCTTGGCTGGTGGCCAAGGGAACAAATGGCAGCTGAGTGGCCCGGGGCGGCCCCAAAACTGCCACTGCTGAAGACAGCCCCACTTTTCCAGCTGGCATCCGAGGGAACCACCTGCAGCTGGGGGGCTCGGGGCAGCCCCAAAACAACTGCTGTCGCCACCATCACCACCAAAGGCAGCCTCACTTTCCCGGCTGGCAGCTGAGGGATCCACCAACAGCTGGGCGGCTCGGGTGGCCCCAAAAACTGCCGCTGCCACCTCCGAATACATCCTCGCTTTCCCGGCTGACGGCCGAGGGAACTACCAACAGCTGGGTGGCTCGGGGCGGCCCCAAAACCACTGCCACTGCCACCGCCGAAGACATCCTTGCTTTCCTGGCTGGTGACCAAGGGAACTACCAACAGTTGAGCAGCTTTGGGTGGCCCCAAAACTGCCGCAGCCGAAGACAGCCTCGCTTTCCAGCTGCCAGACAAGGGAACCACTGGCAGCTGGGCAGCCTCTAAGCCACCACTGCCACCACCACCGCCACCAAAGACATCCTCGCTTTCATGGCTGGCGGCCAAGGCAACTACTAACAGCTGGGCGGCTTGAGGCAACCCCAAAACCACCACCGCTGTCAAAAACAGCCTCACTTGGCTCACTAAATCGGACAAGGCGGTGATGGGCAGCTGGGTCAGAGCGATGATAAATGCTTCTTTGCAGGAGGGGGGGGGGTGTTTCCATCATCATTGAAACATGCATTGGTGTGCCCTCTACTGAAGAAACCATTGCTCGATCCTACAGAGTTGGCCAACTAACCTCCCATTTTTGGGGAAGATACTGGAAAAACCGGGGGGGGGGGTGTTTCTGGATGAAGCGGATTATCTGGACCCTTTTCAGTGAGGATTCAGGCCTGGTTATGGCACCAAGACTGCATTAGTCACACTTAAGGATGATCTCTGGCATGAGCGAGATAGGGGTAACCCCTCTGTCCTTGCCCTTCTTGACCTCTAAGCGGCCTTTGATACTGTCAACCACGGTATCCTTCTGGAACGGCTCCAAGGACTGGGGGCTCTGGGCACTGTGTGGTCCTGGTTTTCCTCATTTCTTAGGGGCCGGACCCAGTCGGTGTTACTGGAGGATGAGTTGGCCAGCCCTAGGCCTCTCAAGTATGGGGTGCTCTCGCCTCTGCTAAGGATGAATAGTTCCTAATGCCAGTGGAACTAAAGCTGCAGACAGAATTGCTGCCCTTCAGGAAAGATCTGAAAACATGGCTGGTGGAGCAGGTGTGGGGTCCTGAAGATGTCATGACCCTCACCTGCTGGTTGGTTTAATATCAAAATAATCTTCCTCTTTTTAATGTGTGTGGGTTTTAGCGGGGTAATTTGTTTTAATGGGGTTGTTCTTGTTTTAAGGGTTTTTAAGATTGTATGCCACCCAGAGTCTTCGTGAGTTGGGTGGCTATATAAATATGAGTATTAAAAAATAAAAATAAATAATAAATTTAACATCTACATGAAGACGCTGGGTAAGATCATACGCTCCCACGGGGTGAGGCACCATCAATATGCCAATGATACCCAATTGTATATCTTGGCCCATGGGAACCCAAGTAATGCAGTTAAAGACCTAACCAGGTGCCTGGAGGCTGTAAGGGTCTGGACGGGGGACAATGAGCTTCAGCTGAATCCCGGCAAGACTGAGTGGCTGTGGGTCCGGGGCCCTGCATTATCCTAGGAGCTACCATCTTTGGTGCTGGATGGGGCTTTCTTGCCCCAAACAGACCCAGCGTGTAATTTGGGAGTCCCTCCAGGAGTGTAATAATGGGGGTCCCTCCTGGACTCACAACTACTGCTGGAAGAGCAGGTGGCAGTCATGGCCAGGAAGGCTTTTGCGCAGCTTCGTGTCATCCGCCAAATACACCTGCTCCTGGACTGGGACTCTTTGCTTACGGTCACCCATGCTCTGGTCACCTCCAGACTGGATTATTGTAATGTGCTCTACATGGGGCTGCCCTTGACGACCATCTGGAAGCTACAGCTGAATCAGAGTGCAGCTGCCCATGTGGTGATGGGGGGCGGGTGCTATGCTCGTGCCTCACCACTGCTATGGGAGCTGCATTGGCTGCCAGTATGCTTCCAGGTGCATTTCAAGGTGCTGTTTTTGACCTTTAAAACCCTTCATGGCAGTGGGCCAGGATACCTAAGAGACCTCATCGCCTCAAGGTTTTTAACCCATCCTACGAGGGCAGACCATAGGGGCTCCCTGGTGGTCCCAATCAGCTAGGGAGGCACGCCTTAATGGGGCCAGTGCCTGGAGGCTGTAAGGGTCTGGTATCTTGGTATCTGCCCTGGCTCTTTGGAACCTCCTACCATCAGAACTGTGCCTCCAGGCAGAGTTGCCCCCCTTCAGAAAGGCTCTAAAAGCATGCATATGGCACCACAACCCAGCCCTGCTGGCTTATTTAGCCCGGTTCGGGGTTTTGTTTAGAAGAGGTTGTGGATGTTTTTATGGATGTTTTAAATGTTTTATAGTTTTAGTATTTGTTTTATTGTATGGGATGGGTTTTTAACTAATGTGAGCCCCCTTGGGTTGCTGAGGCAAGAAAGGCGGCCATACAAATCCAATAAATAAATAAATAAATAAATGGCTGTTGTTGGCTTGCAAAGTTATACTGCTAACTGTCTGATTTGTACTGACTGGCTAACATATGACACAGCTGATGTCACACACAGGTGCCTTTTTCTTAAACATATAGTCAAAACAAATTGCTTTGAAATCTTTTTTAGATTAATGCAGATTATGACATAATATGTAAACCATATTCCTGTGTTATGCATCTGAGTAAAATAAATAAACATACAGATGAAACTCAGAAAATTTAGAATATTGTGCAAATGTTCATTCAGTTCAGTAATGCAACTTAAAAGGCAAAACAAATAAATGAGATAGACTCATTACATGCAAAGTGGGATACAGTAATACCTCATACAACATCCAAACTTGGTTCCACAAGTAAGGGAGTTGTATGAATTCTGACTTTGTATGAGGCATACAAAATCCTAGCCGCGATGCCTCATACAACGTCCAAATTATTGCTTTGTATAACGTCGTTCCCATAGAGATACATTGTAACAGCACAGACTGCAGGGCAAAGTCAAAGAAACACAGGAAACTGACAGAACTTTAAGAAATCTTTATGAAGTGTGTGTGTGTGTGTGTAGGTACTTTTAACAGCCTGCACCATCGCCATGGTTACAGGACTCCCTCTTTCCCCTCCTGCAGCCAGAGGAGTGAGTTTCTCCACCGGCAGTGGCCCCCGGGCGGGCGCATTTTAACAGCCTGCGCCATAACCTTCGCCATGGTTATGGGGCTCCCTCTTCCCCCTCCTTCAGCCAGAGGGGTGAGTGACTTTCTCTGGGGGAGGGGCGGTGGTGGCGGCAGGCACCTTTAACAGCCTGCGCTGCCACCGCCATGGTTCCAGGACCCCTGCTTTTCCCTCCTTGAGCCAGAGAGGGTGAGTGAGTTTCTCCACAGGGGGAGGGGGGGGCGGCGGGTGCTTTTAACAGCCTGCGCCGCCACCGCCATGGTTCCAGGACCCCTGATTTTCCCTCCTTGAGCCAGAGAGGGGTGAGTGAGTTTCTCCACAGGGCCCCCCGCTTTTAACAGCCTGCACCGCTGCCATGGTTCCAGGACCCCTGCTTTCCCCTCCTTCAGCCAGAGGGTCCAGAGGGGTGAGTGAGTTTCTCCACGGGGGGGGGGGGGCAGTATAGTACTGTACTGTACTGTATTGTAATGTATACATGTACAGTAGGCTAGATGGCATCGTGGACGCAGTGGGCCCAGAGCTGGGCAGGCTGAGGAGGATGGTGGAGGACAGAGGTGCCTGGAGGACGATGTTCTATAGGATCGCAAAGGGTCGGAATCGACTGTGCGACTGAACAAAAAAACCCCTGTACATCTAATGTAAAAATCCCAATACCTCATACAACGTCCGGCAACGGTGTATGAGGCAACTTTTTTCCAAGAATTGGACGACGTTGTATGGATCTGACGTTGCATGAAGCGTACGTTGTATGAGGTTCAAGCCTTACTTTGTTATAATATTGATGCTTATGGTTTACATCTTATGAAAACCCCAACCCCCCAATCTCATGTACCCCATAATCATCACATAATCTCATGTATGCTGTACGCCATGATCATCACAAGTATAACAAATTAAGGCATGACATCTCTCGCTTTGCATGTAGTGAGTCTATCTCATATATTTGTTTCACCTAAGTGAAATGAATGAACATTTGCATGATATTCTATTTTTTTGAGTTTCACCTGTATGTGCGAGCAGAGGAGAGAAAACTAGTCCTGCTCCCTCTACTTCTGTTGCTCTCCATTTCCCTCTCTTTTGTTTTTATCATTTTTCATCTCATTCTATTTAAGAAGGTTAGAGCAGAGCTTCATCTATCCATAGAATCTTTCAGAGATGCACCTGAGGAGCAATATCCAGAGTTATGGTGGTGATGGCTTTGAAAATTTCTTTTCATTGCCCTCCTCACCTTTAAACACATTACACTTCCCCAATAATTGATTTTAGAAGATGTCCCTGCCTCCAGATCCAGTTCTGAGGGTACCATGGGGATTGTAGGGGGAAAGGGAGATCCCTCCATAATTGTTTTACCAGTAAAGTGGGAGGCCTGCCCAATAATGTGAAAACAGATCAACACCTTTCTGTAAGCATCCCGCAAGTCCAAACACTGTAAATGGATGGGTATGGATCAACATCAAGAGGACCATACTTTTCGTCTTGTACTAATATACAGCCTTAATGCCAGTTTTATGACATCTTTGGTTGTTCCAGGGATTCAGCAACAGTCAGTGTATATGCTTGGTTTCTTAGTATTATTTATGCCATACCAGTCGTATTATATGGCTGTGAAACATGGACCCTCTAGCACCAAGACATCAAAAAGCTCGAGCATTTGCACCAATAGAAGTAAAGTCCGTCTTGAACATCAAGTAGGATGACTATGTCCCCAACATCGCAGTTCTCAAGAAGGCACATGTAAATAGCGTTGAAGCTTCCATCATAGTCCGTCATCTTAGATCAGGGGTTCACAAACTATGGCCCATGGGCTGGACCAGGCCTGTGGTAGCAAACCATCCAGCCCATGGCAAAGTTCCCGGAAGCGGATGCATTTACGACAGCCATAATCATACATGCACCTGTGCAAATGCACCCACTGTGGTTTACAGCCATGTTTACGGTGGTGGTGGTGGGAACCATGTGTCTGGACTGCTCAGCTGTCTGAGGGGGCGTGGTCCAGCCTGTGCCACAAAAAGGTTGAGAACCCTTGCCTTAGATGCATAGGGCATGTCTGCTGTTTGGACGGTTCCAGGTATCCTCATCAAATTCTTTATGGGGAACTTAGCTCCGATACAAGACCTCGCAGAGCTCCTTTGAAGCATTATAAGGACCAGCTGAAACAAACCATGAAGGTGTTAGGTATAAACCCACAAACTTGGGAGGCATCAGCCATAGATTGCCCACTTCTAAGGAGAACCCCACAGACGTGAAGAGGCTAAACAACAAGCTTGGAAGTGTCGTCATACTCAACTATGCCCTCCACCATCTATTCAGTGTAATGTGTGTGGTCGCATGTTTCATGCCAGGATTGGTTTCTTGAGTCATGAGAGACACATCTATCAACTGTGAAAATGACTTCCAGGAAAAATGTACTGTATACTCAGATACAAGTAGCAGCCAATAATTATTAATGCATATACAGTAGAACATCGGATAAAGTCTAAACTCCGTTCCACAAGTTTGGACTTTATACACTTTTGGACTTTATCCAAATCAAATGGGCAATGCATTGGATAACGTACAAAAAATTGACTTTATCCGAGGTTCCTATACCAAATACCTCAGATAACGTCCATTTTTTAGCGGTTTTGGACTGTATGCGATGCATCACGTGTGCATGAAAACCTCAACTTTATCCGAAATTATCTGAATCGGACTTTATCTGAGGTACCACTGTACCTAAAAAGGTGATGTTCCCTTAGCATCCCATTTCATTGTAAAAAGAAGCTTGTTATCTGGGTGACAGTTAATTAAATTATGCCACTTACCAACCAGGCCCCTTTCACTGTTTGTGAAAAAACAACACACTGCATTAACAGATATACTATGTAAATTGTACAAGAAGCAGTGAAAAGGTGCTGAGCAATACGAACAAGCTCACTGTCAGTTGCAGTGTGCTGTACTGTACTTCTAATCTTCCTGAAGTGTTGCCTCACTTCAATTTTTCAAAGATGCCATGACCACTTTGCCTAGCTTCTCTTGCAACCACTTCAGCCTGTTTTTAGTATATAGTATATCAGTGTCATCACTGAACAGCTATTCACAATCAAAACTAAGATCACAGGAGATAGGAACTGTCAACAAAAGTGAATTGTGGACCAAATGTCTGGATTTATTTCATTTCTATGTTCTTTTGTGGGAGTGGTTTCCTACTGTGTTTGATAGCTTTTAAAAAATATATTCCTGTATACATTGAATGAGTCCATTCTCTGCCTTTCAGATGGCCACTCCAACATACAAACTAGGGGATTCTTGGGGTTAGGTCAAGGTAAAAATCTCTCTTGCTTGAAAGCCAGTCGTATCCAACTCTAGGGTGCGGTGCTCATCTTCGTATATAGCCAAAGAGCCAGTGCTGTCTGTGTCTGCAGATGTTTCCATGGTCATGTGGCAGGCATGACTACTGCTGTTTACCTTCTCAGTGTTTAAACAGGACTTCCAGGAAGGCCATTCATTTTTATGTTACTGACTGCTGACTCAATCCATGGGTCAATCAACAAGCTTGGAAAATGGCAGCTGTTGGGGAGGGAGGGGAATTCAGACAGGCTAACACAAGGAGACAAAACAAAACACATAAAAGAGGCTCTTACTTTCATTACCATACTCTTCCAGGGTAGAGCCTCTGAACTCCGTCTGTTTCCCCCCGCAAAAGTGATCATCATGAAAAATATCAGATAAATATCAGAAGCTTTTGTGGAGCAGTGGTTAAACTGTTTTACTGCAGCAAAGGAAAAAAAACCTGCTGAAATTGTGAGTTCAAACTTGACCAGGGCTTAAGGGTGACTCAGCCTTCCATCCTTCCAAGTTTGGTAAAATGAGTACCCAGCATGTTGGGGCAAAAAATGCTAATTAACTTGTGAACCGCCCAGAGTGCACTAAGTGCTATGAAGTGGTATATAAGTGTAATTGCTAATTGAGTCTGACCCTTTGCAACCCCATGGACCACTGCAGGTCAGGCTCCTCTGTCTTCTGCCACCCTTTGATTCTAGTCTTGTTTACTCAGCAGTGAGCACCACTTTATTCAGTAGATCTTAAACATCAAAGAAATCTGTACAGAACTGAGGACTTACAGTGAATTGTCTAGAAATCCAGGACCAGAATATTTATCACAGTGTGGATGTATACTGTTGCCCTGTAAGGGAGTAGTGGTTTTTGATTAATACTCGGTACAATTAACACCGTGCTAATTCAACTTTTGCTGAAAACAAGAACACATTTCTTTAAGGTATATTCCGTGCTAGATTGATGTGAAATGTGTGGCCATTACTTGTGCAATGGGTTCATTTCTCAAACAACATATGTGTATATGCATCCTTACATTAAGGATCCTCAGATTTCAGATGTTCACTTAAACAATGAATGACTTTTAATTATTCACTAACATAACATACAGAGTTGTCTGAAGTTAACATGGGGGGGATGGATGGATAATATACACCTCTTAAACCTGGGGTTCCCAACCTATGGCTTGTGGGGGGACCCGGCCCCCAGCGCCATTCCACCCAGCCTGTCACCACCGCCACTGCACCCGGAACTGGAAGCAAGTATATTTACATCAGCTGTAAAACACACCTGCACATGCAGAAGTGGGCACCTTTAAGACAGCCATAAATGCTTCTGCTGGGGCTGGAGGGGTATGTGGCATGGTCAGGCCCACTCAGCTGTCTGGGGGCATGGTCAGACTACTATCAAAAAAAGGTTGGCCACCCCTGTCTTAAATCCTTGGGTCAACAAAATGTAGTAAATGTAATAAATGCTGAAATACATTAAAACACACATAAAAAATAATATTCCTGATTATTTTCCTAGTGAAGAACATTTTTTTGCCATGAATCAGCACCATTTATAATACCTGTTTTCCTATACAGTAGAACCCTGCATAACGAAAAAATTCCATTCTGCGAGTTGCTTTGCGATGTGGTTTTTAGCATTATGCAAAGCTAATGAGAGATGCCCCAGATAATGAACAAACAATGTTTGTTATCCGGTGTTCCCATTGATCGGGAATACTGCAGCTACCGAAAACCCCACATAACGAGCTATTTTTTCATTATGCGGGGTATTGCCCTTGCACAACGAACGCTTCGTTATGCAAATTTTTCACTATGCAAAGTGTTTGTTATGCGAGGTACTACTGTAGTGCAGAAACAGCATGTAAAGCAAGGCACAAAATGAAATTATCCAGGACAGTGAAATTTTAGGATAATAGAATATAGTTTTTTAAAAAGTGATTAAATATATAAAACTTCAATTAGGAAAATATGTCATGTTTTTGATATTAATCCTCAGAATTATCAACAAAGTTAATAGCTGCCATTACCTTAAATAAACAAATAAACAATCACACACACCCCTTTTTTTGTCAAGTTAGCAGTCACTTTCTTCAGTTAAAAGGAAGCCATTCCATAAGGTTTTGTGGGCTTTCCCATGTGATTTTATTATGAAGTCAAGCTCTGTGTTGTGTGCTGGCAAACTCTTCTGTCCTCAGTTTGCCAGAAAGCCTGGCCAATAAAAACATATGAAGCCAATGACTTAGTTAATACCAATCTGCAGGGAAAAAAATTGTTAGATAAATTAAGCACCTAGATAGAGCATGAGTGACGGAAGAGTTTGGTTATAACAACGTGAAGTATAAGGAATGAAAATATAAGCTGTGCTTTACATGATTAATGTATGTAAGTTGCCCTTTTTTGGTGTGCAATCATCGAATAAATTCACACTATTTTATAATTATCAACACCACAGATCTATTATTCAGCTTTGATAATGTGCATAAAATGCTCAATATGATAATGAGTTGGGGTAGCTGAGAATTTAAGATGGTGGCACGTTTAGTGTAGTATTTGGATTAGCATTGTTAGCCTGCTGCTACATAGGTTTTTTCATAGCTCATAAGCTTTAGAAATGGTCTACTTATGCCCTCTTTTTTAAAAAAAGGTTTTAGCTTTTCAAAAGAAAATGATTAAACAAGGTATCCTGCTCAAACAAATACTACCAACATTAATTTATCAGGATGATCATATGTAAAAGAAATGATGCCAGATAGTAACAAATCCAAGAGAAGTTTATTATGAAAATGGCACCTGCAGGATGAAAAAAAAATTAAGTTACATAAAGACAACCATGTATGACATGTATGAGAATCTACAAAAGTATAAAAAGAACCCTGTTGTAAATGAAGTATGTACAATTCGGATTTGCAGCATTATCAATGATCAATGAAAAAAATATGTTTCAAATATGCCAGGCACTCAAGAAGTTAGATTCAGTTAGCTTTAAACACAAAATAAATGTACCATAGCTGTCATTTTTTAACATTTTAATTTTTTATATATTGTAGAGTCAGTAACACTGCTAAGATTTATACGAACAGAATCCCTTTCCCCTTTTATTCAGCTACTTGGCACCAGTCTCCTCATAAAAGTTTTCATATATTTGTACAAGAAATAGTTAAAAACACAGACACAGTCTTCACAGGTAATGAAAGTTTTTTTTCCATTTTGTAATTTTAAACACTATGGATTTTAGACAGTAGCTGTGATTATCTGTTAGTTTAAATCACCAGAAATCATTTTGACACAACACAGAAACATTTATAAAAAATAAAATATAAAACAACAGCTGTCCAGCTGTTCTTTGTAGCCGATAGGTGCAGTCCTTTGATTGTTCAATAGCTAGAGTAGAGCTTCCAAAGGTAAATCCAGATCAGCTTCCCTTGGCCTTGAAATCTATTTTTAAATCCTTCTAATCTAACATTTAAAAAAACTCATCAACTTTTGTGACACTCAATGCCCTTTTGGAGCATTACTCCATCCCACTCTGTCCCAGACCCACCACTCAGATTCTAAACCAACTGTGCTAGGAACTGGATGAACCTGCTGCGTCATCTGAACTGTTGAGCGCAACTGAGCTAAAATATACTAATGGTGCACATATGTGCAATATACAGTGTGTATCTATCTATAGATAGACCATACTAAGCTCAGTTTCCTTTTTAAACCATGCTGGTTGACCTTTGAAAGGATTTTCTTTCTCACTGAAATTGCTGTCTCTATATTACTCCATATGCCAGCTTGGGAGACAACCAAAGAAATGCACCCTCTACGTACAGTTATAGCACAAGGAACTCTGGAAATGTTAACAACTGAGGCTTTATGGCATCACTTTATTTAATATATCTGAGTATCACTCTTCAGTGCACCGTGTGCTGCACAGTGCTAAGAGTAAGACATACCCAGAACTCCTCTGTGGGGAAAATGGCTCCATTAACCTTGAGCTAGTTAAGAGTCTTTTATCTCTGAGAATGGAAGAAGAGAGAAAATAGGAGAGAAAAGGTGAAGGATTGGGGAAGAGGCAGAGAGAGAGAGAGAAAGAGAGAGAGAGAGAGGTGTCTGAGATTACACAACAGCAAAGCAACAGCAGAAAATGAAAAGTTATACAGACAGTGGAAGCAGCATAAGGTGACGTTACAGAGGAAGGCCACCACACAAAAAACCACTAACCCCCAAGAATCACTGGTTCACTAGGACTGTAGGAATGGGACGTCACCACTCCAGACTAGAGATAAAGCACAGAGAAGACAAAGGACAAAACAACTACATTAGCTTAGTATATACTGCATATAGTAACACACATTGAAACTGCAATGGGACTGACAGCCAAGGACACTTACACATTGTACACATTACAGTTTTCACATCTGTTATTAGATGCCTTAACAAACAGCTGCCAAAGATGGAGTGGAAGAAGAATTTAATACTTGACAGTCATTTGTGTGTTTGACACTACATTGATTTCTGGCAACAAAGACAAAATAGGAGATTTCTTTTACTTTTGTTTTACTTAATGTGCAGTTTTTAGTTGCAGTTACCTATTTCAAGCTTATTAACCCATTTGTTAAAACATATTGGCTTTCAGCACTAGGAGGAGGGGGAAAATTGCCAAAGACAAATCAACGAGCCAAAAATAAAAAAATAAAAAATACAACCTTCCCTCTATAACATTAAATGAAAAAATAAAAGCATGTTAAATATATTTATATATATATTTCCTTACTCTGAAGTGTTATTTGGGAGTTGTAAAATTAGCCTCAGTTAGACTGAGAGAAAAAATAAGACAGAAAAAAAATTACACACCTAAAAAAACCACTGATCCTCATCAATTTAACTGAGTTTTCTTGTCCTTTTAAACAGCATTCACAAGAGAGAGAAAAAAGGCTTCCAGATCCATTTAAATCTAATATGAGGCTATGTTTGTTAGTTCGGAGGTAAAAAATTAAGTTCTGCAGCAAATGTTAATGAGGGCTTTTGTCTTAACTAACCAAGGAGACTGCAGCACCTGACTATACTAGTACAGAAGACATTCCTTTCAAAAATCCCAGACCACGAGCTGCATATTGTATGAAGACATTACAGATTAATAAATGATAGCACCATGGTTTTAGAAATTAAGTTAACGTTTCTGTAATTAACATTTAGTCCATCTTCTTAATATTCTAATCACAGGCCAGAAATTAACTTCTTAAGAACCCAAATTATTGTATGTGCAAGTAAGAAAATCTTAACCATAAAAAGTGAATTAAACTCTGCATAAAATTCTAAAATACTATCCCCTATTATTTAAAGGAATTAAGAACAAAAAAACCCCTTTTCATTTGACTTAGTCAAACAGGGCACATTGTTTTATGCTTGTCTCTTTTAATCTTGATTATATCAAGATCATTTTGAAGTAAACCCAATGGTTGTCATTTTTAAAATCTCTTTACTACAACACTGAGTATTCTATGGCAGAGGCATACACATATTAAAGGCATCTTAATAAAGATGCAAAGAAAAAAAATACACATCTTGGAAGAAGACAAAATGGCAGGCAACTGGTACTTCAGCTCTCTGAAGGCAAAAAATAAAAGTAACTTTTACATTAAAGAATAAGTCAGTTAAAGAGAAAGGGAATGAAATGGGGACAATCATATTGAGTGAATAAGCTGACCTGCTCAAATTCAAAGTGCTAGAATTAAAGGTCTAAATTAAAATATAGTCTATGCCTCAGAGTTCATCACTGAACACAGTATGTGGTCATATTTCAATCCTCCTTCCGTTCCAGTGTCTGTGTGGCATGAATGCCATTGCTGTACACAGGAAATGGAAGAGTGGAGAAGAGTCCTTCGGCAGTTGTGAACACATTCCCTGCAGGCATTTGGGCCAGACTGGCCGCACTCACAGCACTTCCAAACGGTCCTGACATATTGAGTCGGTGAACGTGGTGGTAGAGCATTTCCATCGGTGTTTTAGGATCGAGGCCAAAGCTGGGGCTGTTAACGTCCACAAAGTTAACAGCATGGGTATTGGGGAGGAGGTTGCCCTGCATGGCTAAAGTAACTTCAGCTGGAGCATACCGAATAGTGCCAGTGGTATAGACCCTCGGAGCAGCCGTGCTGGTGGCAGCAAGGGTTCCAGTTACCCTGTGAACCAAAGGAAGAACCACATTTCCTGCTTGCAACCTTTGCAGAGTGTCCAGATCCCCAGTGTACAACAAAGAGTTGGAAGCACTGGGACCTCCTGGATGTTTGTCCCGTGGAGATGCTGACAGAGGTGGTGACAAAGGGTCAGAGGGTCCGGGAGCCATGGTGGAGGTGGATGAGGTGCTGAACTGAGATTTGCGGCTGGCAGTATTTTCAGTCCCTGGCGGGGTGAGAACAGAGTCTGGAATGGAGACATGTAAACTACTGCTGGTTTGTGGGGAAGGGAAGTGCTCGGAATTGGGGGGTTTGGTCATACTGTAGGGCGATTCATTCCTTGAGATTTCCCTATTGGGTGGGTAATTCCAAATACTACTATCATTATCAAAATTGATAGGTTCTGAGATCTCTGTTTTGATTTTGAGCACTGAGGCACTGTTTGGCGATGAGAGCAACTGGGGCTGATCCACCAGTGTGGAGTCAAGTCCATTGGGGCTTGAGGTGCTTGATAGCCTTCGACGGGTTATGCTGCCTCCTTTTTGCTTTTTCCTCCTCTTCTTCCTCTTCTGATGCTTACTGGAAGACTGGCCATCCACTTCTCCTGCACTGTCTGAGTCCTTGGCACTGTCCGAGGTCAGTGATTCACAGTTCTGTAACCTCAGGTCTGATTCACTTTCCACGTACCGCTCCACCTTGATCTGCATAGGGCCAAGTGTGCCAAAACTATCCTCAGGGGCCTTTTGAGTCTCAAAGTCAGAATTTTCAAAGCTGTCATCGCTGTCTCTGCTGTCCTGGTTGCTGGAGCTGTTCCCATCCTCGTTACAGTTCATTTCATTATCTGACTGATTCCCAGACTTCTTTCTATCTGACTCAGGGTCTTCGCTGTTTTCTGACTGGTTTCCTTTCTCATCTGACTTTGAATTCTCATTGTCCTCTGATCAGAAAGAAAAGTGAAAAACACAATTAAGAATGAGAGCATGCAATTTAAAGCCCACTTAAAAGGTCTATGTGCCGGTGAGATATTATCATTGGCAAAGGCGTCTGGCACAGTGTGTTTCTTTTCAAACTCAAAACCATCATTCAAGCAAGGATCAAGCTGAGAGGGGATTTGCCTGTTACTAATCTCTCTTCCAGTTCAGGAGTGGAAGTGTAACTAAACTGGGATACGCTTTGAGAGACACATACCTATATATCATATACATAAAAGCCCCATGATTTGGTCACATACTATTGTGTGGGGGAGGGACTACAGTTTCCTCAGGTCTGCTTCAAGCTTTGGAAGATCAGCATTTATCTCTGAAAACAATGGCAGTGTTGCCGGCTGGCACTGCATGACTGAACCAAGAACAGAATCAAGATAGTCAAAGATAGTGGCTCTATTCAGGAATTTAGCTTGAAAGCTTGTAAGGTTCAAATGATGATGTGGACAAGGGTGTATATTTAAAAGCTTCCCCAAACAGGTTGAGGACAGAGGTCTGCCAAGGGGATCTCAAGTGAATGAGGAGAGACTGCTAGTCACAAAAATACTTGAGGCACATTTGGCTGACAACACTAAGAGGAGCCTATGAAGATGTGCATGCTGAACACACAAATGATTGCAGTGACAGGGATGTTGGGTTTGAGACGAGTGGTCTTATTTACATTTACATTGCATTACCAGCACCCCATGAGCCCTATACATTTTCAGGCTCATTACCTGAATAGGACTAGTTTCATTGTGTGGATATGTTTGTGTGCATGCAGGGTGTGAGAGACAGTATAATGAGGGGGAAACAGAGAGAGAAACAGTTCTATGGAAAGTAAGAAAGTATGTTCTTCTCCTTTTCTTTCCCTCTGAAATAATGCTGCACTGCATAGGGAGAGTAATTAAAAAACAACAATATATATCTCCTACAGCAGGGGTCCCCAACCACCAGGCCGTAGACCGGTATCGGGTCAGAGGCTGTCCCAGACTGGGCCATGGGGGTTGGTGGTGCTGGTAGTCCCAATGGCAGCTTTCTTCCCTCAACTTGCTCCGCCGGGTCTGCTTGGCGAATGGAGTGAGAGCACGGGCTTCAGACACACCAGATAGGCAGGTGGCTGGGCCCCTCCTTGATATTGCTTAACTATAGCAGGGCTCTGCCCCCACCTGTGTGCAGTGTGATACCTCACTGCCTGAGTCAAACGATGTAGCTGGCAGGTGGCTTGGCCCCTCCTCCTTGTTTTTGAGCTACAGCAGGGATCCTCCTCTGCCTGTGCAATTTATCGTATTTTATTATGTGCTTGCACCATCCAATCCCACCACCTCTATTTGCCAGTCCGTGGGAAAATTGTTTCACATGAAACTGGTCTGTGTTGCAAAAAAGTTTGGAGACCCCTGTCCTACAGCAATATCCTTGTCAAACTCACTCTTCTCTTTTAGGTTGCTGGGACAATTGCCATTTCCCTTCTCCCACAAAACCTCAGGTCTAGGGTTGTTCTAGAGCCATGATGGCGAAATTTGGCACTCCAAATGTTCTTGGACTTCAATTCCCATGTTTTACTTCCGCTTCCGGGAGCGACAAGGGCAGCACGGGCCAGATGAATTGCAGCAAACCCATTTGTGTGGATTCACAGGGTGGTTGGGCTTCTGGGAATTGAAGTTCAAGAACATCTGGAGTGCCATCACGGTTCTAGAGTTTGAGGAGGTGGTGGGAGACCAGAGCTACCACGACATTTGGCACAGTATTTGAGAAAATATTCTCTTTTTCAATCTGAGGAGGGAGAGCCATCCTAAGTGGTTTGCAGGGAGAAAAGGCATTCTTGGTGCAGTTCAAAACCAAACTTTTCTGAAGTGTAACATCCAATACAGAAGAAAAAGCAAATAAGCATTGGGAGTTAAGGCCATGAATGTTTGTTAAAAGTACAAA
Organism: Bradypodion ventrale; assembly: GCA_035047345.1. Classification (NCBI taxonomy): domain Eukaryota; kingdom Metazoa; phylum Chordata; class Lepidosauria; order Squamata; family Chamaeleonidae; genus Bradypodion; species Bradypodion ventrale. Next base: position 450,374,482 of record JAWDJE010000001.1, on the reverse strand, counting down.
CAAAGCATGTTGCAAATGTCACAAGACTATCTTACACAATATGTTCACAACTATATTCAAGGTAACATGAGGATAGTGATTCTTTATAGATTTTGTTCTTTTCAAAACAATACTACTTTGAAAAGTATGATACTTGGTAAGGCACATAATTGTTGGCTATGATTCATGGGAAGAAATGTAATTAACCCCCACCCCATTAAAACTTCTTCTAAGATGCAAATTAGCACAAAAACTGAACATTTTGCATTACCTGAGTTGTCCTTTGAGTCTGATTCAGAATCTGAAGTTTCAGAGGATTCTGATGTTTTCTCTGGGAGATGAGGAAGCTGAGCAATATCCATTGGCGTATCCTTGTATTCTGGGTCGCTTTTGAAAGAGACAAATATAAATGTATACCTCAGAATGTGACAGCTTCTTCTTTTTTGTTTTGCAAAAAATAATAATTCAAAATTGAGATCATAGCAAAGCAAGCATGAAAACATATGAAGCTTCTTCCAGTTCCTTGGATCAGAGGTTTTATGGCAGCTTCCTCCAATATTACCATGTTATATTTATTCCTCTCTTTCTGCCGCTGTTCAGGCTTCACTATGAAAACATTTGTGGCTAATTAAACTGCACCTTTTGCTTGCCACTGGCAAATAAATCTATGTTTTGCAACCAGTGTTACCAACAGTGTTACCAACATCTATTCCTATTTTTTCGATTGTTGTTTATTATTCCCCACTGTCTTCTCAGCCTCTCTTCTTAATGATGATGCCATCTCTCTCTCTCTGTATGTGTCTTTTTGGTTGTAGGTATCTATGTAATTCTATCTCTCTCTGTGTGGGAGACCTTTCCCCTCAGTTTAAGAATGGCTGCTGATGAGGCTTTTACCATGCCATTATTCTGCCTCATTCATTTAAGGGCTCCCAAAAATGGCATTTTCCACTCAGAACCCTTCCTTCCTCCACAACTGCTTCTTCTGTCTTTTTTCCTTACTGCAGAAAATATGTTAAGGAAATGAAGGAACGCAAAACTATACATCACATTCTAGTTGTTACTATCATAAGAAGCCCTCCGTTGGGAAAACCCTATGATTTATGGTACAAACAAGTCATTTACTGAGTTTTAGTATAAGGAATTTATCTTAGTAAAGGTAAAGGTTGCCCTTGCTCGAAAGCCGACTCTAGGGTTCAGTGGTCATCTCTGTTTATAGCGAAAGTGCTGTCTGTGTCTGTAGACTTTTCCATTGACATGTGGCAGGCATGACTCAACACAGAAGTGCATAGAACACTGTTTATCTCCACACCGAAGTGGTCCCTATTTATCTACTTGCAATTTCTTGCTTTCAAACTGCTAGGTTGGCAGGAACTAGGACAGAGACGGGCACTCACTCTGTCATGTAGTACCCGGGAATCGAACTCCAACCTTCCAGTCAGCGAATTCAGCATCTTAACCACTTGAGCCACCACAGTCCCTAGGAATTTATTCTACTAGATTGTTAATCTTATACCCATGAAAGTTTGCCTGCAAAAATGGAGGCAAGCTGGGTGGGATCAAACTATTACAATATGCAAGATGGTCAGAACCATTGAGATGATTTAGTTTGTCAAGAGTATCCTCCCCTACCCAGTTGCCTTCTGGATCACAACTAGAGGGAGACATGTGCTCTGAGAGCACCTGATGCAAAAATTTGATGAAATCTGGGTCTGTTACACATTGGGATGCAAACTTTTAAAGGTTATTAGATTATTAGAATTATGCAATGTTGACCCTGGACTCTTTTTAATTGATATTACTCAATTTTGTTTTACTGCCACTGATAGTGTTTTAATTTGAATACTGTTATTGTTTTAAGATTTTGTATGCCATCCCTGAGTGGTGCTTGTACCAAAAGGGTGGTGAATAAAATAAAATAAAATTGAATGAATGAATGAATGAATGAATAAACCACCGTCAACTCTAGAAAAGGAACCTTCTCCTCATTCAACTCTATTTGTCCCATTTTCCATTGCAGAAAAAAATAGGAGATATGACTAAAATATATTTAGTAAATCAACAATGCAATTTGTATTCACAGGAATACTGTTTAGTTAGGATGAGTGCAGCAGTAAACTGATAGCAAGATTAAATGTGCGATCTTTGGCTTCAGTTTGATTTCTGTTTCTCCCAACTCTAACTTCTCTAACGATATGTACACAACCTCCAGACTGAATAATGAGCACCTCCTCCTGTTCAGCACCTGCCCAGTTTACATTCACATAGTCTTTCCTTTAAGTAATTTGCACATTTATCTCCTTCACCTCCATATATGTGTGTGCATATGTAAATGAGTGCACACTTTGATGAAAAACCCCCCCCCACACATTCTCTTCCTGTAGGTTTTTTTGGGGGGCGTAATTTTAAAATGTATTACACCTTGCTCCAAAAATTTAAGGGGACTGACATTTCTGATCAATGTAAACAATGCTGGTACACAGTTTTACTATAAGAAGTGAGTAGGTAAGCTAGAGGCTGGAAGTGGATATCAAATGCTGTATTGTTTTACAGATAAAAGAAATGAGATTGATCAATTTGCTGAGGAAGTATCTGCATAATATGGGACTCTTAATTTGCTTGATCACAATCCAGACAAGTGCTTGCCATCTGTTAAGACTTATGTTCAGGCAGGTGACAATTCTGTGTATCTCATGGAACCATGTACTCAATATTGTCCTGTGCACAGTTCTTAGGGCTCAGAACATTTTCATCAAGACCTCCAATGTTTAGTTAACACATTGAACATACGTAGAACTCATCTAGTGAGTACAACTAGTAGCAGAATATTCGGGTAAACATTATAGCAATACCTATATTAAACAAGTCTTTTAAATAGTCAAGGGAATTAAAGTGACCTAGGACATATGTGAAAAACATTGCTCCAGGCTTTTATCCAGAATCCTCCGATAGCCATAGACAGCTGGCAAAAAAGCTGTAAACCAGCCCTATAATAAAATCATTAGTAAATCAGTGCAACAGCTGAACATGAGAGTTGTTCAGACACCAGCAATCCTATGAACATCTTGCTTTTATTCATTAGTAGACACTGATTCTGAGCAGGAAGACAGGACATTCCTTCTATCCCGTCTTGTATATCACCAATTCAATGTGACTCAGGCAAGCACAACATAAAGGCAAATAATGGAACTGACAGAGAGATATACCTTAGAAGGTAATTGACCCAGATGATGTTCTTCTCATTTGCATTCTTGGCATTGATCGCAATAGTGGCACTAGACTGTATCCAAATATAGCCCCCATTCTTCTGCATCCAGCGGTAGTATTTTGTTACACACTGACCTTTGTTCAACACTGGATTGAGGGGGAAAAAGGAATAAAGAATATTACAAGCAAGGCATTTGAAGGGAAACTTCAAACCCTTCCCTTCAACGACAGCATAACATATGTGCAGAAAGATGGAAAGCCTCACTGCATTTAATAGAACATTTCATTACAATGACAAATAAATCCAATCATTTCCAAGAGCCTTGGAAGAGAAGCACAGTTTACCTCCACTTGTGGCATGATTTTAATCTGCTTTTCGCATGGAAGAGCAATAAGAGTACAAATCTCTGGCTCATAAAGCCCCAGATCCTATGTGGACATTTCTAAAGCACTCAACATCAAATTGTGTGTTTTTTCTCTCTAAAAAAAGTTAAATTTGTGATTCATAGCTCCTGAGTAAAACTCTTTGAGATTCTGGCTATTTGAAAGGTTTGGGAAGATACTGTACCCTAGTTCTTTGATCATTCCTCCTCATTGCAGGCGATATCAACTACTGAACTTACACATCTGTTTCTTTTGATCTTGTCAAACAGAATTTACAGTCCTCAGATGAACCAAATCTCCAATGGTCAGTCCGGGGAATGTCTGCAGAGACTTTGCTTAATACCAGAGCAAAATAAATCCACCACTGAACTGCAGGAGAAACTGTGGCCTAAGGGAGCTGCAGAGTCAAGTACATTAAATCCAAGAGCTCTGTGCAGCATCTGAAATTGGCTCAGCAATTGGAAGGACAAGTGAAAACTATCAATTCTGCAAAACTGAGTGGGAATAAGCTTAAAATGCAGATGTAACATTGGGTTCATACAAACATCTTGTCAAGTGAAACCTTGTGGTGCAACAAGTGAAAGGGGGGAAATATGCATACCACTTACTAGTTAGACTAATAAGACCACATTTCTTTGGCAGAAATTTAGAAAATGTGTGTTATTCTTATTGCCCCAGCTTGCACTTCCTTTTCTGGTTTGCATTTACTCTCAATTCGGCAAAGTCTTGCACACTAGAGGGCAGTGTGCCTTCACATACATCTCTGCTTTTGGCATGTCCTTGTCTCCGTCTGCTATAATGAAAAACCTCTAACTGCTGTAATAAATTTGGCTAAATTAGCTGCTAAATGGTTATCTCAAGTAATATGTATTTGCATTAATCATCTTGCTCTAAACCAGAACAAGCCAGAGTCCTAAAGATGTAGTAAATTCATATTGTCCATTTAATTATGGCTAATAAGTGCTTCATATACAATAGTTTCATGAAGTACATTTTGATTTTTTGTGTACATGTGTGTGTAAGAGGTGGAGGGGGAAAAAGAAACAAAGTCAGAGAGAGAAAAATTATTAAAATGGTTAAATTTTCAACTTGGAAATAGAACTGTATCTTTAACATTATGCTGCACCTTCAAATCAAGAAAATATAGGTTGTAGCCTCTAAATAGAGATATGGACGTGTAACCCTCTAAACACCTTAGTATCCAAACTACAGACAACTGTGGGGATGGATTTTATTTTAAATGTTTCAAAGTGGGAAGAAAGAGAAGAAGGCAAAAGAAAAGACACTTTCTTTGTTTACTCCCTTCGGCACATGCATCCTTTGTTTTTTGTTTTTTTGACTGGCTGTGGCAGTAGCAACCAAGCTGTTAACCTGTTCAAACTTCACACTTCTGGACACAACTATTCTCCTACAGTGCCCTCTTTGTAGGAACTAAAAAATACCTCAGAAGAGGCTGCGCTAACAGTTCATCATCCCTTGCTGGTTCCTATCTCATTCACTCCAGGCCGCAAAGTCTTTGCTTGGGCTTATCTGGAATACTGTGTACAGTTCTGGTTGCCATACCTCCAGAAGGATATTATGGAGATGGAAAAAGTGCAGAGGAGGGCAACCAGAATGATTAGGAGACTGGAACACCTTCCTTACCATCTGAGGCTGCAACGGTTGGGCCTTTTCACTCTTGAACGACGACGTCTAAGAGGTGACCTGATTGAAGCTTATAAAATCATGCATGGTGTGGACAAAGTAGATAAGGAAAAACTGTTTTCCCTATCGCACAACACTAGAACTAGGGGGCATTCCATGAAACCTTTGGGTACTAGTTCTCAAACAAATAAGAGAAAGTACTTTTTCACCCAGAGGATCACTGGTCTATGGAGCTCCCTGCCAGAAGAAGTGGTGACAGCTGTCAGTCTTGACAGCTTTAAGAAAGGATTAGACAAGTTTATGGAGGACAAGGGTATCAATGGCTATAATTATGGATACCTAAGGACAACCTCTGGGTTGGAGAGATAGGCAGGATATCTCTCAATGCCTTTTCCAGGGAATCCTAAGCAGGTGAAGGCATCTGCTTGGGAATACCCTGAAACAAATGGTGAGCCATTGTGTGAGACAGAATGCTGGACTGGATGGGCTGTGGCCTGTTCCAGCAAGGCTGTTCTTATGTTCTTATATTCTTATCTTGGGCTGAAAGCAGGAGAGAGGGAACAAAACTTGTTTCTCCCTTGAGTGCAAAGCAAAGGCCAGGTCCCTTTCAAGCTTAAAAAGGCCATTGTTTATGTTTTTGTTTGGCTGGCTCCAGCCTTGGACTCAGGAGACAGGATACATGACCATTATCTGTAGCCAACATAGATGGTCAATTTCCAACTAGGATGTACATAGCCCCACTGGATGTAGATGGTCAGAGTCATGGCCTACAACAGGGGGACTCCAATTCCCAGAAGCCTAAGTCAATACATTGGGGAACAGTGCTTTGGGGAATTGACTTAAGCTTCTGGGAATTGAAGTCCAAATACTGGGAAACGCTAATCTAGAGCAGTGTTTCCCAACATGGGGCCCACGCCCCACAGGGGGACTTCCATTCCTAGAAGCCTAAGTCTGACTGGTGCTTTGGGAAATTGACTTAGGCTTCTGGGAACTGAAGTCCAAAAAACAAAGGTTGGGAAACACTGATATAGAGGGAACAAGGTTGAGGAAACCTATGGTAGGCCAGTGAAGGGAGAAACTTGTGTCTCTGAAGATACCCATAGTTCAGAATCTTCTTCAGGCTCCTTTTGGCAGCAAAGAACTCATTCCTACTGCAGCATAAAGTTCCTGGCTGTGTTATATGTCAATGGGGCCAAAGGCTATATGCCAGGCTGAAGAAAAGCAAGTAGCCAGCCACAAAAAATTTCTTCAGTCTAATTGCCAGTAATTAGTTAAAAAAAATCAGTGTGGTCTGAGTTGTATCAGCAGCATGAAAGTAACATTATGGGAGAGAGCTTAGAAAATATACTTTTAGGGGCTAGAGTTTTCAGTGCTCCAGAACAGTCATGTTGAGAGTGTTAAAAAAATGAGGATCTTCCTAGAAATCTCAGGTGTCACTTCCATCTCCTTTGGCCCTATATCTTTTCTCCTGTTTTGGAGTTCAGAACATTCACACGCAGAGCCTCAATTATACTAACAAGGGAATTGAAATACATTTTCGCTATAACAAACTATATATAGAATGGCATACAAACTGACATACTAAGAGAGGTATTTTATTTTGACTCAAAACACTTTATGCCAAAGTGTTTTGACATTGCAACAAATTGACAGGAAGTAAGTTTTTAAAGCTCAGTCTGTTTGGTTTCTGGCAGCAGCAAACATTTGCAATTTGGGTTATAGTGTTTTGTAAACAAGCTAAACTTGACCAGATTTCTGCATTTATATCTAATCAAAAGGCTGTTTGCTCTTTTGTATTCATGTCTAAGGAGCATTTTGATCCACAGAATGCTAAACTGCACGGATAAGCAAAAAGGTAAAAACATCCTTAACTGCCTAATATACTGCTCTTCTGTCAAACTGCTGCTGCACTCATGTTGAGACAACAATGTTATGCAAATTCTACTGAATCTGTAATTATTCTAATTGAGTTTTGAGAAAGAAATAGGTGAGAGGAAAGCTTTCTTTAAGGCTTGTAGTATTATATTACTCATTTCAACCAAACTGCTGTGAAGATTTTGATAAATTAATTGTAAAATGATTAGGTGGTTATGGCATCTTGAAAGAGGAAATGAAGACCCTGGAGTATTAGCTGGTATGGAAGGTACATTTCATGAAGGATATGCACACTTTGAAATGTATAAACTTTGCTTCTTTAAGACTGCAATGCACTGGGATTAAATACCCATTGTCCCATAAACAGATGTGCATAGGACTGTGATAGAAATCATTTTTATATCTTCCACTTGAAAATGGGTACCCAGGATGGGGTAGTGGATAAGGTAGTAGTGAACAAGGACTCAGAATATTTGGGTTTGATTCCCCAGCTCTGCAGAAGTTCACTGGGATGTGGGACCAGTTAAACCACTCCTTAAATAGCTCACATCATGAAATGTTTATTAGGGTTGCTACAACTTGGTTCTGACTTGATGGCATGTAACAACAACAATTTTGGAAAATGTATTTCGACAGAGTCAACACAGCAGTTCCCTTCCCAACTCTCCTCAATAGCCACTACATACATTATCTTCAACACTGTTACACATTATAGTTCCCTAAACAATTTGTTCAGCTATATGTAGCACCACAGCTGCGCTCTGAGCTGCATTTCGGAAAAGGAATGACTGCAGCCAACTGAAAGCTATATGGCATAGTAGCTTAGACCCACCTTATGGCAAGACTTCCAACATCATATATGCAGGGCCGCCATCAGAAATTTCTGGGCCCCATACTGAGCAATCCTATTGTCCCCACACACACATACCCCATGGCTGGCAGCGGCAGGGCCCCTGTCAGCTCTGGGCCCTATACGGCAGTACTGATAGTACTGCCCTAATGGTGGCCTTGCATATATGCCTAGTTCTCCCTCAGCTATTTCTACTTTTTCCATCTTATCCAAACACTATATTCTCATCATAACCTCACCCTATGCTCCAAACACCATTGTGCTAAATAAATCTACCTATCCAACCTTTTATGTGCAAACTCTTCTTGCACATTTTGAAGTTACTCAGTGAATTGAAGTCCCCCTGTGGGGCATGGGCCCCATGTTGGGAGCCACTGGTGTAAATGAATAAAAGGATCATCCCTTCCCACTATGTAGACATATTCTGCACATGAGAACACCAAAAAAGGCATGCAAACACCACCACTACTGCTACCTCTGCTTCCCCCTCCTCTTCTTCTTCATCAACCTAGCAGTTTGAAAGCAAGAAATTGCAAGTAGATAAATAGGGACCACTTCAATGGGAAAAGATCTTGGGGAAATGAAAGGAGTCTCATTCGGTGATCTCCTGAGTGGAGTTTCTCCAGCAAAAATCCTTTCAGCCCAGAATAATTTCTAACACAAAATCACCACCACAACCAGGCTTTGACATTTACTGGCATGGCTAGCTCTAGTACAGGGGTTCTCAACTTTTTTAAGCTGGGGGCCAGGTCACGCTTCCTCAGACAGCTTTGGGGGCTGGATGGCCATTTTGTCCTTCTTCCACCACATGGCACTTCCAGGTGTGGTGGAGGCGGTGAGCGGGTGCATGAAATGGCACTGTGGCCCGCATCCAGCCCACAGGTTGAGAATCCCAGCTCTAGTATTTGGCTGTGAGCCATCAGTACTCTGGGTTTCATGGAATGGCAGAAATAATAACTTATTTAATGTATTATGACAGTATTGTATTGTTAGGAAGATGAGAGAAGTGTTTGGGTTTTGGGTTTCAGACGCCAAATACCTGGTCAAACTCTGTGGTTGTATACTTTGACTTGAGGGGGACAACCTAAAAAAATACTATTAGAAACCCAATTCTTTTGCTAATCAATTGTTTGTTTAAAAAAACTAGCAGCTGGTCATAAATATATGTATGTGTCAACACCTCTTTATTTTAAGAAAGTCAGTGCTCATCCTTGTTTTCAAGAAATACTGTTGTTGCTTTTAAGATTAAAGGATTATACACACATGTAAAGGAGAAGAATCTTTTAGATCAGGGCACCCCAACCACCAAGCTCTCCCAAACCAGGCTGCAGTGGTGGGTGGTGCTGGGAGCCTTGATGGCAGCCTTCTGACATCAACATGCTCCACCGGTTCTGCCTGGCAAATGGAGCAAGAACACAGGCTTCAGACACAGCAGAAAGGCAGGTGGCTAGATCTGTCCTCCACATTGCATAAATACAGAGGGACTCCGCTGCCACCTGTGTGATACCTCACTGCCCAAATCAAATGGTGTGGCTGGCAGGTGGCTGAGGCCCTCTTCCTTGTTTTTGAGCTACAGTGGAGCTCCATCCCCCACATCTGTGCGCAGTTTGGTATCACACTGCCCATATTCAAGCTGTGGCTGGCAGACAGGAGAGATGACCCCCACTTATCGGTCTGTGGAAAAATTGTTTATCATAAAACCAGTCCATGGTGCAAAAAAAAAAGTTGGGGACCCCTGTTTTAGATGATCAAATTGGGCAGGTAATTGAGTAAAATGTTTCCCTTGCTTGAAAGCCAGTCATATCCAACTCTAGGGTTCAGTGCTCATCTCTGTTTCAAAGCCGAAGAGCCAGCGCTCTCTGCTTCTGCAGACATTTCTGTGGTCATGTGGCAAGAATGACTAGACACCGGAGCGCAAGGAACACTGTTACCTTCCCACCGAAGTGGTCCCTATTTATCTACTTGCAAGTTCTTGCTTTCGAACTGCTAGGTTGGCAGGAGCTGGGACAAAGACGGGAGCTCATTTCCGTCCTGCAGTACTTGGGAATCGAACTGCTGACCTTCCGCCTCCCAGTCAGCGTCTTAGCCACTTGAGCCACTGCAAGTCCCTAGGAAAAAGATGTTATCTTATTTTAAGATATATAGGAAATTGAGTATATATCTTAAAATAAGATAGCATCTTATGTTTGATGTGTAAGCTTTTATAGATGTGATAAGTAATTTTTACTGTGGGGAAATCACTGGTGAATTTTGCTGCAGAGTAGTCAATGGGATAACAAAAACAAAAACAAAAAAACAAAACAAAACCCAGACCAACCATCTTGGGAACCAATCTTTTGGGAAGGTGTAGTCAAATAAAACTAATTGGTTTTTTAAAAAAAAGCTACCAAGAACAAACTTTCTCTAGAAGTGACCTTTACAATAGCTACTCATTTCTTTCAGGGGAAATCCCCTGAAACTGGCTTTTGGAATTTTCTAAATTCTCTTATGGTACTCCCATTTACTTTGCTTGGCTGCAGCAGTTAGTATGCAAAAGGCATAGGATGTGACTGAATTATCTTGACTGAATTATCTTGGTGAAATCCACTGTGATTTCTGTTGTACCCAGTTTATCACAAAGGGATGGCAGCTTTGTTTTGGAAAATATGTTTAGAGGGAAAGAACAAAGAAGGAAACTCGTGCTCTTCCCAGCAATCTAAACATATCAGTACAAGTGTGTTTCCAGAAATATTTTTTTCAGAGAACATGGTTTCCTCTTGTAAGGAAAGTCCAAAGCTTCTAAACAGTGGGTTGTGTTTTTATGAGAAGGAAGTAGTTTAATTCACTTTGGAGAGGAGATGAAGAAATCTCATATCAAAAGAAGCCTTTGAAAGCTGAAGCAGCTTACAATAGGACATTTCACAAGGGTACAAATGCATTTAAAAGCTACAGGATATTGTGCATTCAGGTAAGTATAGAGTACATAGGAAATGATGAGATCAGCTTACAGTTAAAGCTTCCACATCCCTGCAGCTTCACAAAGAGGCTCATTATAGTCTGGAAAAAATTGAACACTGCATCTGTGCTATTTACTGCTTCTACAAAAACAACCTTATCAATGAGTGGGGAACCCTGATATTCAATTTGTCCTGCTAAAGAAATATTAATTTATCAGAAGGAGGTAAAGTAGCTCTGCACTTAGTACAACAGTTGCACTATTAGTGGGAAATACCAGTTCTCTTTTTGCATTCACAAAACTGGCAGATGGGAACATGAAAAGGAATACTGACTCTTTAATCTCCTTTACTGCACCTAAGGCCCAAGGCAAGCTGACAGAGTAACTTCATTCTGGAAACAAGGTAGTGGTGCTTCTCTCTGTGTGTGCGTGCATGTGTGTGTGTTGGGGGTAGGTTTATAAAGAAAAATTCTGGATAACTACTACTTCTGCTTTTGAAAACTGTGGACTATAGGGGATTAAACCTGGCATTGACTTAAAACAAGAGCAGTTTTCTTTATCTGCAGAGTTATAGTCCTTGATGCTTACAGGAAGGTCATTTTCAAAACCCATGGTGGAAAGAGCATCACAGAGAAAGAGTACATTAAGTGCCTTATTTGCTTAAAACAGAGTGAGTATTCCTTTTTTAACAGCTCCCAAAATCAACTGCATCTTTGATGCCGATCCAGGAAGTTATGATTAAAAGTAGTAGGCATCAGCAAATTATTTTCTTGCAATAAAAAGGTACCAAATAATATTTAGCAAATAGCTGGAATGGATGAAATTTAGGCTGAACTATAAGGTCAAACACCTGAGAAACTAAGCATTGGCCATCTCCTTTCAGCACAACCCTCTAGGAATTATCAGGATTTGAAAAGAAGGGAAAGGAGAAAACAAATACTATCCAACTCTTCACCTCAGAACTCTGCAAAAAGGGCTATGTGAGTTTTCCCAAAGGATAATGACCATTTAGGAGGTGAAGCCTGATTTCCCTTTCTAAACTATTGCATAACACTCAAATATTCAATGGATTAGTTGTGCTATATTTGCTTTTCTGGTGATTTTCAATTATTTGAAAAAAGTGCTACTGAATAAAAAGGAGTAGTCTGATTTTTCTTTTTCATGTTTCCAATCAATTTAATTTATACTCTTCTCTCCCAGTTAATTAATATTCACAATAGCATCCACTGAAAAAGATTTTAGAAGTCTGTTGTTGTTTGTTGCATAGCATGAAATGATGGCAGTAAATATGGTACGATGGGACACAGAATATTATGCCAATCAGAACATCTATGGACATAAGAACAGCCTTGCTGGAACATGCCACAGCCCATCCAGTCCTGCATTCTGTCTCATAGAGTGGCTCACCGCTGTGGCTCACACAGTGGCTCACTTCAGGGTATTCTCAAGCAGATGCCTTCACCTGCTTAGGATTCCCTTGAAATGGCATTGAGAGATATCCTGCCTATCTCTCCAACCTGGAGGTTGTCCTTAGGTATCCATAATTATAGCCATTGATACCCTTGTCCTCCATGAACTTGTCTAATCCTTTTTTAAAGCTGTTAAGACTGACAGCTGTCATCACTTCCTCTGGCAGGGAGTTCCATAGACCAGTGATGCTCTGGGTGAAAAAGTACTTTCTCTTATTTGTTTGAGAACTAGCACTCAAAGGTTTCATGGATTGTCTCCTAGTTCTAGTGTTGTGTGATAGGGAAAACAGTTTTTCCTTATCTACTTTGTCTACACTGTGCATGATTTTATAAACTTCAATCAGGTCACCTCTTAGACACCGTCGTTCAAGTGTGAAGAGGCCCAACGGTTGCAGCCTCAGATGGTAAGGAAGGTGTTCCACTCCCCTAATCATTCTGGTTGCCCTCCTCTACACTTTTTGCAGCTCCATAATATCCTTCTGGAGATATGGCGACCAGAACTGTACACAGTATTCCAGATGGGGCCTCGCCATAGATTTATAAAGAGGCAAAATGACACTTGCTGACTTATTTTCTATACCCTTCCTCATGATCCCTAGCATTGAGTTTGCTTTTTTCACTGCTCAGGCACACTGGGTTGACACCTTCATTGAGCTGTCTACCAGGATACCAAGGTCCCTTTCCTGGTTTGTCGCAGAGAGTTCAGACCCCATCAGTTTATTATTATTATTATTTATTATATATTTGATTTATACCCCGCCCTACTCGGCCCAGGCTGACTCAGGGCGGCTTACAACAGGTAAATCAAATACAGTAGAACAAATGAAATACACTATAACAATATGAACAACACACAAAATACAATAAAGCATACAATTGCAAATTTGTTGTTGTTGTTCAGTCGCACAGTCGATTCCGACCCTTTGCGACCTTATGGACCATCGTTCTCCAGGCGCCTCTGTCCTCCACCATCCCCCTCAGTCCTCCCAGTTCTGTGCCCATTGTGTCTACAATACCATCTATCCATCTCATCCTTGGCCTCCCCCTTCTTCTTTTGCCCTCCACCTTTCCCAACATCACGGCCTTCTCAAGTGAATCCTCCCTTCTCATTTGATGCCCAAAGTACTTTAGCCTCATCTTTACTATTTGACCTTCCAATGAGCAGTCAGTGTTGATTTCTTCTAAGATTGACCTATTTGTTCTCCTCACTGTCCAAGGTACCCTCAAAACTCTCCTCCAACACCACATTTCAAAGGCATCTATTCTTCTGCGTTCAGCTTTCCTAATTGTCCAGCTCTCACATCCGTACATTACCACTGGGAATACCATTGCTTTGACTATTCTAATTTTTGTTTTCAAGGTGATGTCTCTGCTTTTCACTATGTTCCCCAGGTTTCTCATGGCTTGTCTCCCTAGAATCAGCCGCCTCTTTATTTCATGGCTGCAATCTCCATCTGCAGTGATCTTAGATCCTAAGAAAGTAAAATCTGTCACTGCTTCTACTTCTTCCCCGTCTATTTTCCAGGAACTGATCGGGCCTGTTGCCATTATCTTGGTTTTCTTGATATTGAGTCTCAAGCCAGCTTTTGCACTCTCTTCCTTCACACCGATCAAGAGATTCTTTAGGTCTTCCTCACTTTCTGCCATTAGGGTGGTGTCGTCTGCATATCTCAGATTGTTGATGTTTCTCCCAGCAATTTTGATCCCATATTGTGATTCCTCCATCCCTGCATTGCGCATTATGTGCTCTATGTATAAGTTGAATAAGCAGGGTGACAGAATGCAGCCTTGTCTTACTCCTTTTCCTATTCCAAACCACTCTGTCATTCCGTGTTCTGTCCTAACTGTTGCTTCTTGGTTCATGTACAGATTTCTCAGGAGGCATATGAGGTGCTCTGGTATTCCCATCTCTTTAATCACTTGCCACATCTTGTTGTGATCCACACAATCAAATGCCTTAGTGTAGTCAATAAAGCAAAAATAAACTTGTTTCTGGTATTCCTTTGTTTTCTCCATGATCCAACGTATGTTGGCAATGTGGTCTCTAGTCCCCCTGCCTCTTCTGAAACCAGCCTGCACCTCTGGTAATTCTCTTTCCACATGCTGCTGAAGTCTATCCTGTATTATCTTGAGCATCACCTTGCTGGCGTGTGGGATGAGTGCAATTGTTCGATAATTTGAACATTCTTTGGCATTGCCCTTTTTTGGGATTGGAACATATACTGATCTTTTCCAGTCCTGTGGCCACTGTTTTGTTTTCCAAATCTGCTGGCATATTGAATGCAGTAATTTGATGCCATCATCTTTTAGAGCTTTGAAAAATTCAACTGGGATACCATCATCTCCACTAGCTTTGTTGTTTGCAGTGCTCTTTAGGGCCTTTCTGACTTCACTCTCCAGGATGTCTGGCTCAGGTTCAATTTCTTCATCATTGTGACTATCAGGAGTGTTGAGTTCCTTTTTCTAGAGTTCCTCTGTGTACTCTTTCCATCTTTTCTTAATCTCTTCTGCATCAGCTAGCTCCTTTCCGTCTTTGTCCCTTATCATGTTCATTTTTGCTTTAAATGTTCCCTTGATTTCCCGGATTTTTTTGAAAAGATCTCTGGTTCTGCCTCTTTTGTTGTTTTCTTCCATTTCTTTGCACTGTTCTTTTAGATAGTTTTCCTTATCTCTCCTTGCTTTTCTTTGAAATTCTGTGTTCAAATTGCAAATTACAGGTTACAAAATTACAAATCAGTACAAAATAAATATGCCATAGTACCACAAATATAACGGAGCAAAGCTCAATGTACTTAGCATCAGCAATCGTTCAATACCACTCATTACCACCAGTCCTCAAAAACCCAACAGGGTGCAAGGGTCGGGGCATCAAGATGGAATTGTCCCGTACCAACCCACCCCAACAACATCCCAGACAGTAACCAAAGAAACCAGCCATGGCTGCCTGCCTTCAAAGTCTGGCAGGTCAACAAAGCTGTAGATCTGAATAGTCCTGTCGCTCTCCATCCCACCGCAGCCAACTCCAAGTGGTGGCCATGGCATCAGCTGGAACTATGTTGACGATGGCTCCTGTCGTCCTAGCCACGGGAACCACCAGCTGCAACTCCCAGGGTTGACCAGACCAAAGGGAAAACCAAGCAGGTGTTGGCTGGTAGAGCGCTGGTGGTAACTCACCCAGCCAGGCCAAGGGAGGAGTGTGAAGCCTTCACGGCAGTGATGGTGGTGGCGCTTTTAAAGCCCCGGAGCTGCGAGGCCAGCTGCTGAACTCCCGCTGAACAGCCGGGCCAAGAGAGGAGCACGGAGCCTTCACGGTGGTGATGGTGGTGGCATTTTTAAAGCCCCAGAGCTGAGAGGCCAGCTGCTGCAACTCCTGCTGACTGGCTGGGCCAGGAGAGGAGCACGGAGCCTTCGCGGCAGTGATGGTGGTGGTGTTCTTAAAGTTTTTATAAATGTAATTGGTTTTTTTTGCCCCAACATGCACCAATCTGCACTTGCTAGTGTTGAAGCTCATTTGCAACTGTTTTGCCCACTCCCCCAGTGTCAAGAGATCCCTCTGGAGCTCCTCACAATCTCTCACAGTTTTCACTACCCTGTATAATTTAGTGTCATCAGCAAATTTGGCTACCTTGCTATTTACTCTTACTTCTAGATCATTTATGAAGAGGTTGAAAAGCAGGGGTCCCAGTACTGAACCTTGGGGGACCCCACTCTTTACTTCCCTCCACTTGGAGAAGTGTCCATTTAGTGCTACCCTCTGTTTCCTGTCCCTTAGCCAGTTGCTGATCCAGGACAAGACCTGTCCCTTTTTCCCATGACTGGTAAGTTTATTCAGGAGCCTTTGGTGTGGGACCTTGTCAAAAGCCTTCTGAAAGTCCAGATAAACAATGTCAACTGGATCCCCCTTATCCACATGCTTGTTGACACTCTCAAAAAATTCCAACAGATTAGTGAGGCATGATTTGCCCTTGCAAAAGCCATGTTGGCTCTCCTTTAGCAGCGCCTTCTCTTCTATGTGCCTATTAATTCTATCTTTTAGGATGGTTTCCATCACTTTACCTGGGACACATGTCAAACTGACAGGTCGGTAATTTCCTGGATCACCCCTGGATCCTTTTTTGAAAATTGGTGTTACATTCGCTACCTTCCAGTCATCGGGCACAAACCCTGATTTGAGGGAAATATTATATATTTTGGCTAGGAGATCAGCAATTTCATCTTTAAGTTCCCTGAGAACTCGTGGATGGATGCCATCTGGTCATGGTGATTTGCTAGCATTTAGTTTACAAGACATGCAAGGACCTCCTCCCTGGTTATTTCTATCTGGCTTAATTCTTCAGTTTCCCTCCCTACGAAGATAGGCTCTGTTTTGGGCATGTGGTCTCTGTCTTCTTCAGTGAATACTGAAGCAAAGAATTCATTGAGTCTCTTTGCAATCTCTTTCTTCTTTAATAACCCCTTGCCTTCCATTGTTGTCTAATGGTCCAATGGCCTTCCTAGTTGGGCTCTTACTTCTAATGTACTTAAAGAATGTATTTTGTTATTTCTCTGGACCAAGACAGGATGACTGTAAGCATTCCAGTATTCAACATGAAAAAACCTACTTGCTGTAGAGAGGGCATATAGCTAGACTATGGCATTAAATGCAATTCCTTACATTAGGATATACTGGGGGGAAATGTATTTGTGTATCCAGATAAATGTGATGCCAGGATTTTACATGAATCCTTACTGCATACACGAGGCTGCTCCAGCAATTAATCTTTCTCTTTGATACAGCACCCCCATCCCGGTTCAGCTTTAGGCAACAAAATGTCTTGTTTTGGCAGTTCACTGGCCACAGATGTGCAATTTTGCTGTAACAATACAGCATTTATGTATCAAAATGGCCATATTGGCTGGGGAACTCTGGAAGCTATAGTCACAAAAAAGTAACTTTTCTAAGTTCTGCTGTATATATATTGTTGATACACAGGTTGATCTATCACAGCAGTTATCTATTCCTGCCAACCTTATGCTGCAAAATATATTTTCCTTCCATTGTGGGGCTGACTTCTAAGTCAGCTTGCTCAAAAAACCATCTGAACATAAGACATACTATCACACTAATTTAAAATCAATCTCACACGCTTTGGTGATTATCATAAACTTGTACAACAGTGACATTCATTTGTATATTTTAGCATTTCACAGCAGCCACAGAATGCGAAAGCCTGCCATTGGAATCAGTTTGATTTCTTTTATGGCTGAAGATATTAAGCACTACAAGAGCACTGAAATTTCAATCTGATTAGGATCAAAATTCCTCAGGATCAAAACACTTCCTTTTCTCCCCCTACAGTTTTACTAATTGTATGCTACTTGACATTGTGGAGTTATTCCACAGCATGATAGCAAAACTTGTGAAGTGTGTTTTTACTGTCAAGAATTATCGCGTAATTCTATCTTGGTTTTTTTAAAAAAAATGGGTTTAAGGTTATTAAAGGAATAAAAAAATATGATTGATATGTACAAGTTAAAAGGGTTCATTCATTTGTAGCTGGGAGACTGAATCACGAAGCAATATTGAGTGTGTCAACAGAAATTTCCAGGCAAATATACACAAAAGCAGCTGTGCATCAGTCACCAATTTTGGAAGAAAATAAGGCTCTCTTTGAGTGCAAGATCCCCTGGAAAATGGGAGACCGTGAATAAGGTAGTAGAGCAGTTTTAAAAAGAGGTGAGGATTATTTCAGCTACTAGAATCCAAATAGGAGTATGTCTGACAGAATGCTACCAAACAAAGTCATCAGAGACCTTTGCTTTATGGGAAATGAAATGCCCTTGCTTGCTGTTCCTAAGAAACTGCATTTCATATGCAGTAGCTGTATATCAAGCTCTGAAGAAATAGGATGGCATTCTCTGAGCAATAGCTAGGGTGTCAACCATGTTTTTGTCAGTGTCAGGTTTTTGAATTTAGACCTCAATTAAGACTCCAAAATGAGAAAGTACATATTATATCTGTAGCTATGCAGTGCAACTAAGAGTCTCCCCACAAGCAATATATATCCATTTGGTGCCTCCTGGCATATCACCCTCTGTTTGTGCAGAAGTGTATTTGTGACATTCTCTAGAGGTCTTGACTTCTCTACATCCTGTCTGGGGTCCCAGCCAGAAAGTACTTGATGTGACTATTCAGCGACCACTATCAATTTTTCCTCAATTAATTGAAAAGAAGTATGCTGGCACATTTTGTGACACCCATTCATTTTTTAAAGCACTAAATGGAGGAGCTGAATTGGAATAAGGCCGCAGTCTTGTAACAGAACAATGCCTTTTAAAGAGGCTTTTTTCATGTATTAAAGTGATAGAAAGTATCTTAATTATCTTTTCCCCTCTTATTGTTATTTGGCATGCAGGAAACTAACAGAACAGAGGGAAAAGAGATTTATTTGACACACATTTATCTTGGAGTTTGTAAAAGGACCCAGTTCTTAATGGATAACTCTAGAGTAATTCCTTAGCAATAATCCTAGTTTAATCACATAACTGCCATGGGGCCTTGAAGTGGAAATGTACAGCCAAGAAGGGGATAGGGAAGAAAATAATTCCTACTGCTGGTTCAAACAAGTGTTATGACGGGCAGAGGGGAAACGGTTTGTGTAGTTATCCCCAATCTCTTGTTCTCCAAGACTCCTGGAGAACAACTACCATAAATGACTTGATCTATGAAAGCTCATATTAAAATATCTTTAAGGTGCCTCAATGTTTTTGTCTTCTTTATTTTGTTGTGGTTTTGACTTTGGCAATGGAGCAAATTATTTTAGGAGGTGGTGTTTTAATGCTGGAGGCATTCAAGAGAAAACTAGACAACCATCTGTCACATCTTCTCTGATCTAAGCGGGGTTGGATTCATTGGTCCAACTCAGTTATTCAATGATTCTTTGTAGTATAATCCAGATTAATATCTAACACCATCAAAGAATTAAGCGTCAGAAATATAAGACATTTTTTCTTGTCTATCTTAGAAAACAAGCTGGAAAACTGTACCAATTTTGCAGTTGAACTACACTTATTAAAATAAATGCTGTATTGTAATTCTAATTTCTGTCCTTTAAAAAAAACTTAACACAAGGGAAAGTTTACATTCCTAGATTTTGAGATGATAAGAAATTGAAAGGTCAGCTTGTAAAAAGAATTGCATAGGCCAGGCTCACTAGACCAATCATATATCTTCTATCTTACAGAGATAATGCATAAGGGGCTATCCCAGGCCCGCCCTGAAATCCAGTCCTATCCTTCTGAAATATTTAAGGAACAGTAAGATGACATAAGATTTAATAAACAAAAGCTGTTGCTTGCTGTTAGGTATTGGGGTCTGGGTGTGAATCCTGCAGAGCTAAGCAGTTAGCTTGTGGCAGCAGCGGTGGTGCCCGTGTAGTGTTTTCACTCTCGCCCAGACAATAACATGCAGAGTAACGATGAAAACAAAATAGCTTTTACTCAGCAAGTTAGTTCATAAGGTCAACATAAAACATTAGATTCTTCTCTATGAAAGTAAAGTCAGGTAAACAGTTTGTAAGTCTTTGTAAGCAGTACTTTCAAGGTCTGAGTCCCAGTCAAAGT
The DNA here is from genome assembly GCA_035047345.1 of Bradypodion ventrale. Taxonomy (NCBI): domain Eukaryota; kingdom Metazoa; phylum Chordata; class Lepidosauria; order Squamata; family Chamaeleonidae; genus Bradypodion; species Bradypodion ventrale. Next base: position 450,354,540 of record JAWDJE010000001.1, on the reverse strand, counting down.
ACTCACAGCAAAGTCCAACCTACTCCCGGGCTGGCTGTAGGCTATGCAAAGCCTTGTTGTCCTGGCTTGAGGAAATAACAGAGCCTCCAGGCTCAGTGTCTCTGCTAGGCATTGCTTCTGGAAACTGGACTCACTTTGTCCATTCAGTTGGATTTCAATCCTCTGGAGAGTTTCAGACTCTCTCCTCCAGAGATTTCAGCAAAGCCAGTAGCATAACCTCAGGAGCTGAAGCATCCCGGCAGAAGCAGTTTTGCATACAAGCAGTTCGGCTAGCAAGAGTTTTGGCATGAAGCAGTGGCATAAAAGCCTGTGGCTAAAAACAAAGTGGCTTCTGAGAAGCCTAGATTTATACTTGACAATTTGCTCAGTCACCCACTCAGTGGTTACGGCTGGGTGCTGTGCTGAAGGATCTCTTAAAGATACAGCTTCATGCATCTTACACAATACCTACAGGACATCACAATCCTATCACTTGCTATCAAAAGAAAGTCCATTTCCTATTTCTATAACAGTAACACATTGGAGCCAAAATACCCTTCATAATGCACTGTTTTTTTCTGCAGTGTTTGGTTGGCAAGTGTTAGACACACAGCATGCTAAATGAATTGGACATTTCACTTAGCCCAAGATGACCATTTCCACATCTTTGTTTGAAAGCAGTTTGTTAGGATAAGCAGGAGTTTCAATTAGAGGCCACCTCATCCACCCTATCAATAGTGGATTAAGGCCCATTTCTTTTTAAAATAATGAGATAGTTCAAGTTTACATATTCAGTGAAGAATATGCCATACTTATGCTAAATGGTTAGAGACATTTTTCATTTCAAGAGGATGTTTGTTCTGTGCATTTCTACCTGCATGCAAGATTTTATTAAAAGCTCTGCCACAAAGGAATGCAGTTCTGTGGCCCTAAATGCAGATTCAGAGAGGTTGATGTGGGAATTTAACCCATTCTGTAGCACTCTGCTGGAATGGTTGGGAGTGCGCTGAAAAATATCAACTACATAAAGTTTCTGTTAGAGCAGTGTTTCCCAACCTTTGGTTTTTGGACTTCAATTCCCCAAAGCACTGGTTAACCAATGTATTAACTTCTGTGAATTAAAATCCCACTGTGGGGAGTGTGTCCCATGTTGGGAACCGCTGGGTTAGAGTATTACCAACCATCCCTAAAGCATACCAATCTATCACAGGATGGTAAAGAATAGGTGGCTACTATTTACTTGGGACAATTATGGATTATTCCATATAACCATATATTCTTGATGAGTAATCACCTAAATCATTGCAATGTGAGGTTGGATGTGTTTTTAGCTTACAAATCAGTGGTGATGTGTTGAGGTGGGTGTGGCCTGGGTGTGACTGCAGATGGCACCTTGCATCTTATTTTGAACTGGAAAAATGGCATTTTGTTTTAATTTTATTTTAAAAAAATATGTTTCCACTATTGCAATGCACCACTTAATTGCTGTAAAAATAGGGCTGAAGATTATATCCTGGCTGTGTAGCTTCACTTTACAAACATTTGCTACCCTCCAGTTTTGCGAAGTTGTTGTTGCTGACAATGTACTGCAGGGGAGGGTTGAGCAAAGCAGTGAAGATAGTAGATGTTTATTTTTTATTTTTTAAAAAACAAAATTGTTTTTCATAAATGATGAGAGCCAAATAAATTTCAGTGATGGAACAATAGATTGTGATGCCACTTACAAAAAATAATAATGTAAAAAAAGGGGGGAAAGGAGAAACATTGTCTAGAAACATGGCATTCCATAACCCTCCCCCATTTTGTGTTCACTAATTCGAGCATTAATTACTAACAGCAAGCAAATGGAATGAGGGTTTCCCCCAATAGTTGATAGCTATTGCAACAAAGAAGGCAGGAGGCAAGGAGCAAGAAGGAGAGAGGCACACTGTAATCAAACAGATCAAAGCAGAGTAATCCAAGGACAATATGCGGTTGACTAGATCACAACTATAGGGGTTTTAGGAGCAATTTCCATGTGAATGGGAGGAGTGATCTAAACAAGCCCCACTCTTCTTAATGTTCCAAATCAACTAAGGCTAGATCACTCCCCAGAACAAATGTAAATGGATTCCCAATGTGATTTGGATTTACCAGTTCTGAAATCCAGGATCTAACAACATGGCAAACGAAAATATACATTTTACATATGATCACTCTAAAGCAAACTAAGAAGGCATGTGGGGTGCCAAAGTCTACAGTAGTTGTGTAAACACAACAAATAGCTGAAGAGCAGTTGTTAAGAGCACATCATTTCCCCCAAGGCTAGCATACTTACAGTCCAAGTGACAGTGTCTGATCCCTTCCACATCTTCAGCATGAATGAAGTGGTAACATCTCTTCCCTACGATATCTACAGGGGTCAGATCCATGTAATCAGTAATCCTATAAAGGAAAAAATAAAGCATATAAATTGGGATACAGGAAGAATTTTATTCTTTTATTCTATGAAGCTAAACAGAACCCAAGCTGGTGTATCTATCAGCATAGCCATTCCTGTGATGTCAGTTTCACATATTTTTGAAGTGCTGGCAGACACATCCTGATCCCATGTTTTTTATTTCCTGACACATAAAATTTACAGAAAAATAACATCTTTTAAAATGTTTTTCATCTGTCCAGCACACCCATATTACTGCTTTAGTGGCATCTAATAAAGTGGGCTACAGTCCACACAAGCTTATGCCCAATAAAAACCTGTCAGTCTCTAAGGTGCTACAAGAATATCTGTTCTTTTCACTGCAACAACCAACATAGCTAAAGCAAAGCAACCACACTTATATACCGCCCCATAGGACTTCATGCACTCTCTGGGGCTGGGCGGTTCACAAGTTAATTAGCATTTCGCTCCCAACATGCTGGGTACTCATTTTACTGACCTCGGAAGGATGGAAGGCTGAGCCAACCTTGATCCCTGGCCAGATCAAACTCAAAACCTTTTGGTTGCAGTACAGCAGTTTAACCACTGTGCCACCAGGGAGCTAACCTCTCATAGAAATTTCAGATCTATTTCTTCCCACAAATATTTGTAGGAATCACGCTAAGATTGCAGTGGCTTCTTGATAGTGGCGTTTAAAAGAAAAAAGTGACAGGCAGCCTTAAACATATGGAGAATACTAGCTTGCTGATCCCTGCTTGAAAGGCAAGATGCTATTTCCAGACCATTATTCTGTTTTTTAAATAAGCAAAGCCAGCCTTCATTGACTCTAATCCTGATGACTACTAAAATAATTTATTTCTTTAACATACAAAGCTTCTCATTTTAAGGGCAAGACGATTCAAGTTTACATAATAAAATAAGAACATGCATTACTTATGCTAAATGATTAGAGACACCTTTCATTTTAACAGATTGGTCTTCTATTGGACATATTGGGGGGGGGGGGGAATCCTCTTCTACTATTTCCTGGCATAAAGTCCAAACTGACATTTCAAGTGATATAATTTAAATGCTGAGACATACAGATGCCTGGGGGTGTTATCTTTTTTAGTCTCATTCAGCTGGGAGCTTTGCTTTTCACTCCTGCTTCTTTCAACTGGGACTTTGTGGTTTCCTCTGCACGGAAAAAAACCCATTCAGTAGCAATTCTTGCTCTGTGCTATGCTTAGCCTCTCTATGTATGTGGGTTTCTGTTATTGATTGTCCAGATGTCATTGTCCTCAGGCATCAGTGTAAAAATAAATAATTAAATAATTAAAAACACAAAGAAGAAATTAAAGTCAAATAAAAAACCCCATATTGAAAAAGCAGGTCAAGTGAACCTGGTTGTTCTTCAGAGAATAGGTCCCCCCCCCCCCCCCATTAAAATACATGATTCAATTTTGTGCTTTCAACAGAATGTTCTACCACTCACAAAACAGTCTCTTGTACGAGAGCTAACAGGAATGTTTGGATGCTAGGAATTTCAAGGGACCTTTTTTGCAAGGTTGCTCCCAACTGGTAGATGATGAACATCAGGGAGAAGATAGAGCTATCAATTTAAAAAAGGGATTCACACATTTAGAGTGCAGAGATTACCAGCAGAGAGTACTATAGAAGAGTCAGCCGCAGCTGAGACACCTCGCCCCCTCCCGGCCCTGCCTTGGCCAGTCGAGGGATAGAAGACACTCACCGCCCAGAGGACCCCGAAGGACTATGGCCGCTCCTTTCCACCGTCCATTCCACTGGCATGGGGAGGGGAAGTGGCTGCAGCTGCAGCTCAGACACCTCACCCTCTCTCGCCCCCGCCTTGACCGTTTGAGGGGAAAAAGACGCTCGCTGCCCGGAGGACCCCGAAGGACTCTGGCTGCTCCTCCCCACCACCCATTCCACTGGTGCGGAGAGGGGAAGCTCCCCCAGCTGAGACACCTCACCCCTCCCGGCCCTGTCATAGCCGGACAAGGAATAAAAGACGCTGGGGCTATTTTTGTGCTTCGTATATGGGAGTTGTTGCATTGCATTATTATTGTTAGGTAACTTTGTAATCTGTACATGTGGATTGTACTGTATTTCTGTTGTATATTTCCTTTGTTGTACCAAGGAAATATATTTATTTTTAGTACTTCTGATAGTGGCCTATTCGCTAGCTGGAGGACAGGGACTCATTTTGTAGTGGTGGAATGTGGCACACCCTCTGTTTAAAAAACAGGGTGCCAGTGATAACCATCAAACATAAAACATATATATTATTCCTCTATCCCCTAAAATATAAAACAGTGATATTAATACAATCCTATTTCATAGCGTAAGCATAAAGAAAGTTCAGGGACATGCATTCTCCAACCTTGGAATATTGCTTTTGAAATAAAGTGAAAAGATCAGGCAGAAAGAGTGCAATTACTTTGACATTAATTACAGGGAAAACTCTGAGCCTGTAATAAGTGTAATTGCTAATTGCTATTGTAATTATCCTCAGAAGTCAAGAATTTCATTTTGGACAAGATCCGCAACAGAGAAACAGAATCATAAAAGTATAGAGCTGGAAGGGACCTCTAGGATCACTGAGTTCAATTCCTGCTGCAGCCTGAATCATTCCATAACATATCAACCAACCCTTATCTGCTGTCCAAATAAAACAGCAAACTCCATGTATTTGCTTTTGTTTTGCCTTTTAACTAGTGTCCTGCTGTCACTCCTATTAAACTGACCATCAGCCTTCCCAGTTAATTTCATAGCAACATCCTCAGTGTACTTTCCACATTATGATCAAACACAGTTGTCTCTGTTGCCTGACCAGACCTACATTTTGAAAGTCCATTAAGCAGCAGAAGATACAGAAATTCCGATTAGATTAGAGATGACACCAAATATGTTAAATGTTTCAGCATTTCAAATAAAGCCTGACTGCAAAAACAGCTGCTTGATTAATGTTTTGTAGCTGTTCACATTGCAACTCTGTTTTCCTACTACCCAAACTGTTGTAAAGTAAACAATGAAAATGCAAGCGCGGCGCCAAAATGGCCACCGCGCCCTTTGCGGCCCCCCCCCCACAGGACAGAGAATCCGGGTAGTTAGGGGCGTGGCCAGCTCCCTTATAAAAGGGGTGGCCACGAGGCAGCCGAGCTGCCATTTTACCTCAGCGACGGAGCGGAGAAGTTTTTTCCCCTGTGTCTCCGTCGCTCGTTAGCTTACCGGGAAGCCTTTTGGTAGCGATTCTGCCTTGCCGGCTTCCCTTTTCTGCTTCGGAGGAGATGCCTTCGAAGAAGAAGGCAGCTTCGAGTTCAGCTCGTGCTGTTAGGAGGCGCAACCCAGGTCGGAGGACCGCGGTGCCGCCTCCTCAGCAGCCACCTTTGCCAGCCCCGGCCGGGGCCAGCGGAATGGGGTCTATTGCCCCTTGGCCCGGAGTGGGCGATCAGAGTACGGGCGCGGAAGGGGTTCCGGCCCGCGGCCCACGAGCAGTGGACACCGCTCCTGCTCCTGCCCACTCTGTCGGGCCTACTCCTCTTGGGCCGCAGCCTCTCCCTGGGCCCTCTAGCCTTGGGGGGTGGTGCGGCCCCCTGCCTTGGCAAGTTTCTCCACCAACCCTGCCGGGCTTCGGTGCTGGCCAATGGCCATATGTGGGTCCCGGGGTACAGGGACCTGTACCCATGCCTGGACCAGGCGGGCCGGCCGGCCCTTTGCCCATGGTCAACGTGGACACCTTGCTGGCCCGCATTGTGGCCCTGGAGGCGTCGTTGGCTCGGGCCAGTCAGGCGGGCGCCCCCTTCGGGGTTCCTTTTGAGGCGCTGTCGGCAGGAGGACAACAGCCGGCGGGGAGGGTCGAGCTGCTGCAGGCGCGTGGCGCGGTTTCGGCCACTGCCTCGCAGCTCCCCAGCCAGCAACCAGGTGCGGGTCAAGCCCCAGTGATGAGCTCTACGTCGGTCGTGAGCTCCGACGCCCCCAGTGGGCCGGAACCCCCGGTGGGGGCGGCCCGCGGGGGTGCAGCATGTGAGTATACGGTGCAAGCGAGTACATCCACACACATTCCCAATCTAGGGGGGGGGCTTTCAATGGCCTTGGCCTCGCGCGGGTGGTGCGGGGGCCACGCTGTCGGCGACCCACCCGGCGACGACGACTGCCACCTTGGGCACTGGGGTGGGCATTGGTCCTTACACTGCAGGGAATGTTCTGGGGGTGGCTGGGTTAGCTCAGGCCCCTTTTACCAGGCCGGCTGTCCCCTTTTCAGCTTTGCCGACGGCAGGGTATTCCTTGCCATTGGGTGATCACCTGGCACAGGCCACTAGGGAAAAGATATGGCGAGGGGAGTACGTAGATATCTTCTCACTCCTGAACAGAGAGCCCACCAAGGAGGAAAGGGAGGGTCAGGATGAGAAGGACAAGGAGCAGGCACGCCGCCGTAAGCCGCCGCGTACCTGGGCCAACTGGCTCCCCGCTTATTTAATATACATGGCGGTATATTTGAGGGCGCGGCCGGATTTAGCTATTCCCATGGTCCAATATTTGGACAACATATATAGGGCGATGGTCGATTTCCCGGGCCCCTCATGGCTAGCATATGATGAGGAATTCCATATGAGGATTCCCCTCCACCCCGAGATGAGATGGGATGAGCCGTGCCAGAGGCTGTGGCTTTTGTATATGACACCCACACGCCCTGCCCCGGGGGATAGATACCATTGCGGACATGCGGTCCAGCGAGCGGCTCCAGCGCAGGCTACCCGCCAGGCGGCGGGGCAGGGGGTTCCAGCCCGCCTGCTGTGCTGGACTTTCTCGTCAAATGGTTCCTGCAATCGAAAGAACTGCAGGTATAAGCATGAGTGTCCCACATGTTCTGGCCCCCACGCAGCCTCTGCTTGTCCCAGGCCTGGGGGGGCGCGAGGCAGAGGGAGGGGTGGACAGTGGGCTGGCAAGGCTGCCACGGATGGAGCTAGTTCTCCAAAAGGCCCCCTCCCCAATTAAGGTGGACATGCTGGAGCGCTGGCTCGCATCGTACCCGAAGGGGGAGGACGGGGAGTATCTCCTTCAAGGTTTTAAGCAGGGATTTCGTATCCCTTTTATGGGTGATAGGTCCCCTCAGGATGCTCCCAACCTTTTATCCCTCAGAGGAAGGGAGGAGGTGGCTGCGGCCAGCATTAAAAAGGAGTTAGACGCGGGCAGGGTCGCTGGACCTTTCCCCGCACCCCCGTTTCCCAATCTTAAGGTCTCGCCACTGGGTTTGGTCCCCAAAAAGTCCCTAGGTGAGTTTCGCCTTATTCATCATTTGTCCTACCCAGCCGGCCGATCGGTCAATGATGCTATCCCTGATGACCTTTGTTCAGTCAGGTATACATCGTTTGACCATGCGCTGCGCATGGTGCGCTCGTGTGGCCCGGGTGCCCTGCTGGCCAAGTGTGACATTAAGTCAGCTTTTCGCCTCTTGCCAGTGCACCCGGGCGACTTTGAGTTGCTGGGTTTTAAATTTAAGGGGGAATATTATTTTGATAAGGCCATGCCTTTTGGCTGCTCCATATCATGCTCGGCTTTCGAGCGTTTTAGTACCTTCCTAGAGTGGGCTTTCGTCCGCAGGTCAGGGTCCCGGTCTGTAGCCCATTACCTGGATGACTTTTTTTTCGGGGGTGAACGGGGCTGGGACACGTGCGCACGTCTCCTCAACACATTTCAGACGCTAATGGAGGAACTTGGTGTCCCTTTAGCGCCCGAAAAGACCGAGGGCCCATCGACCAAGCTAGTATTCCTGGGGGTTGAGATTGACACAGTAGTGCAGGCTTCTAGGTTGCCGGGTGATAAGGTGTCCAGGATAGTGGCCCTTATCTCGGAATTGCTGGCCAAGCGTAAGGCATCCCTGAGGGAACTGCAGGTGCTACATGGGCACCTTAATTTTGCTTGCAGGGTGGTCGCACCGGGCAGGGCTTTTGCCCGGCTCTTATGCGACGCCATGGCAGGGTTATCCAGGCCCCACCACAGAGTCAGGCTCACCCGGGGTATCAAGGCAGACATGTTCGTCTGGTTGCAATTCCTGAGGGAGTTTAATGGGGTCTCATTTTGGAGGTCTGACCTCCTGGCATCCCCCAATTTCCAGATCCAGTCTGATGCCTCAGGATCCCTGGGTTATGGGATGTACTTCAATGGGAAGTGGGCCTATGGTGGGTGGCCACCGGCATGGGCAGGCACAGGTCGCCTGCGGGATCTCACATACCTGGAATTTTTTCCCATTCTGGGGGCTTTGATGCTATGGGGCGAACAGTGGGCTAATTCGGTGGTGCATTTCTGGTGTGACAATGCGGCTGTTGTACACATTGTCAATGCACAGACTTCCAAATCGCCCAGGGTCATGGATCTAGTGCGCCATTTTGTGCTGCGCTGCCTGCGCCTCAACGTCTTGTTCAGGGCCAGGCATGTCCCAGGGATTAATAATGATATTGCTGACGCTTTGTCCCGCCTGCAGATCTCCCGGTTCCGCGCCTTGGCCCCGGATGCGGAGGAATTTCCCTCGCCACTCCCGGACGAGATGTGGACTATTGGCAAGGAGAGGTGAACCGGGCGATTGGCCTGTCACTAGCGCCACGCACGCGTAAGGCGTATCAACAAGCATTCAATTCGTACAGGGCATTTGCTACTCAATTTCTCTTGCCAGAGACCTGGCCTATCCCGGTGGACCATGTTCTGCGGTTCATGGTTCACCTGCATGCACAGGGCATCGCACCTCGCACCATAGCATCCAAGCTCTCGGCGTTGGCTTTTATGGCCAAAGTGGGGGGTCATGTGGATACCACCTCTGACTTCCGTGTGAGACATGTTTTGGAGGGGTGGGTGCGCGAGCGCGGGCGTTGCCCGGACGACCGGCACCCTATTTCCCCAGGGGTTCTTACCCAGTTGGCCCGGGGCTGGCCAGGCCTCTGTTTTGATCATTATGAGGCAGCCCTTTTTCATGCAGCCACAACGGTGGCATTTTTTGGAGCGCTCCGCGTCAGCGAACTCGTGATGCTGTCTAAGGCGGATGCAAGTGGTAGGGCACTGGAACTCGAAGATGTCTATGTTGCCAAAGACTGGGCCCAGTTGAGGATACGCTCCTCTAAAACAGATCAGCATGGCGTAGGCAGTGGTGTAAGACTGCTACGTTGTTCTTTGGCAGACGTCTGTCCGGTTGGTGCCCTACAGGAATTCCTGGCACTGCGTGGCATGCACCACGGCCCGTTTTTCTGTCACCAAGATGGGTCTCCCCTTACTAAATTTCAGTTTTGGAAGGTGACAGCCAGAGCCCTCACCAGGGTGGGCCTACCAGGTGCCCGTTATGGCACACATTCGTTCCGTATTGGTGCAGCCTCTACAGCAGCTGCTTTTGGGTACTCTGGGGCTGACATACGCAGCATGGGGAGGTGGGGCTCGCAATGTTTTCAGTTTTATGTGCGCCCACTCCCGCCATGAGTACCAATCCAGTCACCTTACCGCCTTTTTTCTCAATTTTCTTACAGACCCTGGGTGTCGTATTACACCGGTGACAGTATGGCTGGTGGGCCACAGCTATGTGCACAGGGCAGCGCGTTACGCTGCGGCGACAGAGTGGGGACCCCGCCTGGGACTGGGTGACCACGCCAGTCTCGCATGGCATGGTAAGCCTGGGATGTTATGGCGGGGGCTGCGGCCTTTCCTTTTTTCTGGCCTGGGTGCTGACCCGCCTGACATTCTAATCATCCACCTGGGGGGCAATGATTTGGGCCAGGTCACCGGCTTATCGCTCAAGCATGCGATTTGCGAGGAACTCGCCTACTTGCATTATGTCTGGCCTGCCACAACCCTGGTTTGGTCGGACATTGTTCCGCGCCATTCTTACAGAGGGGGCGTTAACCTCCTGGCCCTTGACCGCGCTAGGCGCGCGGTCAATAAGGCAGTGGCGCGGTTTCTTGCCACCAGGGCTTGGGGACGGGTTAGTCATCACCCCGATATTAGTCTACAAAATTATGACTTGTACGCAGGGGATGGGGTCCATCTGTCGCGAGGAGGTATGGACCTCCTGTTGGGTGATTGGCGAGCAGGCCTGTTGACCGAGCTGACGGTCTGGGGGGGCGTCAGGTCTTCTTTGAAGCCCCTCCGTGTGGCGGGTAGCACTGGTAAGGTAAACAGTATGACCCACAAGTATCCGGCAGGTTCGCAATTGACTGGACAACACTAGACAGGAATAAATTAGTTAAACGTTGTCCGGTCAACGACGAACCAGGCGATGGGGTGATGACGATTGCTAACCAGCATGCATCACCCCTGTGATTTCACGGATACGCGTCAGAGGGTGGGGTCATAAGTTAGTTATTGACTACGGTCAACAATTTGTTTGTTGTCAACAAACAAATTGATACAAATTGATACATTGTAACCAATTGCCGTTGGCAATTTGGGGGTGGTACCTTACCAGTGTTACTTCGGCCTGCTTGCCTTAGGAATTATGATTGGTCGTTTTACCAATACAAATTTATAATTCGGACTAGGGCATTGAATCAATAAATGTGGCCCTATGCTGTTATCCACTTTCAATGTTGTCTGTGTCCGTTATTGGGGGGGGGGGGTGCGCCTGCAATCCAAGCGCGGCGCCAAAATGGCCGCCGCGCCCTTTGCGGGCCCCCCCCACAGGACAGAGAATCCGGGTAGTTAGGGGCGTGGCCAGCTCCCTTATAAAAGGGGTGGCCACGAGGCAGCCGAGCTGCCATTTTACCTCAGCGACGGAGCGGAGAAGTTTTTTCCCCTCCACCCCCTCCCTAGTTAACAGTGTGATATTATGGTCGCTTCGGGGCCGGGTGGGAATTTTTGGTTGGGACCCATATTGGCTCCGGGTCCTGGCTTTTTTGCCCATCCCACACTGTTGCTATGGTTTGATATAGGGGTCTTTCTGTGTTACTACTGTTGACTTTGGTCACATTGGCGGGTAGCACTGGTAAGGTAAACAGTATGACCCACAAGTATCCGGCAGGTTCGCAATTGACTGGACAACACTAGACAGGAATAAATTAGTTAAACGTTGTCCGGTCAACGACGAACCAGGCGATGGGGTGATGACGATTGCTAACCAGCATGCATCACCCCTGTGATTTCACGGATACGCGTCAGAGGGTGGGGTCATAAGTTAGTTATTGACTACGGTCAACAATTTGTTTGTTGTCAACAAACAAATTGATACAAATTGATACATTGTAACCAATTGCCGTTGGCAATTTGGGGGTGGTACCTTACCAGTGTTACTTCGGCCTGCTTGCCTTAGGAATTATGATTGGTCGTTTTACCAATACAAATTTATAATTCGGACTAGGGCATTGAATCAATAAATGTGGCCCTATGCTGTTATCCACTTTCAATGTTGTCTGTGTCCGTTATTGGGGGGGTGCGCCTGCAATGGTGTAGCGTCACAAACTTTGCAGCTAGCAAGAAGCTAGCTAACAAATAAGAAGGTAGGTCACCCTCGCTCGAAAGCCAGTCATATCCGACTCTATGGTCCAGTGCTCATCTCTGTTTATAGCCAAAGAGCCAGCACTGTCTGCATCAGCAGACGTTTCCGTGGACATGTGGTAGGTATGACTAGACACCAGAGTGCATGAAATGCTGTTTACCTTCCCACCGAAGTGGTACCTAGTTATCTACAGTACTTGCAATTTCTTGCTTTCGAACTGCTAGGTTGGTAGGAGCTGGGACAGAGACGGAAGCTCACTCTGTCGTGCAGCACTTGGGTCTCAAACTTCTGACCTGCCGACCTTCCAGTCGTCAAGTTCAGTGTCTTAACCGCTAAGCCACTGCAGTCTCTTAACAAGAAGAAGACTTAATGCTAAATAAGCAATGAGAGAAAAATTGAGATACTGTACATGAATATTTTTCTTATGCATTCACTGATATGTTCCCACAGTCATAAGTAACCCATTGTAGGCATTGCTAATCCAGAGGCTACAAAAGAAGCTTTACATTCAGAAAAGCAGGATTTCAATTCCAAAATACGCATCTCATCAGGTTAACGGTTTAAGTCAGGGGTTCCCAACCTAAGCCCTGCGGGCTGGATCCGGCCCATGGTGCCATTTCATGTGCCGCACCCTTCAAGGGCATTTGAGAAACAAAATGACCACCCCTTTGAAGGTGTTGGGAGAAAATGACCACCCCCATTGTGCAGGCAGGGGGAAATGGCTGTCTGGCCCTTGAAGCTGATTGAGAGAGCATGACCCAGCCTTCGGCTTGAAAAGGTAGGGAACCCCTGGTTTAGGTAATCACCAATAACCAAACTATCATCCTCTCAAAATAAGGCTCTCCCTTTCATTATGCAACCCTGGATGTCTAGGTGGAGGAATATCCATGTATGACTGAATAGTTGGAATCATTGGCTCTATACATCTTAAAACCTTATTCCATAATCCATGCAGCACCACAACAAGCCATTCAGATGTGCAATACTGGAAAAAACAAAGGATAAACAGAAACACCATACCTATTTTCACAGTAAATGATATTGAGGTCCATATTTACTCGAGTAACAAACATGTGGCAGTCAATTCTGACTTCATTGATCGTCGGAGGCGGCAAAGCATGTGCAACAACTACAAGTCCCATGATTTGGCTAGGGACTGTCCGCCCATGGGAAAGCGACACTCTCAGACGTAATCTTCCTGTTATATGAATCACCTGCAAAACAAGAGATAGTAAAAGATCTCACTAAATATATGATAAAAGGACATTATTACTGCAAAGCGCACTTATATCTGCCAGAATCATATTTAGCCAACAATAGTATTAGTCTTAAACTTATTAATATCAGCTGTCAACATGTCCTGAACATCATGATGCTAGGAACAAAGGGAAGAAGAAAAACATAATATCCAAATGCCTCACATTTATCATCTCTAAAATGCAAAGTATCTCAGCCGAATCATACTTATTATTATTGGCTATCTGTCTGGCCGGATATTCCGCTATGGTAATGGAGCAGACCGCACAGCCAGCGACTCAGTGCCAAGTATTGGGCAGTGGTAAATTACCTGACTTCCTAAAGGGGCCAATGGCTATGGGAAGATGAGCCCCTTTAGGTGGGGCGATGGTCCTCTCAGTGGAGGAAATGCTGCTGGAAACCATCATATTGGGCATATGACAAAATGAGCAGAGGAGGAACCACTTCACTATTCTGATTCCGAATGGTCATGGAGGCGGAAGAAGCCATGCTAAATGGACTGGCTGTGAAGGCACAGCTTGTTAACATCTTCAAGGCTGTGGCAATCCTTTGCTGTCCTGGTGTCAAATCCTGCATGTCTCATTTCATACGTGCCGCAGGAGATAGCTCTGTGATCACAGTGTGTGGATCACTTCATGGCAAGCTGGGATCCCCTTTAAACAAATTCATGCCAATGGCATTTTTCCTGAAACTATTGTCAGGAAAAATGTATACTTGGGCATGAGTAGCAGCCACTGCCACTGCTGACGATTATTATTGGCCAGACTCCTATTGGTTTGCATAACTTGCCAATGCTAACTGTGACAAGGTGCCACGGCATGTCTGGGTCACATGCCAGGTTATGTCCCTGACTATGCAACAGAAGGTGTCCTGGCACTTTGTCAACTAGCTACAATTAGCCACAGTCATTATATGAATACTAGTAGAAATCTGGCCATTATTATATGAATAATGAATAGAAGCATGAATTGATGTAAGAAAGAGATCTACAACTGAAACAAGGTTGGAAGAAACTGAACACTAATTTTAAAACTTTAGAGAATTAAATTATGAATCATGAATAGCAGTAGTTCTGAAACATTTTCCAGCCAATATTTAACTAAACTGTCAGTATTCTATATCACAGAGATGCTGTTTGCATTCTTAATGCAGAACGTGAGTCAGCAACAGATCAATATGTCCAACAGTCAGATCAGTATGACCAACAGTCATGCCTTTCTGGGTTAGTAAATAGATATCATGGTACATGCAGAATTTTGTGACAATGTCATAAATATCAGACAGAATTACTGACACAATTACCTCTCAGTCATTGGACTGGAAATACATACACTCAACATAGCTGCTTTTGGTGGAGGAGTCTTTTAGAAAAAAGATGTGGGTCTCCTCCTGGTTGTACAGGAGAATATGAATGACAGACTATGAGTGTATAATATGTTATACTGCCAGAAAGAATGCGCAACAATAGTGGCCATTGTGGACTCCCATTCAAAGAGTGCCAACAGCTTGAGTGCAGACCACCTACTAGTCTGGATAACGTTTTTCTAAATAAGATTGAGGAGGTGGCAGAAAAATATGGCAGCAGTGGAGAATGATGAACTGGCATTCTTCTGCCTGTACTTTCATGCCTTGCTCAAACTGACAGCAGAGAGATTGACAGCTATGCCCATATTGACAACAATAATTAATTCATGATAATTGTGTGTTGTCTGGCTGATTCCATCTTATGGCTTCCTTTTCCAGGATTTTCTAGGTATACAGTACTCAGAATTGATTTACCAGTCTCTTCTTCTGGAGGTGCTCTTGGACTATGCACCTTGCCTATGGCTACATGTATTGGCTCTTCTGCCAGGAAGCACAATGGGGAATTGAACTTCTGACCTCCGGCTCTACACACTGAGCTATCCAGGCATCTTGCTATATTGAAAATGCTGGATGAATGAACTCTGCCAAAGTAAGGATCTTATTCTTCAAGAAGAGTACAGTACGTTCCAGAAGAGAATGATCATCATTGTGTGTATGAACTATTTACCAAATATACTAAGCCTGGTTTTTAGTTTGTCTTAGTCTTGTTTTTCAACTGGCGATCATTTTTATCGATCATTTACAGGTCTATCCTGCAATTTATTTATTTATTATGTTTCTGATAGTTACATGCTATTTTTCCTCATTGAGCTCAAGGTAGCACCTATTTTAATCTTACAACAATTCCAGCAGGTAGGTCAAGCTCAGAGAAAGTAACTAGACCAAGGTCAAACTAAACTGCTATGAAACCAACAGAGGAAAATAAATCTAACATTCCTAATTTAGTTGTTCCCTGACTTTTCCTCAGGGCAAGTAAGAAAGCTATTTGGAAATAAAATGGAGTAGAGATTTTATGGAAAGGCTTTTGCTGGTATCCACATAGGATCAAATTCTATACACAAAGGAATTAGAACTAATGTAAATTATTGTGTTTAAATACACCTTTCAACTGTGAGTATCTTTGAACTGAGTGAAAGATATTTGTTTGTTATGTGCATTTGTTTGCTTGCGAGATGGTCTCTACTCTTTATAGTGCATCCAATCAAGGATATTTTTGATGAGATGATAACAATGAAGATGTCAATGCCGAGTTTTTTTAAAAAGAATTTTTCAGGAGATGGGCTATTCCTCCACAATAGCAGAGCAAAGGCAAAGCAAAATTAACCTCAAAGAAACTTTGCAGGCTATTAATGGTGATGAGGAGCTGAAAAAGCAAAGCAATCACACTTATATACCACCCATTAGTGCTTAGTGCACTCTCTGGGAAGTTTATAAGTTAATTAGCATTTTGCCCCTAACATGCTGGGTAGTCATTTTACCAACCTTGGAAGGATGGAAGGCTGAGTCAACCTTGAGCCCTAGTCAGGACTGAGCAAATTTTAAAGTGATTTGCTACAAAGTGTCATAAACACATCAAGATAAGATAACCAGTCTGAAACTACTATTTTTCTATAATGTGTTAAAAACATATTTTGTTTTTAAACATCTAAAAAGTTGTGGAAATATATGTATGTATGTATGTACAGTATATGTGCACACACACACATATATATGTATTTGATGACTATTTGTCTATTTTGGCCCTTTAAAGTGTGGTTTTTATACCCCTCTCTGCAAAATTAACCAAGGTAATTTATTGCCTATAGTCATTTATAATGTACCTTCAGATGACAACATTCTTAATGCATATTTTAAGATATTTCTAGAGGCAAGGATATGAGAACACCATTTTAAAAAACCATTTTAGTAAGACCTCATTAACTAATGAAGAAATAGCTAAAAGAAATAGGATTTAACTTCACAGGAGGGACATTAATAGTATACTTTGCTCCTTCCAGCTAGGCTTACTCATATGCTTATTTATCACTATCTGTCTTATTTTATCATGCTTCAGCTTTCTGGGGGGAAAATACAAATATGTAAATGCTTGGATATATATATATATATACACACACACATACACTGCTTTTTAATAGCTAACTAGAAATAACATGATAAATAATCCTGTAATAAACACATGATGCAAAGCATTGTTTTACAAAGTGTAGCTGTGTGTTTGAAGTTGTCATTGATACCAAAGGGCAAACTTTTAAAATATATTATATGTAAAGCTGAATTATCTCCTGCATGTGAGCTCTAAACAGTGCTTGTAACTTATTGCTTAGTATCAAACATATTTGATTTCAAACAAGTGCCCATTGGCATCAAATCTCCTCTTTTTCTAGCTAACATAGTACCATAGTCCAGCATGTTTGACTCATACAGACTCAATGGAACTAAATTACTCCAATAAGCCCTTCAGTTTTTTGTTGGATTTTTCTGAACCTATTTCATTTTGCATCTTTTCTAAACTGTGGTGTCCAGAACTAGAAACTGTGCTCAAGATGAGGCCTAAGCAGTATGGAACAGAGGAGAACCAGTACTTCACATTATTTGAAGTCTATTTTTCTGTTACTGCAACCTAAAATAGCATTTGCCTTTTTTGCAGCCACATCTCACTATCAGCTGTTATTTAGCTTATTATCTTCAAACGCTGCCAATCTCACCTCATGCCTCAAAGTGGCACTGCAGTGACCCTGGCCGTCCAACAGCTATGGTGGCAGGGGTGTATTCCCCTGGCAGGTTTAATCATGCCACAAAGGTGTTGGCTAGCAGTCTGGAATGGTCCTCCATTCTGGAACCACAGATCAGCTAAGTGTGTGTGTGTGTGTGCGTGCGTGCGTGCGTGCGTGCGCACATATACTTAGACAAGTTCATGGAGGACAAGGGTATCAATGGCTATAATTATAGATACTTAAGGACAACCTCGGGGTTGGAGAATAGGCAGGATATCTCTCAATGCCATTTCCAGGGAATCCTAAGCTGGTGAAGGCATCTCCTTGGGAATACCCTGAAGGAAATGGTGAGCCACTGTGTGAGACAGAATGCTGGACTGGATGGGCTCCTGTGGCCTGTTCCAGCAAGGCTGTTCTTATGTTCTTCTTATGTTCTTAAATGGGGTTGGGTACTGGGGCAATGCACCTGGCGAGTGCATTGCTCTAATATGGCCAACTTTGACATGAGCCCAGCCAGCTGGGTCATTGTATTTAAGACTGCTAAAGGTGCATAAAAAACATGGGCCTCAGTCCCCCATGCACCATCGGACCCTGCTACGGTAGCGGTAGGAGCTCCGGATGGTGAGAGGCTGCTAAAATCTCAAAACAGTGGGAGATGATACTTCAATCAGCCACATGAAACTGATGTGTGAAACACAGATCAAACAGGTAACCAAGTAAGTAGCTCTGCAACAATTTCAAAAACCTTCTCATGTATAGCATTGCTGATGCATCCTCCATCTTCTAACAGTACATTTGGTTTCTTTTCTCCTCAATGTAAAACTTTGCACTTACCCATGTTAAATTCCATTTTGTTGGTTTTAGACCAATTCTGCCAAGAATCTGTTGCTTCTGTCTTTCAGGGCATTAGCCATTCTACTCAATTTTGTGTCACCTGCAAATTTGAGAAGCATTTCCTGCGCCCCTTCATTCAAGTCATTAATTAAACTGAGGAGCATCAGACAGAGAACTGAATCTGGTGGAACTCCATTCATAACTTCCTCTCAGTTTGAGAAGAAGCTATTGTGTATCCATCTGATAGTCATTCTAATCAGCCCACATCTAGTTAGCTTGCTAAACCGATTATCACGTGTTAATCTGTCAAAGGCTTTGATGAAGTCAAGATACATCTATCTATACCATTTTCACCATCTTACCTGATCAAAACCTGAGAAAAGCTTCGTCTAGCAGAGTTTGTTCTTTATAAATATATTGGCTTCTAATTAATACTGCATTGTTTTCAACTGGCTTGCATTGTGACTGCTTTATAAATTGCCCCAGAATTTCTCTGGAATTGGTGTTAGGCTGAATAGTCTGTACTTCCTATGTTCCTCCTTTGTGCCCTTTTTGAAGATAACCATCGTCTAATCATCTGGCACTTCACCAAATTCTCCATGATTTCAAGAAAATAATAGACAATGGTTCTGAGAGTTCTTTAATCACTTTGTTCAATACCCCATCTCTTGGATGGAGATCTGAATTCAAGAAAGTTTATATGTTTATCAATCTCAATCTCTACCCTCCACATTTGTCTGGACAGTCATCGACTATCTGTGGAAAAAGACCAAACCAAAGCAGGAATTGAGCACTTCTGCTTTTTCTTTGTGTTCTGTTATCATTTCCCCATTTCCACTGAGTAGCTAATCTGCTATTTCTTTTCTCTGCCTATTGCTGTGCTCATACCTAAATAATGTTTTTGCAGCTTTCAGCATCTCTTGCTAACCTCAGCTTGATCTCAGCTTTTCTCTATCTAATGATATCCCTGAAATTCTTTGCTACCTGTTTGTACTCTTCCTTTGTGGCCTGATCTCCTTTTTAAAAGGTTAAGGTTTCCCTTGCTCAAAAGCCAGTCGTATCTGACTCTAGGGTACAGTGCTCATCTCTGTTTCAAAGCCGAAGAGCCAGCGCTGTCTGCTTCTGCAGATGTTTCCATGGTCATGTGGCAGGCATGACTAGACACCTGAGCGCATGGAACGCTGTTACCTTCCCACCAAAGTGGTCCCTATTTATCTACTTGCAATTTTTTGCTTTTGAACTGCTAGGTTGGCAGGAGCTAGGACAAAGACAAGAGCTCATTCCGTCCTGCAGTACTTGGGAATCGAACTGCTGACCTTCCGCCTCCCAGTGAGCGTCTTAGTCACTTGAGCCACTTACATATATTCATTTTAATTTTCATATCCTTTCTAAGCTTTTTCTAAAGCTTCATTGTTTTTTTTATGTTTTCCATCTTTTTTCCTTGTTGGAATTGTTTGTAGTTGTGCCTTTAGAATTTCTTTTTAAAGAAATAATTTTTCCTTTCACTTTCCTTGAAATCAAGAACTCACGTATAATGTGGTCATTTTCTCCCAGATATCTCTTTACTGCCACTTCATCCAATGAAGTCATATCTATTGGTTAGAATCATGTCAAGGATAGCTAATCTTCTAGTTTCATCTTCATCCACACTTTTTATGGGGAAAATTATCAGTTACATGTGCCAGGAATTTCCAGAAATAGGGAAGGGCCCTATTTGGCAGAATTTGCTTCCCAACAAATAATCAAAATCTCCCATTACTACTACATCATATCTCTTTAAAAATCCTGTATGAGAGAGTTCATATCTCTTCCTAGTACATCAACCAAGCTTCCTGCTCAGAAAGAAAACTTCCAGGACAGAAACAGGAAATAGGGGAAGGCAAGCCTACTTAAGCCTCAAAGTCTTCCAATTTACTCATTTATTCATTCATTCACTTGTATACTGCCCATCTGGGAGCTATTCCCACTCTGGGTGATTCACGTACTTAAAATATCAACATCATAGCAAAAGCATAACACAGTCACAATTCTCCATTAGATGGTAATGTCTAAAAAAAAATCTTAATTCAACCAAACCAATGTTAACAAACTAGCTGCAGCTAACAGAAACAAATTGGCTATAGGGAAAACATATATCTCTCCCTCTCTCTCCAGGGATGGGGTCTGGCACAGCTCTGCTGGCAGAACATTCCATAAAGTAGGTGCCACCACCAAGAATGTTCTTTTCTTTGTCAAGGTCTTCCTTGCCATTCTCGGTGTTTAGTTCTTTCTCTCAAGTGCATTATATTTAGGTGTTTGTAAGGTAGGCAGAGCTCCTAGAATTAAGAATTATGGTACAGTATTTGAAAATTCCATCCTAGCCATACCCTGGAAAAGGTTGCGGTAAGTTAGAATTGACTTGACAGCACAGATCTGCAGATTAGTAGCAGACCGTATGTTTTACATGGACAAAGGGCAGAGTCTTAGTCCTTGGCTTCTACAGTTGAACACAACAGGCAGCAAGCGATGGAAACAATGTTTGTCTGAAACTCTGGAAGGATGCTGCTGTTAAGAGCAGACAGTGGATGAAATCCTGTTTGTATAACTTTTCATCTTTTTCACCCTAGTAAAGCAACTGCCACTGCCATTATTCTCAGGGACATGCAAGAGTCGCACCATCAGTTTCTTTACTATGGAGAAAAGGATAGAAAATTGCACTTGGACATACTCTATGAACAGGATTTCAGCCAAAATGTGGTAGAAGGACAAACAGTTTGATGTGGAGATACAGTATCCTTGTCGCTACAAGTAATAAGCGCTTTGTGTATATTGTGTTACTCCTGGGATTCTGCTGCATCTAAGGGCTGAAAAAGACATACCCAGGGTGCTGTAAATCTATTGATCATGGTGCCATGCAACTAAATAAAAATGCATGCAGATGTAAATGCATGTTAACTATTCAGAGTTTTATCGCAGAACATCTGTGTAATGACATGCAGAAGTAAAATGTGTATCATTACACAATTTTGTACTGAAATCCTTCATTCCCTAGTTAGAAAAAAAAAATCCAATTAACACTACCTGGTACAAACATATTGAAGAAATCATATTTTCTGATGCTTATTGTCGCTCTATTGCTTTCTCTTTCTGGTGAAAAAAAATGAATGTACAAGTAAACACAGTTTATGGTGAGTGTGAGGATGCTAGCAAGCTGCATTTCTTGGACAAATAGGTATCTTTTTCCTGCCGTATATTCAGTATCTGTCATCTGTTAGTGACAAGCATTTAATAGACACAAAGGCATCACAAAGTAAAATAGAAACTCCAGTGTATCTAGAATGCTCTAGTTTGTATAACAAAGATTACTGCACAAATTCACCACCCTACAAGCAACACACAATGACACTCCTTTCTGGTTCTTAACAGATATGTTACCATCAGTCTATCCTGTATTGGTTTCTTAAAGATGGCTAGACAATGATTGTGGGGGTGGGTGAGAAAAGGGACAAATGAGGAAGCATTTACATCCCAATATCCCTATGCATTTTCCATAGTAGGGAAGGGGAAGGGTTGGTTCATCAGATGTTTTTGTCTTCAACTCCCATCAGTCTCACATAATATGATCAATATAAAAGGTTTATGGGAGTTGTAGTCTAAAACCTCCATATTTTATATGAGAGGTGGCCAAACAGAAGATGCCCTACTTATTTCCAATCACCTGTTAGATTTCTGAAAGGAAGACCCGACTTCTCCCTAAAGTCGACAGTGATGGGAACATTTTAAAAGAAAGACTATTTCAGGCCTTTAAAAGATACGATGGTGGAACAGTATCATTAAAATGGAAAATGACATTCTCTGGTGGCTTCTGGCAGTATAACTGGCCATCTTTTTAGACATCTATTTTTCAGTCAAGGAGGGGTTACACAATTCTCATCCTATTCTCACAGATATCTGTATGGCTTGAGATTGGGAGGATTCTAGCGCATGTGAACATAGAGTGAGGTATGAATTTATGGTGGGAATTGGTACCCATTCCCAGACTATGGATCACAACCCCTTCCCAAGAGGGTGTTAAATTGACTACTTACCTGATATCTTTGGCACAAAATAATCTTTCTGGTCAGGCACTACTAGAGATAGGGGCTTTGAAGGATGTTCTACACCAGGGATTCTCAACCTAAGGACTGTGGGCTGGATACGGCCCAAGGCACCATTTCATGTGCCCCCCCACCCCTACAAGGGCATTTGAGAAACAAAATGGCCACCCCTTTGAAGCTTTTGGGACAAAATGGCCACCCCCATCATGCAGGCAGGGCAAAATGGCCATCTGGTCCTTGAAGCTGACTGAGAGAATGTGACCAGGCCCCCAACATGAAAAGGTTGGGAACCCCTGTTCTACACATTTCTCTTGTTAATTGTTATTATTTATAACTGACATATTCATAACTGCCCTCTAATTGACTTCTGTTTTAATATGACAACAGATTAAATTATAGTTTAATATGGATATAATTTTGGTTTTGAACTTTATTTGTTTTAAAATTATATGTAAGCCACTTTGGGTGTTTTTTGGCGGAGGGAGTAAGGTGGGAGAGAAATCAGAGAAATAAATGTCTTACAAACCATATCTTCAATTTGTTTATATTCTAGCTCAACATATCAGATATGTAACAATAAACAAACTAACAAATGAGCATGCAAGTCTTGAAAGGGGGAAATCCTTATTCTTATCAGCAAACAGCTCTTAAAATATTTTATCTATCACGTGGCAGAGAAACACTTTAAGAAAAACGTGGGCTTGCAAACTATAGTGATGATTCTTCTCTGAAAATGAAACTAATATCCAGTTTATAAATCATAAAGAGCTAATGACATCATATACCATCATCTGTCAGGAAAGGGGCTGTGGTGGCTCAGTGGTTAAGAAGCTTGACTTGTTAGCTGGAAGGCTGGCAAGTCAACAGTTCGAAACCCAGGTACTGCATGATGGTTTGAGTGCCCGTCTCTGTCCCAGCTCCTGCCAACGTAGCAGTTCGAAAGCAAGAAATTGCAAGTAGATTAATAGGGACCACTTTGGTGGGAAAAGATATTGGGGACATGAAAGGAGCCTCATTCGGGCATCCCCTGAGCTGAGTTCCTCCAGCAAAAATCCTTTCAACCCAGAATAATTTCTGACACAAAATTATTATTATTATCTGCCAGCAACACAGTTCATTATTTTGCAACGCCAAAAAAACACCATTCCCAGTTTCTTCTTGGTGAATATCAGTGGATGCCACTCAGATAGCAACAAACAAGGTAACCTCTCTGAGCACAGTGAGCAAATCCCATTGAACACAGTGGGCTTTATTTCCAAATAAACACGTCTCATAATTCTCCTAATCTTATTCCTGCTCTAAATTGATAAGGTGGAAAGAAGGCCTCCTAAATTTACCATATCAAAATAACTACAATGACAGTCAAAATATCCTACTTTTAGATTAGAGAAACAGTTCTCTATACAGGCAAAGTCATATGTTTTCTAATCTAAACACTTTTAGTGTTCTTTCCTTATACAGTACTGTTATTATTCATATGTTTCCTATACTAGCTTTTATTCTGTGAGCTAATGAAAGCATGCATTTGGTTTGTTCTGGCTAACATTGCAGGCGTGCCCCCCAATAAAGGACTCAGACACTGATGAAAGTGGATAACGGCATTGGGCCACATTTATTGATTCATGCCCTAGTCCGAATTATAAATTTCTATTGGTAATTGACCAATCATAATTCTTAAGGCAAGCAGGCCGAAGTAACACTGGTAAGGTACCACCCAAAATTGCCAACGGCAATTGTTACAATGTATCTATTTGTATCAATTTGTTTGTTGACAACAAACAAATTGTTGACTGTAGTCAATATCTAACTAATGACCCCACCCTCTGACGCGTATCCGTAAAATCACGGGGTAATGCATGCTGTCTAGCTGTAGCCATCACCCCGTCGCCTAGTTCGTCGTTGACCGGACAACGTTTAACCAACTTATGCCTGTCTAGTGTTGTCCAGTCAATTGCGAACTTGCCGGATACCTGTGGGTCATAATGTTTACCTTACCAGTGCTACCCGCCACACGGAGGGGCTTCAAAGAAGGCTCGACGCCCCCCCCAGACCGTCAGCTCGGTCAACAGGCCTGCTCGCCAATCACCCAACAGGAGGTCCATACCTCCTCACGACAGATGGGCCCCATCCCCTGCATAAAGGTCATAATTTTGCAGACTAATGGCGGGGTGAGGACTGACCCGCCCCCAACCCCTGCTGACAATGAACCGGGCCACAGCCCTGTTCACCATACGTCTAGCCTGGTCAAGGGCCGGGAGGTCGAACCCTCCCCTATACGTGTGCCGCGGCACCATGTCCGACCAAACAAGGGTAGTGGCGGGCCACACGTAATGCAGGTAGGCGAGGTCGCCGCAAATCGCATGCTTTAGCGATAAGCCGGTGACCTGGCCTAGATCATTGCCTCCAAGGTGTATGATCAGAATGTCAGGCGGGTCAGCATTCCGACCTGAAAAAAGGAATGGTAACAGCTCCCGCCATAACATCCCGGGCTTACCATACCATGTGAGACTTGCGTATGCACCCAGTCCCAGTCGGGGTCCCCACTCTGTTGCCGCAGCGTAACGCGCTGCCCTGTGCACGTAGCTATGGCCCACCAGCCATACTGTCACCGGTGTAATACGACACCCAGGGTCTGTCAAGGGAAAAACGAGGGAGAGAAAAGATGTGGTGACTAGGCTGGTACTCACTGTGGAAGAGGGCGGACATAAAATTGAAAACAGTGCGATCCCCACCTTCCCATACGCCGTATTTCAGCCCCGGAGTACCCAAAAGCAGCAGCAGTGGAGGCCGCCCCTATTCTGAATGAATGGGTGCCATAACGGGCCCCCGGGAGGCCTACACTGGCAAGCGCTTTGCCTGTCACCTTCCAAAATTAAAATTTAGTAAGGGCTTGGTGACATCTTGGTGACAGAAAAACGGGCCATGGTGCGTGCCACGCAGTGCAATAAACTCCTGTAGGGCACCAACCGGACAGATGTCTGCCAAAGAACACCGTAGCAGTCTTACTCCACTGCCTACGCCATGCTGATCTGTCTTAGAGGAGCGTATCCTCAACTGAGCCCAGTCTTTGGCAACATAGACATCCTCGAGTTCCAGTGCCCTACGACTTGCATCCGCCTTAGACAGCATCACAAGCTCGCTGATGCAGAGCGCTCCAAAAAAGGCCACCGTTGTGGCCGCATGAAATAGGGCTGCCTCATATCTATCAAAACAGAGGCCAGGCCAGCCCCGGGCCAATTGGGTAAGAACCCCTGGGGAAATCGGGTGGCGGTCGTCTGGGCAACGCCCACGCTCCCGCACCCACCCCTCCAAAACATGTCTCACACGGAAGTCAGTGGTACTATCCGCATGACCACCTACTTTGGCCACAAAGGCCAACGCTGACAGCCTAGATGCCATGGTGCGAGGTGCAAGGCCCTGGACATGCAGGTAAACCATGAACCGAAGTATATGGGCCACTGGGATTGGCCAGGCGTCCGGCAGCCGGGATTGGGCACAGAAAGCTCTGAAAGAATTGAATGCGTGGTGATACGCCTTACGCGTGCGTGGCCCTAGCGACATGCCGATCGCCTGGTTCACCTCTCCTTGCCAATGGTCCATATCTCGTCCGGGAGTGGCGAGGGAAATTCCTCCGCATCCGGGGCCAAGGCGCGGAACCGGGGGATCTGCAGGCGGGACAAAGCGTCAGCAAAATCATTATTAACCCCCGGGACATGCCTGGCCCTGAAAAGAACGTTGAGGCGCAGGCTGCGCAATACAAACTGGCGCACAAGGTCCATGACCCTGGGTGATTTCGAAGTATGTGAATTGACAATGTGGACAACGGCCGCATTGTCACACCAGAAATGGACGACCGAGTTGGCCCACTCCTCGCCCCATAGCATCAAAGCCCCCAGGATAGGGAAAAAATTCCAGATACGTAAGATCACGCAGGCGACCCGTGCCTGCCCAGGCCGGTGGCCACCCACCATAGGCCCACTTCCCATTGAAGTACATGCCATAACCCAGGGACCCCGAGGCATCAGACTGTATCTGAAAACGAGGGGAAGCCAGGAGGTCAGACCTCCAAAATGACACCCCATTGAACTCCCTCAGGAACTGGAGCCAGATAAGCATGTCTGCCCTGATACCCCGGGTCAGTCTAACACTATGGTGGGGCCTGGATAAGCCTGTCATGGCGTCGCACAAGCGCCGAGCAAATGCCCTGCCCGGTGCGACGACCCTGCAAGCAAAATTGAGGTGACCATGTAGCACCTGCAGTTCCTTCAGTGATGCCTTGCGTTTAGCAAGCAAGTCCGAGATAAGGGCCACTATCCGTGACACCTTATCCCCTGGTAACCTAGAAGCCTGCGCTACCGTGTCAATCTCCACCCCCAGGAAAACTAACTGGGTAGATGGGCCCTCGGTCTTTTCGGGCGCTAAAGGGACACCAAGTTCCTCCATTAGCGTCTGAAATGTGTTGAGGAGACGTGTGCACGTGTCCCAGCCCCGTTCACCCCCAAACAAAAAATCATCCAGGTAATGGGCTACAGACCGGGACCCTGACCTGCGGACGAAAGCCCACTGCAGGAATGTGCTGAAACGCTCGAAGGCCGAGCATGATATGGAACAGCCAAAAGGCATGGCCTTATCAAAATAATATTCATCCCGAAACTTGAAACCCAGCAACTCAAAATCACCCGGGTGCACCGGAAGGAGGCGAAAGGCAGACTTAATGTCGCACTTAGCCAACAGCGCACCCGGGCCACATGAGCGCACCATGCGTAGCGCTTGGCCAAACGATGTATACCTGACCGAGCAAAAGTCAACAGGTATAGCATCGTTGACCGATCGGCCGGCTGGGTAGGACAAGTGATGGATCAGGCAAAACTCGCCCGGTGACTTCTTGGGCACCAAGCCCAAGGGTGACACCTTAAGGTTGGGGAACGGGGGTGCAGGGAAAGGGCAGCAGCCACCTCCTCCCTCCCCCTAAGGGACAAAAGGTTGGGAGCATCCTGAGGGGACCTATCACCCACGAAAGGAATACGGAACCCCAGTCGAAAACCCTGGAGCAGGTAAACCGCATCCTCATCCTTCGGGTACAATGCGAGCCAACGCTCCAACATGTCCACATTAATTGGGGAGGGGGCCTTTCGGTGAACCAGCTCCCTCTGCGGCAGTCTTGCCAGCCCCTTGTCCGCCCCTCCCTCTGCCCCGCATCCCTCCAGGCCTGGGACAGGCGGAGGCCGCATGGGGGCCAGCACAAGAGGGACACTCATGCCTATACCGGCAATTCTTCTTATTGCAGGAACCATTGGACGAGAAAGTCCAGCACAGCAGGTGGGCTGGAACCCCCTGCCCCGCCACCTGGCGGGGTGTCTGTGCAGAGGCCGCTCGCTGGACCGCATGTCCACAATGGTATCTCTCCCCAGGCGCAGGGCGCGTGGGTGTCATATACAGAAGCCACAGCTTCTGGCAGGGCTCATCCCACCTCATCTCGGGGTGCAGGGGAATCCGCATACGGAATTCCTCGTCGTAAGCCAACCACGACGGGCCTGGGAAGTCGACCATCGCCCGGTAAATGTTGTCCAAATACTGGACCATCGGAATTGCCAAATCTGGCCGGGCCCTGAGGTAGACTGCCATGTATATGAGGTAGGCCGGCAACCAGTTGGCCCACGTATGCGGCGGCTTACGACGACGTGCCTGCTCCTTATCCTTCTCATCTTGCCCCTCCCT
The DNA here is from genome assembly GCA_035047345.1 of Bradypodion ventrale. Taxonomy (NCBI): domain Eukaryota; kingdom Metazoa; phylum Chordata; class Lepidosauria; order Squamata; family Chamaeleonidae; genus Bradypodion; species Bradypodion ventrale. The sequence continues at coordinate 450,326,706 of JAWDJE010000001.1, read as the reverse complement.
CTCCTCTTCGGTGGGTTCTCTGTTAAGGAGGGAGAAGATGTCCACATACTCCCCACGCCAGATCTTCTCTTTGGTGGTTTGTGCCAAATGGTCCCCCAGGGGCAATGAATACCCCGCAGTCGGCAATGCCGACACAGGAACGGCAGGAACTGCGGGCATCTGAAAAGGAGCCTGGACCAACCCGGTCACCCCTAAAACATTCCCGACTGCATAAGGAGTACCCCCCACAACAGGGCCCTGGGTGAGAGTTGGAGTCACCGGGTGGGCCGTCAGCGGCTGAACCGCCGCACCACCCATGCGAGGCCAAGGCCATTGAAAAAACCCCCCAACGTGGCCATGTGTGTGGGTGCACTAGATTGAACTGCATACTCACATGCTGCACCCCCATGGGCCGCCCCCACCGGGGGTTCCGGCCCACTGGGGGCGTCGGAGCTCATGACCACAACTGAGCTCGTCGACGGGGCCTGACCAGCACCGACCTGTTGATCGGGGAGCTGCGAGGCAGTGGCCGATGCCGGGCCACGCGCCTCAGGCAGCTCGACCCGTCCTGCCACCTGCCGCTGCCCAGCAGACGATGGATCAACCTGCACCCCAAAAGGGGCCCCAGGGTGGTTAACCCTGGCCAGCGACGCCTCGAGGGCCGCAACGCGGGCCAGAAGGGCCTCCACGCTGACGTAGCCCCCCAAGCCAAGAGGGGGCAAAGGGCCGGCTGGCCCGCTAACTGCAGGCGCGGGTCCAGGTCCCTGGATCCCGGGGCCCATATAGGGCCAAGATCCCAGGCCCGGCCCCAGGGCCGGGGGAGCACCCTGCCAGGGGAGGGAACCCAACCACCCGTGGCTGAAGCCCCCCGCAGGCAGCTGCGCACCAACGGAGGAAGGCCCCGCAGAATGGGCGACGCCAGAGGCAGTGGCCACTGCTCGCGGGCCGAGGGCCACGGCCCCAACAGGGCCGGTATGCGGACCTCCAGCCTCCGGCCAAGGGGGAACCAACCCCATCCCACCGGTCCCGGTGGGCTCAGGTAAAGGAGGCTGCTGTGGAGGCGCGGCCGTGGTCCTCCGACCCGGCTGGCGCCTCCGCGCAGAACGAGCCGCGTTCGCAGTTGCCTTCTTCTTTGAGGGCATTGCAGCTAACCGATGGGAAGCCGAAAAAGAAAATCAGCAGCCAAGAGGCTTCCCGGTGAAAGGCACGAGTGACGGAGGTAAGAGGGAAAAACTTCTCCGCTCCGTCGCTTCGCAAAATGGCAGCGTGGCTGCCTCGTGGCCACCCCTTTTATAAGGGAGCTGGCCACGCCCCCTAACTACCCGGATGCCTTCATCCGGTGGGGGGGCCCCGCAAAGAGCGCGGCGGCCATTTTGGCGCCGCGCTTGCATTCTACTGGTTTGAGGTTTGCGTAATTGGCTGCTACTAATTGTTGATGTGCTGGAGATAATTTAAGTTTCATACTTTGTCACATGCTCAATTGTGCAATCAAGATGTGCCCTAGCAGCCTGTTAATTAGTTGCAATTAGCTGTGGCACACAAACCCTGTACAAATAGGAATAGGATTCCTCCATTTATTTTCATAGAGGTTTATTTTCATCTTTACTATTTGACCTTCTAATGAGCTGTCAGGGTTAATTTCTTCTAGGATCGACCTATTTGTTCTCCTCGCTGTCCAGGTTACTCTCAAAACTCTCCTCCAACACCACATTTCAAAGGCATCTATTCTTCTGCGCTCAGCTTTTGCACTCTCTTCTTTCAAACTAAGCAGCAGCTTCTTCAGGTCTTCCTCACTTTCTGCCATTAGGGTAATATCACCTGCGTATCTCAAGTTGTTGATGTTTCTCCCAGCAATTTTGATCCCAACTTCTGATATGTCCAACCCTGCATTGCAGATTATGTGCTCTGTATATAAATTGAATAAGCAGGATGACAAAATGCAGCCTTGTCTTACTCTTTTTCCTATTCCAAACCACTCTGTCTTTCCATATTCTGTCCTAACTGTTGCTTCTTGACTCATGTACAGATTTCTCATGAGGCATATAAGATGTTCTGGTATTCCCATCTCTTTAATTACTTGTCACATTTTGTTGTGGTCCACACAGTCAAAGGCCTTGGTATAGTCAATGAAACACAAGTAGACTTGTTTCTGATATTCCTTTGTGTTCTCCATGATCCAACGTATGTTGGCAATGTGGTCTCTTAGTTCCCCTGCCTCTTCAGAATCCAGCCTGCACTTCTGGTAATTCTCTCTCCATGTGCTGTTGAAGTCTATCATATATTATCTTGAGCATAACCTTGGTAGCGTGTGGGATGAGCGCAATTGTTCGATAATTTGAACATTCTTTGGCATTACCCTTTTTTTGGGACTGGAACATATACTGATCTTTTCCAATCCTGTGGCCATCTAAATACAATCTAAATATTGTAATGTATTGAATAGAGAAGATTATAGTTATAGAGTGATAATGCAGTAACATTATTTATGTTCATTGTAGAGTACTTTGTATTGGTAGTTGTCAATAATCCTGAGATGGGCCAAAATATTTAAGGTTGTTTTGTAGGTTCAAAGAATTAATTATTATTTTACAAGCCCTTGTTCCGATTTTCCTATAATTCAGATTTGCAGCAAACAAAACAATCTCACTTACTGCAAATAAACAATGATACAGTTTTGTGTTACATAAATTGAACCCACGTAGAAAACTAGGATTTATGATAACCTAATAGAATAGGTATTGTCAGAATCATAACTCACACCATTTTGTTTATTATATAACTCACTATATTTGACACCTACTGTAAGTAATAATTCTTCAGCACCATTTCTAACAAACATCATGAAAAATCATATCAGATCTGTTAAAAATCTCCTTTCAGTGTTTGATAATATTGCCCATCTTTTTAAAAATTCCACAGAGCACTTTTTTCTATTTTCAAATATGTAGTGAATGAGATTATTTATTTTTTCTGGCTCTGAAATATCTAAGCACTTCCAGATGACTCCCCTCTCCCTCTCCTCCCTCTCTCTATTTGCTCAGCCAGCCAAATACAAACTGATTTGAGAAACCCAAATATATCAGCAATTTAAGAAAACCTAAAATATATCATTCAGTATGTCTAGTTAACAAAATAATATTTATTTACAAATCTTGACTGAGAATACTATACTGATTTCTTTAGGGTAAATAAAGATTAGTAATTTTAGAGAGGGAAATAGAATGATCAATGCAAGATAATTTAAAAAATATTTTTATATGTAATATATGAAACAAATAATTACAGGTGTTACCCCAAAGCATTTTGTCTGGATTAGTTAAGATTTAGTGGCGTATGAAGATTCTTTGGAAATTGTGCAACACAAAGTTTAAAAACCAGACAACAATACAATAGTTGAGACCAGACTAAGCTGATTTGAGATGACACAAGTTTAAGCTGGGGAAAAGAATCTCTTTGATATGGTCTCCGGAGCAAACCATTTGCTCAGGGATTCAAGATGAACAGATTTGTATTTTAATATCTCATTGCTGCAATTCTCTGATTTTCAAACTATATGTCTAATATCCCGTTTTTAAGGTGCTCCTAAAGCCTGGCTAAAACCTGTGCTTGTCAAAAGAATAAGAACCCAGGACTTTCCTGTGTTTTTGACATCTGCTCACACTGACATCTACTGGTTCATGTTATTTCTTAAAATGTTATTTTAACTGATTATTGATGCTGCTGCTGCAGCAGCAGCAGCAGCAATATGAGTTAATTCAAGCAGGAAGTTATCATGTTTAGTGATAGAGAACATGGTCTGCATGCAGAATGTCATAGAATCAAACCCCACCATCAGGGGAGATGGATCAGATTGTAAATGGTGTCAAACATCACTGCCAATGATCTGGGCAAACTGTTGTCAGACTGAAGAGCTTGGAAATGTTTTGTTTTTTGGCTTCATCCTTCAGAAATCTATAGTCAGAAGAGTCATTTGCTCTGCGGTGTGGATGATTTTGGCAGCTGTGACTCTGGTGGCTCTAAAAAGTAAATTTCCAGGAGGTGGTTAGAAAAGGCAATATGTGGCCAATGAACTCATATTCTGCACAGAAACTTATGAGAACAGCTCCCATTTGTTAGAAGAAACAATGTCTCGTTCAGACAGAGAGTGGTGGACAGATGTGCTCCTCCAGTTATTGCTGAACTGAAGCTCACAAGGCACCCTTCATCTTTGGATATACAGTACTGGCAAGTGTGGTGCAGCTCAATGGTTTCAGTTGCCCACCTCTGCTCTCAATGATGTCATGTGAATTATCAGTAGTCTGGGGAAGCAACTGGAAACCTGACAGAACATTTTCACATTCTTTGTGAGATAAATTTCACCTACATGCTCTCTGGCATTCAAACAAGTAATAGTTTACTTTCTAGAGGGAATATCTGAAATCCCATTTTGAAAAAAGAATGCCTCAAGGTTATTTTCCCTAACACCATTTCAAAAAACTTGAAAGCTTTTGGCTTTTAAAGTTTGTAGGTTTCCAATGAAGCAATCATAACTCTTACATTCATAGGCTTACTGCAGCCGCTTCTGCTGCCAAGTTTCTGACACATCTTCTAAAGTAAAAATAAACTTTCTAGAAAGCTTCTTGTTTTATCCACTTCAGTTCTGATCTAGCAGAGTAAAATGGGCACACACATGTGCAGGTGGGTGCAGGCATATACACATACAGTCACATGAGAGAAATGTTATGGAACAATAATCTTTCAGACTGCCAAAGCTTACAGATGGTAGAAATGTAAAATATAAATCAGTAAATCTAAATTTGTTTGGGTACCTATTTATTTTCTTATGTTATTTATATGCCACCTTTCTCCCCCGCAAAGGTCCCAGTCAGCTCACAACAATCAAAACTGTACAGTAATCACTCATTTTAAAATGTCATTAAAAACTACAAAAAAATAAACATTTATCAATAGGAGAAACTCAGGTAAAAACAAAAAAATAAAAAAAATGTTTAGAAATATTTAAAAGTCTTGAATTCAACATATGAAGCATTTCTGAGATTCTCTAATTAATGCTTAAAAATCTACCTATGTACACTTATCTCACAGAAAGCTAACCATTAGTAGAACCATCATCCACTGCTGCATTCACAGTCGTTGTGAGCCTGAAGTGAGGATCGAGACATAGGATTCAGTGATGGCTAACCTTGGCACTCCAAGTGTTCTTGGACTTCAATTTCCAGAAGCTCTGATCAGCAGGACTTGGGCTTCTGGTAATTGAAGTCCAAGAACACCTGGAGTGCAAAGGTTAGTCATCACTGGGATAAGTGGAAGAGACCAAGAAAAGTGAAGTGATGTCTGTTGGCTTGAGGTTGATTGTCTGAGCTGTCTAGAGATTTATTTCTTTGTTTCTGGCTTTTTTCTGACAGTTGGGGAAAGGCTATTACTGAGAGAAAGAAAGTGCAGACTTATTTGGAAGTGGAATCATTGATTACAAAACTGATCATATCTCTCCAGCCTTGGCAGATCTGCACTGGCTACCTGTGTCTTTCCGCATCAGGTACAAGGTGTTAGTGTTAACTTTTAAAGCCCTGTATGGCTTGGGACCTTCTTACCTCACAGAACATCTTCCCCTCAGGTCTGTGGCCCGCATCACTTGCTCCTCTTCATCTGCGTAGGTTCAAGTGCCATCCCTGAGATTGGCTAGGAGGACTGGGACAAGGAGAAGAGCCTTCTCAGTGGTGGCCCCATTGTTGTGGAATGCTATTCCACTCAAGGTGTGCCAGGCTTCTTCGCTCCAGTCTTTTAAAAAGTAATTCAAGACTATGTTTTTTAAGGAAGCCTTTGTAAATGTTTCACCTATCCCTGGCTTTTAGACTGGGGCCCAGATTATACATTCCCAGTTCAGCGGCTTAAGACATGGGTCCATGTATTTTGGCCCAATTTTATGGCATGCTATTGTATGGCATGTTTTATTGTAGCTTATTTTTATTATAATTTTATGGGGGGTACTTTTAAAATGTTTGTTTGTTGTATGGGGGATTTTATGTTGTTAGCCTCTCCCTAGAGAGGCAGGGTATAATTGCAACTATAATAATAATAATAATAATAATAATAATAATAATAATAATAATAATAATAATAATAATAATAATAATAATAATAATAATAATAATAATAATAAAAATGTCTGTGAGTTAGAGTGAATTAGCCTTGTGAGTAAATAGTGACATTTTTCATGAGGGCCAGAAGGTAAGGCCTAAAGTGTGATGTCACTGCCTGTATAGGCACAGTGACAACATTTATTACATCCATGCCTGGTTAATCTTCCTGGCTAATAATGCTGAAAGCCCTACCTATTGTAAATGCAATATTATTGCTCTGTTGGAAAAAGAAGGCATAGTGGCTTATCCATACACCAGGAAACATGAAGCATTTCTGGAGAGAGTCTGAAACACTAGCAGAAGAATATTGAGTGAATGAAGACAGCATTGGGGGGAAAGTGAGACAGAAAAGTAGAACTATAAGGAGGAGCACTTTGTCCTTGAACCTACACAACTGATATCAGGGTATTCTAATAGAAAGTGAGACAGTGATGCTGAAACTGAGACAGAAGATGGCAGAGATTTAAAGGTGGCAGTCTAGGACTATATGGATGAAAGGAATCCTGTCTGTTACCACAGGAAGAAAAGGCTTGTTGTGGTGGTTGATGACTGCCTTCAGAGGGAGACAAGAATTAGGGGTCAGGCAACCTGACATGATGTTTTGGGAAGTGTGATGTCTCCCTGGATCATAAGGTTCACAAAGTGACAAAAAAACTTGACAAGGTTCAGCAAGCCCACTGTCTGTTATTCCTTTCCTTTTGTTTCACGTGGGAACAAATGACACTGTTCACAAAGTGCCTTCATAAGAACATAAGAACATAAGAACAGCCTTGCTGGAACAGGCCACAGCCCATCCAGTCCAGCATTCTGTCTCACACAGTGGCTCACCATTTCCTTCAGGGTATTCCCAAGGAGATGCCTTCCCCTGTTTAGGATTCCCTGGAAATGGCATTGAGAGATATCCTGCCTATCTCTCCAACCCGGAGGTTGTCCTTAAGTATCCATAATTATAGCCATTGATCCCCTTGTCCTCCATGAACTTGTCTAATCCTTTCTTAAAGCTGTCAAGACTGACAGCTGTCACCACTTCTTCTGGCAGGGAGTTCCATAGACCAGTGATCCTCTGGGTGAAAAAGTACTTTCTCTTATTTGTTTGAGAACTAGTACCCAAAAGTTTCATGGAGTGTCCCCTAGTTCTAGTGTTGTGTGATAGGGAAAACAGTTTTTCCTTATCTACTTTGTCCACACCGTGCATGATTTTATAAACTTCAATCAGGTCACCTCTTAGACGTCATCGTTCAAGAGTGAAGAGGCCCAACCGTTGCAGCCTCAGATAGTAAGGAAGGTGTTCCAGTCCCCTAATCATTCTGGTTGCCCTCCTCTGCACTTTTTCCAGATCCATAATATCCTTCTGGAGGTATGGCGACCAGAACTGTACACAGTATTCCAGATGGGGCCTCACCATAGATTTATAATTATAATACACATTGCTGGTGACCGTGAGGCTCTGGGTGTGGAGGCAAAGGACCTTTGGGGACAAGTAAAATTTTCATCATTCCCTTCCTTTGAAGGACATGGTATACGGAAAGAGACAAAATATTAAACCTGATCTGCAGATGGTACAGAGCAGGGATTGGATAAACTATGACTTCCTCCCAAGCATCCTCAAGAACACTTTTTAAAATATATATATACAACTTTTAAAAGCAGCAATAAAAGAGGTGATTTTCTTCTGCTGTTAGTGGCTTCCAGGAGTAGTAGTCTTTAGTATAAAACCCCCAAGCCCCCACCTGCAAAAAAAATTAAAAAAATCCAAAAGTGTTTTGTCAAGGCCCTCATAGAGAAGTGGTTAAACTGCGAACTGCAGCCCAAACTACTGACATTTTGAGTTCAATCCTGATGGGGAGCAAGGTTGATTCAGCCTTCCATCTTTCTGAGGTTGGTAAAATGAGTACCCAGCATGCTGAGAGCAAAATGCTCATTACCTTGTGAATCATCCAGAAAGTGTATTAAATGCTTCGTCAACAGCTACTCATGTCCAAGCCTACATTTCCCCCCCTGAAAGTCATTATTTTCTCAATTGATGGATGTGTCTCTGGTGACTCAATAAGTCAATCATGGCGTGAAACACACAACCACACATGGTACACTGAATAGATGGTGGAGGGCATGGTTGAGTTTGATGAAGTTTCCGGGCTTGTTGCTTAGCCTCTTAATATCTGCGGCATTTCCTTTCAAAGTGATTGGTAGCAGCAGAGATGGTTTGGCGCCGAAGTGGGCCATCTTCAGTTGCTACCTCCCAGGTTTGTGACTTTGTACCTGACCCCTTCGTGGTTTGTTTCAGCTGGTCCAAAGGCAGAAAGGGCAGCACCGATTCTCTTTACTGTGAAATGCTACGGGGGGGTATATACAAGTGTAATTTTTATTTTTAGGCACTTTTTATTTTAATGGCTGGAAGTGGATATTATGATATTCACAAACCCTTACATCTTACACCCAATTGTGAACAACATTTTGGATTTAATTAAAGCAATGTTTCCTTTTGTACTAGTGTATTCATAAACCTTTATGTCAGGAGTGCTCAAACTATGACCCACAGGTGAGATCTTGCCCCCGCCACCCACAATGCTCCTGGAAGTGGAAGTAAAACACACACACGCATGCACAAAATGCTGCTGCAAATGAACCTGCGGCTGTCATAAACACATTTACGACAGCCACTGGTGCTTTATGACAGCATTTTGCACATGCACATACTTCTACTTCTGGGAGTAGTGTGGGTAGCATAGGCCGGATTCGGCTTCTGGGCCATCGTTTGGGCACCCATGGTTAATGTCTTACACCTAATTGTGAACTGCATATGGCAACAGCTCCATTTAAAAAAAAATCCTGCAGAAATAATACTTTTGCATGGCTATTTTTCATAACATTTCATAATCTCATGATTAACAGAATCTCACCCCAGTTTGTGGAGTGCTGTTTCTTTCGGAGCATTCTAAAAATCCTATCTCAATATACTTAGTTTATCTGCTTTAAAGATTGAGATGTCCTAGAAATGAGCAGATGAGATATACAGTAGGGAAAGCAGGATCACAACAGTAGCTTTCATGTCTAGCTGATAAAAGTTCACATTATACCATCTGCATAGTCTGGTCTGGGCAATCAAATCAAATACTGTATTTGTGCAGAGTTCCTAACTGTGTACACAGACCTGACATGTACACTGGGATGAAAACCCTTTGATACCTTTGTCTACAACTCTCAGAAACTAGGCATGCTAAGTAGGACTGATGGAAGTTGTAGATAAAAAACAATGCAAAACCAAAAATCCCTTGGAGTATCAAACATTCTCCATCCCTAAAAATAGGCTTTCCGCAAACATAGAATCTGTGATAACTGTCCAGTTAACATGTGGAGATGTCCGATGAAGCCTTCCACTGTAATTCCACTACACTCAACACCATAATGTCTATCATGCTAATGGCATTCCCCAACAGGACACCAACTTAGTCCTGCCAACCTAGCAGTTCGAAAGCAAAAGATTGCAAGTAGATAAATAGGGACCACTTCGGTGGGAAGATAACAGCGTTCTGTGCGCTCCAGTGTCTAGTCATGCCTGCCACATGACCACGGAAATGTCTGCAGAAGCAGACAGCGCTGGCTCTTTGGCTTAGAAACAGAGATGAGCACTGCACCCTAGAGTCGGATAAGACTGGCTTTCGAGCAAGGGGAACCCTAGGTTTATTTTAATTCATTTGTTTCTGGAGTGAACAAATGCACCAGACAGTTAACCCCGGCTCCTCTCCCCTGCCCGGAATTGGCTGTGAGGAGAGTGACAGCAGCTGTGCGGGGCGTCGCAGGCATAAAACTCTCCCGCAGACACCATTACCACCCCAGCTCCTCTCCCTGGCCAAGCATTGGTAGCAGGGAGAGTGACAGCAGCTGCGGACAGAGTGGAAGCACCTGTGCCAGTTTCCGATGGCCATGGGGGACTTTGCTTTTGCTGAGGGCCTGAGGCTGTCACTGACACTGAGTTTGTAGAGAATTGACTTGTTATCTATGCTGTGCCATTTTGTATTTATCTTGTATTGATTGTGATCGTGTAATTTTTGTAATCGGTAACTAAATTCTTTATTGTATACTGTATTTTTTTCTATGCTGTTGCCGCCCTGAGTCGGCCTGTGCTGAGTAGGGCAGGGTATAAATTAAAATTGAATTGAATTGAATTGTGACTTATTTTTAAAAAACACACAAAAGAAAACATGAGGTTTTAATACCAGAGAGGGAAAATTGCACAGACTTCACATTGTTGTGTTTTCACTAAAGAAGATAGTCTCCTGTTATATCAATGCTGGGAATTGATTTAATCATTTTAAATTGACCGACTTCCCCTTGTTTTCTTAATGTTTATTAATTGATTGTTATGCTCAAGGTAATTAATTCTAAAGTAGGCAATTCCCACGCAGAGAGATTAATTTTCTTTTACTAACATGCCACCTAAAATACGTTATTTCAAGAGCAGGTTACCAGAAATTTGTTCTCAGATTAATCACATTATACCTGATGGTGATGATATGCAGGATAATATTCTGTACATCAGTGTTAAGGTTTTTAGTTTTTACTATACTATACTATATTAAAAAGCAAGACAATGCTAGACTATCACAAGGCCACTGGAAATTTGTAGAAGAGACAGATAGAGAATTAATTTAGTTTCAGCAATGGGCTGGTTCATATATAAGACAAAGCAGTGGTTAGAGTAGTATAACAAATCCTTTGGCTCCCCCAGTCTCGCTTTTCCTTGTGTATCATTATCCCCTCTCCCTTCTTCCTTGGTAAGCAAATTATAGGCTGTCATCAGAAATTATACCTAGAAACTATCATTTGCCTGTGTTCTTTAATTCAGGTTTCCAGGAAAACAACAGTTTATAGAATGCATGTAGCAGGAAGATAAGGAAGAGATCACAGTATATGGGGACAAAATGAAGAGAGTCTCATTATCTAGTGATGGTAAATTCAATTCCAATTGGTGGCAATCAGTACTATGGTTCCCTAGGTAAAAAGCACTCAGAAGCATACCTATCAAGCGCGGCTCCGGACAATACGGACAATACGGTTCTGCGCAGGTCCATTCTACGCATCCCCTTCTGCATAGAACCCTTCTACGCATGCGTTCTATGCATGCTTAGAAAGGACCTGCGCAGAAGGGATCCACAGTAACTACTCCCCCCCCCCCCACTGCCAAATTAAGGGGTAGTAGCGACTCCAGGCGGAAAAATGAAGAAAAGTGCCGCAAAATTACGGGGAAATCCCGGCCATTACGGGGTACTTGACAGGTATGCTCAGAAGTGGTTAAATTTCTCTTCTTTTGGTAGTATTCTAGGACAGCTTGGCCAAAGTTACACAGGGTAATAATTCTTCTCTCATGAGGCACAGTCGGGAATTGAACTCTTGAGAAAGCTACTCCAACTGACTGGGCTAGCCAGCCAGCTAACCAACCAGAGTGTTATCTCTGAACTGAATATGATTTATCCCATACTAACTATAATAAATGAAGCTTTGGTCCCCTATAGTGAATATAACAGAAATATATGCACCAACAAACAATTTCTATCTATCTGGGTTATTAATACCTGAAATGTCTAGTAAATGCTTTCCAAATCATGATGAAAGCATAGATGCTCAAAAGTAACAGAAAAAGCAAATTATCTTTCTAGCTGCCAGAATATAGTAGGGACTTCTCAAAAAGGATAATTCACTCACATTGTTGATATGGAAAGGAATTAATGCCTTACAACTGCTGATGAGTCCTTAAAAGGCAGTCCATCCCACCTGTGAAGCAACATTTGTATACATTTTCCTACATAAGTGAGCCCCTGTCTCTTTGAGACGAAGATAAGATATTAATATTTCTTCATCCATCAGGTTCTTTGCACCTTTCTATGGCTGGCAAGCAGATATATACAGTGGTGGGATTCAGCAGGTTTGCCCAGTACACCAGAAACGGTGGCAGAAATTCCGGCTGGCCCTGCCCATCCATGTTTTGAAATGGGTGTTGTAGCGGGGGGCTACACACGACATTTCCAACGTTATGCCAACAGATAATTCGGGTGTTGCCCTTGGGCTCTGCTCCATATGCGGGGGATTAAGGGTGGTTTCTTTGCCATAAATTCCTAGTATAAATTGTTTTGATTTGTAATGTAATAGGGAATGTCATATTTCTTTGATACTCTGTTATTTTCTTGTTATGGCATTGTACTGTATTATTTACACTGTATTTGTTTACTATATTGTAAGATACTGTATTTTTATTGATCTTATTGCAATGTGTACTGATTATTGTTTTTGTATTATATGGTTATATTGTACTTATACTGTACTAATTCTGTATGGATACAGGGATTGTTTATTATATTCTTATTGTATATAATACTTTAACATGCTGTAATGCCACCCAGAGTCAGCCGTGTGCTGAGTGGGGCGGGGTATAAATTAAAGTTGAAATGAAAAGAAAAAATATATAGTCCTAATTTGGGTGCAATGCAGGCCACGCCCACCATACCACACCCACAGAGTTGGTAGTAAAAAATTTTTAATCCCACCACTGGATATATACCAGGTGGAGCTCCTTGCTAGAGAACTAAAAGCTCTCCACTCAGAAATATGAAATGAAGAGGCATAACAGGAAATATAATAAGACGTCTGAAAGGACTGCAGAGTATTTAAGCTACCATAATATTTGATTGAACTGCCATCTTTTCTTGCCATTTATTTTTTGTGGCATCCCTTCTCTCTTGGTGAAGTTTAAGGAACGTTTTCTGTGGTGGTGGTGGTTTAAACATCTGATGATTACCTACCTCAACAACCAAATTAAAGGCAACACTGGGCTTTGGCACTGTGTAGTGTGCTGGATACATTTTCTTGTTTTGAAGGATGTTGGCTATATGATCTGATAAAACTGCACCTGAATTAACTCCACAGGTTTTTTTATACAGCCAAAAGTTTATTGTCTTGCTTTTCCCTTTGGCTCTGCCTGAAGGTTCATTACTTACAGTTACTGCAGAATCAATCTGACTGGGGCCAAAATCTGTGATGGAATTTATAGCATAATAAACACCTTGCCTTAGAAGCACAGTTATACACAGAAGAGCCTCGGAACAGTGTTTTTTGAAATCCATGATAGTAAGCACTGTTTCTGCCAATTCAACAAAACCATCACATTAATATTTAGGAAGGTATAATCCAGACAGCTAAACACATTTTATTTTCCCAAAGATGAGTATCAGCGCAGAAGAACAGTATTGTTGATAAAATCTTGGCATATCTGAAAGAGGAAGAGACATCAAATGCATCTTCTGCTTTCTCAGTGCCAGTTTTTGTGAGCTTCTCATGGAACAAAAGCATGTCATTTCACATCTACTCATCGTTAAGAAAACCTTTCAACACTTCTTGAGCTATGAATTAATTGATTTTTCAGGACTAATGAAATGAGTCAAAACACGTTTTAGTAAATAATATGAGAAAAGAAAAAGTGGGAAAACATACAAGTAAAACATAAAAGTATGATATCAATCATTTTCTGCTTCTAGATAAATTTTACTTGACAGATTTGCATTACTGTTGAGCCTTGTTTGTGTGTGTGTGCATGTGCGTGCGTGCGTGCATGGTAGGGAGACTGTTTGGGTAATGGACACCACATATTTTATTCTGTTTTGAAACACAGACATTTGTAATTTCAGCTTGATGAAGTGTAAAAGGGGGAAATCTACTCTAAAGAAAAGACAGATGGCAAACCTTCTCCTCCAAAACACAATTTCATAATGTACATGCAATTGCTAATAGGCAGGCACTGCAAACATTTTTTTCTTGACAGAAGAAGAGCTGATAGATTGTCAACATAAGCTTCATCACTGCTTACTCCTATGATCTAAAGCTTTTCTGTAAGTTTTGTACCATCAAAGTCGGGTTCTTACAACTGTAACAGAATTTATGAATGCATATGACTATAAAGTGACTGAAGGCAACCCATAATACATGTTTGTTGTGCATCAGCTATTTTTACTGTAAAAGGAAAAAGAAAGTTGTCCAGTGTTTGCTTCTCCTTCTTCCTCCATCCCTTGACTTTAGACTTGATGAAGAATGAAAAGTAACAATACAGTACTATTTTCAGAGGTGTGGACAAAATGCAAGTGCGGCGCCAAAATGGCCGCCGCGCTCTTTGCGCCCCCCCCACCGGACGAAGAGCATCCGGTTAGTTAGGGGGCGTGGCCAGCACCCTTATAAAAGGGGCGGCCACGAGGCAGCCGAGCTGCCATTTTGCGAAGCGACGGAGAGGAGAAGTTTTTCCCCATTGCTCCGTCGCTCTTACCTTAGCCGGGAAGCTACTTCGGGCAGCGGTCCTTTTCGTTCCTTTTTCTCCGGCTTCCCAGCACTTTCAAGAATGCTTTCCAAAAAGAAGGCGTTGGCGAACGCGGTGCGCACTTCGAGGAGGTGCCAGCCGGGTCGGAGGACCGCGATTGCGCCCCCCAACAGCCCCCTTTGCCGGCGCCCACCGGGAACGGTGGGATGGGGTCGGTTGCCCCATGGCCCAGGACTGGGCGTCCTCAGACCGGCCCGGCGGGAGCCGCGGCCTCCGACTCTCAATCGGTGGCTCCCGGCTCTGGCCCGGTTTATACCTCGGGGCCTTCTGCCCTTGCCCCGCAGCTACCTGCGGTGGGATTTCACCACGGGGGGTGGTTGGGTTCCCTTCCCTGGCAGGGCATACCTCCGGCCCCTCAAGGGCCGGTACTTGGTTCATGGCCATATTCGGGACCCAGGGTCCAGAGACCTGACCCGGCGCCTCTTATCAGTGGGCCAGCCGGCCCTATGCCCCCCATCAATGTTGGGGGCTATGTTAATGTTGATGCCCTTCTGGCCCGCGTAGCGGCCCTTGAGGCTTCTTTGGGGGTGGTTAACCCACCCGGGGCGCCTTTGGGACCACAGGTCGACGCATCGGCTGCCGGTCATCGGCAGGCAGCCGGACGGGTAGAGCTGCTTGAGGCTCGTGGGTCGGCGTCAGCCGCGGCCTCGCAGCTCCCCGTGCAACAGTTGCTGCCGTCAGGTACTGACCAGGCCTCGTCCACGAGCTCGGTTCGGTCGCGAGCTCCGACGCCCACAGTGGGCCGGAACCCCTGGTAGGGGCGGCCCATGGGGGTGCAGCGTGTGAGTATGCGGTTCAAACTAGTGCACCCACACCACTACCTACACTGGGGGGGGGCGTCCAGTGGCCGTGGCCCCGTATGGCTGGCGCGGTGGTTTAGCCGCCGCCGGGCCATACGGGTGCGGCACCATCAAACCAGGGCCCCACTGGGGGTGGCGCCCTCTGTCCCGTTGGGAACTTACTCGGGGTGGCGGGCTTGGTCCAGGCTCCTTTCACCGTGCCCAATGCGGCCTCTGTGCCATTGTCGCCATTGCCTACGGCAGGGTATTCTCTGCCCCTTGGGGATCATCTTGCCCAGGCCACCAAAGAGAAAATCTGGCGGGGGGAGTATGTGGACATTTTCTCCCTTCTGAATAGAGAACCCACCAAGGAGGAGAGGGAGGGGCAAGATGAGAAAGATAAGGAACAGGCACGTCGTCGTAAGCCGCCACGCACGTGGGCCAACTGGCTGCCAGCGTACCTCATATACATGGCTGTGTACCTCAGGGCCCGGCCGGATCTGGCCATTCCGATGGTCCAGTACTTGGACAACATATACCGGGCGATGGTTGACTTCCCGGGCCCGTCGTGGTTGGCTTACGACGAAGAATTTCGCATGAGAGTGCCCCTACACCCGGAGATGAGGTGGGATGAGCCCTGCCAGAAGCTGTGGCTTCTGTATATGACCCCCACGCGCCTGGGGCCTGGGGAGAGGTACCATTGTGGACATGCGGTCCAGCGAGCTGCTCCGGCACAGACACCCCGCCAGGTGGCGGGGCAGGGGGTTCCAGCCCGCCTGCTGTGTTGGACCTTCTCGGCCAATGGTACCTGCAGCAGGAGAAATTGCCGATATAGGCATGAGTGTCCCTCTTGTGCTGGCCCCCACGCTGCCTCCGCCTGTCCCAGGCCGGGAGGAGCGCGGGGCAGGGGTAGAGGTGGACAGGGTGCGGGCAAGACTGCCGCAGAGGGAGCTGGTCAGGCAAAAGGCCCCCTCACCAATTGATGTGGACATGTTAGAGCGTTGGCTCACGATGTACCCGAGGAGGGCAGACGCAGCTTACCTGCTTGAGGGTTTCCAGCAGGGGTTTCACATTCCTTTCACGGGGGTCAGGGCTCCCCAAGATGCACCCACCCTTTTGTCACTTAGGGGAAGGGATGAGGTGGCTGCCTTGAGCATTATTAAGGAGGTGGATGCTGGCAGGGTTGCCGGCCCTTTCCCTGCCCCCCCGTTTCCTAATTTAAAAGTTTCCCCCTTGGGGCTAGTGCCCAAAAAGTCACCGGGCGAGTTCCGCTTAATACATCACTTGTCCTACCCAGCCGGCCGATCGGTCAATGATGCTATCCCGGATGACCTTTGTTCGGTCCGGTATACATCTTTTGACCAGGCTCTGCTCATGGTGCGCTCATGTGGCCCGGGTGCACTGTTGGCTAAGCGCGACATCAAGTCGGCCTTCCGTCTTCTGCCGGTGCACCCGGGCGACTTTGAGTTGCTGGGTTTCAAGTTCCGGGGTGAATATTACTTCGATAAGGCCATGCCTTTTGGTTGTTCCATCTCCTGCTCGGCTTTCGAGCGTTTCAGCACCTTCCTGCAGTGGGCATTCGTCCGCAGGTCGGGGTCCCGGTCTGTAGCCCATTACCTGGATAATTTCTTATTCGGGGGTGAACGGGGCTGGGACACGTGTGCACGTCTCCTCAATACATTTCAGACGCTAATGAAGGAACTTGGTGTCCCTTTGGCGCCCGAAAAGACAGAGGGCCCATTTACCAAGCTCACATTCCTGGGGGTGGAGATTGACACGGTAGTGCAAGCATCCAGGTTACCGGCTGATAAGGTGTCACGGATTGTTGCACTCATATCCGGCTTGGTGGCTAAACGCAAGGCGTCCCTTCGTGAGCTACAGGTGCTGCATGGTCACCTCAATTTTGCTTGCAGGGTGATCGCACCTGGCAGAGCCTTTGCTCGACGCTTGTGCGACGCCATGATAGGCTTAACCAAGCCCCACCACAGGGTACGTCTTAGCAGGGGCCTTAAGGCGGATATGCTCATCTGGCTCCAGTTCCTGAGGGAGTTCAACGGGGTGTCCTTCTGGAGGTCCGACCTTCTGGCTTCCCCTCGTTTCCAGGTCCAGTCCGATGCATCGGGGTCCCTGGGTTATGGGATGTACTTCAATGGGAAGTGGGCCTACGGCAGGTGGCCGCCAGCCTGGTCGGGCACGGGTCGCTTGCGCGACCTCATGTATCTGGAATTTTTTCCCATTCTGGGAGCCTTGATGCTATGGGGTGAGGAGTGGGCCAATTCGGTAGTACATTTCTGGTGTGACAATGCGGCAGTTGTCCACATTGTCAACTCACAGACGTCTAAAT
Source organism: Bradypodion ventrale (assembly GCA_035047345.1). Classification (NCBI taxonomy): domain Eukaryota; kingdom Metazoa; phylum Chordata; class Lepidosauria; order Squamata; family Chamaeleonidae; genus Bradypodion; species Bradypodion ventrale. The sequence goes on along the minus strand of JAWDJE010000001.1, from coordinate 450,309,105 downwards.
CTCCCAGGGTCATGGAGCTGGTGCGCCAGTTTGTGTTGCGTAGCCTGCGCCTCAATGTGCTGTTCAGGGCTAGGCATGTGCCTGGTGTTAATAACGATATTGCTGACGCTTTGTCCCGCCTGCAGATCTCCCGGTTCCGTGCCTTGGCCCCAGATGCAGAGGAATTTCCCTCGCCGCTCCCGGACGAGATATGGACACTTGGCAAGGAGAGGTGAACCGGGCGATCGGCATGTCGCTGGCGCCCCGCACGCGTAAGGCGTATCACCACGTGTTCATCACTTTTCAGGCCTTTTGTGCCCAGTTTCAACTACCTGAGGCTTGGCCTATCCCAGTCGCCCACATTCTACAATTCATGGTTTACCTACATGCCCAGGGCCTAGCACCCCGCACCATAGCATCCAGGCTGTCAGCGTTGGCATTCATGGCCAAAGTAGGGGGTTACGCTGACAGTACCACTGATTTCCGCATACGACATGTTTTGGAGGGGTGGGTGCGGGAGCGTGGGCGTAGCCCGGATGACCGCCACCCAATTTCCCCAGGGGTACTTACCCACCTAGCACGGGGCTGGCATGACCTCTGTTTTGACAGGTATGAGGCCGCCCTGTTTCATGCGGCTACTACGGTGGCCTTTTTTGGAGCGCTCCGCATCAGCGAGCTTGTGATGCTGTCTAAGGCGGATGCAAGTCGTAGGGCACTGGAACTCGACGATGTCTATGTTTGCAATGATTGGGCTCAGTTGAGGATACGCTCCTCTAAAGTTGATTAGCACGGCGTAGGCAGTGGAGTACGACTGCTACGATGTTCATTGGCAGACATCTGTCCGGTTGGTGCCCTACAGGAGTTTCTTGCACTGCGTGGCACGCACCATGGCCCGTTTTTCTGACACCAAGATGGGTCTCCCCTTACTAAATTTCAATTTTGGAAGGTGACCGGTAAGGCACTAGCCAGTGTTGGCCTCCCTGGGGCTCGTTACGGCACCCATTCATTTAGGATAGGGGCGGCTTCTACTGCAGCTGCTTTTGGGTACTCCGGGGCGGAAATACGCCGCATGGGAAGGTGGGGATCACAATGTTTTCAGTTTTATGTTCGTCCTCTTCAACCATGAGTACCAGTTTAGTCACTGTATTGTTCTCCCCCCTCTTTTTCCTTGACAGACCCTGGGTGTCGTATTACACCGGTGGCAGTATGGCTGGTGGGCCACAGCTACGTGCATAGGGCAGCACCGTACGCTGCGGCGACAGAGTGGGGACCCCGACTGGGACTGGGTGCATCCGCAAGTCTCAGATGGTATGGTAAGCGCAGCATGTTATGGCGGGAACTGTTGCCATTCCTTTTATCCAGCAGGAATGCTGACCCGCCAGATATTCTGATCATACACCTTGGGGGCAATGATTTGGGACAGGTCACTGGACTATCGCTGAAGCATGCAATTTGCGGTGACCTGGCTTGCTTACATTATGTGTGGCCTGCCACAACCCTCATTTGGTCAGACCGCGGCATGCTTACAGGGGAGGGTTCAACCTCTAGGCCCTTGATCGAGCTCGTCGCTCGTTGAACAGGGCTATTGCCCGGTTCCTTCTCGACAAGGGTTGGGGGGGCGTCATTAGGCACCCCGCAATCAGCCTACAAAATTATGAGCTTTATTCAGGGGATGAGGTCCATCTGTCGCAGGGAGGTATGGACCTCCTGTTAGGAGATTGGCGAGCAGGCCTGTTGACCGAGCTGACGGTCTGGGGGGGGCATCGAGCCTTTATTGAGCCTCTCCGTGTGGCGGGTAGCACTGGTAAGGTAAACATTTATGACCCACAGGTATCCGGCAGGTTCGCAATTGACTGGACAACACTAGACAGGCACAAGTTGATTAAACGTTGTCCGGTCAACGACGAACCAGGCGATGGGGTGATGGCAAGAGCTATGCAGCATGCATCAACCCCGTTATTTTACGGATACGCGTCAGAGGGTGGGGTCAATAGTTAGGTATTGACTACGGTCAACAATTTGTTTGTTGTCAACAAACAAATTGATACAAATGGATACATTGTAACCAATTGCCGTTTGCAATTTTGGGTGGTACCTTACCAGTGTTACTTCGGCCTGCTTGCCTTAAGAATTATAATTGGTTGAATACCAATAGAAATTTATAATTCGGACTAGGGCATGAATCAATAAATGTGGCCCAATGCCGTTACCCACTTTCATCAGTGTCTGAGTCCTTTATTGGGGGGTGCGCCTGCAAAGAAGTATTTGCAAACAGTTTTTACTTACAAGGTAAGTATAACAGTGCATTCTAATCTCAAGGATATTTACCGATAATCAAATGCTGGAACACTATCCACCGTGATGGCATTTGATCATTCTGCTTTTACAAAAGATGCCAAATACTTCTTTCCTTTTAGTGTTGTAGTTGTTTTTAATAGATTTTGATTTTGAGGTCCCTTTTTTATTGCTTTTTTCTTTGTTTTGTATTTTCTTGATATTTTGCCGAAAGTAAAAAATTCAGCAAATATTTGTTGCAGAAACAAATGTGTGCCTAATGCCCGAACTATTTTAGGGATAACTTCATCGTTATAATTTCTTAAGTGCTGATCATGTTTGATTATCACAACAAGAGTTTTTTCACCTCTCACAATCTGAAAATTAACTTTCTTTGTTCTTAGATTGATATTCAAGCCATAAACACATTTTTCATTTGCAAGACTGTTTTCTCAACATTATTTAGTTCTTGAACTAGTTCTTGAACTCTAATGGGATTTCAATCCTACAGATTGGTTATCTATAATGTACTGTTAGGTCCTATGAAAAGTAGCACAAGCAAAAGCATCTCTGCTAATAGATTGTCAAATATTGTATACTGTATTTAATACAGAGGCAAAGAGCAGCCAGACATTTCAGGAAGCACTATAAATAGAAGAGTGTATGCTTGCCAGTACTTATGAAGATGCCATTCTGTTTCTATAAGGAAAAAAAATTCCAAATTATTTGCACACAGAATGATCATTATCCTGAAAAAGGAATGGGGCTGGTTTTAATTTTGGATGTTGAAATAGAACTAGCTACAGCTCTTTTTTATTTTTTCAAAGCAGTCTATAACTGTTTGGCACTTTGGCAATAATTTTCTACTCTGAAAGAGGTATGACAGCTTTCATTCACATGATATTTAGATTAATCATTTGCATGACAGGCAGGAAAGGTCCTTTTCCGATTTCATAAATGGCCTTTCTGCTTCTCAATTTTCAGGCCAAATCTAGGTAAGTTCTTCTCCACTTTTCTTCTCTCCACTATACTGTCGTACACACAGACTGTAAACTTGCAGACACAGAGTGATTTATAGTGCAAAATATTACTGCATTTCACAAATATTGAATGACAGAAGAGCCATATGTTTGGCCAATGCCACTTCTTAAAACAAAGAAAATAAATCTTTCTCAAAATTTAAACCCACTCTTCTGTTTTTTATCCACACACACCACACACAATGACCTGCTACATCAGCAGATGGTCATCAGCACTTTTCGCCAATGCTGATTTTCTCTTCTATGAAACTCTTGGGAAAATGGTGCCTATTGTGAGTCTGCTGTACAAATATAGGTGTAGAGGAAAATCTCCTTTCATAAAGCAGTAGGTGTTTTGTCCAAGTATTATTTCTTGTTATTCCTAACAGACACTATTGGCACCGTAGAGTCTGCGGCGGAATAGCGCGCCTTTTGCAAAGATGCCAATTTCAAAGTACTGTCAAAGATAGCTGATTGGTCAGTAGGAACTTTCCTGCTTCTCCGGAAGCCCGCCAAAATGTATCCACTTCTGTAACTGCCATTCTCTCTGTAATATAAGCGGGCCACGTTGTACAGATTCTCCAGTCTGATTTCTGAGCTGATAATAAATCACTTGTGTTTGATCCAATCCTGCTGGTCAGAATACTTCTGTTGTGTATACATGCAGTTCAGCTGCTCGCCATTAGCGCAGCTGATGGAGCTCACGTGGCTCCAATTCACCCAATGAGTAACTAACATGGGAAACCCCGCCACAGGTGAAACTATGTCAGGTATGCATTACATCAGAAGGACGTTGCAATACTGTAACCAATAGGCGCCTTCAGGCAAGATTCAAATGTATTATGTGCCATATATAAGGACGCAAGGCTCCGCCATTGCCTCATGTACAGATTGACCATGTTACAATAAAGTAGTGTTTAGCCCATCTGCCGGCATCGTGTGCAATCAATCTGCCTACATCAAATTGGCGATGAAGGTGGGATGATGGCATCCCACAGGGTCACCCTCTCTCCATTCGACACCTCCCAGCCAGAGTCATGGGACCTCTACAGGGAACAGTTTCTGTACACAATGGATGCGGAGAAGATCGAGGGTGAAGCACAAAGGCAAGCCGGCCTACTGGCTCAGTGTGGGTTGGCAACTCTGGAACTGGCAAGGAACCTCCTGATGCTGAGGGTACTCAAGATGGTACCACTGGCCGAAATTCTTGCTGCCCTGCGGGGACATTTCCACCCAAAGGTGTCCGTGTTCCCGGTGAGATTGGCGTTCAGCCGGCGAGACCAATGACCTGGAGAAACTGTGGTGGAATACATAGCTGTGCTGAGGCTGGTGGCCGTTCCATGCTGGTGGGGGGCTTTCCTAGCCGAGGCCTTGTGAGACCGCCTCCTACTCGGCCTGTGGGACAAAGAGGCTCAGCAGAAGTTGCTAGCCCGAGACAAGGACATCACGTTTGAGCAGGTCTTGCGGGCCATGCAAGCTGATGAAGTGGTAAAGGACGGAGTGCGGGCATGCAGGACGAGGTCCACAGCCCCGGGAAGCTCCGTGGTGCAAGCCCACAGATGTTCATCACCACATGCATGAGGGTCGAAAGCTGCGGCAGCCACCACCACGTCCCCTTCGGTATCCAGCGAGAGTGAGCCAGAGTTCCAGAAAGTGAGAAAAAGGCCATCCGAAAAGAGAGACACCACCGAAGCAAGCCGGTGCTGCGAGGGGTGCGTGGGCTCACATGACCATAAGAAATGCCCCTTCAAGAGGGCAGAGTGCCACAGCTGCGGACAGTTGGGACACATTGCGAAGGTGTACAGACAACAAAGAAGTCGAGACCCTGACCGGACCAGCCGCAATGGTAGAAAGTACAAGGCCATTGGGAAAGTGCACATGGGGGATACCGTGGTGAGACATGTGCCAGACCGACACACCCATTTTTGTGTGAAGGTACTGTTGCACGGGTCCAAGTAAAGATGGAGGTGGATTCAGGGACCGCCTATTCCATAGTCTCGCAGATGGATTTCCTGCGAATACCCCCTAGGGACCGCCCCAAACTGAGAGCCCTCAGGATGAACTAGTTCAAGGTAACTACATTCCAATCCTGGGGGTGGGAGATTTCACCGTCCAGTTCAAAAACGTCACAAAGAAGCTGCCCCTGGTAGTTCTTAAGGGGAGGGGGGTCCAGTTGTCTTCTAGGGACCCAGTGGTTCGAACTGATGGGCATCAACACCATCCGTGCTGACCCCATTCAGGACGTGTGCAATGCACATTCCGCTGTTTTTGAGAAAGGACTTGGGAAGTACAGGGAGCCTCCAGTGGACTTTGATATTGATCCCGTGCGCCCTGTACGGCTCAAGCCACGAAGAGTGCCTTTTGCACTAAAGGACAAAATAGAAGCGGAACTGGACAAACTGGTGGGGCAGGGGATTTTGATTCTGGTGGACTCCGCAGATTGGGAGACACCGATTGTAACTGCCATGAAATCTAATGGCGAGGTTAGAATTTGCACTGATTACAAGTGTACTATCAATAAGGCAATTTGCCCCAATGCCTACCCGGTGCCGGTAGTTAGCCACTTGCTGGCCAAGTTACATGAGGGTAAATGCTTTGTGAAGTTGGACTTAGCACAGGCTTACCAACAGTTAACGGTTACACCTGCGGACGCAGCTGCCCAGATGATAGTTATGCACAAGGGTGCATTTAAGGTGACATGCCTCCAGTTCGGCGTGAACGCAGCCTCCAGGATATTCCAGGCGCTTGTAGAACACCTCCTTAAGGGTCTCCCTTAATATGTCTTGCCATATTTTGATGACATATTGATAACAGCTGGGGATGAGTCAGAGCTAGCCCAGAGGTTAGATCAGGTACTATCCATGTTCGAGAGGGCTGGGCAACATTTGAGAAGGGACAAATGTGTGCTCTATGCAAATGAGGTTGAGTTTCTGGGGTTTCAAATCACCTCCGACAGGGTAAAGCCATCGAAGTCCAAGGTTGCGGCAGTACAGGATGCCCCCAGACCAGCCGCTAAACCAGAGCTGCAGTCATTCTTAGGGCTCTTAAACTTCTACTACTCCTTCCTCCCATGGAAGGCATCCGTGGCGGAGCCATTACACCACCTACTGAAGAAGGATGCAGTGTGGCAGTGGGGGGAGGGTTAGGAGTGAGCATTCAATGAGTTAAAGTGGCTCCTCTCTTCCGAGGCGATATTAACTCATTTTGACCCCAGGGAGCCCTTAGTACTTGTATGTGATGCCTCACCGGTGGGGGTCGGGGCTGTCCTCTGCCATGTGCTCAAGAACGGGAGGGAGGCACCGATTGCATTCTACTGGAGATCCCTCTCGAAAGCAAAGTGAAACTATGCAGACGGATAGGGAAGCCCTCGCAATCATCGCGGGGATGGAGAAATTTCATGATTTCTTGTATGGGAGGGAGTTCACCATTGTCACGGACCACAAGCCCCTCCTGGGAATCTTTATCATGGCCAAGCCCACTCCCCAGATCCTGTCCCCATGAATGTTACGGTGGACGCTTTTCTTAAACACATACCAGTTCACGCTGGTACACCGCCCAGGGAAAGACATCGCTCATGTGGATGCGCTTTCCAGGTCTCCCCTGGGGGAACCTGAGTGCAAGGTTGAGCAACATCATCAGGAGCTGCTCATCGAGTCTCTCGACTCACCCCCCATCATGCCTTCAGATATCACCAAGGCAACCGCAAAATACAAAGTTCTGTCCCAGGCTTTGGCACGGGTAAAAAAGGGCTGGCCTGCAATGTCCCATTCTGAGGGACTTGCATTGTTTTTCAGGAAATGTTTCAAGCTTTCGCTCAAGAGAGGATGCCTCCTCTGGGGCCAGAGGGTAGTAATTCCCGAGGTTTTTCAAGCCAATGTGCTCCGTTTGCTCCACACGAGTCACCCAGGGATCGTGAAGTCAAAAGCTCTGGCAAGGAGCTATTTCTGGTGGCCCAACATAGAAAAGGACATAGAGCAGTTGGTGGGTGCATGTGAGAGTTGCCAACACCCATGGCCTGAGGAGCACAGATTACCCCCCAGGGAGTGGGACACAGCCCACGGACCGTGGTCAAGAGTCCATGTGGATTTTGCGGGGCCCTTCCGTGGTACAATGTTCTTGTTAGTGGTTGATGTGTTCTCGAAATGGCTGGAGGTCATTTCAGTGCGAAACACATCCTCCGCAGCCACAGTCAAACACCTGAGGAGGGTGTTCGCGTGTTTTGGCCTGCCTGGTGAGTTAATTTCGGATAACGCAACCACATTCACGTCAGCCGAATTCCAGGCATTCCTCGAAAGGAATGCGATCAGGCATGTTACCTCTGCGCCGTTTCACCCTGCCACAAATGGCCAAGTAGAGTGCCTGGTCCACACTACAAAGGAGGCACTATGGAGGATGGGTCCAGGGGATCTGGAGCTACAGCTCTGCAAATTCCTCCTGTGCTATAGGGTTACTCCACTTGCATCGGGGCAATCCCCCACAGAGATTCTGATGAGAAGAAGACCCACAACATTGTTTGACTGCTTGGATCCTTCCATGGTGGAGGATTGAGGTATGAATGTGGTGGTAGATCAGAGGAAAGTGTTCGGGGCAGGCGATCCAGTGTACTGCAGAAATTATGTGAGTTCAGGGCCAGCAGGGGTGCACGGGGAAGTGGTGGAACAAACTGGGCCCGTATCATACCAAGTAAAAACAGAGTCGGGGTTGTTGTGGCGGAGGCACGCCGATCAGCTTAGGAGAAGAGTCATGGAAGCCACGGAGAAAGTGGGTATTTTGACGTGTCAGTGTTAGGGTTGCCCTCCACCTGCATAACCCAAGGGGGGAATACAGGACTCAGCTTAACAGGTGGCATAAACCCACAGGAGACCGTCACCCAACCCGGAGATGAACAACCCCAGTTTGATTTTTTGTTACAGGATGGGGGGAGTTATTATGAGTGTTCTCCCACTCGTTCCAGTGATCAGCGGGGTTTTGAGTTGTCCCAGAGGTCTCCCTATCCTCCCCAACACAGAGATACCCCATCCCTTCCCTTGCCGGGGTTCGATGGGACACTTCAGTTTTCCCTGGGGGAAGGTTCGGGCGCAACAGCTGATTCCGGCAACACTGCTGAATCAACCAGCCGACCACAGTGCATCCGCTGGCCCCCACAATGGTTGAGGGACTTCATCCCATCCTAGGGGGAGGGATGTTGTGTATACATGCAGTTCAGCTGCTCGCCATTAGCACAGCTGATGGAGCTCACGTGGCTCCAATTCACCCAATGAGTAACTAACGCGGGAAACCTTCCCACCACAGGTGAAACTAGGTCAGGTGTGTATTACGTCAGAAGGACTTCGCAATACTGTAACCAATAGGTGCCTTTGGGCAAGATTCAAATGTATCATGTGCCATATATAAGGGGGCAAGGCTCCGCCATTGCCTCATGTACAGATTGACCATGTAACAATAAAGTAGTGTTTAGCCCGTCTGCCGGTGTCATGTGCAATCAATCTGCCTATATCAAAACTTCTTAAGTGCCGGACTCAACAGTAGGGCAAGCATTTAACTCTGCAGAACACACAACTTGGCCTCAGTCTGCTTTTGCATGGGGTATAAACAGTGGTGGGATTCAGCAGGTTTGCCCCAGTTCGCCAGAACCGGCAGCAGAAATTCTGGCTGGCCCCGACCATCCAAGTTTTGAAATAAAGTAGTTCTAATTTGGGTGCAGCGCAAGGCTTTTCCCCTGGCCATACCCACAGAGTAGGTAGTAAAAAAAAATTGAATCCCACCACTGTGTATAAACAATAAGTAGTGAATGGCAATACTGAAACTATGGAAACTATTTCGAACATTCTGAGGCAGCACTGGAAGTTATCTTTGAAAACTTCAAAAACATATATCTGACAGGGTTTGTGGACCAGGAATTCAGTTCCTCTCTTGGAATGGCTGAAGAAATATTGAGACTTAACATAGGATAGCTAGCTAGTTAGTAACATCTGACTGAGTGAGTGCAGATGTTCCTTATTTCATTCTGCATGTACAGTACTTCCTTTCCTCAATGGACTCATCCTTACCTATTTATTTTTAGTAGAATGTGTTGTGCATTCCATTATTTTTAACTTTTTAACTGGCTTGTTAGTATTGGCTTAACTTTTCTTGGATCACTGTTCATTCCAAGAAGTTTTATGTTGATCATCATCATCATCATCATCATCATCATCTACTACTACTACTACTACATCATCATCATCATATTGTGCTGTGTGCACCAGAACACATTGCAGTAAAATCAATAAACATACAAACATGCAAACACAACATTCAACAACATTAATACAATATACATCTAATATTAATTTTGTTAATATTAATGTTCTATATTGATGGTCGAGATAGGAAGGTAGGTAGGTAGGTAGATAGATAGATACAGTAGATAGAATATTAATGTTTTAACATTTTGTGTTTTCATGTTTGTATATTTATTTTACTGGAATGTGGAGTGCAATATAAATAAATATTAGCATCAGCATCAGCAGCAGTATGGAGTGCTAATGTCAACTCTGATGTGCTTGCTCATTATGCCTGGCCATATATGTAGCAAGGATGAGAGTTCATTGCCTGTCACAGGCAGCACAAGAACATGGATTGCCCTGATGCACATAATTATTATTTTTTGCATCATAACACTACCCCATGTGACATGCACTCCAGGGATAAATATTGCAAGAAACTGTTCTATGAGATATTCTGACATCTCGCAAATAAAAGACAGGTACAAGTAAAATATTCAAAGAAGGAATTATTGTTCTTAATCTTCCCAAACTTTCTGCTCAGAGCTTTGAATTTCACAGTTGTGAAATACAACCATGACAGCAGACAACAATCTCCGTTGTTATTATTTTGGCATTTTTCTTTGCTTGCTTCCTAACTGTTGCTTCATGATTTGTTCACCCCAGAAAGCTCAAAGATCAATTACCATGAAATATTTTCAATCCACCCCATAAACCAATGTTTTGTGTGGTGGTGGGTGGTGAGATGGTCTGCAACAAAACCAAAGCAGCCACCATCAGAACAACAGAAATGGAAGTGTGAATTTTGCACATATTTAATCAGTGTTGGATAGCTTTGGAAATAATGAAAAGGTTGTATGGGTAAGAAAAGTGAAACCAAGCTGCACTACAAATGAAGTGAATGAGCTTAAAACATTGGGAATATGTAAATTAATATAGCTAGTTGCTGTGTTCTTCAGGATGATACAGAAATTAAGAACAAATGGGTAAGTTTTAATGAGTATGAAGGAAATTTAGGCCAATTGACAATAATTACTTTACTGAACTGATGGTTGAATGAACTGACCATGATAAAGAAATGATGAGAGGCTTTCAGCAGTACTATGCATGCTTACTTGGAAATAAATTCTGTTTTAATGAGGCATACTCCCAGAAAGGCATGTATATTCTTAATTATTTATTTCTATATAACCCATAGAATTATAGTCTGCCCCAGGTACTCAAGGTAGCTTGTAAAAGCTAACAATATGTGGAAACATGAAGCATGCTTCTTTCTCAAACTACCAGGCTAGTCTTGCACACTTTTTAGCCAACTGTTCATGCTGAAGCTTTGACAAAATACATGTGGATTAGTATCATAGGGTATTGGCGGGGTACACAGAAAGAGCTTCCTTGAAGATTGTGGTATTCTTGAACCACTGTCTCCTCTTGTGTTGCTGGCTAATCTTACTCACACTAGGTCAGGAAAAGGGAACTGCAGGATGAACTCAACAAAGGGTTCCTTCATTTTGACAGTTTCACGTCTGATCAAGACATGGAATAATAATAATAGGGTAGTGGTGGCGAACCTATGGCACACATGCCAGAAGAGGCACTCAGAGACCTCTGTATGGGCACCCATGTGGTTTCCCCAGTACAGAGTTCGCCGTGCCCCTCTGTCCAGCAGCCCAATGGAAACGCTTCCTCCATCCGCCAGCAGAGTTTGCCTCTCCGCCCAGCAGCCCAATGGGAGAGGTTTTTCCCCTCCCCTGTTGCTATGTTGGCACTTTGCAATAAATAAGTAGGTTTTGGGTTGCAGTTTGGGCAATCAGTCTCCAAAAGGTTTGCCATCACTGTAATAGGGTATCAGCCATCACATTCCTCATTTTAAGGAAATTCTAGCTATTCTTAAAGGAATAGAACATTTACCTTATATCCCGAAGATTTTATGTGTACACCTCGTTTGGTTAGGGTAGATTTCATCCGGATGAAAAAAGAACGCTCCAGATTGTTGTCCGTTGTAAGTAAGCTGGGGCTCGTGGATTCCACTAGAGTAGAAACAAAAACAAAAATAATTTGTATGTCATTTAATTTGAACTATTACAATATGTACAAAAGTTGAACTAACAGCATGGAACAATATAGACCTGGTAGAGAATGCCCCCCCCCCCCCAGTTTTAAAAACAAGTTAATACTAGCTTGAAAATTAGATCAGGATAGCAAAATCGTGGAAGAACATCACTTTGGGAAATGTTTACCTTGTTTTGACATAATGTATTGCCAATTAAGGTTGGTTCCTGAAGACAAATGCTTCCCATAAAACAGGATATACAATAAGGTCACCAGGGTCCCAAAATTCAGCTCTTTGTGATATTCCAGCCCTAGGCTTCTCCAATATGGGATGCCACAGGGCTCGGTGCTCTTGCCTTTCCTGTTCAACATCTACATGAAGGCACTGGGGGAAATCATCCGTTTCCATGGGGTGAAGTATCATTAATATGCAGATGATACACAACTGTACATCTCAGCCCGTGGCGATTCCAGCAATGCATTGGAAGTCCTATCCAGATATCTGGAGGCTGTTAGGGTTTGGATGGGGGATAACAGGTTACAGCTGAATCCTGGCAAGACTGAGTGGCTGTGGGTTGGGGCTCCTGCGTTATCCTGGGAGTTACCATCTTTGGTTCTGGATGGGATCCCTTTGCCTCAGACAGACCTGGTTCGTAACTTGGGGGTCCTCCTGGACTCGCAACTCCTGCTTGATGAGCAGGGGGCAGTCGTGGCCAAGAGGGCTTTTGCACAACTTCACGTAATCTGCCAGTTACGTCCACTCCTGGACTGGGACTCCCTATTCATGGTCACACATGCTCTGGTCACCTCCAGACTAGACTATTGCAATGCACTCTACATGGGGCTGCCTTGATGACCATTTGGAGGCTGCATCTGGTGCAGAATGCAACTGCCCACATGGTGATGGGGTGTGGCTGTTATGCCCATGCATCTACACTACTGCGGGAGCTGCATTGGCTACCAGTATGCCTCCGGGTGCAATTCAAGGTGCTGGTAATGACCTTTAAAGCCCTACATGGTAGCAGACCAGGGTACTTAAGAGACCGCATCACCCCAAAGACATTGGGCTGTCCCACCACAGCAGATTGGAGGGGCTCACTACTACTACTACTACTACTACTACTACTACTACTACTACTAATAATAATAATAATAATACTAGATGATGAAGAAGAGGTTGGCACCTAGAGTTGCGCTGTCTGGGAGGAGCAGGTGATGTGGGCTGATGATCTGAGGGGAAGTTGTTTTGCTAGGTAAGAAGGTCCCAAACTGCTTAGGGCCTTAAATGTTAGACCTGACACCTTGTACCTGATACAGAAATGGATGGATCCCCAAGTTGGACTCTCTGAGTGCAACCTCCAAGGAAGGAGTGAAACTAATGTAAAACAGTGCCTTGAACCTTAAGCCCTGACAGTTGTCCCAGTAAGATACTGTAGTCGACGGTATCAATAGCCACTGGCAGATCCAGGAGCACCAAGAGCAGGGATCCTCAACTTACGGCCCACAGACCATATCCGGCCCATGGCACCAAATCATCCCGCTCACACTCTCACTCCAGCCACCACTTCTGCTTCCACTGCCACCACTTCCTACTAAATCCTTGTCTCCTCGGCTTGGCTTGGCATGTCCCTAACAGCACTCCATAGCAGGATGGATGTACAACATCTGTCCTGCTATGGAGCACTGTTAAGGACACATCAAGCCAAGCAGAGGAGACAAGGATTGAGGTTGCGGCAGAAACGGCTATGGTCATGGCCATGGGGGCATTTTCCGGGAGCCATGGGCACATTTCCTCCAATCACTTGACACAGTTTCTCCAGGCCTTAAGCAGGGGGGGGGGTGGTGGTGGTGTGTGTGTGTGTGTGTGTGTGTGTGTGTGTGTGTGGTAGATCGGGGTGATCGCTGCCACCACCAAAGGCTACCATCGAGGGAACCCACGGCTTAAAAAGCTTGAGGACTCCTGACCAATAGAGATGAAGCCCCCCTGTCAGATTTCCCAGAGAAGGCAATCATGCCTTAAAGCCCGATTGAAATAGATCCACCTGCAGAAGATCAGCCACAATCCTCTCAATAACCTTTGTGAAGAAAGGTATATTAGCTACAGGTCTATAGTTATCAAAGATATCTGTAGCTAAATTTATTTATTTTTTTCTTCAGGAGAGGGCGTATAACAGTCTCATGATGGATAAGGGTCAAAGCGAGAGGTTGTGGGTTTACAACATACAAGCACCTTTTCTGTCTCCACAGATGGTTGAGCTTCCCATGTATAGTTTGTAAGTTTCCTTATGAGATAATGCAGGTCCTATGCTACTGTTTGTCTTTATACCCTTGACTAGCATATACATTCTTTTTATAATGGTGGGGAAAACAATTATAATACTTTACTAAGAATTTCACAGCTTTCCCACTATTACTATTAGAATAGGGGAAAGGGAGCACACAGATCTGAAAAAGGAATGGAGAAAATGACTCCAAGTTGCTGCTAGAAGGAAGCAGTTGGAAACTGAAAGACCCAGGTTTTAGCTGTCTCTGAGCCATGGTAGCCACTGGGTGGACTGGGGCCAGTCATTCTTTCTTAGCCTTATTGATCTCACAGGATTATTATTAAGAGATGCATATTTATCTTATTGGAGAAAAGGCAGCATACAAATATAAGAAAAAAAATACGCTTGCCCAGATGGTTTGGATGGGTTCAGTGTGACCCTCCTCATTACCATAGAGCAGTGATGACAAACCTTCGCACTCCAGCTGTTCTTGATCTTCAATTCCCAGAGGCTCTGATCAGCAGGAGTGCTGACTTGGGCTTCTGGTAATTGAAGTCCAAGAACACCTGGAGTGCCAGGGTTCACCATCACGGCCTCCAAGTGTTTTTGGACCCCAATTACCAGAAGCCCAAGTCAATACACTTGCTGATCAAGGCTTCTGGGAATTGAAGTACAAGAACATTTGCAGAGTCAAGTTTGAGGAACCCTGCCCTAGAGGACAAAAAGTTTGGATAGTCTTCAAATAACCAACTGCTATTTTCTAGCATTAAATTGGTGACCTCTTTCTCCTTCTGCTCTTTCAATCAAATACAAGTCGAAAAATGGTTTTAGAGCAAGAGAGACATAATGGCATCGTCCCAAGAGTGTCTGCCCGTCCAACCAGAGCGGACTGGAGGTGCTCTCTAATTGTTCCATCTGCCAGAGGGGCCTGTCACTCTGGCACACGAAGAAGGGCCTTTTCCGTGTCCACACCGGCCTTGTGAAACCTCCTGCCAGTAGAGTTGTGGGAGCAGACAGTGCTGCTGCCTTTCAGAAAAGAACTAAAAACCTGGTGGGCAGGGCAGGTGTGGGGCCCGGATGGAAGAGTGCCCCCCACCTGTTGGCTTATAAAATAAAGCCTCCTCACCTTTTAATGTGGGTAGTTTTAATGTGGTTGGTTTTTAATATGAATTGGGGGGGTGGTAGCTGGGTGGGTATGTCAGGGGTTTTAATTGTTTATATATATGTTTTAACCTGTTGTAAGCCGCCCTGAGTTGGGTTTGCTTGATTGAGCAGCATAGAAATTTGAATGATAAATAAATAAATAAATAAATATAAAAATTATAAATAAATAAATTCTTTAGTTCACCTAAAAAATGAGGAGCGAGATTACATACTTGACTGCTTTTATTTTCATATCAAATGCAACCACACTTTTGTTGCCTGAAATAATTAATTGTGGAGCAAGCCTTCAAGAACATATTGGCAATAAAACAGGGTTGTGGGGTTTTTTTTGTTTAAGAAGATTAAATGGATGAAAAATGCATTGTTAGAGTTTTTTAAAGAAGATTGTGGCTGCTCATTGTTAGCTAAAACTATTCCTGATTTTTTTAGTGCCCTATGATATTGAGATCTAATTTTTATATTCCTTTCATGATTGGGTCATGTTCCTTTTGTACTTATGGCACTGCAACTCTGTTGTGATTATTAATCCACTGCTAATAATGCTCCTTTCTTTAGTGTCTCTCTCTTTAGAGTTTTTAGGATTTTTTTTTTGTTTTAGAGAGCATGAATTCCATGTCATTTTAAATGTACAGCTCTTTATCACTCGAGGGAAAAGCAGAGCCATGTTATATTTAGTACTTTCATTTCTTCTGATTAAATATGAATTACTATGAAATTTTTCTCATCATCTAACACGCCATAATACGCCAACAGCTTTTTAATACACTATATAAGCACAAACTTCTGCTCTAAGAGTTTAATTTGCCCCTCTAATCCAATCACATCAACCTTATTTCTCTTATCAGAGATTCCCATTTTGAATTAAATGAGCTCATTAGTTTTAATCAAAAGCAGAGAGATCAAAACTTAAATGTAAATGCTTTAGATCAGAACTGTCAGTCAGCCGTGCAGTTCTATTTTACTACAACACAAGATCAGAGACCCTTAGAACCAATTTTTTCTCGTAAGGGATGCCGAGAGCTTGAAGATGCTATATCCCCTCTTTTTTTCACTTCCCAAGGACAGATTATACATTTAAGGTTAGACTTAATTTAGCGAATTTTTCTCCATCCTAGTGGAAATGAGAAAGTATGCCAATCTGCTGTTTGTCTCTTTCACATTTATTGGTGCTGGTCCTTAGAGACTTGAACAAACATGAAGCCATCAGAAACTATGCCACAAACCTGGCCGCGGCATTTCAGTTTCATTCAGCAATATCATGTTTGCAACATCTAAGAAATGAATTTTCAAAGCAAGGAAATGTATGTTCAGGATCAAGGTTACTGGAACCCCAAAACCACAAAAAGGTTCATAAGGAGTACTGGCAGCAAGTTGCTCACCATTAATTATTACTGTTATTATACAACACTCTCCAGTGCGGTGCTTAAAGTGTACATTAAGTAACCACAGCATGTGTCCTTCCCGCTGCGTGAATAAATATTAGAATCAGCTTAACTGACTTCCCTCTTCTAGTCCAGTATACTATGACCTAACACAGGCAGCAAGTAAAATATGTTGCAATGTGATCTTAATGATAGCTAACTAAATACACATAAGTTGTGTTAATTAAGACCATGAAATCAACTCTGTTGAATTAGAAAAAAAGATCTATCTAGATCAGATTCCTGTTTTCTACACCAGTCAATTGACAATGTTCAAGAAACTACTGAGCATGGCATGAAAGTGACAGCATTTTATCTCCCTCGGCAACTGAACAAGGAGATACAATTTCAATATCCCATGAGACAGCTTTTAATTTATCTGTCCTCCATGAATTAAATACGTCGCCTGAAACTGTGGAAAGTAGCCAACCCTGTATTATTGTGCACATTCCTGAGTCATACAAGAGGGATAGGGGTGAGAGTGGAAATGTCTCCACCAATTTTCACAAGCACTGGTGACATGGTGGAAACAGCATTCATTAAAACACCATCCCTTATCAATATTTCACTGTAGAGAATGGCCAGCTCTGGTAACATGTCAGGGATTTTTACTGAATATTTTTACTTACACATAAGTGAAACTGCATATACAGGCCAGCTGATACAAGGGGAGACATGATGTATAAGATGTTTTGGGATATACTTAGAGCTGCATGATAATACTACAACCACAGCCTGGGATCCACCCCCACCCACCCAAGTCTCAATCTTCCAGAATACTCCAGGCAACATGGTTGGGAAATTCTGACACATGTAGTCCAAAAAGTAACTTTTCTAAACTTTGAGTGATATTCAGACTATCCTTGAAATCCAGCTTTTCCAAACAGCTTTATTTTACCTGTACCTAAAGATGGGATTTTCTTAATTCTAGGACTTTAATCCTGAGAAACTGCCTAGAACCCCACAGGTATATTTCTAGTACTGGGAGAAAAAAAACCAGGTGGCAATAGAGATATATATTTTACCTCCATATTGTGCTCTTCTCTATAAATCTCTGATACCTCTGTGGTCTTTCCACACCAGAGCCCTGGTGGTGCAGTGCTCAAACTGCTGTACTGCAGCCAAAATGTTGTGAGTTCAATCTTGATGGGGATCAAGGTTGACTCAGCCTTCTATCCTTTCAAAGTTGGTAAAATGAATATCCAGCATGTTGGGGCAAAAATTCTAATTAGCTTGTGAACCACCCAGAGAATGCACTAAATTCTATGGGGCGGTATATATCTGCAATTGTTAATTGCAATATTTATCAGTTAGGAAACATGCCCCTCACTTATACTGCTTCCTGGGAATTACCTGAGGTCTATGGGGTTGATAGTCTTCATACTCATTAATCTCTACCTTCTCATAGAATAGTGAACTACCCTCCCAGGAAGCAGTGTGACTGAGGAAGTTTCCCTTGTTCTTTCCAGCTAAATTACCATATATACTTGTCTGTAAGTCATCCTGAATACAAGTCAAAGTACCTAATTTGGACCTCTAAAACTAGGAAAATAGATTGACTTGAGTATAAGTTGGGGATGGAAAATGCAGGAGCTGTTAGTGAGTTTCAATCATTAAAATAGATGAAAATACGGTAAAATTAATTAATTTAGACATTTGTGTGGCTATGTTATTGAGTGTTTATGTTGACCCGAGTATAAGTCAAGTCCCATTTTTGACCTCATTTTGGGGGCTAAAAACCTGACTTATAGTCGAGTATATACGGTATGTGGAATGAAACTTGCTTGCCTGTTCTGTACCTAACTTTCCTTAGGCCATGCCTTTTCTACTGAGTTGCATCCTGAGTATCCTCTTTTTAGTTTAGGGGTACAGATGTTGATGAACTCCTACTTCCATGACACCTGGCATTGCATACATTGGATAAGGTTGACAAGAACCAGAGTTCAGTTCTCATTTATGTATTGTTGGTACTTTCAACTCTGACAGTTCCACAGCCTCTACTTTCCTTTCTTTTCTTTGGTAATCAAAATAGATCTGCATTCAACAATATATTGATGGTGCAGAAAGAGAAGAGTTAGCAAATAGAGAATTGAAAATATTTATTGAAAAATGTATTCTTTGTGCTAATTTTATTCAAGTAATTTTTTGTCCCATCACTGTTTAAAAGGCCTGATAAGCTAATGAACTATATCCAACATGGAACATGTGAAATTCAGAATTTACCACCCACAATAGCAATAAATCATTTTGTAGACTATTGCATATGAGAGAAGTATCATTGATCTCATAAATCAGACAATGGAAATCAGACTTATCCCACAACAATAGTAGCCATGACAATAAATACAGACAAAATTGAGAAGCACAACAGTCCTGGAAAAGTTGTGATAACTAGAACAATACTATAGGAAGAAAGCAGGAACACTGGGTCAAAATGTCTGATGATTAGAGAGTTTACAAACAAAATCTAATGCAGGCTTTTTTCCACCTTAACAATTGCTGAGTACATTTTTACCCAGTGTTCCTGCTTTCTTCCTATGGTATTGTTCTAGTGAAGCAAGCAACAAGGTGGTACCTTCTCTGCAAAACACAAGCAGAATGCAATTCATACTCACAGCATCATAATTAACAATGCTGTGTTCTCCACTACACTTGAGAAGAGAAGGAAGCAGTGCAGACTCGATGGTACACCTAGCTCTGTCTACTAACACCTTGCTGCTACTCCTAAGGAGGTCACCTTACTCAGAGCTTGGAAAATTAACCAGTAACATTTACAGTTCTGTGTTTCTTTTTCTCCACATACTGTATAAAATCCAAATCGTACAGACCACTGGCCAATGGTACAAAACACCCCTTTTTAGCCGTTTGTGGGAAGGGGCCTGGTGGCGCAGTGGTTAAACTGCTGTACTGCAACTAAAAGGTTGTGAGTTCAATCCTGACCAGGACTCAAGGTTGACTCAGCCTTCCATGCTTCCAAGGTAGGTAAAATGATATCCAGCATGTTGGGGGCAAAACACTAATTAACTTGTGAATTGCCCAGAGAGTGCACTAAGTGCTATGGGGCGGTATATAAGTGTGATTGCTTTATCTCATTTTTTGGTTGGGTATCCTCCTTGGTAAACATTGGAAAACCTGTGAACATAATATAGCTTGACAAACTGCCCTACAATATTCTGATTAACAAGCTAAGGGTAGGCTGGATAGAACAACTGTTCAGTGGATACATAGCTGATTACAGATTTTACTCAGAAAGTGCTTATCAATAGTTTCTCCTGAAACTGGGAGTAAGTAACAAGTGGGGTACAACAAGGTTTAGTCCTGGGCTAGTGTTCATCAGCATTTTTATTAATGACTTGGAAGAGAGGTGCAAGGAAGGCTTAGCATCAAATTTGTGGATGACATGAAATTGGGTGGAATAGCTAATACTCTGGAAAAACAAATAAAATTATAAATGAATTTGATAGGTTTGACTACTGGGCTGAAAACAACAGAATGAAATTTCACAGGGATAAGTTCAAACTTATACATTGAGGTGAAATCAAATGCACAGTTAAAAAATGGAGGATATTTGCCTCAACAATACAAGTGAGAAGGATCTTGGTATCAATAAAGATCATAAGTTGAATTAGAGCCAATAGTGAGATGTGGCTAAAAAAAAGGCAAATGCTATTTTAAATGGAAAGATAGACAGCCATCTGTAAGGTGTCCTTTTATCTGGATTATTGTATTGAGCTGGGGGTTGGATTCTGTCCAGCGGTGGGCTCCAAAAAAAATTACTACCACACTGTGGGCGTGGTATGGTGGGCATGGCCAGGGGATAGCTCTGTGTTGCACCCGAATTAAAGGTAAAGGTAAAGGTTTCCCTTGCTCGAAAGCCAGTCATATCTGACTCTAGGGTTCAGTGCTTATCTCTGTTTCAAAGTGAATTAGGACTACTTTATTTCAAAACCTGGATGGGAAGGGCCAGCCAGAATTTCTGCTACCGGTACTGGTGAACTAGTGCGAACCTGCTGATGCCCACCACTGATTCTGTCACCTTATAGGTAAATGTAAAGGTCACCCTTGCTCAAAAGCCAGTCATATCTGACTCTAGGGTGCGGTGCTCATCTCCCTTTACAGCCAGAAAGCAATCACTATCTGCATCTGCAGATATTTCCGTGGACATGTAGCAAGCATGACTAAACACCACTTTCAAAATGCTAGGTTGGTAGAAGCTGGGACAAACATGGGAGCTCACTCCATCGTGCAGCACACAGATCTCAAACTGCTGACCTGCCAACCTTCCGGTTGTCAAGTTCAGTGTCTTAACTATTAAGCCACCACAGTCCCTCTATCACCTTATAGATCCCTTCAAATTCCATGATGTTATGATTCTATGATTCATCATCACTTCAACACCTAAACAGAGAATACATGAGCCAGCAGTGAAAACAGTGACTCTCTTCATCCCCATAACTCGGGGATTCTCCACTTGTAGCCCATGGGCAAGATGTGGCCCACGGCACCTCCACCACACCAGGAAGTGCCATGTGGTGGAGGAAGGGTAAAATAGCCATCCGACCCCCAAAGCTTTTGAGGGAGCATGACCCGACCCCCAGCTTAAAAAGGTTAAGAACTCCTGCCATAACAGGAACCAAGTGATACTGAGGCTACACTCTTATAACTATAAAAGTAACAAGAAACTGCAGTTTTACTGCAAAATATGTGAATGTTAATTGCAATTTTAGTACCTTCAATATTACAAAAAGGAATTAATTACAAGCAACTGGTTATTTTGTACTAGTTACTTCTAAACAATGTTTTCTTTAATGGTTGGATGAGCCGGGTAATCAAGATACTGTTCCAAATCAGATCAGTTTGCATACTGGCATGATCAGTGAAAAAGGCACTGGCCTGAGGGGAAAAGAAATCAGGGGAAAATAAAATTAATTCACATAGAAATGGACTGGCCTGAAGGGAAAAGAAAATTAATTTGCATTCTCTCACTGTGAAATCACACTAAGGCATTCAGTTCTCTTTTATTTAAGTGGCCACACAGATAGAAGAGGGGGAAAATCCTTCTAATTGCAGTTCTACATGAATTGCCTATAGGCGGTGCAGTTCAAAGGAAATGCCTTAAGAAAGCTATCCACCCTCAATGACTGTTTCATCATCATCTTGCCAACTAAATAGCTAGGTAAACTGCAAACAAACAAACAAACAAACAAACAAATAAACAAACAAACAGCAGCTTTGTCTAAGAGAGATGAATGTTGGTGTATGTGTTTGTGTGCATTCTCCTTGTCCTGCCTCATGAGTCAGAAGGCAAGTGGAAGATGCTTTGCCAAAGCACTCATTTTCTTTTGCTCCTCTGTACATTCCACTATTGATCACTAAAAATAGTACAAAAGGACAATAAAGATAGGTAGTTGTTGTGGAAGAAAACATTAAAACCCACAAAAGCCTACCACTGCCACTCTGCTTGTGACATACAGAATGCACTACTAAAAGAACTTCCATTCCAGTTTTCACATGCCAAGCAGGTGGCTCTTTTTGGTAAGGTTCTCCCCAGCATAAATGAAAAGCATTTAAGCTGTCGAGTGCTGATCATAGCTAGCATTTGGAAGAGGCTACTCTAGGGGAAATGCACCACGTCAAAGTCAAGCTGCTACCAGCGGGTGTTTCTGCTCACAACTCCTGTGAAGTACGAAGTTCAAGGCTAAAGGAGGAGGGGAATAGAACATCATAAAGCTACACTTGAAAAGTATATGGTATCCTAAAACACCAGATATTGTGCAGTAGGCTCAAGCGCTACAAAGAACAAATGGGATGAACTACACAACAATAAAAAGAAAACATTTGAAATCTTAACACAAAACACCTATAAACACAAAAACTTGAGGTATCTGCTTCCTGAGGAAAATGTACACTGCACTCCTGGGATGCTCTAGGATTCACTTCCTGTACCTCCACTCAGGATCAAATGGGCCAATGCTTTTATCACAATCATAAAGAGGTTATGAGCCAATTCTTCTTATACAGCAGTCCATAAGAGTGAGGCCCATATTTACAACACAATGGTGTCAGACAAAGGGCACTAGGACTTAGTTTTTGCACTAGAGTACAAAATAACAATACATAAACACCTTTGTGAAGGCAGCTTGAAACCCCATGTTTTCTATTAAGAAGTCATGTTCAATCTTCACTGTTGATAGAACAGAATAGCTAACACAGAGAACATTGTATATCAGAAAGGTCAATAGTTATTATGAGCTACAAATATATTTTTTCCAACCTTCAGGCTGTTTAGCGCATATCACAGCATGAGCAGCTGTCTTCTTTAATGCTTTTAAAATTAGAATCCCAAAGAGGAAGGAAAAAAATTACATTTGCAGTGATTGCTCTTTGCTTTTGTAAGTTTACTTTAACACACTATTTTATATACATGAATTATCTGTGTACCCTAACCAAGGGTAGTAACTGATTGTTAGTATCTAAGCAAGATTCCTCTATCTGTGGCTGTTGTTAAAAAACATCTTATCATAAACTGTGTTAACACAATGTATTGTTTTGAGAAAGTTCTATTGCATATTATTTATGCTAGTAATTTGATAAATATATGTATATCTTGCCTAGAGGTTATACTATGTGCATAGAGTGTTTGCTATTGAGGTAAAATGTTTATTACGAATTAATATTGTGTACTACCTATGTTTTGAATTCCCACACATGTAAAACAGAAGAAAAAAGCACAGATAATTTTAAAAAACATTTTTGGATCTTTTTATGGCAATGTCAGCGGCAATGTTATCATAGCTACTAATACAATCAGAGCTGTAAACTTAGATTTTCTTAATCTCCCATGTTTCAGGCATAAATATTAGTACAAATTCTAATTACTGTCATCATCATCATCAGCTGCTACTTGTGCCCGAGTATACATTTTCCCCCTGAAAATTATTTTTCAGGAAAAATGCCACTGCCGTAAATTTGTTTAAGGTGGATCCCAGCTTGCCATAAAGTGACCCACACACTGTGATCACAGAGCCATCTCCTGTGGCACATATGAAATGAGACATGCAGGATTTGACACCAGGACTGCAATGGACTTCCGCAGCCTTGAGAATACTGATAAGGTGCACCTTATTAGCCAGTCCATCTGGCATGGCCTCTTCTGCCTCCATAACCATTGCGAATCAGAATGGTGAAGGGGTTCCTCTTCCACTCATTTTGCCATTGTGCCCAATATGATGGTTTTCAGAGGCATTTCCTCCACTGAGGGGGACCATCACCCCACCTAAAGGGGCACATCCACCCATAGCCATTGGCCCCTTTAGGGAGTCAGGTTATTTACCACTGCCCAACACTTGGCATTGAATCGCTGGCTGTATGGTCTACTCCATTACCATAGCGGGATGTCCGGCCAGATATTCTCTAATTACCAAAGCAGTGTTTTAAGAATGCTAATTGTGACCCTAACTTCAAGATATGGAGAACTTGCATTGTCAAAAGAAATCACTTCATTCAAGTGAACCCCATTCTTCTATCTGATCATAGATATTGGGTGGCAGAGAGATTTACTAACACAACTTCTCTGCCTGCTAAGATTTGCAGCAGAAAAGCCAGAGAGAGGGTAGAGAAGAGGAGGAGCCAGATTCAACACCTCCTGCTACTCATGGACACAGACACAATGCCACCATAATGTTAGGCCATGGTGAGGGAAGCCTTAAGTATTTTTAATCACTCCTACGCTGGAAGAGGTTGGGTACAGGACAGCTCCATCAGGCCTAGTGCAACACATACATGTATAAATACGGTATAAAAATTATATATTTATACCATTTTTTAAAAATAGCAAAATCTATTTACAGCCATTCCTGATAATTTGTTTGGTGTTTAAGATTGCAATCCTTTAAACATTTTATATGTATCTGCTCTGATCGTCTAGATGTCCCTATATCAAGAGGACTCACCCACCCACAGGTAAACACATGTTCTTCGTGAACACTGTCACAAAAGTTTTCAATTATTCCTTCATGAACATCTGTTGCTAAAACATGGTCTTGGGTGATGGCTATATTGTTAGTTTTCCAAAGAAATCTAATTAATATTATTTGGACAGAAATCTCATTATATCCCCTAAATTGCCTGTACTATATCTTACCTCAGTATTAAAACCATAATATTTTTTTCCTTATCCTGATATTTCTGTGGTAAAACACTGTAACTGTCTGATTCAAAAATCTCTTATTCTACTTTGTTTAATTTATCACACTAAACACTGCAATATTTAAACACTTCTTTTTTGCATTTTGGATTCAAGTTTATCTTGATCCATACATCTCATGTATCACACTGGACTTTTCTTTTGCTTTTCTGTACATCAGTTCTAATCTAGCTGCTTCATGAACAACAGAATTATTCATATTTGGCCTCTGCTCCACCCCACTAACCAATCAAGTGCCTTCGTACCTGGGAGTCTCATCTTCCAGCACTATCTCTTGTTTCTTTTATATTGTCTCATCACAGGATTTTCAAGGCAAAAAAATATTTCTGGGTTAGCAGTACCCTCTTCTGTTCAGGTCTAACAAAAGACAGCCTTACTGTCACTTCCATGGTCTATAAAAGTCTTCCACTACTCTCATCTTTCAGTACTGCTGGTGCACAGTAAATGCCCTTTGAGAGATTCTCTGCTTCCATCTTCAAGAGATTCTCTGCTTTCATCACCATTGGAACTGTCAGTTCTCTTCTGACAGTGTATGCATTTTGGTATCTCAGCTTTGACCATTCTGCTTTAGGTGATATTGATAGGAGTCCAGACTCACAACAGAGCCTAGGCTCTGAGTCTGTTACACTCAATCTCCTCACCACATCAAGGTGCATGTCCAAGAAGAAGAAAATATCAGGTAGTCTAATAGAATGACTGTCTTTGGATTTCAATTGAGGGGGGGTTAAATGCAAATACTTTTTTTCAAAAGAATAGCCATGCATCTCTTTTTAAAATATAATATATTAAAATGCATTATTGGAGTGACAAACCATGGTGAACAGGTAAATACTGAAAAAGTAAGAAGAATGTTCTTCTGGATCCGACCATAGCGCTATGTAATTCAGAATTTTGCTTCCCACAATGGCAAACCAAATCTACTGGATTCCTTCAAGCAGGACATCAGCATGACATTATTTCTGAATGGCAGACAAACGGTTGAAGGAAAATGCCTTGCAATGAGTTCACAGAGTTAAATTTGAACTAGGAGGTTCATAGTTCATATGCTTAGACATTACACTTCTGCACCAGCACAGAGTCTCTTTGTGTGTGAAGTACTTGAACAATATGTGAATGCATACTAAGCTGATCAACTTTTCTCTGAGTAACAGTAGCAGTAATATTTCTGCAAACACCATTAAGTCCTTCATCCATTTATTGGAAACTAGCAGAGGTTGCCCGGCATTGCCGGGCTGTTATAAACTGTGATCAGCTTTTTTGGTTTTTTTTGTAGTTTAAAAAAAGAACAGAGGATGATATCATTGTTTCAAATTGTTTTATTTAACCAAATAATAATCTTTTAGTTTGTGGGTTTTTTTGTTAGTTGTACCGTAGGCAATATTTTTAAAAATGTGAAAGTACATGTTTTTTACATTCAATGTGTTTAAACTGTGTTTAGATGTTTTGGGTTTTTATTTGAGTTAAAACTCAACACAGGATGTTATAAATCTTTTTATTTTATTTTTTGACATATTTATTTATTTATTTATTTATTATTTAGATTTGTATCCCGCTCAACTCGGCACCGGCCAACTCAGAGCGGCTAACAGCAAGTTAATATAAGTACAATGTAACAGTGTGATAATGCAAAAATAAATAATCAATACACTTACAATACAATTACAATAAATTCCACAATACAATATATCAGTACAACAAGTCAAAATATCAACAGTCAGAATATCAAAAGGACATATCCAAAAAAACATATCAATAAGCATATCAACAAAACAGTGAAGCCACAGGACATATCAAAAACAATCTAACCAGTAATAGAAAAAGAGACTTGGAAAATCCATCTGCAGATGAGGTAGTGGCAGCTCCAGCTTCTTTTGAGCTCCCCGCCTGGTGGGGGCCAGAGGAATGGGCACCGGGAGCAGCAGCCTCCCATCCCGGGACTAATGGAATAGGCCCTGGGAGAGGCTCAAGTCAGGTGTCATCTGGAAGTGGGGAATCGCTTTTGGGGCCGCGAAAAAGCGAGCCCAGGTGTGGCCAGTTCTTTCCTCCCCACCTCCTCCTCCGACCGGCTGCCAGGCGAACAGCTGTTGTGATGTGTGTAAACTTTTGATTTATTGTTATGTTTTTCACTTGTTTTTACTCTTGTGGCCTCTAGGTGGGGGTGTTGTGTCTTTTTGAGTTGTTTTTACTATTCTGCCCTGCAGGTGGGGCTGCTAGTGGTTTTGTTTTAGTTTCACTGTTTTTTTCTCTCCTGGCCTCTGGGTCATACCTGTCAAGTTTTGGATTTGAAAATAAGGAAAATTTTGGCGACACCCCTCTGTGGGCATGGCCAAATCTAGCCATGTGACTTGCTGGGCTCTAGTCATGCCTGCCACATGGCCATGAAAATGTCTGGAAACACAGACAGCACTGGCTCTTTGGCTGTAAATGGAGATGAGCACTGCACCCTAGAGTTGGATACGACTGGCAGATTTTACTTTCTTAGGATCAAAGATTGCTGCAGATGGTGATTGCAGCCATGAAATAAAAAGGCAACTGATGCTTGGGAAACAAGCTATGAGAAACCTGGGGAACATAGTTAAAAGTAGAGGCATCACCTTGCAAACAAAAAATTGCATAGTCAAAGCAATGGTATTCCCGGTGGTAATGTATGGGTGTGAGAGCTGGACCATTAGGAAAGCTGAGTGCAGAAAAAAAGATGCCTTTGAAATGTGGTGTTAGAAATAGGTCAATCTTAGAAGAAATCAACCATGACTGCTCATTAAAGGTCAAATAGTAAAGATGACGCTAAAGTACTTTGGACATCAAATGAGAAGAGAGGATTCACTTGAGAAAATCTTGATGCTGGGAAAGGTGGAGGACAAAAGAAGGGGGTGGCCAAAAATAAGATGTCTAGATGGTATTGTAGATGCAATGGGCACAAAGCTGTGTGGGCCAAAGAACCCTTTCCCCATCTTCTTGGGGGACTTTTGTTTTGTTTTCTTTCTTGTTTACTCATTTTTAATTTAAAAAAAATTCTGGGAAGCAAAGAGCAGAATAGTAAACCAGCCCCCTAGTAAACGAGCCCTGCACATGCCTAGACACCCCCCCCCCAATTAGGGTGGAGGAGCAAGGGATTAATTTCCCCCAAATTAACCAATTTGTTCCTCACTGCAACCTGTTGTGACTCCGGCCCCTGGCCCACCTCTGTCCCTCGAACTGGCCCACCTTGGGGATGAAGACTCTGAGGATGAAGGGGAAGAGCTGACAGGACCCTCTTCCTCAGGGATTCCCCCCTCCCCCAGCACTGCCTCAGCCTCCCTTGGAACTGCAGCAGCAGGATGGCAACAAGGATGTCCTCCAACAGCAGTCTTCACGTTCAGACAGCTCTGGGGATGAGGCGTGGCTGGACTCTAGGCATCGAAGCAGGGCGAAGCATTGTCTACAGATGCTGAGAGGAAGGAGGGGCCGCAGGTAATCAGGAAGCATCTGGCCACACCCATGGAGACATATAAGGAACCAGGACGCCGGGTGTGGCTCTGTGACAGACAAAGTTTAGCTTCCCTGCTCTTGCTTGGTACTGTGGCATCTTGACTCTTGGAAACTCTGGAAATAGAACTTTGGACTGGTTTGACTACTATTTGGAAACTGGAAATAGAACTTTGGACTGGTTTTGGACTACTCTTTGGAAACTCTGGAATTAGAATTTTGGACCGGACTTAGACTACTCTTCGGATATCCCTTACAGTGAGTGTTTTTCCAACAGGGAAAAGGGAATGAGCGGGGGAGACAGAACATCTTGTCCGTCACCGCCAAACAGGCAACTTTGCTGGTGCAATGGAGGAGCTGCAACAGCTGCAGGTGGTGAACCAACAGCTTCAGCAGCAAGTGGCACACCTGGCAGCCCAGGTCGCCGTGCTGGCTGCCCCTGCAGCCCCTCCTCCCCGTCAAAAATGCCCAGTGTCCATGCCTGACAAGTTTGCTGGCCAACTGGGGATGTTTCCAGTGTTCCTGGGACAATGCCAATTGTTTATGGCCACCCGGCCCGAGGACTTCACTGATGACTGGGCCAATGTGGGGTTTGTGATTAGTCTCCTGTCCGGCCTGGCTGCCCGGTGGGCCACGCCGCTGCTGACCCAGGACAGCCCACTGCTGGTGGACTACCAGGGTTTCCGACGCTTTCTGGGCCACATGTTTGAGGATCCCATCCGGGCACAGATGGCAGCCAGGCGCTTCAAGGACCTCCAGCAGGGGAAGTGCCCCCTACAGGAATATATCGCGGAATTCCAGCTTTTGTGCCAGGAGTCAGCGTGGAATGAGGCGGCACAGATGGACGTTTTCCAGGACGGGCTGTCTGGGGAACTTCAGGATGAGTTGGTCCGGGTGGAGGTTCCCCTCACCCTAGATGCCCTGGTAGTTCAGTGTCTCCGCATTGACGCACGTCTTCAGTGTCGACGAACTCAGCGCGCCACCTGGGAGCTGTTGGCCATGCCCGGGACCTCACGGTCGGCACCTGTGATACCTCGGCCCGCCCCGCATTTCGTGGCGATGGCTGAGAAACTGATGGAGCTTGGGGTGGCCCAGCCCTGCCTGACGGTCCAGGAACAAGCGCACTGCCACCAAGGGGGTCTGTGTTTGTACTGCGGGGAGCCCAGACACTTTGCTGCCTCCTGTCCTCAGAAGGGGGTGGGGCTCCCACATCCGGCCCCAGTTTCTGGCCCGTCCCATCAGGAAATGGGGTCAGCCCAGCCTAGGGGAGACCCTCGGCTGGGCACACATCACGTCCCCACCAGAGTCCACCGATACGGATTCCGACCCTCCCCGGCACCTGGTATTGGACACCCGGATCCTTGTTTCTGGCTGGGCCGAGAAGATTCCGGCACATGCACTGGTGGACTTGGGAGCTACGACAAACTTTATGGACCGGGCTTTTGCAGTCCACTTTGGGATTCCTCTGGCCCCGGTCGACCCGCCACTGCGGGTAGAAACCATTGATGGGCGGGAACTCGTGTCGGGGCCCATCAAGACAGCCACCCAACCTTTGCACCTGGCCATTGGGGCACATGAGGAGGCCATCCAGTTCTACATCACTACAGACCTCCATTTCCCTTTGGTCCTAGGCATGGCCTGGCTCCGGACCCACGACCCTCAGGTGGCAAGGTCATGAAACACCATCGCCTTTCCGGCCCTGCAGTGCATCAACCACATCCGCCACTCCTGTGCTGGCCAGGCGGTCTCCTTCCCTACAGTTTCCTTGCCCCCGAGCTGTCGGACTTTGCTGACGTGTTCAGCGAACGCGAGGCGGACCGTTTGCCCACGCACCGGCCCTACGACTGCCCTGTGGACCTCAAGCCTGATGCACCGCTGCCGGCAGGGCGCTTGTACCCTATGTCGGGACCTGAATTGGCCACCCTGCGGGACTTTCTGGACAAAAATCTGGCCCGAGGGTTTATCCGGCCCTTGTCTTCCCCCCTCTCGGCTCCGGTGCTCTTCGTCAAGAAGAAGACGGGGGACCTGTGTCTGTGTTGTGACTACTGTGGCCTCAATGCCATCACGGTGCAGAACCGGTACCCGCTACCGCTCATCTCGGAACTCATAGAGACTGCAGGAGGCCACCATATTCACCAAGATTGACTTGCGAGGGGCCTACAACCTGGTGCGAATGCGTGCAGGGGATGAATGGAAGACAGCCTTCAGTACCCGCTACGGCCATTTCGAGTACACCGTGATGCCATTTGGGTTGACCAACCTGATTGGCTGTGGCGCGGTGCAGAGAACGTTGGGAATTGAAGTTGTTTTCCTTTGCTCACATTCGTGGGGTTCTTGCCCCACTGGCGCGTTTCTTAACCCTTCATTAACTTCCGTACCTGGTCCGGGCGAGTGCAGGAGGCTCAGTATGAGATAGTGTGGACGGGTGCGGGAGCCTTTGTTACATTCCAATGATTAACCCTTGGATTTATAGGTATAGATATGCTATTCACATTGTTTCAGGGAACACACACTCTCTCAAACTGAGCAAATCTGTTCCATGGCTGAGGATTTTTACGAGATTTCAGACAAAACCAACCATGAGTTGTCACATTCCTTTTGATATGAGCCTACCATAAAGGTATTTTGACAAAATTTATTATATGGTTGGAATGGGGCTTGCTTTTGTGTTCTTCGTACACACAGTTTTAAAAAATGTATAATTAGTACATTTTGGGACTCTC
The DNA here is from genome assembly GCA_035047345.1 of Bradypodion ventrale. NCBI lineage: Eukaryota > Metazoa > Chordata > Lepidosauria > Squamata > Chamaeleonidae > Bradypodion > Bradypodion ventrale. Next base: position 450,278,275 of record JAWDJE010000001.1, on the reverse strand, counting down.
CCAATTAGGGATACAGTGATGGCTAACCTTGGCACTCCAGGTGTTCTTGGATTTCAATTACCAGAAGCCCAAGTCAGCACTCCTGCTGCTCAGGGCTTCTGGGAATTGAAGTTCAAGAACACCTGGAGTGCCAAGGTTAGCCATCACTGTTCTAGTAGTTTATAGTATACTTTCATATGAAAGGAATGTGCCATACAATCAATTATATCTTTTCCTCTATTTTTAATGAGTCAAACGTCCATGCCTTTAAGCCTCAAAATAAACTAATTGAGAAGAAAATGATTTCGACATGGCACATTTTATAAGACTCCTACAGCATTATGCTCCTTCAGTTTTTGTTCGTATTTATCATCCTCTCAACATAGCATTTTCACTACACAGGAGCCTCCACTGTTGGTTTTCTCTCCCCCCTCCTTCTTCCTCCAAGCCTAGAGATCACCCCATGGATTAACAAATGATTGAGGATTCTCTCTTAAAAGACTCTTTAAAAACCTGTCAGAATCAGCCTGAGACACAGATTTATTATGAACTATTTAAAGGGCTTAATATATGTATCCCCAAAGAGCCCTTGGAGCAAACTAAAAAGGAAGAGTGGAGTTCTCAAAGAATGGGAAAAAATTCTCCAATGCCCCACTTTCTTCACACCACGATTACTGTTTACTGAGAGGATAAAATGCCTAACCTGTCACAGGCAGCCTTCAGAAGCCATATTGCTCATGATGTACAGTAGAAAAAGGACTAAAACAAGGAGGCTCAACAATAATACCCTGCTAAAGGCAGCTACAATTTAATTTTAACCTGTTCACCAACACGCAAGTGTTGAAAACATATTTTGTGTGTGTGCATGTGTGGGGAAACTGATCTTCTACCATGTAAACCCTGACCATTACCTTAATTATATATTACTGTATTTAAAAAACACATTAAAACACCTTATCTAATGAGTTGTCTCCCACATGTGTGCTAATTTACAGTTTGGTTCTTGAAAACCAGCACTGTTTATGATTGCAGTGGGCATTTTAAAGTATGTTGCCTTGCTCTCTTCTAAAGTCTAGGTAATATTTCCTTTCAGATAGCTTTTATCTTAATCAGATGCCAAGATGCAATTAATATTAGCAGCTTTGAACCACAGAGCGATCTGAGGAGGAAACCCATACTTTATTAGGAGATGCATTTCAGGTTGATGGTGGGACTGAGAACAGCACTGAAAGGAATCTCAGCCTCATTCACCTTGAAGCAATTTACTGTGCTGTAATCTCACTGGAGGTAATGAAATTTAAACCAATTACCTTGTGAACAACTGTGTGAGGGCTGCAGCGATGATGTCACTTTGGGTGTTTACAGTTTTTTATATTCAGAAGGAGACTGTGAATGGCTGTGCTAGTCATCCTCAGTGGGGCCAGGGTTCATGGTGGCTTCAGTTTACCCATAATCCTCCACTGCCATGTGACAAATAAGAAGACAGATCCACATCTTGTACCTGCATGAAGTCCACTGATACCCATCATGGGCTACAACGCTCATAAACACATCACATGGGCTGTTGCTTTTCCAAATTAATTTTCAAGGGCCCAGTACTTACTCCAGATTCCATTTCTTAAGAACTAGATCAAGTCTGGCCAGGTTATCCTGCTATGGTAATAGAGTAGATCATACTGCCAGCAACTCAATGCTGAGTGTCAGGCAATAGTTAACTAACCTGACAACCCTGAGGACTAACGGCCTTGGGTGCTGAAGTCCACAGGGAAGAGTGATGGTCACCAAATGGATTAAGTCCCACTTGAATCCATCTAGATGGAGGGCAGCAGCTTCATCAATACTGGTCTGGGGCTGATGAGGACTTTGCGTACCAAAAGGGCTCAAGTCAAAAAAGTGACTCTCGGAACTGCTTCAGTGGTACGGGAGTCATGCTGTGATGCAAAAAGTAGATGAAAGGCCACGACATTATATTCACAGGACAGTCTTCATGGATGTTCACAAATATTCAGATTCGAATATGGAATATGATTTGTTTACATACATGTATATACAAGTGAGCATAAGATGAAGGTCTATATCATTATAAACTCCACTGGATGTTAAAGATCCTTGAAAGACTACCGATCAAATCCAAACTATGCTAATGAATTTATAGTAAATATATGGGGGTGGGGAATGCTGTAAAACTGGAACAGTAAACCTAGTCTGACTTGCTTGGAGCCATTTTTAAAAAGAAACTTGTATTAGCCAATCTGAGCATTTGAGAGCAGGGGGAAACTGAAAATTCATCTTCCATAAAGATACTGAAAATGTAGGGTTGCAGTCATAGCATGTGCCTACTAAAACTAGCAGAACCTCTTTTGAACAGGAGCAATTTTCCTGTAGCCTGGAAATCTTGAAAAGTTTGAAAAGTCTGCCCATTCTTGCAACTCCTACAACTTTTGGACTGATTCTTAGATTTAATATAGAAGGATGTGAAAGTTAAAAAAGGGTTATTGGCTGACAACACAGCCATCATTCCGATACAAATAATAGAACTTCTACAACTTCTGGAAATCAAAATTTAGGCGAAGATGAAAATCGGTTATTCAGTTTCTTGCACAAACCCTAGTGAGATATAGAAAGCATGCATAATAACATTGGGCATTTGCATAATTATGACTTCCTTATATTAGAATTTTTGCATTCTGTTAGCAAATTTGGAGTTTGCTAACATGATGCAAAAGTTGTTAATGAGTCTCATTGTATTAGCAACTTTCTATCACATTAGCAAAGATTAAATTCGCTAATGGAATATGACAGTTACTAACATAAGATTACTGCAAAGAGATGCCATAATCTCGGAAGGCCACGAAAAGGGAATGATCAACATGTAAACAATGTCTTGTCTGTTTTTAACTCCTTTGTTAACTATAATGTGAATGTGTGTGCAATGTCACTCTCACTCACATCTACAAAAAGCTCCCCGAGAGGTTCTTGTTTTACACAACACTAATGCAACTACAACACAATGATTATTTTTGATAGAAAATCATGAGCCATCAACTTCTCTCATTACAAATGAAGTGAATCATGCATTTAGACAAACAAACAGAAGTATTACACAAAATATCCGTCCTTAAAGTTAGATATTCTGATTCTTGCTGTGTAAGCAATTTAGACTGCATTTTCTGCCATATAGTAAGGGTCTTTTCAGAGTATAATTACAAAGACTCAGTAACTTCATAAGCTAGACATCAAGACAATTAAGTGAATTTATAATTAGAATTTTAAAAGCTCAGAAAACTAGATTATGTTTTTAGAATTGTCTCAGGAGAAATAACTATGCTGATTTACAGTTTTCTCTCTCTACTCTTTTAAGTAGAATTGTGAAAGACATAAATCTAACACTGGAGCTAATTCATGGATATGATTTATCCATGGTCTCAGTTCTAGTCTCAGTTCTAGTTAAAAGATGGTCTCAGTTCTAGTTAAAAGATGATGTGCTAAGGGTATGATCACACGGGCATAAAGCTTGCATTAACATAAGTACATAAGAACAGCCTTGCTGGAACAGGCCACAGCCCATCCAGTCCAGCATTCTGTCTCACACAGCGGCTCACCATTTCCTTCAGGGTATTCCCAAGGAGATGCCTTCACCTGCTTAGGATTCCCTGGAAATGGTATTGAGAGATATCCTGCCTATCTCTCCAACCCCGAGGTTGTCCTTAAGTATCCATTTTGGACTGCATCCCATGTCCTGGTGACCACTTAATTTATGAGGAGCAGCACTCTGACCTAACCCTGATCTGTGTCCAAGATAGACATTTTTGGTACAGCAATAGGGTTACTATTTTTAGGGGCTGGGCTGGAGGAACTCCCTAATGGATAGATGAGTCACTTTAAGGGAGATTGCTCCCAGCAAAGTAATTCTTTCTGATATAATCAGATACACACCTTTCTTGTGCGATCATACCCAATGATTTCTGATCATTCTTCTGAACCTCATCTCATCTAGATTAACTCAAACACTACTTACCAAGTAGAAACAGGAGCTATCATACCTTTTCACTGTGGTATAATTAAGGTAGCAATAGTGTCCTGGCATACCATGGTACTATCTGATGACATTTCATCATTTTATGCATGAAACAATGGTCTTGCATCAGACTTCCTGGTGGAACCATATGGACAATGTGCTTATCAATGAAAACAAAACTAATGACTCCATTCAAAGTTGTAGAACTTCTCCTGTTGTATAAATGTTGCTTTCTATCTGCTTCAAAAGGATTGGTTCCTTGCGGCTGCTTGATTTAAAAACAGATGAGCCATGACTTGCTAACCAAATAGGGTAGCTTGAGAATGGAGCAAGAAGGCCCTGAAATGGAGGCACCCCGTTTCCTATCACAAGCTGTCAAAGCAGGTAATTCATTTCTTATCAGGCATGCAGGATTAAATATTTTCAGAAAGCACTCTTCTGCTATGTGGAATCAGTCCTTGGTGGACAGCTCTTACCAGCATATTTGTCTAACAATTTTCCCAATCAGATCTCTTTCAAGTCATCTATAACTAGTCCCTCATCTATATCATTGATGAGAATCTGAAGGCCTACTTAGCCATACAATTCCATGGGTGAGCTTGGATGCCTTTCCTTCCAACTTACCCTTGCAGGTTGTTATATCTATAATGAAAGGGCGGCGCCAAAATGGCCGCCGCGCTCTTTGCGCCCCCCCACCCGGACTCAGACATCCGGGTGAGTTAGGGGCCGTGGCCACCCCTCTATAAAAGGGGTGGCCACGAGGCAGACGAGCTGCCATTTTAAAATAGCGACGGAGAGGAGAAGTTTTCTCCATCGCTGTTTGCTTTCCAGACTTCGGCTGTTTAGCCCTTGAGCCTTTCCCAGCGGGGAAAGGAGGATTCGAGCACGCAGAGCCTTGGTTCGCTTGGCTACTGCGTGCTTTGGTGCTAGGTTTTTTGATCCCTCAAAGGGATCCTACTTTTTCTTTGAGGACATGCCTCCCAAACGGAAGGCACCGGTGATGAAGCCGCGACCAAAGGGGAGAACTTTTCCTGGCCCTGCGCAGGACGGGGGCCAGCCTTTGGGTCGGAGGACCTGGGCTGCGCCCCCGCGGCAGGGCACTGTGCCAGCCTTGCCCACTGATACTGGTGGGGCTACTCAGGCTGGCCCTTGGCAGCTGGGCTCCGGCTTGGTGGCTGGCCAGCTATAGGCTGGCCCCTCAGGGGCTTCGGCCCCCGGCCCACCGTTACCGGCCATGGGTCAGGGCAGCGTGGGAGGGCCTGGTGTGGGCATACAACCCGTTCCCCCTCTGGCCCCTCATGGGCCGGAGTTTTGGGCATGGCCCTATTCTGGCCCTGGCTCGCCTTTCTGTTACCTTTTCAACTGCCTAGTGAGCCATCCGGCCCACCCGGCCCGACTTATGCTGGAGGCTCTGTGGCAGTGGATGCTCTGTTAGCACATTTGGCAGTGCTGGGAGCATCCTTGGGCATTGCACAGCCTCCTGTGGAGGGGGGCGCTTCTATTTCTTCACCATGGGCCCCTTCGTCGACCCCGGATACCTTGCCGGCCGCTATGCTTCAGCGGGCGGCCAACCGGGTCGAGCTGCGTGAGACGGTCCAGCCAGCCCAGCTGGTGTCTCGCAGCTCCCCGTTCTACCTGATGTCCAGGCTGGGAGCAGTTGGGGGTGATCCCAGAACTCGATTCCGGTCACGAGCTCCGACGCCCACCATGGGCTGGAACCCCCGGTGGGGGCGGCTCACGGGGGTGCACCTAGTGAGTATCAGGTTCAATTTAAGTGCACCAACACCACAGCCCACTTACAGTGGTGGGGTTTAGTGGCCCTGGCCTCATCAAGTTGATGCGAGCGGGCATCAGTTACCATCTTATCCCAGTATCCCATGGTTTCTAAATGGTCCCTTGTTAAGGGCGGGGGTGCCCGCCCCTGGGGCAGTGCTGAGCATCGCAGGGGCTGTCCAGGTCTTGCTGCGTATGCCCTTTATACAGAATGTGCCGTCGATGGCTTTGCCGACGGCTGGTTATTCCTTGTCCCTGGGTGATCATTTGTCGCAGGTCACGAGGGATAAGATCTGGAGGGGAGTACGTGGATATTCTCCCTATTGCACTGTGAGCCCACTGAGGAAGAGAGAGAGGGACAGGATGACAGAGACTAAGAGCTGTCCTGTCGTCGTAAGCCACTGCGCACCTGGGTCAACTGGTGGCCGGCATACCTTATGTATATGGTGGTATGCCTCAGGGCCCGGCCTGATTGGGCCACCCCGATGGTTCAATCCCTTGATAATATTTACGGGGCGATGGTTGATTTCATGGGCCCACCGCAGTTGGCTTACAATGAGGAATTTGGATGAGGGTGGGCCTACATCCTGAGATGAGGTGGGATGAGCTCTGTCAGCAATTGTTGCTCTTGTACATGGCTCCCGCGTGACTGGCACCTGGTGATAGGTACCATTGTGGTCATGCTGTGCAGCGGGCTGATGCAACACAGGCTCCACGCTAACTGGTGGGGCAGGGGGTTCCGGCCCGCCTGCTGTGTTGGACCTGCTCAGCTAGCGACGTGTGTACTAAGCGCCAGTGTCGTTACTGACTTGGGTGCCCCCTTTTGCGCTGGCCCCTACACCGCCTCCGCGTGCCCGCGGGTTGGTGGGTTACGGGGCAGAGGTAGGGGGCGATCAGAGCTCTGTCTTATGGAACTAGCCATGTCAAGCCCCCCCCCCTCCCCAATTAGTGTACTCATGCTGGAGCGGTGGCACTCAGCTTATCCAAGAAGGGATGATGCAGGGTACCTGCGGGGGGGGGGGGGTTTCAATGGGGCTTTTGTACTCCATTCGGGGGTGTTAGGGGCCCCAAGATGCTACTAATCTAGTTCCCTTGAAAGGTAACGAAGAGGTTGCTCCACTGAGCACAGCTAAGGGAGTTGAGGCTATGAGAGTAGCGGGCCCCTTCTTGGAACCACCTTTCCTAATTTGAAGGTCTCCCCTATGGGGCTAGTACCGAGGTAGCACCAGGGTGAATGTTGTTTAATCCTCCTTTTAGCTTTCCCTGGGGTCTTCGGTCAGGGATGCCATTCCCGATGACCTTATTTAGCCCCTAAGGGTGGTACGCTCATGCGGTCCCGGTGCTTTCCTGGCACGGTCTGATATGCACTCGGCTTTACGTTTATTGCCTGTGCACCCAGGGGATTTTGAGCTATTGGGTTTCAGGTTCCAAGGGGAATTCTACTTCGATAAGGCCATGCCTTTTGACTGCTCTATTCCATGTTCGGCATTCGAATGATTCGGTACTTTCATTCAGTGGGCCTTTGCTCGCAGGTCGGGGTCCTGGTCTCTAGCCCATTACCTCGATGACTTTTGGTTCGGGGGTGAACGGGGCTTGGACACGTGCACGCGTCTCCTCACTACATTTCAGACACTCATGTGGGAACTGGGTGTCCCCTTAGCGCCTGAATAGACCGAGGGCCCAGCTATTAAGCTCACATTTATAGGCATTGGAATTGACTCTGTCGCACAGGCATCCGGGTTACCCAGGGATAAGGTGGCTCGGATCTCTGTGGCGATTTTGGCATTGATTGCCAAACATAAAGTGTCCCCTTGTGAGCTGCAGCTGCTTCATGGCCACCTTAACTTTGCCTGCAGGGTGGTTACACCCGGCAGAGCATTGGCCAGGCGCCTGTGTGACGCCATGGCTGGCCTATTAAACGTCACCGGCTGATCAGGAGCATACGGGCGGACCTTCCGGTCTGGCTCAAATTCCTCCAGGGATTTAACGGGGTCTCTTCCTGGAGATCGGACCTTATGGTCTGCCCTAGATTTCAAGTACGGTCGGATCCCTCCGACTCCCTGGATTATGGGGGTTTACTCTGAGGGTAGGGGGACTTACGACAGAGGGTTTCATGCACGGCTGGGCACGGATCACCTCCGCGATCTTACCTTCCTTGAGTTTCTTCCCAAATTGGGGAGCAATGATGCTAGGGGGCGACGAGTGGGCCAACTCAGTGGTCCATTTTTGGTGTGACAATGCGGCAGTGGTGCACATTGTCAACACCCAGATGTGCAAATCCCCCAGGGTCATGGCATTGGTTTGTCAAGCCTTTGAGAAGCCTACGCCTAAATGTGCTGTTCAGGGCCAGACATGTTCCAGGTATTAATAACGATATCGCTGATGCTTTATCCCGCCTGCAGATCCCCCGGTTCCGTGCCTTGTTCCGGAAGCAGAGGAATTACACTCGCCACTACCGGCCGATATTTGGACGTTTGGTGAGGAGAGGTGAACCGGGCTTGTCATTGGCACCTCGCACGCATAAGGCGTATCAACATGTTTTCATGCGATTTAGAACTTTTTGCGAGTAACTACAGTTACCTCAAGTGTGGTCAATACCTGTGGACCAGGTTTTACAATGCATGTTTATCTTCGCAGTCAGGGTTTGGCCCCCCATACTATAACCTTCAGGCTTTTGGCACTGGCATTTATGGCCAACGTGGGGGGGGGGTTTCAATGACTGCGTGAGTTACTTCCGTATGCGTCGTGTCTTGGAGGGGTGGACACGTGAACGTGTCCGCCGCCCGGACACGCATCACCCCAGTTCGCCAGAGTTTCTGACCCACCTTGCACGAGGCTGGCATTACTTATGTTCGGATAGGTGTGAAGTGGCTCTTGGTCACGCAGCTACCACGGTAGCCTTTTTGGAGCGCTCCGCATCAGTGAGTGGGTGCCAGAGTTGGTACCATCTGTGTAAGGCGGATGTGTCTCATAGGGCACTGGAACTCGACGATGTCTCTGTCACACATGAGTGGGCTCAATTGGGGATACGGTCCTCAAAGGTTGTTCAGCATGGCGTAGGCAGTGGAGTCTGACTGCTACGAAGTTTTATTGGAGACATCTGTCCGGTTGGTGCCCTACATGAATTTTCGGCAGTGCCTGCTGCGCGACCCAGCCTGTTTTTCTGCCACCAGGATAGGTCTACCCTTACCAAAGTAAAGTTGCTGAGGGTGACCGGTGCCGCACTTCGCTGTGTGGGGCCCGTTTTGGCACCCATTTATTTAGGATAGGCGTCACGTTGATCGCGGCTACGTTTACTCGGAGGCGGATATGCGTGTACGCGCAATTTCTTATATGTACGTCCCCTCACTGCATGAGTACCTAGTTATGTCCTTCACCTCTTCTCCTCTTTTACAGATCCTGTGCGTCTCTGCACACTGGTGGCAGTGGGGCTGGTGGGCCGCAGCTATGTACACTGGGCAGTAGTATATGCTGCGGCGACAGAGAGTGGACCCCGACTTGGGCTGTGTGCATCTGCACGTATGCAATGGTATGGTATGCGCGGCACAAGGGGGCGGGAACTGTGGCCATTCCTGATGTCCGTCAGGGATGCTGGACCGCCCGAAGTTCTTAATAGGCACCTCGGCGGCAATGATCTTATACGGATCACTGCTATTCCTAAACTGTCGAGGGGCAGTGACCTGGCGTTTTATATCATGTATGGCTTACACACGGTCGCTATGGTCTAACATCGTGCCGAGACACCAATTTAGGGGAGACGTGGATCTCCGTGGTTCGGACTGTTCCGGCAGTCAGTGGACAGGGCTGTTGCTCGGTCCCTTGCTGAGCATGGCTGGGAGACAGCCATTGGACACCTGAGGATAGGCTTACAAAAAAATTTTGCTGGTAGGCAGGAGAAGGGGTCCACCTGTCGGCTGGAGGTATGTACCTCTTTCTGGGTGTGGTGCAAGCAGGCCTGGCAACCGAGCTGACGGTCTGGGGGGGGCGGTGAGTCATCAGGGATGCCTCCCCATGTGGCAGGTAGCACTGGTAAGGTAAAGATTTATGACCCAGAGGTATCCGGCAGGTTTGCAATTGACTGGCCAACACTTAGACAGGTACAGGTGTAATAGCTTTGACTGGTCAATGACGAACCAGGCAAGGGGTGATGGCAGGAGCTTTTCAGCATGCATCACCCCGTGATTTGACGGATACACGTCATAGGGTGGGGTCAGTAGATAGTTTATTGACTTCGGTCAACAATTTGTTTGTATCAACAAACAAATTGATACAAATGGATACATTGTAGCCAATTGCCATTGGCAATTTTGGGAGGAACCTTACCAGTGTTACTGCGGCCTGCTTGCCTTAAGAATTACAATTGGATGAAAACACCAATTGAAAGTTATAATTCGGACTGGGGCATTATTCAATAAAAGTGGCCCAATGCCTTTATCCATATACCGGTGTCTGAGTCTTTCTTTGGGGGGTGCGCCTGCAATGAAAGCGCGGTGCCAAAATGGCCACCGCGCTCTTTGCGGGCCCCCCCACCTGGACTCAGACATCCGGGTGAGTTAGGGGGCGTGGCCACACCTCTATAAAAGGGGTGGCCACGAGGCAGACGAGCTGCCATTTTAAAATAGCGATGGAGAGGAGAAGTTTTTCCCTCCACCCCCTCCCTAGTGAACAGTGTGATATTTTGGTCGCTTCGGGGCCGGGTGGGAATTTTTGGCCTGAACCACAATTGGCCCTTGGTTTCTGGCTTTTTTGCCCATCCCACACTGTTGCTAGTGTTTGAGCAAAGGGTTTTTCTTTGACTTTGGTCACTTTAGGCGGGTAGCACTGGTAAGGTAAAGATATATGACCCAGAGGTATCCGGCAGGTTCGCAATTGACTGGCCAACACTTAGACAGGTACAGGTGTAATAGCTCTGACCGGTCAACGACGAACCAGGCAAGGGGTGATGGCAGGAGCTTTTCAGCATGCATCACCCCATGATTTGATGGATACACGTCATAGGGTGGGGTCAGTAGATAGTTTATTGACTCCGGTCAACAATTTGTTTGTATCAACAAACAAATTGATACAAATGGATACATTGTAGCCAATTGCCATTGACAATTTTGGGAGGAACCTTACCAGTGTTACTGCGGCCTGCTTGCCTTAAGAATTACAATTGGATGAATACACCAATTGAAAGTTATAATTCGGACTAGGGCATTATTCAATAAAAGTGGCCCAATGCCTTTATCCATATACCGGTGTCTGATTCTTTCTTTGGGGGGTGCGCCTGCAATGTATGTTGCTACCATTTATATTTTTATGTGGTACTGTTTTATTTATCTTATAATTAGTCATTGCCAGCCCCATTTGTTTAGAGAAAGGCTGGGCAGGAATCTAATTAATTAATCAATAATGAAGTAGGATAGTTCTATGTATTTACTCCTACATTCTTTAGAGAAAGAGTCAGATGATGATTTTTCTATCTACAATACTGTAAAATAAATTTCATGGCAGAAATTATTCTGAGTTGAAAGGATTTTTGCTGGAGAAACTCTGCTCAGGGGACTCCCAAATGAGGCTCCTTTCATGTCCCCAAGATCTGTCGTGCAGCACTCAGGTATCAAACCCTGACTTCCCAAGCTTAGCATCTTAGCCATTAAGCCACCACAGTGGTGGTTCTTTCTATTTTAATCAGGGAGAAGCAGCTTTCCCCCTTCAACCTTTTACCTAAATCTGTGTTCTTTATCCGTTTTCCTGTCAAAGAGAGAGCTTTCTCTCTCCCTGACCCATCCTTTTCCCAACCAACTGTCCTGCTGAGCCTTCTGACATCTAGGAAGAGGTTCTACTGGACCTATCCTTCTGGATCTATGGAACAAAACTGCTCACATCTATGCTTTGTATTAGGTAAATATTTTAGTTTCTGTTCTAATCATTTCTTGATGTGCTAGCCTTGCTGCCACATAGATGACAGCTTTTAGACCTGCTTCTAAAAGTCAGAACTGGTGGTGCTAAATCATCCTTCATAGATCTTGACAAATATTTCATTTAATGGATTAATTTAAGGTTGTTGGGTTTTTTTTTGTGGGGGAGGGAATGTTTACATTCTGATGGCCTTAGTGAATGTGGAATCATAATCTGCATTGCAATGGAAAATTTCTGTAACAACCTTTTTGATTTTCATGTATGTTATCTATTTCCTCATTGAATATTGTTATTCTGATTTCAGCCTGAAAATGTTTCATTCATAATTTCTTTCTATTCTTCATATTAAACGTATATCAATATTCCCATTTATTGTACCTGTAAGCAGCCTAGCATAAAAACTTCTCTCCATTAAATAAAAATGATCTCATTTTCATTACCAACTCCATTCCTCCCCCCCCCCCGACACACACACAGATGTTTCTATAGTTTAGTGTCTTTCAAGCTGCCAGGTCTGTCCTAGAATTTTCATTCCCTGCATTCAGGGACAGTTTTCACATCTGCTCAACCAAGAAGAATGTGGTAGGAGGTGCTGCAGAAGCAGCAGTAAATCTGCTCTTCCTTGTCTTCTGAACTCAAATAATGGAAAAGCAGATGGATCTGTTAAATTCCTAGATTAATAACAGTATTATATGTTCTTTTTTTCTTCTGGTGCACCTCAGTGCTTTGTGGGGAAGATTCACTGTTTGGGGACTCCATACCTCAGAATCTGCAAACAACGTATGGAGATGGTCCAAAAAGTTACTTCCCTAAAATTTGTATGTTCAAAGTTAATTACAGTGGGTTATATTAAGTGGTGTCCATCTATGGGCAAAATTGATAGATGCCTCCCTCCAAGGAAGAAGGTTCTGGGAACTTGGAGGAGCAGATCAGGATGGAGGAAGAATGGAAGAGAAAATAGGTCAAGGCCAAAGCGCTCTACACTAACTCAGTTCTGCACACATGGCATTGAATATAGGCAAGCTACAATCTATCTAAAATGGAGGCAAACCCTTCTCAACTCCTTCTTCCTTCAGCGAACTCGGAGATGAGCATTTGTATCAGACCAGTTATTTACAAACAAGCAAGCAAACAAATAAAAAGGTCTTATGTGGAACCTTAATGAATTGTAACTAGAATCGTTCTCTTGTGAATAAAAAGCTCTGTCATGGAAAGTACTACCAGCCAGTTTTAGAGATCCCACCTACCCCATTACACTTAATTTATCCATTCAATATTTCCACTGCTACTTTGTTTAGCATTTTTAGTAGAAAGGGCTGCCATAGGGAGGTGGAGGTGAAGGTGGGAAGGTTCTCTCCTACTAGCCCTGACACATATACCTAAGAAGGAATCAATCCAATTTATGGATTCAATAATGAAAGATGTATTAAGGAAAAGATTATATACAATCAAAGTACAGGAATCTTGGTTAACATAATTAATGTGTTCTCTGGGACATTTCTTACAGCGAAAATTACTTTAACCAAATTTCTCATAGCAATGGATTTGATGCAATTTCCCATAGGAATGCATTGAAAACTAAAATGCATTAACTGAAATGTGGTTTCACATAGGAATGCATTGAAAACCAATTAATCCGTTCTGAAAAAAATATCTGTAAACCGAGTCACTATTTTCTATGAATTTCCTAATATTATGTTAACTGAGGTTCCACTGTAAATACCATATTTACCAAAGTATAAGATGCATCGGAGTATAAGATGCACCCCATTATTACCAAAATAGCCCACTATAGGCCACTATATATTTTATTTATTTATTTGTTAGATTTTTACCCCACCTCACTCAACACAATGTGTGACTCGAGGCGGCATACAACATAAATTAATCAATACAAATACAGAACATAGAGTCAAATCAGAATTACAGTCCATCAAATATCAAATACAAAAATTCAGCAAAAATACATAATAATAAATCAATAATATTAAACGTAGACCCAATTCAGTGCTCAACGATTCTGACGGAGTCACAAGACTCAACATTGTGTCAGAGCTCCTTGACTTAAAGTCCACAGTAGCATCAGAAGAAAAACACAATAGCATCAGAAGAAAAACAAGAAAAACAAGTAGAAGACACACTCCATTTTCCAGTGTATTTTAAGGGGTGGTGGTGGAGTGGGTCTTATACACCAGCAAATATGATAATTACTGTTGGAGTGGTAGTCACTGTGTTTATTTTGTATCCCTTTAACTTTAATTGAAGGATCACAAGTTTTTTAACAATTTATTTCATTTGATCTCAATTGAATATTAAAAATTGGTCTTCGGTCCCGGTTTAAAAGTCTGTGTCATAGTATGCACGTTGATCATTAAAGTGTCACAATGCCTTTTATTAATTTTGCTACTATATACTAACATACCTTGAAGACTTTGTAAACATCAACCAATAATAATCTCATCAAATATAGGAGACAAACATTTCCAGTAACAGTAATTTGAAACACCCCTTATTTTTAACAGAAGGAGCCACTCTGTTCTTGACCCGTTAAAACTTTGTTTGCTATTCTGCTACCTGGCAAGTTAGCCGTGCAGAAAGGTGTTGAGGAAATGAGCCAGCATGTTCCCCTGGTGATATAAATGCTTTATCAAGCTGATCCCTGCCTTGTTATGTAAACTACACCAGGTACTGTTCATTTTAAACATGGAGATAAACAGATCTAATATGCTTCAGGGCGTCATGCTTTATGCATGAACTGCTTTTTATTTTTAAATTAAAGATTTTCTTGACACAATCCTTTGCAGCTGAGTAAAGCAATAATATAATGTCTCAACTACATCCACAGCAGCACCTGCAAGTTCAAAGTAGTGCAAAAGATATTCCCAATTCAATTAGACCAATGCAAACCTTTTTAATTAATTCTTAATAAACATTTTTTACTGAACATTTGTTGTAATAAGAAAATCTCTCTCAAAAGATAAATGAAGAAAACCCTCAGAGACAAATGTTATTAAAACAAATTTTTCTGCTTCTATTTATTTATACTATTTAGCTTAATTTTTACTTATTTATAATTCACTTCTGATATTTCAAATATATTTTCTGCATCAGATATGGTATTTGCTATATTCAAATTTTTTGATCCTTAGTTTACTCAACAAAAATGGAAACATGCTTGACCATGTATTTAGCAATGTTGTGGAGATAATATAGGAAAATATTATTTGTGTCACTCAGGCACTAGAATTTGGGATAAACCAATGTACTCTGACTAACAGAATTCAGTGGCATATGTTGTAATGAATTCAGATAGCTTCCTAGCTTGCTTTCAAACTAGCTTGATACTTCATGGGTTAACATATGCTAATGTTTGTTATGTATGGGAGCTGGGAAAAGAACATCCATATATAGTAGCTCTATACCTCTGACTATCAGATGCTGGAAACAAACTTGGCCTGTTGTTCTGATTAGACACAGTATTGGATTCAATGGATTTTCCCCAATCAGGAAAATGTAATTTTCTTACGTTTTCTTATTTCTTGTATTTATTTAATACCTCGCTCTTTAGAGTGTCTACCAGAAGAGAGTGCTTTATAGCTGATAAAACACACACCAAATCAATATAAAACATACCCCCATATAAAATACCATCAAGGGCCAAATAAGTATAACAAACCTTAAAATCTTTGAAATACCAATGTATAGTTCTGCTAAAAACTAAGGGGCCATTGGTATCTTCTTAGCAGCAGAATTCCAACATGATGAAGCCAACACTAAATAAAGCCCTGTTCCTGACATTCATTTAACTCTTCTTGCTAAGGATAGAGAAGGAGGAATTGTGGAAGCACACTGGATGGTTTGGTTTGGCTGGTACAAAGGAAAGGGTCCTTAATTAGGGATGTTGATCTTGGCTCATCACATTTGCCTACTCCCCAGCCTTGGAGCTGTGAGTGAGTGGAAGAATCAGCCCAGTTATGGCAAAGTGATATGTTCCCAGTTTCATGAGTGAGAAGGAACTAGAGAGTATTTTAGCTGCTGTGATCCTAGAACAAATCCTCAAGTTCCTTGTTGCATGTTTCAGGGGCAGAATGAGAAAATGGGGAAAGGTTGTTGTTGGGACCTTTCACTGAATGTCAAAGAGGGATAACGTTATTTCCTTACTGAAAACCAGCAAGGGTGGAAACCTTGGGAAGCAAACTGAGTCAAAAGCAGCAGTTGCTCTTTATAACACTTAATAATAGACTATTGAAAATGTGTGTGCCTTTTTAGTATGTTTTTTCTTTAAACACGCCCCCCCCCCAAAGTGCACACAAATATACTAAAGCTAGATTTTTTTTATCAGCATGCCCAAAAAGACTATAATGAAATGTGATGATTCATAAATCTATGCTGTCGACAAGACTGAATTATAACTTTTTAATTTAGTCAGGTTAAGAGCCATTACAATAGGACTCTAGGGCAGGAATGTGTTAATAAAATGGTACTTTCTGCCTTTTCATTTAAAAATAATCCCCCTGAGCTGATTAAATGAAATATCACTTGTTTAATAACTGACAGAACATTATTTTTTTAAGCAGAAATGTTTTGCATATTTTCCCTTCCCACTTTCTAATTCCACTCACAGAGTAAGGAAGACACTGACATCACACAAAGGGAGAGGAGTTTACCTCTTGAATATAGTTTGTCCTGTCATCCTGGCATCTATAATTTAGTGTGAAGCAGTGAGGTAGACACAGCATTATCATTAGAAATCATCCTCAACAGGGATATAAACCACACTCGCAATAACACTTGTCAGAAAGGTGACTGCAGTCAAAACTAATATCCAAGAGTTTCAAGATAAATGCTGACACTGCAACCATCCTACAAGGCTATTATTGCTTTAAAAAACCACTGGGGGAGGGGAGAGAAACCAAACCAAAATATGAACCTTCCCTAGAGTGAACAAGTTAGTATAAAGTTTTTATCTAGTGTAGCATAAATTCTGTGTGAATTAATACAGGTAAGGCCTTCCTTACCCCCAAAAAGCTATTTTATGTTGCTACAGAGGATTAATCAAATTCTTTCTTTCCTAGGTTAATGACTCTAAGTTCTTCTGAATTCCCACATCCTGCTTTTCTACTTCCATCCCTCTGGTATGCTGGGATGTATGTGTTAGGTCCTTAAACCAGATCATTAGCTACTCTTCTTACAGATTCAACCCTTCTCCCTACCTGTGCTATTATTCCTCAGTTGGCACTTGTATCTTCTCAGTGTGGTTTGTTTCCTTACAGTTTAGTACCAGTGTGGTTTATGCTACGTAAGTGGTGAAGCCAAAGGGAGAACAAAGCCCGTGAATGATGGCAACGTTAGTTTATTTGAACATAACGGAAGAGTGTTAGGATTTTTTAATACTCATTGTGAAGAAACTGGCCATGCAAAGGTTAAACATCTTAAAAAGAAGTGAAAGGGAAACAATGGACCAGACCAGGGTTCCCCAAACTTGGCTCTCCAGATATTCTTGGACTTCAGTTCCCAGAAGCCCTGATGAGTAGGTGTGCTGATTTGAGCTTCTGGTAACTGAAGTCCAAGAGCACATGGAGAGCCAAATTTGAGGAACCCAGGGCTAGACAAAAGGGAGTTAGGTCACTGTCCACCAGATAAGGACAGAGAGCACAGGCCAGACCCAGAGGAAGGTGGAAAGACAACAACAAAGAAATATTACAAGAACACCAAATAATGCCTGTGGAGGCCCTTAGAAGTGCCAGAACAAGAATTTGTATCTCCCTAACACCCAAAGGGGTAAAAGAGGAAGTAAAGAAGAAGAAGAAAAGATATTTCCTTTATCTCTTCCTGCCCCAAGGCTGAACTTTGAGAACAGCAAAGCCCTGATGATGATGATGCACTTGGGCAAAAAATGAGGAGGGGTGTATTTGGGGAGGGTTTCTTTCCAGCTGTGATGCCTTAGCCCTGATTGGCTAAGAAAGATCAAGCAAAGAGAGGACAGGAATAAGAGTGGTTGGCAGGATAAGGCATGGTGGTTAGTTTTCTTCAGTGGAATGTAGTGAAACCAAGTCTGGCCAACTGGTCCTTTTCCACTGACAGGCTTTACACATGTTCAACTCCCATGTAGCTTAGGGTAAGTCAGGTGCGTGCTGGTATACTGGGCAATCAGGCTTTGTCCCACCCTGCCCTTGCCTTTGGTACCTTGGGGGGCCAATAGCAATGTATGGAATCCCCCTCCCCATAGGCATCCCCACCACTCCATGTCCAGCCCCTTCCCATGGTACCATGCACACCCCTGGGGTAAGTTAGGCTGTTTAGTGGGATCTTGATCAAAAGCCAGTTGTGTCTGACTCTAGGAAGTGGTGCTTATTTCTGTTTTCAGCCCAGGAGCCAGTGCTGTCCGCAGATGTTTCTGTGGTCATGTGGCAGGCATAACTAGATACTGGAGCACACAGAGCACTGTTACCTTTCCTGATGAAGCAATATCCATTTATCTACTTGTAATTTCTTGCTTTTGATCTGCTAGGAGCTGGGACAGACGACGGGAGCTTACTTCATCATGCAGCATTTGGGTCTTGACCTGCCGACCTGCTGATCTTCCATTTGTCAAATTCAGCATTTTAATCACTAAGCCACTGCAGCCCTTTTCTTATAATGTTAGGGAAGGGCTAATTTTTCCAAGATCAAATATAACAAAACAGAGGTTGTGGTAATTTGGGCATGAGTGTTGAGTTTTCAGTAGGCAAACCCATCATGCTTTGTATTGTTTTGCATATTAACACGGAGAGGGAAGTGCCAGCATTTAACAAACATAGTCACTGCCTGTTTTGAATCTAAACAGCTAAATATGTCTTCCTTCCAAATGTATCTTAGCTCTCTGTATGGGTGTTATACTAGTTTAGTTCAGTTGGTCTGTTTTATCTAAATGTTCAGTTTTTCAGCATAGTCTCTTTCTGACTCAAAATGTTAGTTTCAGAAAGTTTGTAAAGTTTGTACCTTCTTGCAATGATCATTTGCTTGAGAGATTTATTTTTCCTGCTTTTATTGCAACCAAGATTATATGAACTGTTGTATTATATTTTGCCATCTACTTGTCAACTTTATTTGATCATAAGCCTTATAAGTTAACATTCTTTTTCTATATGCTTAAGCTATGCCTGGACATTTGTACAATAGGAACTAAGAAGAAAGGAAAGGGGGATTGAGGAGGGCCTGCATTTCAAAACATTCAGCCTTAATTCTTTGTGATGCACTAGCTCAAGAGTTCTCAACTTTTAAAGCCAGGGGCCAGGTCATTATCACTCAGACAGCTTTGGGGGCCATTTTGCCCTTCCTCCACCAAATGGCACTTCCTGGTGTGGTGGAGACAGTGGGGTGCCACATGAAATGGTGCCACGGGCTGCATCCGTGCCACAGGTTGAGAATCGCTGCACTAACTGCACCACTCTGGATAGATTATCCAACAATGAGAAGAGAAGACTTGCTGGAAAATACAATAATGCTAGGAAAAGAAGAACATATATGAGATGGCAACAGTATTACTAGACCCAACAACACTACACATAACATTGAGGCCAGTTTTACTTATTCTTCTGCCAATGTGATTTATGCCATCTTTTGCCAAAAATGTCCTTCTCCACTCTACATAGGACAAACAGGACAATCTTTGAGCAAAAGAGTTAATGGACATAAATCAGACATCCGGAATGGCAACACAGAGAAACTCATTTCAAACCATTTCAGTCTACCTGGACACTCTATCAAAGACTTGACAGTTGCCATTCTGGACCAGAGAAATTACAAGAATAGAATCCAGAGAGAGATAGCTGTAATAAAATACATCCATCTGTTGGACACTCATCACAAAGGTTTGAATATTAGCCAAGGGTTTCTGGGACATGAACAGATTTGATACACAGGTTGTATATTATATTTTGTTATATTATATAATGTTCACAAAATTTCCTGTAAAATTTTCATTCACAACATAGGCTGTCTCACAGAGCAAAGGATGTACTCACACAGTAACCCAAAGGTTCAACTCATTAGTAAATGTTCAATGCCGGGTGTTTGTTTTATATGTTCCCACTATTTGCAATTGAAAAGGGAATACAGTATTTACAACTAATCTGAATAACAGACAGAAATCATCTGCTACTACCAGTTGTAAAAAGCCATATTGCTTTGTATACTTATCTGTCATGCTGACCAATCATTCTGTGCCTCTATACCTGATGTATATAAATTCATGCCATTAAGTCCCACTCCCATGTCTGATCCACGAAAGCTAACATTAAAATTTAACAATTAGTCTTTAAGGTGCTAAAACATATCCTCTGATATACTTGAAACACACACTAACACGGCTTCTATTCCAAAAAAAAAAAAAAATCAGATATGAGATGGAGTGACTCAATAGAATCAAAGAAGCCACAGGCTTGAGTTTGTAACACCTGAGCAGGATGTTGATTGACAGACATTTTGAAGCTCACTCATCATTCATAGGGTTGCCATAAGGTAGGCACTTGATGGCTCTTCTTCTTCTTCAGGTGCCGTATTTGTTCCGGATATTGGCTATTAGTCTTCCTGTTCTTAACACCTCGGAATGTTCTTCCGAAGACATGCCACACCAATTTCTCAGGTTCTTCAGCTATGAAGTTTGTCTATGTCCTTTCTCTCTTCCCAGGGATCTTTCCTTGCAGTGTAACCTGGAGTATTCTATACTTTATGTTGTTCCTCATGATATGGCAAAGGTATTGGATCTTTCTTTGCATAGAGTTCTTGTTCTTTATCCATCTGGTGCAATAATTCTACTTTAGTCACATGGTGATATCCTTACAGGAGCTGTCTGTAGATCCACATTTCAAAAGCTTTGATCTTCTTTTCAGATGGCTCAGAACATCAATACAAAACAAGACAGACAATGGAACAGAGATTCAAACAATTTTGGAAGGAACTACACTTTCACTGAAAACTGAAGCCTTTAGTTTGGGACTACTTGACTTAGACCCCAACATTTAGACTTCAGTGGCAGGTAGGTGTGTGTTTGCCCAGATAGAGCTAGTGTTATCTAACATGGCCACCTCATGCTACATACCTTAGTTATACCTGCTTAGTATACTATAATATTCTCTACATGGGACTGACTTCAAATATTACGCAGAAACTTCAGCAGGTCCAAAATGTAGTCAGATCTCTGGTACCAGGAAAGACACATTTTCACATGTGTGGGGTTTGTTTGGCTACTCTATGTTTCAAGACAGACTTCAAAGTGCTAGTTATGACTTACACATCCATGCAAAACTTAAAGGATGAGAATATCTGGTATGAACTTGCCTGGCACCAAGGATTTTTAAAAACAGATTTTCCAATAGTGCAAATGCCGTGTCAAATCCTCTCCCCTACTAAAAATCAAATATCAATATTCACAAATACAGTGATACATCATACAATGTCCAAACATGGTTCCACAGGTTAGGACGTTGTATGAATTCCGACTTTGTATGAGGCATGCAAAATCCTAGCCGCAATGCCTCATACAATGTCCAAATTATTGCCACCGATGCTTTGTATAACGTCGTTCCCATTGTAACAGCACAAACTGCAGGGCCGGCTGCTGGTTGAACTCCGTTGGAGGTGGGGAAAGAAAGAACTCGTCTCTTGGGCGAGTTCTTTCTTTCCCCACCTCCAGCGGAGTCCGACCGGTAGCTGGCCGGAGGAGGCGGGGAAAGAAAGAACTCATCTCTCAGGCGAGTTCTTTCTTTCCCCGCTTCCAGCGGAGTCCGACCGGCAGCCGGCTGGAGGAGGCAGGGAAAGAAAGAACTCATCTCTCGGGTGAGTTCTTTCTTTCCCCGCCTCCAACAGAGTCCGACCGGCAGCCAGCCGGAGGAAGTGGGGAAAGAAAGAACTCACCGCACTTGGGGCTTGTCTCTCCAGTGAGTTCTTTCTTCCCTGCCTCCGTGGGGCCTCCAAGCTGCAAGTCCAAATTTCTGCGGAAACCCTAATACCTCATACAACATCCGGCGACATTGTATGAGGCACCTTTTCCCCCAGAATTGGGCGACGTTGTATGGATCCGACATTGTATGAAGCGGACGTTGTATGAGGCATTACTGTATTGTCTACCAAATTGCAGCAAATAAAGCCTGTATCCTCTCAGTACTGATGTACAGATGAAACTCAGAAAATTAAAATATCGTGCAAATGTTCATTCAGTTCAGTAATGCAACTTAAAAGGTAAAACAATTATATGATAGACTCATTACATGCAAAGCGAGATAGTTCAAGCCTTACTTTGTTATAATATTGATGCTTATGGCTTACAGCTTATAAAAACCCCAGCCCCCCAATCATCACATAATCTCATGTATGCTGTACACCATGATCATCACAATTATAACGAATTAAGGCATGACATCTCTCACTTTGCATGTAGTGAGTCTATCTCATATATTTATTTTACCTTTTAAGTGAAACAAATGAACATTTGCACGATGTTCTAATTTTCTGAGTTTCACCTATAGATCAAGAAGAGGAGGTTCTGGCCATAAATAAGTTACTTTCATATAAATTTGGCAATTTGATAAAAATACAGAAACCAAGCACTTTCTTCTCATTTTAGAAGTTGTATTAAATGGTAATGCTATCATTTTAAATTAATAAACAAATAGACATAACCTATATAGGCTTTTCCAATCTCACAGCTATCAGTTTCCAATATAAACCCTGCTTAGGCTTTGATATCTTCAGGAGAGGAACTTTTGTCAGTTGTCCTCAGCTACACCTTCTGTGGGGACATGAGAGAAGACCATCTCAGTGGTTATTTCCAGGCTGTGGAATGTCCTTCCACGTCTGGTTAAGCTGGCCTCTCTCTGAGGTCCTTTTGCCAGGAGACGAAGACTTTTTATTTTTGTTCAAGCTGACCTTTGGCAATTTTGATTCACAGTTGAGGAAAGAATGCATGCATGCTGTACATTTTAACCAAATGTGCCTTTTATACTGTTTTCAAATTGACAATTCTTTAACATCATAATATATTTAATTGTATTTTAATCCTGTTTCTACTGTATCATTTTAAAATGTTGCTTCAAGCTGCCTTGAATCCAGTTTTGGACACACACACACACACACACACACAAGTTGTGCATACTGAACAAAGTGATGGTGAAGATTTTGATTTTGCATTTAAAAAAATAATAATCTGTCCTGCTCAAAGATTTTATCCAGAATGATATTCTATGTATCAGGGTTACATCAGGGATACATTGCAAATAAATAAAGAGAAGATTTAGCAGCAGCAATCATATTTGCCCAGAAGAAAATCACTTGCACATTGTTGTCCTGGAAAGGAAGAGTTTCAGAAATTTATATTTCCTCCAACCTCTTAGGAACAAAATACAAATTGATGCAATATAATAGTAATGACTACTTGCTTCAAGAGCAAGACTGTAGTGCTGTTTTCCAGAATTGGAGAAATTACCTCAAAGAATTCCACTGATGGAAATGAGGATTCTGCTTCCTTCTAGGTCCAAAGATTTAAGATCTTTGGAAATATGTTTCATAGGAAGCTCTTAACTCTTACAGAATCATTGCAGAGGGGGAAATGATCTCTTGTTTCTAGAGATGCCATAACATAAAGCTATGCTAGGAAACTGCAACGTTTGTCTCAAAAGAGAAGAAATAATATAACCATGGAATAAGAAAATCTCAGGACAATGCCATATTATGATAGATGTGAAAAACAAGATAACCGTTTGAGGCAAATACTCCGGTAATGTTGCTTAATTAGGAGATGACAACTTTCCTCAGTATACTCAATATACTGAATAAAGTGTGTAAAGTATACTGAGGAAAGTTGTTGTCTCCTAGTTAAGCAACATTACCGGAGTATTTACCTCAAACGGTTATCTTGTTTTTCACATACTGCTTTACCGTTTGGCCTTGTTCGACCATATTGTGATAAGGTAAAGGTAAAGGTTTCCCTTGCTCGAAAGCCAGTCGTATCCGACTCTAGGGTGCAGTGCTCATCTCTGTTTCTAAGCCGAAGAGCCAGCGCTGTCTGCTCCTGCAGACGTTTCCGTGGTCATGTGGCAGGCATGACTAGACACCGGGGCGCACAGAACGCTGTTACCTTCCCACCGAAGTGGTCCCTATTTATCTACTTGCATAGATGGGGATAAAACTTATAAAATTCGAATTGACTTTGTGTTAGCTTCCATATTATTGAGAATAGTAGAAATAGTAGTACTATTTAGCTCCTGAGCCATTTTGATCATTTGCTCCATAGCAATACCAAGTACTAAACATATAAAGAAAGTAAAACTAACATAGAATTTAGCTGTGAAATAAACTTCATTCAGTTAAACTTCATTCAGTTAAGATTTTCCCTGGCAACATTGGATTGGTGGCTACTTGATAAAACATACCGTACTAGTTCATTGTTCATTTTTGCATTTTTTGACAAAAAATACAATTGAAGCAATTGTTGAACCAAATGGACAGTGGGGTCATAGAGATTAAATAAACATAAAAATAAAGATGTTACAGAGGAGATAGATAGCTTTTTCTCCTTTTTGAAAATATTGGTCTGATAAAGGCTGTTTCTCTTCTGGCTATGGAGAGTGCTGCTTCTCCTCCTTTCGAACAAGCATAAGAAACACAATCTACTAAACTGGAATATTCATAGGATAGGATATTCAAAGGATGTTTAATTTTAAGGCTAGTAACTTTTAGAGATTTATTTACAAGACTGCATGAAGCTAATGAAAAGATAGCTCATACATACTTTTTTCCCCTGTCTCTTCTGTTCTTTTAAATAAGGGGTGCCCAAACATTTCAGGGTGTGGTACAAGGGATGTCACATGGTTCAGTGGCCCAGTCATGTGGTTCTTCCCACTGGAAGTAAAACCCGCCTCGCCACCCTTGTCGCTCCTGGAAGTGGAAGTAAAACTCTTTCTTTTGTCTCTATGGAGACAAAAGAAAGAGATTCCTCCTTTTGCACCTTGTGTTATTCAAGATCAGGATTGTTTGGAGGGTGTGAAATAAATTAAAAAGGAGAGGAGAGGGAAATAAATTAAAAAGGAGAGGCCTCACCAACAGGACTATTGTGTACATATGAAAATAAGACTTTTAACATTATTTTGTGGAGCCACATGCACACCTTTCTGCTCACACTTTACCTTCCAGCTATACTCATATTTTCAACCTTTTTTTGTATGCAACAGATAATTACACCCCCCTCCCTGAAAAAACAACAACAAGAAAAACATCTAAAAGTAAACATGTCTGAATTTTCTTTTGTAAGTTGCAAGGCGTTTGTTAAGCTGCAGGCGCTCATACACCCCAGACATCCTCATTGCTCACTGGGTCTTCTGACAATACATCTATAAGCGAATCAATCTGGGGTGGGGGTGGGGAGACAGGAAATAAATGCTAGGACAGGAATCCAAATTGGAAAGAGCTTTGGCAGCTTTGAGAGGTGCAAAGCTTGATTTTAAAATAGAGCGAACATTCTCTCTCTCTCTCTCTCTCTCTCACACACACACACACACACACACACACACACAAAAGAGGGGTGGAGGAGAGAACCCTGCAAAAGAGGAGAGGAAGTAGTTTGCTCCAGCAAATACATCCTTTAGTCACTGAAAAAAAGAGCGGATAAACCCAACCCCGGCAGCACATCAAAAGATGAACCAGCCACATGTGATGTTTTGTACATACACCGTTGTGACTACTACCTATTGCATATGCCAAAAACAGAAGAAGGAAGAATACAAAGTTGAAGACTAGGGTGTCCTCAAGAGAGGCTGCTGCTACATCATGAAGAGTTGTAGTAGAATAGATGTGCTTCTTCTTCTTTGCTTCCTCTTTTACCCCATCAGGTGTCGAGGGAGAATAGATGTGCACCCCTGGAAATATCCTAGGCACTTAAAAGAGGTATAATACAGTACCAATGTGTGACACATTGGGAGCACTACACTAGCCTTATTCTACATATGAGTACTGTATTAGTCTATATGCCTCAGTAATGCCTGCTCTGACTGAATGAAGTTATACAGTGGTACTCACAGATTACCAGTTTGAAGCAGTTGAGGAAGATGGATAGCAATAGCAATTAGATTAAGAACCAGGACAGTGCCATAGCCAGCCCGCTCCACCCCCCACCCCAGGATGCCAATGTTATACATATGTATGTGTGACATTGTTGCCCTTCCTGGAACCTCCCCCCCCCCCCAATAAAAAATAAAATCTAGAATCCTGGCTATGGCCCTGAACCAGGAGGTAGATGGCGTTTCATATAAGCAAACAGAATGGGCCTTGCTGCTATATCTTCCCCTCTGTTCCATAGGATGGAATGGTTTTTAAGTCTCTGTTGACCTGAAGAATGAAACAAGTCCTCTTATTCTTTGCAAGGTCAAATCTGCATTTTCCTCTCATGATCTTCTTACTGTCTCCTGTCAAGAGAGTTACAACTAGTATATACATACAGCAAAAGACTAAGATCCTGAAGTCGTATAGTTCACTGTGCCATTTCAAGTTGCTTAGGGGGATTTCAGTTTTAATAACTGCTGCTTAACTCCACTTAGAAGAGGATGCTTTCACATTTGTAAATAATATAAATACTACAGAAACAGTCCTGGAAATTCTCACCACTTGAAAGCATATGGAATTTGTAAATTTAGAATCGCCATGTGCCAAAATATTAATAAATCTAACAAAATTCTTCTTGCTCCCCATGCACTGGAAGCTGGCAAGGAGTCAGAGTGGATAAATTTACAATATAAAATTATAAAATCTTATGAAAATAGATACTAACCATATTAAACTTTCTGATGGCCACAAGTACTGGTATTGCTACACTACAACTCACAGTAGCATATGAAATAGTGAGGGATGATGATGTAAATGGTAATCCAACGATTTCTGGAGGGTGCTACATTCTTCAACTCAAGTATAAGATAGCCAAAATTGTATACAACATTGTATACAAGACAAAAACTTAATAACATAAATGATCAGTGTGTATGTAATATGTGCAGATTGGTGGTGGAATAATGCATTCTTCCTTTTCTCAAGGTAATCTGCACTCACAGACCACCAGGGGAAAATGTACACACACTATACATACAAATTGCCATTGTTACAAAAAAGAAGGAGAAAATCTAAGTTCCTTGCTAACATGAAGGATAAAAAATTGAAAGTTCATTTCCTTTGGCTTACTCCAAGAAACAATTATTATATGAAATAGTTATGTTTGATGGCTAGAAGTTAGTTTAGTTAAAGTTATGTTTAATGATAGAGCCATGGAGAGTTGGTGAGTCAACTTATCTGTAACTTCACTGATTCAAATGGGCCTACTCTAGTATGTTGAACCTAGAGTATGTCCATTTGAATCAAGATGTTGGCTCATCAAATCCCCATTGTTTCAGTGGACCTACTCTAGTATGATTCATTATTCTGTGCAACAGGATTTCAGCCTATATGCTACATACTGCCTATATTTGATCTGGTGAACTTACATACTGGCCTTTAGGGTTAAGATTTCAAGTAAGAGAATGATAACAAAAGAAAGACAGAGACAAATGACAAGCAGCAATGTAGATGGACTATTAAATTCCTCTGGGTTGGCTTTAAATTTGTAAGTATCAATCAGATATTTAAACATAAATTATATTATAAAAATCTCAAATAAATAAAAAATTAATAGATTGTTTGCATGCTTCTTGCTTCCTGCAGAGATTTGAAAGAGCATATAGTAGTATATATGAAATGATTTATAGAAACATAGTTGTGTAATCAATGTATTTTATTTGATCCTATAAATTTTCCTTAATAAAGCAAAAAATAGATAACAAATGCAAGCGCGGCGCCAAAATGGCCGCCACGCTCTTTGCGCCCCCCCCCCACCGGACGAAGAGCATCCAGGTAGTTAGGGGGCGTGGCCAGCACCCTTATAAAAGGGGCGGCCACGAGGCAGCCGAGCTGCCATTTTGCGAAGCGACGGAGAGGAGAAGTTTTTCCCCAATTGCTCCGTCGCTCTTACCTTAGCCGGGAAGCGTACCTTGGGCAGCGTTCCTTTTCGCTCTTTTTCTTCGGCTTCCCAGCACTTCTACAGATGCCTTCCAAAAAGAAGGCGATGGCAAACGCGGTTCGCACTGCGCGGAGGCGCCAGCCGGGTCGGAGGACTGCGACTGCGCCCCCCCAACAGCCTCCCTTGCCGGGGGCACCCACCGGGACCGGTGGGATGGGGTTGGTTGCCCCATGGCCCGAGACCGGGCATCCTCAGACTGGCCCGGCGGTGGCTGCGGCCTCCGGCCCGCGATTGGCGGCCCCCGGCCCTGTTCACTCCTCGGGGCCTTCTGCCCCTGGCCCGCAGCTTCCTGCAGTGGGTTTTCACCAGGGGTGGTGGTTGGGTTCCCTTCCCTGGCAGGGCATGCCTCCGGCCCCCCAGGGGCCGGTACTGGGTTCATGGCCATATTCGGGACCCGGGGTCCAGAGACCTGGCCCGGCGCCTCTTATCAGTGGGCCGGCCAGCCCTATGCCCCCCATCAGTGTTGGGGGCTATGTTAATGTTGACGCCCTTCTGGCCCGCGTAGCGGCCCTTGAGGCTTCTTTGGGGGTGGTTAACCCACACGGGGTGCCTTTGGGACCACAGGTCGACGCATCGGCTGCTGGTCATCGGCAGGCGGCCGGACGGGTAGAGCTGCTTGAGGCCCATGGGTCGGCGTCAGCCGCGGCCTCGCATCTCCCCGTCCAACAGTTGCTGCCACCAGGTACTGACCAGGCCTCGTCCACGAGCTTGGTTGCGGTCGCGAGCTCCGACGCCCACAGTGGGCCGGAACCCCTGGTAGGGGCGGCCCATGGGGGTGCAGCGTGTGAGTATGCGGTTCAAACTAGTGCACCCACACCACTACCTACACTGGGGGGGGGGCGTCCAGTGGCTGTGGCCCCGTATGGCTGGCGCGGTGGTTCAGCCACCGCCGGGCCATACGGGTGCGACACCATCAATCCAGGGCCCCACTTGGGGTGGCGCCCTCTGTCCCATTGGGAACTTACTCGGGGTGGCGGGCTTGGTCCAGGCTCCTTTTGCCGTGCCCAATGCGGCCTCTGTGCCGTTATCGGCATTGCCTACGGAGGGGTATTCTCTGCCCCTTGGGGATCATCTTGCCCAGGCCACCAAAGAGAAAATCTGGCGGGGGAGTATGTGGACATTTTCTCCCTTCTGAATAGAGAACCCACCAAGGAGGAGAGGGAGGGGCAGGATGAGAAAGATAAGGAACAGGCACGTCGTCGTAAGCCGCCACGCACGTGGGCCAACTGGCTGCCAGCGTACCTCATATACATGGCTGTGTACCTCAGGGCCCGGCCGGATCTGGCCATTCTGATGGTCCAGTACTTGGACAACATATACCGGGCGATGGTTGACTTCCCGGGCCCGTCGTGGTTGGCTTACAACGAAGAATTTTGCATGAGAGTGCCCCTACACCCGGAGATGAGGTGGGATGAGCCCTGCCAGAAGCTGTGGCTTCTGTATATGACCCCCACGCGCCCGGCACCTGGGGAGAGGTACCATTGTGGACATGCGGTCCAGCGAGCTGCTCCGGCACAGACACCATGCCAGGTGGCGGGGCAGGGGGTTCCAGCCCGCCTGCTGTGTTGGACCTTCTCGGCCAATGGTACCTGCAGCAGGAGAAATTGCCGATATAGGCATGAGTGTCCCTCTTGTGCTGGCCCCCACGCTGCCTCCGCCTGTCCTAGGCCGGGAGGAGCGCGGGGCAGGAGTAGAGGTGGACAGGGGGCGGGCAAGACTGCCGCAGAGGGAGCTGGTCAGGCAAAAGGCCCCCTCATCAATTGATGTGGACATGTTAGAGCGTTGGCTCACGATGTACCCGAGGAGGGCAGACGCAGCTTAGCTGCTTGAGGGTTTCCAGCAGGGGTTTCGCATTCCTTTCACGGGGGTCAGGGCTCCCCAAGATGCACCCAACCTTTTGTCACTTAGAGGAAGGGAGGAGGTGGCTGCCTTGAGCATTGTTAAGGAGGTGGAAGCTGGCAGGGTTGCCAGCCCTTTCCCTGCCCCCCCCCATTTCCTAATTTAAAAGTTTCCCCCTTGGGGCTAGTGCTCAAAAAGTCACCGGGCGAGTTCCGCTTAATACATCACTTGTCCTACCCAGCCGGCCGATCGGTCAATGATGCTATCCCGGATGACCTTTGTTCGGTCCGGTATACATCTTTTGACCAGGCTCTGCGCATGGTGCGCTCATGTGGCCCGGGTGCACTGTTGGCTAAGTGCGACATCAAGTCGGCCTTCCGTCTTCTGCCGGTGCACCCGGGCGACTTTGAGTTGCTGGGTTTCAAGTTCCGGGGTGAATATTACTTTGATAAAGCCATGCCTTTTGGTTGTTCCATCTCCTGCTCGGCTTTCGAGCGTTTCAGCACCTTCCTGCAGTGGGCGTTCGTCCGCAGGTCGGGGTCTCGGTCTGTAGCCCATTACCTGGATGATTTCTTATTTGGGGGTGAACGGGGCTGGGACACGTGTGCGAGTCTCCTCAACACATTTCAGACGCTAATGAAGGAACTTGGTGTCGCTTTAGCACCCGAAAAGACCGAGGGCCCATCTACCAAGCTCACATACCTGGGGGTGGAGATTGACACGGTAGTGCAAACATCCAGGTTACCGGCTGATAAGGTGACACGGATCGTTGCACTCATATCCGGCTTGCTGGCTAAATGCAAGGCGTCCCTTCGTGAGCTACAGGTGCTACATGGTCACCTCAATTTTGCTTGCAGGGTGATCGCACCTGGCAGAGCCTTTGCTCGACGCTTGTGCGACGCCATGATAGGCTTAACCAAGCCCCACCACAGGGTACGTCTTAGCAGGGGCCTTAAGGCGGATATGCTTATCTGGCTCCAGTTCCTGGGGGAGTTCAACGGGGTGTCCTTCTGGAGGTCCGACCTTCTGGCTTCCCCTCGTTTCCAGGTCCAGTCCGATGCATCGGGGTCCCTGGGTTATGGGATGTACTTCAATGGGAAGTGGGCCTACGGCAGATGGCCGCCAGCCTGGTCGGGCACGGGTCGCTTGCGCGACCTCACGTATCTGGAATTTTTCCCCATTCTGGGAGCCTTGATGCTATGGGGTGAGGAGTGGGCCAACTCGGTAGTACATTTCTGGTGTGACAATGCGGCAGTTGTCCACATTGTCAACTCACAGACGTCTAAATCTCCCAGGGTCATGGAGCTGGTGCGCCAGTTTGTGTTGCGTAGCCTGCGCCTCAATGTGCTGTTCAGGGCTAGGCATGTGCCAGGTGTTAATAACGATATTGCTGACGCTTTGTCCCGCCTGCAGATCTCCCGGTTCCGTGCCTTGGCCCTGGACGCAGAGGAATTTCCCTCGCCGCTCCCGGACGAGATATGGACACTTGGCAAGGAGAGGTGAACCGGGCGATCGGCATGTTGCTGGCGCCCCGCACGCGTAAGGCGTATCACCACGCGTTCATCACTTTTCAGGCCTTTTGAGCCCATTTTCGGCTACCTGAGGCTTGGCCTATCCCAGTTGCCCACATTCTACAATTCATGGTTTACCTACATGCCCAGGGCTTAGCACCCCGTACCATAGCATCCAGGCTGTCAGGGGTGGCATTCATGGCCAAAGTGGGGGGTTACGCTGACAGTACCACTGATTTCCGCATACGACATGTTTTGGAGGGGTGGGTGCGGGAGCGTGGGCGTAGCCCGGATGACCGCCACCCAATTTCCCCTAGGGGTACTCACCCACCTAGCACGGGGCTGGCATGACCTCTGTTTTGACAGGTATGAGGCCGCCCTGTTTCATGCGGCCACTATGGTGGCCTTTTTTCGAGCGCTCTGCATCAGCGAGCTTGTGATGCTGTCTAAGGCAGATGCAAGTCGTAGGGCACTGGAGCTCGACAATGTCTATGTTTGCAATGATTGGGCTCAGTTGAGGATACGCTCCTCTAAAGTTGATCAGCACGGCGTAGGCAGTGGAGTACGACTGCTACGATGTTCATTGGCAGACATCTGTCCGGTTGGTGCCCTACAGGAGTTTCTTGCACTGCGTGGCACGCACCATGGCCCGTTTTTCTGTCACCAAGATGGGTCTCCCCTTACTAAATTTCAATTTTGGAAGGTGACCGGTAAGGCACTAGCCAGTGTTGGCCTCCCTGGGGCTCGTTACGGCACCCATTCATTTAGGATAGGGGCGGCTTCTACTGCAGCTGCTTTTGGGTACTCCGGGGCGGAAATACGCCGCATGGGAAGGTGGGGATCACAATGTTTTCAGTTTTATGTTCGCCCTCTTCAACCGTGAGTACCAGTTTAGTCAATGTATTGTTCTCCCCCCTCTTTTTCCTTGACAGACCCTGGGTGTCGTATTACACCGGTGGCAGTATGGCTGGTGGGCCACAGCTACGTGCATAGGGCAGCGTCGTACGCTGCGGCGACAGAGTGGGGACCCCGACTGGGACTGGGTGCATCCGCAAGTCTCAGATGGTATGACCCTGGGTGTCGTATTACACCGGTGGCAGTATGGCTGGTGGGCCACAGCTACGTGCATAGGGCAGCGTCGTACGCTGCGGCGACAGAGTGGGGACCCCGACTGGGACTGGGTGCATCCGCAAGTCTCAGATGGTATGGTAAGCGCGGCATGTTATGGCGGGAACTGTTGCCATTCCTTTTATCCAGCAGGAATGCTTACCCGCCAGATATTCTGATCATACACCTTGGGGGCAATGATTTGGGACAGGTCACTGGACTATCGCTGAAGCATGCGATTTGCGGTGACCTGGCTTACTTACATTATGTGTGGCCTGCCACAACCCTCATTTGGTCAGACATGGTACCGCGGCATGCTTACAGGGGAGGGTTCGACCTCCAGGCCCTTGATCGAGCTCGTCGCTCGTTGAACAGGGCTATTGCCCGGTTCCTTCTCGACAAGGGTTGGGGGCACGTCATTAGGCACCCCGCAATCAGACTACAAAATTATGAGCTTTATTCAGGGGATGGGGTCCATCTGTCGCAGGGAGGTATGGACCTCCTGTTAGGAGATTGGCGAGCAGGCCTGTTGACCGAGCTGACGGTCTGGGGGGGGCGTCGAGCCTTTATTGAGCCTCTCCGTGTGGCGGGTAGCACGGGTAAGGTAAACATTTATGACCCACAGGTATCCAGCAGGTTCGCAATTGACTGGACAACACTAGACAGGCACAAGTTGGTTAAACGTTGTCCGGTCAACGACGAACCAGGCGATGGGGTGATGGCAAGAGTTATGCAGCATGCATCACCCCATTATTTTACGGATACGCGTCAGAGGGTGGGGTCAATAGTTAGGTATTGACTACGGTCAACAATTTGTTTGTTGTCAACAAACAAATGGATACAAATGGATACATTGTAACCAATTGCCATTTGCAATTTTGGGTGGTACCTTACCAGTGTTACTTCGGCCTGCTTGCCTTAAGAATTATAATTGGTTGAATACCAATAGAAATTTATAATTCGGACTAGGGCATGAATCAATAAATGTGGCCCAATGCCGTTATCCACTTTCATCAGTGTCTGAGTCCTTTATTGGGGGGTGCGCCTGCAATTAGAGTTGGCCTGTAATCTTGTCATGTTATTACAATTTAGTTTTAATGGATTTGATAGTGCTACTTAAACCTTGGAAGTTAATAAACATGGATTTGTAGAATTAAAAATATTGAACAATTGGAGAACTAGCAACTCACAAAATTAAAGTTTTATAACCCTAAGTCGAAGTCTGTGTTGCATGGTTTAAATATTTCTTAACTGACATTTTCAAAGTCTACAACATGAAGCTGGATTTTGATTTCCTGATCCAATATTCCTTTTGTTTTCAAAATCAAGATAATGACTAATGTTTTTTTATTTAAAAATTTAAAAAGTCATTAAAAAAATTAGCAACGCCTTTTAATTGTTTACTAAAGGTAATATCCCTTTTGTAAATGTTGTATACATGTAACTTTTACAGAAAATCTGTTACCTATCAATGCCACTGTCACATGAGAACTATTCTTTCAAGCGTCCTTTCAGAACTATCCTGGGCTATTTATATATGAATGCCACAGACTGGATTCAGTGAGAAAATTATCACCATGACCAGCTGTTTCTAAAACAAGGATAATATCTGGAATACTCATTTCCTTTCCAGTCCTAGTATAATAAGAGTGTATAATTCTGAGAAGTAACCTAATGGGGAAAATATAAGAAACACACAAATGGAGATGTACAGTATCATTTTTAGTTACATTGACATCCTTGCCGAAGAATTTCTGAGCAATTCTTCTTCACACCATTTCTCACTAACAGCCACAAAGATAATTAATACGACTATCAGTGAATTAATCATATCAGTTCTACTAGTTAATTGATTAATGAATTAATTACATTTGCGTATGAATATAAACAATGGTTTTGAAGCAAAAAGAGTTTTTCCTGAGAGTTTTAAGGAATGCAGGTGCTTGTCATACTAGGCATTACTTCCTACATGAAACAGAAAGAAGAAATCTCCACTGCAAAATGCACTTGTTATCTACACTAGTCATAAGCACTTGTACTTAAAATGATTAACAGTGACTACATGTCTGTTCAGCTGAAGCATGTCTGAAATTCTGCATATTCCTAGTAACTGTGATTACAAGCTTTAAAAAGGTTTTGAAATCTGCTGTTGAAATGATAGAGAGCAACTCTGAGTCACTAGTTTCTCTCTCGTCAGGCTAACTGACTAGTGCACTAAACAATTTATCCACAGTTTCTCTTGGTATGATTCTCATCTAGCACAAATGGAAGTAGTCACACCAAGGAAGGAAAATGACTTGGATCTGTACTTCCTGAGGAGATGGCATAATGTAAACCGTAGCACGGTCTGTAGGGGAAGACACCGCAGGATGTTGACTTGGACTCTATCTGACAGAACAGATACAGCAGACAATTTACTCTAAAGTAAAATAAGCTGTGACAAACACTATACGATGAATAGATATCATCAGCACAGCCTCTGCTAAATGGAAAACAGCTATAAATATGGTTCATAGAGAAGGATCCAGCGGGGTCCTTCTGTAGGTAGAAGACCTTCTGCTGGTAGAACTTTCCCCCTCCTGCAGTTGCTCCCTTTTGAAAACCTGCTGTGGAGGGCTGGGAACCCTTCCTGGCTGGTTTTCAGCAGAACAGCAAGCTGCAAGGGGGAAGAGAAGACATTTGCAATGTAATGGTAATGCACCGTTGAATTTAGACAAAGAATGTGCATTTATTTCCAATAATGCAAAAGTACAGCCAGGAAAAATCCTAGCACCAGCAGGGGAATAACCTGACTGACATTAGAAGGGTTTCTCCATTTCTGATTTCTATTATTCTATTAAGATTAGCCTCCCCCCCCCAAAGCAGGAATTTACTGCTTCCAAAAAGCTGTGAGATTTAAGAACTGAGATTATTCTTTTCTTGTAAATAATAGTGCTGCTCAACAGCAAGAGTCCAGCAGGAGATATTAAGTTCAATTTAATAGTATCTGGCTACAAAAAACATTTCATTGTATTATCAGGCGTGTGTATGTGAGAAAAGAAAGAGAGCCAGCGGGTGGTGGTGGTGGGGGAAGCAAGTAGCTAGCATAGATGTGCGTATGTGTGTAACTTTCGTAACCAGAGTTTAATTATGAATGACAATACACTAACTTCAAGTCAGCAAGGAGATCCTTAGATCCATTTTGTTGTCAAAAATACTTTTCCTGCAAATGGCAGGAGTAACACATATCATTTCACAGATAATGTTTTAATATCCTGCGTTGAATAAAAGTTTTTTTTTAATCAAGTTGCATTGGTAGCACTAAACTCCACAAGGGGCTTCAGGGTTGCAGATGGTTGCATTACTCTAAATGTTCAAGCTTGACTGACCCATTTCATCAGCACTGTCAGAGCCTTGCACTGATACATGTTGACAACATTTAATCTTAAAAAATTGAAAGAAATGAATTAATATGCAAATTTCATCAGCTTTGTAATAAAAATGTCCTTGGAAAAAAAACAGAGAACATAACCCCCGAGGAACAGTGTGAATTATCCCAGCTCAGTTCTTTAACTTAGTCAGAGGTATGCAGGTCCACAAGGAAATCAGCACAGATTTGACTTGGAAATAATTATGATGAAGAACAAAACACAAGCAGGTTGAATAAATGTAACAACTTGGGAAAAGTCTTAGTCCTGTTTGTTATTCACTTTGAATTAACAGGATTAAGTTTGTTTTTTGAAAAGAAAGGAGAACTGCCATGTAATTTTAACACCTAAGTAATGTGAAAACAATCTTTTTAGAGAAGAGTGGTATCAGCTTTAGCCGATAAAACAAATTGTTTCTTTTCTGGGGGCGGGGAGCACATACTTGAAAATACATTGGTTGAAATCCTGTTGCACAGTTATACAAAATACATAACTTTTAGCAGCAAATTGCTATGAATTTTAAAAAAAAACTCTCCATAGGCACTCTCTGTTGCATACTGAATCATGCAATTCTGTGTTCAGCAGATAATGACTACGGAGATTTCTCAATTTATAGCAATTCACTGCTAAAAGGTTTGGCCTTTACGTAACTACACAACATGATTTCAGCCATTGTAAATGTCCTCTTATTGAAAAACTGATTGGTATCATCTTTCTTTGGAAAAGGGCCTGCATATTTGGGGAATCTTTATAAAAAGTAGTCTTCACAATGAAGCATCGCCATTGTACAACACAGTTCTTGGGTTTGAGAAATTTCAGAGATTGTTTTCATGTTGTTTTCATATGCCCTGTCTTACTTATCCACATTCAAACTAAGACAACTTATCACACATGCAACTGTGTCCTTGGCTATGTAAGAACATCATTTCCCAAGCACTCTATTAAAAATGAAGTACAGTATTGTATAAAGCAACTGCCACAGTCTTCTTCTTCTGTGTCTAGACAGACATGGAACTTCAAAAATCAAGCCACCTTTGGTCAGTTCATTCAGATCCACCTGATCTACTGTGAGAAAGATTAGCTGGCACAAGGTTGCCAGTGCCTGGGGTATGCCTGATTGTGATTCAAAAATGCCACAATCTTCAAGGAGGCTCTTTCTGTGTACCCCACTGCCACAGTAAACCAAAGTTATGTTTCTATCAGTGCATAAAAGTAATATTCCACATTATGTAAGCAAATCACCTTTTATACAAATGCTGATACACTGGCACACAGAAAAAGCCTCCTTGAAGATTGTGGTATTTTAAAACAACAATCGGGTATATCCTGGTAATGGCAACTTTGTGTTGCCAGCTAATCTTTCTCACACTAGGTCAGATGAAGGGAACTGAAGAATGAACTCACAAAAGGGGGGGACTTCATTTTGACAGTTTCATGTCTGGCCTAGATATGGAAGAATAATACATTTATTAGGCTGCATCTACATCAAGCCCTACTGCACCAACTTATTTTGTCTATTACACTTTGTTTCACTTGTGGGCTTTTTTTCTTTTGGTGAGGGTACTTGATACATTTTATGATGGAAATGGTGATTATAATATCCTTCTAGAGCTGACCATTAAAAAAAACAATGGCTACCTTTCAGACCATGTTTGAAAATGTTTGCATCTGGGAAAACATGGAGGAATCTAAAGGCCATTAGAAGAGTGCCTTGGGAACCTGAATAATATGAGTAGATGTTATAAGAGTTGAATAACTAGGATGTTTGAAACAACTTAGAACTATTCACTGAAGCTTAAGAAAGTTTAGGGAATATGACCTGGAATATTTTTCTAATTTCAAAAACACTAAATAACACACTGGCTAATATTCTTTTGCTTACTCTAGTACGACTAGACTAGGCTCATTTGAATCAGTGCAACATCTCACCAAATTCCCACTGGTACAATGAACCTACTTTAATTATGACTCACTACATTAAGCAACAGCATTTCAGACCATAGCTGTCAAGTATCCTGTATTGGCCAGGAAACCCCCTTATTTTACCCACTTCCCTGCCATCCTCCCATATTAATTAGACTGCAATGTCCTATTGCCGCCATTGGAGGGCAGCAAAGGATAAGCATAGCTGTCAAGTATCCCGTATTTGCAGGGAAATTTCCCTTATTTCCAAATCCAAAACTTGACTGGTATGTTTCAGACATTGTATACTGTATTAAAAACAAGGAATTAACCAAGTGTAGGTCAGGGTTGTATGAAATGAATCCTCTATAGTACCTTGTTTCTCCATCCCCCCCCCCCCCCGGGTTAAAAATGCTGCTATACATATTATACATAGTTTGCATACTTCCTTCCTTTCTTAATAAATGGGCCAGCCCAGTCAACCTCCTCTCTACAGGCACACTTTAAAAATCCAAAATAAACCAGCCAGTGCACATGAAAATTGAAAACAGCTATTGTAATAGCTCATGAAACTTAGCATAATCTTTTAGCGTCTTTGAAATAAGCTTTCTGACTTTATACATTCTTGGAAGACAGATACATTGTAATAGTGATGATGACTAACCATATTAATCTAGTCTGTAAGCTTTTGTAGATTGCTACAAAAGGCTTTTAAGTTTCTCCTTTCTTTCTTAATCTACAATCAGTTAAAAACCCACATTTATGGTGCCCTTTGCACTTATGTGCATAAAATGAATAACCTTTCAGTTTAATTATGCACTATCCATTCAGTTTTGAAATGATATAAAAGACAGAAAAGATAGAAAAAAAGGAATAAAACCTGTTTAAGAATTCAAAATTAATACATGTCAAACTCTTGCTAAATCTTAATCTGCTAGAAGCATTTAACTAAAATAGATGTTCGTTTATCACCTGGCACGTCAAGACCCTCTGGAAAAAAAGAGAAAAGAAAAGCGTGTTTGGATAACATGCTGCAGACGAGACCTCTCTTTTCTACCACACTCCGGGCTATTCTTGCAAGGTCTGAACAGTTGTATAATAATGAAAAATGTGCAGTACTTGTGGGGCATTGCTTGTGCACACATACCTCCGCCCACGCATTCATCATTCTGCAGGTATTGTCAGTGAAAGTTTAATTGCATAAACACTCTGTAACTGTCCTGTCATATTTCTTGTCAGTCTGGATTCCCTCTCCGGGCTCACTATCTCACAAAACTATAATTGAATTGCTACCAACTCACAAGAGAGCCCCCCAAAATAAAATCTTTATGAATAGAATTTGTTTCCTATCAGCAGATTTGACAAATTGTGGCAGAGGAAGGGCCTTTGCGATAATTTCTGAGTTTATTCTAAATCCAGTTATTTGCTGTTGCCTCTTATCTCTTCCATAGAACTTTAAAGCTGTAGTGAGAAAAGAATCCCAGCAAGTTTACTAATGTTATTTCTGCCCGTCCTAAAGAGAGGGAGAGAGAGAAGCACACACACATATAAACAAGAATATGCCAAATGTTCTATTTTTGCTGGAAATCCTGGAGAGCTTAATGAGAATAAATACAGACTTAATTCTGCTATGTGGATTTCTTTGAGATCCATGTGAAAACTTAACTTTTTTTACTCACAGATACTAAGCCTGTTCTGCAAAGAGTATGAGGCTATAGCTAGAAATATGTTAATATATGTATTAATAAATTGATTACAGTGCAGCAATTTAAGAACAATACTATGCAAGTACACAACATCCTGTTGACAGCTTTGTGCTAATCTAGAACATCATGAGGTACTGGATTATGGAACTAGGTAAATGACTAGTTTAACAGGCTTTGTGTTGCTACGTTATTTAGCACATTATTTAATAGAACAGCCAGCAAATGCTTTTGCAAACCAGAATATTTTGTCGCCAATTATAGCTGACTTGTAGAGTGAAGTGGTAGATCATCTCTGCATTGTAACTTTTGAAGCTGCTGCTGTGAGTAGATGATGCTTTTCAGCGTTCCTCTACAAAAGGTGCTCCCAACCTTTTTGTGCCACACGCTCTTGAAAGCTGAGTGGGCCAGTCGCATGGTTCATCCCGCCATAAATGCTGCCATAAAATGCATCCACAGCCGCCATAAATGCATTTATGACAGCCTTGGGTGCATTTATGGCAGCATTTACAGCAGGTGTGGGCATGTTTATGCATGCGAAGGTGTGTTTTATGGCTGTCCATTTCCAGTAGGGGCGAGGGCAGTAGTGGGCCACATGAAATGGTGACACAGGCTGGGTCCGGCCCAGGCCATAGGTTGGCCACCCCTGCTCTACAAGGAAAAGCAATTCTGGCCTGTATTTATTTATTTATTTGTAAGTTACATTTTTACTATAGCTTTCTACTAAGATATCAAAGTTGCATCCATAGCTCTCTGTTGTCCTGCTTCATATGCACAGCTAATGCCTGTCAGAATGAGAGAGAGAAGCAGCATTGGGTTACTAACCTCTATGGTTATTATCAATATGTTTAGAGAGGAGTAACTATTTACTCCCAGCACCACCATCATTGCATTCTTTATGAGGAAATCAACATGTCCAAAAAGGACATGGATAGGTCCTATAAATCAGCAGCAAGAACCCAAGTCAATTAGGTCAGTCAGTGAGATTTGTGGCTCCCTGGGGACTTGAACCTAGATCTCCTAAAGTCCCAGTCTAACTTTCAAGCTACTGCATTACAAGAACACATCACAACTGAACTGTGCATTGTCTGGGATAGATGGGTGCATCCAATAACTAGCATTGTAGTATTTTCTTGGAATTATTGTTTTAATAGCAAAAGATGT
Organism: Bradypodion ventrale; assembly: GCA_035047345.1. Lineage (NCBI taxonomy): Eukaryota > Metazoa > Chordata > Lepidosauria > Squamata > Chamaeleonidae > Bradypodion > Bradypodion ventrale. Next base: position 450,237,893 of record JAWDJE010000001.1, on the reverse strand, counting down.
GAGATGATGACCAAAATCATCTTGTATGTTTTGTGAATCACACTAGATTGGGCCCATTAAATTAGTGGAGATTTGTTACGTCCATAAGCATAGCATAGGAAGTTACAATTAAAGTAGGCCCATTTGAACTTATGGAGTTTTATTCTTTACTTCCTCTTTTCCCACTTTGTGTATCAAGGGATCTTATGGAGTTGACTCATCAAATGCCCAATGATTTAATGGGCCTACTCTAGTCCAATTTACTATGCTAAACTTTATTAATTAATTAATTTATTATTATTTATTTCTTGAGGGATTTCCTGCCTTGTGTTTCAAAATAAGTTCACTTGGTTGGGCGGTGGTGCTACTGGAAGCTAAATGTGTTGGGTCCACCCTGCTCAAAATCCATACCATCAAAGTAGTTTCAATTGTAGTTTGGGACATTATATTCTAGAATTCTACTACAGCCTATAATTTTATTTTCTATAATGTCTAAAATGATTTCATTTGGTGATTCAAGTGAAGTTATATGTACAGTATAAATATACATATACAAATTGAATAAAATAAATAAATAAATAAATGATTTCCTTATTATCTTGTCTATACATACCATCCTTACTATTATCAACATTTGCTTGCCTAACACACTGCTTTCTGAACACGTGAGATTCCTCAGCAGATGAAGTCAATAACCAAACAAAATTAAAATGAAGACATGATATAGGCTTCACTACACACATCATCATTAAACTTTAATAGAAACTAAACTATAATAAATTTTAATATTTCCAGAAAAACATATTAAAATAAAAACTGCTGGATCCAAATTGAGGATTATGTTTTTGCCTGATCTGCATTTTGATGTTATCCTTGATGAGCTGCAGCAAATGGGGGAGAAATAATTTCAATAAAAATATGAGATCATTGTCCATCTTACTTTAAAATTCTATTAGCACTGTACCATCAAAACACTGCTAGTTTTAAATCAGACTGAACTTTTTACAGATTGACAACTGTCTGTGTATGTTTTTTAATACTCTTTTCAAAATTATATATGATTGATAGCTGCTTCTTGATGAAGTATGTTTTGTAAGAGACTTAATTTAGGACTAAGGTTAAGGCTTAGGATAGATGAGCGCATTAGATGATTAAAGAACATTTGTCTTATGGAACATTTAAGCCATTTGTTTCTGACACAAGAACAAGCTGGCAAAAAGCTATACAATGACTCAATCCACTAAAAAACATCTTAAACTGAAATTATTTGTAAAACATTTTACATTAGTCTTTGCAATTTCATTTTCTTTATGAATGCACAGATAAAAGCCTAGCAGTATATGCAAAATTATTTATTTGAACTCATTGGCATTTTTATCCTTCAATTTTTGAGTTTGTCCTTCTTTGTTCATAATGATTTTGCAGATACTCTTGTAAGAGGCATTTTTAATGCATTTTATTTTGATGGAAATTTAAGTGTCATTAAATTTGACATGTATTTTGAACAATGGGATTCCCTATCATACAGAGACCACCTATCTCCATGGACAATAATGAGATGTGGTACATTGGGTGGCTAGGTCACTGATTAGAAGCTGGGGTGGGTTAGCAACAGCTGTAAGTGAATGAGTGTGCGATTGTATGTGAAATGATTTGTTGATCACATATCTATTCTTAATGAGCACATATTCGCATTGCATATACAGAAATTACCTAAGTGGTTACAGATGTTCACACTTGTTGAAATTAATAACGAGAACCCTCAATTTAAATAAGAAATAAAACAGATCTACCATTCCCCCCCTCCCCTAAATAGGTAAGACATATTTTGTATTTCAGCATTGTATTTCAGTATTGAGGGAACCTGTGGGAACATCAGGGGGAAATCTGCATTGCTTCTGCCCATTTGTAGCGTGTTGTGAAAATAAACAACTCAGATTCCCTAGGGCTGTCCCCATCTGGAAACCTTCATGAACACAAAATTCACATTAAGAAATAGAAAGATGTTTTCTCATACTGATTACAATACCACAACAACATTTGAATTCAGCAATGAACAATGCACAGTGATTAATCAAAATTTCTTCATTTCTGAATTAACACATATATCCTATCTAAGATTAGTACGGTATTCAGTTCAGGGCCCTCTCCCCCTTTGCCCCATCTGGTTAGATTGTTATCACTTTTGTGAAAGGGGTCAAGCTACTTCTGCTGTGGAGCAATTCCTCCAGTTGACTAAAAAACTATGGTGATTGTCTGCAGTGTAGATCTAAACTGATTCACCAAAGTAGATTAATAGTAGTTATCCTGCCAGAGCTATAGGTCTGATGCCATTTAACTGAGTTACACACAGCCAAAGTTTATCCATCATATGCTGTCTCTTGAAAAGTCTGTAATTCTCAGAGAGAGAGAGAGAGAGAGAGAAATCCATTACACTGTACCTAAATGTTGTACTTTTTGGTACAACTATTTATCATTTATATAGCATTTTTTATTTGTTCAGTAAAATACTTCCCTACTTTCTGCCCACGTAACAACCATATGAAATAGGTAATGGTTATTTTCTTATTTTGGAAAGAACTGAGAGTATAACTTTGAATCAATAGAGGTCTTTAAAAACGTAAAGGTCATCCTTACTGGAAAGCCAGTCATATCTTATTCTAGGCCTCAGTTGTCATCCCTATTTACAGCCAAAGAGTCAGTGGTGTCTACATCTGCAGACATTTCTGTAGACATGTGGCAGATATGACTAGGCATGAAGCATGTGGAATGCCGTTACCTTCCCACTGAAACAGTACTTATCCATCTACTTGCAATTTCTTGCTTTCGAACTCCTAGGTTGGCAGGAGCTGGGTCAGACAATGGGAGCTCACTCCATTGTGCAGCACTCGGGTCTCAAGCTGCTGACTTGCAGACCTTCCAGGCATGGCACCCCATCTCTGTCCACCCCAGAGGCTCTGCTCCACTTATGGAAAGCTCAAGTGGAAGGCTCTGAGATATTGGTAGTTGGCATATATTTGATCCAAACTACTATGGTTCCCCCGAGAGGGTCAAATCACAGGCACTTGACAAATAACTCACCCCACTTTTTGCCCAGGTGCTTGGAAGCTGTCCTACTAAAGACGAGATGACTATTTCCTGATAAAATTGTTACTTACTGATAACATTGTTTCTTTTATAAACTTGTTGTGTATTTAATAAAATAATTTGCCACTTGTTCTGTATTTAATAAAATAATTTGCCATTTTGGGTTCTCCTCAGTTTTCAAGTTACGCGAGATTGGGATTCGCACCATTTTACTATGAGAAGCACGTGTGGTGTCTGGTCCAGGATCACCCTATTCTCTCCTGATTTCCATCAACCAATCTTGTTAATTCCTGCCTAAATGTATCTCTCCCTAACTGTATATAAGGTGTTGTGGCGCAGTTGAAATTGTGTTCTTATATCCTGAATAAAATTATGTGTTTGGCCCATTATGCTGGCTGCTGCTCATTATTTCAAGAACACTAAAAAAACTTTAAGACAAGTTGTGGGCGGTCTTTCTTTTTAATCATAACACAACACACAGACAAACCTTGAAATGTTGGGTCTAAACGTTAATTCCTACTTCACACCGAAAATTAGGGAACTAATTTGTTGTCCTTAATGATGGAGAGAGGTAAACTCAATTTGGTGTACTACTTTTTAAATAATTCACTAACAAAGTTGTTTAAGCCTTCTAAAAATTAATAAATAACACACTACTTTTTTGGGAAATACACACAAAAACAGCTAAATAAAAGTTGCTTTGAGGTAACTGTGTCAAAATTTATGGTGTATGGAGAAAACTTGCTGTAGAGAATTTAGAGTGGGTATTTTTTTTAAAAGGTCGTTATCCAATGACATTCTTCATGGACAACAGATATGTGCATGCTGTCAGAGCTATTTCTTTCATCTAGCTCTTAGCTACTCTCCTCCCTATGCTACGTTAATGGAGTGCAAGGAGGAGAGCTAAACATCCAACTGTCATTTTAGGTAAAAGTCATGCATTTGTTGTAATGCCTGGTTTGGCCCAGAGGTTTCTGTGCAGAATATTAATACAAAAGTAATAAGAAAATGTGTATGCAATGTAAAAACATTCTTTCAAAAACCAATTGGTGTATACAAGGGCCAGGGTCAAATTTCAGGGGATCTTAGGAAGAATGTGGAGCATCAACATAAACAGGCCACTTTCTTTGCTGGTGCTAAGTTTACTAAAACTGTAGGTAGTAGGGGACTGGACCCAAATGGAAGTGTTGATAAAAGCTGAAGGCTCACATGAGACCATTCCTCCTAAGCAAAACAACTCATATTGGCAGAAAGTGGCAGCCATGCCCATAAATCTAGTCACAAAGGTTCAATCATCTTTTCAATGATGCTTTCAGCAGCAGTTGCACATTAGCAGCAGCTTGGGAGTGAGGGTGGCAGAAACTGTTGGTCTGCACAATTGTTAGCACTGTTTAACCTTAATCCAATGGCACAGATATGCCTCCTGCAGTCTCTGCATTGCAGGGACAGGGCCACCATTGGGAGGGGGGGGGGAACGGGACATCAGGACTCCCATCCCGTGCCCAGAGATGATGGGGGCCTGGCGCCGCCGGGAAACCACTGATGTGCACCTGGGCAAACAAACCATGCATGCGCAGAAAACCACAGGAGCGTGTGCCGGCGCCAGGAAACCACTGATGTATGCATGCGCAAACAAACCACACATGTGCAGAAAACCACAGGGGTGTGGCCAAAATGTGTGTGTGTGGGGGGCTGAACTGGGCCCGGAAATTTCTGATGTCAGCCCTGTGCTGGGAAATAAACATGGCAGCCACATTGGGAAATCTACCTGCTCATATACTTTGTCAGGATTGAACTCACAATATTTCGGCTGCAGTACAGCAGTTTAACCACTGCTCTACATAGCTACTTCAATGAGAGCTATGCTCACAAATAAGGCACACACAATAAATCTACTATGCCATTTACAATTGTTCAGAACAACATCATCTTTTAGGATTCTTATGGATTAGGTCAATGCTGGATAACATGACAAAGCTTTTCAATATGTGGATTACTATTGTTGAATGGCAGTAAATGGCCCTAGATGCCATCAAGTAATGAATAACAAATAAAGACAAAATACCCGAATTGAGAAAACAGCTCTAGTGTTGAAGATAGTTAAAGCTTATGTTTAGCATTTGTTCATTAACAAAACTAGCTCATGCTGCAGTAATGAGATCAAACTGTTTTTTCTGAGGAACAAGTTCAACATCTAAACTCAGCTTTGCTAAGAAGGCAAGACTGAGTAATTAGACCTTATTTTTGTCAGCTATGAACCATTAGCAAAAGAGAGTTGAAAATGGCACATGATACTGATAAGATGGCAGACACTCCCACCGAAACAGCTACTGTGCTGAAGGGTTGCTTTTTTATTTTTTTTGTAATAAGTAAGAAGCAGTTCTCAGTGTTTAATACAGAGCTTTCAAGGTATTGAACTCACACTGGAAAATGGCCTTGAAGCACACTGAATATAAAACAGACAATTTCAGCAATCCAGTGTCAGAGGTGGGACAAATAGCAAACAATGCCTTAGAAGTATAATGCAGATAAAATCTGTACCTTGAATAGGATTCTGGAAGAGTTTACCATTAAAGCAGAGGATGCGGAGAACAGAAATAAATGGAGTAATATTTATTGTCTGCATATGGAGAACTGGAGCTAAAGGTACAGGTGGACTTCTTGATATATTGTTAGGCATAGCATTTAAAAGTATTTAGATACAATAAGGAATCATGGTCAAGGGATATTGTTGTTAGCTTCAAATATTATGCTCTCAAAGAAAATATTTTAAAAGCAGAATTTGGTCATTTTCTTGCAGAGTTCAATGGATCCCAGTGTACTTCTAGCAGAATCTGACAGAGAGCCTCTGGTCAGAAGACTAGTCCCAGAAACATAAGAAGCAAAAATTAAATGCAGGTGGAGCTCGTCTTTTAAATTCAGTGTGTGTGACATGGAAACAAAATATGCACAGCTGATGACAAAGCAGAAACTGTGAGGATATTGGAATCATTGAAACTGCAGTCGCTGTGGTCCTTGAAAGACTAAGAAGAGAAGGTGAATGAACACATCAAATTTTCTGTAGGTAAATGAAGAAGATGGGGGAAATGACTGTGTTGTAAAAGGAGACAAAAGATCTCAGTTCAGCCAACAAAGAGGGTGCTCCATTCACAACACCATTGATGGACTTTTCATTCTTGAAAACAATCCAGAGAATTAAGAATGTTTGCAAATAGTTGTTTAGCTGATCATGATCTGAATCACATGATATGTCTATTTACACTAATGCTAATACACCAATCGTAGAAATGCAGAGCTAGAAAGGACTGTATCGATCATCAAGTCGATTCCCTGTCAAGAGACACAGTGAAGAATCAAACTCCCAAATGTACCTAACCCATAGAGCTATCCAGCAGTTCATGCTAAATTTACAGTTAAATGAACAAAATGCTGAACTTGAGTTAAAATTGATCATGTGTTAAAATGTATCAGGACTGCTTTTCCCAATGTTGGGATGAGACTGCTTTTTTCCTACTTCTCAAAGCATGGGGTGGGAGATTTTGTGCATTGGATTTAAAAGGAAGAAAGTAACGCATCAAATGACTAGTGAGGGTTTAAATAATTTCTCATTGTTTCTGTGGTTCTGGAGATTGCCTGGTCCTATTTGTTTATATATCTGGGAGTAGAAAGTTTACATTTTGTAAATTTGTTAGTGCTGAAGAATGAACTGGGAACAGAAGCTTGGGAGGGGGAAATGATATATTCCTGAATTGTGCTTGATTTCCTAATTTATAAGTTTTAATAATAGCAGATTTAAAATGGTACCATGGAATGTTAAATTACTAGGTTTGTTGTCAAAAGGAAGAGAGGTGGCCACAATGCTGCAACAACTTAAGATAAGTATGTTGACTGGGGTAATGTTGACTGGGACAATGCTTGTTGAAAGTGGAGATCATTACTCAGTCACATGTCAATCTAAATCAGGGGTGTCAAACTTTTCGGGCTGTGGGCCAGTCACATGGTTGAGCCTACTGGTCACATGATTCCTCCCACTGGAAGTGGAAGTAAAATGTGCATGTACGTTTTACTTCCACTTCCTGGAGCGGCACGGGCCGGATGATTTGGCAACATAGGCCAGATACGGTCCATGGGCTGTAGTTTGGGCACCCCTGATCTAAATCAAGAGAGGAGGTAATTATTTGTCCTAACTCTTTAATTCAAAGTAGAAGGAATTTTATAATCTTGAAGAAATATTTGTTTGTTAAAGTTTTGTTTGGAAACAGATTGCCATTTGCCACACAACACTGCCCTAATGTGGTCTGCAGCTCTGAGTGTTAGGTATTGTATTGATGCTGCATTAGTTCCTCAAAATTATCTCTTTTTTTGGTAGCATTTGGCACCAGGACAGAAATGTGACAGAAGCCTTTGGTGCATGTCCTTGAATATTTTGTTCAAACAGAGACATGAAGAACATATAATCCAGTTAATAGGGATTACACACTCCATTCCAATAAATTATTCCCCTATTCTAAAATAGCTTTTGTTTTGGTCTTTGTATCTTAAAAGGTACAATTTGTCAAGCTTCTATCAATCCAATCCAGGAACCTCATCATGTGCCAACAATGACAAGCTTCCATCTTAAGCTTAGAACAGTGTTTCCCAACCTTTGGTTTTTGAACTTCAATTTCCAGAAGCCTAAGTCAATTCCCCAAAGCACTGATCAGCCAATGTACTGGCTTAGGCTTCTGGGAATTGACGTCCACCTGTGGAGTGTGACAACGATATTAGGAACCACTGGCCTAGACCATTAGACCTCCCTCCTTAGTGTTTCACAAGCTTTCCATTGAAAGGATATCTAAGGCAATGGAGCAAACAGTTTTATACACAACTAAGGGATTTTTACTTTTGGTTTCAAAAAGTTTTCAATCTCACAAAGAACTTCTTACCACCTGATCCTGTAATAGCATAAAATAGTAAAGATGGAGGACACAGCAGCCAATTGTGAATTAGTAGCGACTTACTGCTGCAATTTCCCCAACATCAGAGAAACTAACTAATAGGGTTCTGGACTATATGATTTTTTTAGCCTTTATGGAAAACCTGTCTTCAGTATTTTAATGGATAGGGGGAATGTCAAACTAGATGCTAGACATGGCATCTTCATGTTTGTTGCATTACAACTTCTAGAATTTGCCCAAATTAAAATATAAACTAATGAAATGAGAAAAATTAAAATTACAAATCAGAGCAATATAATGACGAGACATTTCTGCTTTACAAGCCAGAAAAATAATTAATTAGAAAAATTCTTTGGAAAAAATTCTTTCTAACAATTATGAGAGATGAATAGGTAAATATACAAGGAAGATGCCCAAATTGGATGTGTGTGTGATTCATTTGCTAGGGGATGGGAAGGGAGCTGATTATGCCCAGTCCATCTTAAGTAGGTTTTGGGGGTTTGCCCTACTTTGCAGTTTATTGTTGTTGCTCTAAAAATATTTTGCAGTTCTACAAACTTATAATTCCTGGAAGACTATATCTACCATGTGCGAGTAGTGATCTTTTGGCAATATAACAGAGAATATATTACTTCATAGATAAACTGGCTGCCACTACATTTCTGGGATCAATCCAAATTACTGGTAAAGGATTGAGGCTATCTGAAGGACTGTATCTCCCAATATGGCCCTCTGCAGCTTTCATGATACAGTGGAACCTCATACAACAATCGCCCTGTATAGGAACAAAATAATATAACAATTAGGTTTTGGGGGGAAATGGCATCCCACATAACAATTTTCCCTATGGAAAAAATTGTACAATAATTTTTCAATGGGAAAAACCACTTAGCGAAAAAAATCGTTGTACGATGCATCCCATGGGGAAAATACACAATACGATGCATGCATCATATAGCAATTGTTTCATACAACAACGAGCCCCGTGGAATGGATTAAAATCGTTGTATGAGGTACCACTGTACTTAGATTAGACTAGTGTTTCCAAGCTTTGGTTTCTGGACTTCAAATCCCAGAAGCCTAAGTCAATTTCCCAAAGCACTGATCAGCCAATGTACTGACTTAGGCTTCTGGGAATTGAAGTCCCCACGCGCAATGAGAAACCAAAATCATAGTATATCTGACAGACAGTTGTCTAAGTTTCTCTTGATTGCCTCCAGGGTTGGAGTTCTCATCACCTTCTGAGTTTTGTTCCATTGTCATACTGTGCTGACCGTTAAAAAGTTTTTCCTGATATTAAACCAAAATCTGGCTTCCTGTTACTTGATCACATTATTATATGTCCTCAACTCTGGGATGATTGAGAAAAGACCCTAATCTTCCTTCTTATGACTACCTTTCAAGCATTTGAAAAATTCTATCATATCTTCCCTCAGTCTCCTTTTCTCAAGGCTAGACATGCCCAGTTCCTTCAGGTTTTCCTCAGAGGGCTTTGCACGATCATCCTTGCTGCCCTCCTCTGAATTTCTAATTTGTATTGTTCTTAAGTGTGGTGTCCAGGACTGAACACAGTCCTCAAGATGAGGTCTAATAGAGGGGGACTAGTACTTTACAGGAATTGGATATACAGCATTGAGCTATTAAATTTCATTCTTTCATTTTCAGCCCAGTACTCAACCCTATCAAGATCTTTTTGAACAGTGTTTAGGGTATTAGCTATTCCATTCATTTTTGTGTTACTAATTTGATAAACATTCCCTATGCCCCCTCATCTAAGTCAAATAATTAAAATGTTAAAGCACTCTGGGCCTAGGACTGAGAGTTGTGTAACCCCTTTTGTTATCATCTTCCCAGTTTGAGGAGCCATTGATAAGCACTCTCTGAGTACAATTCTGTAACATTCTGGGTATCCAGTTGGCAGTTGCTCTATTCAGTCTATACCTAATTACGGTAGCTTGTTAATCAGCATATAATTGGGCACTTTGTCAAAAGCTTTGCTAAAGTCAAGATATATTATGTCTACAGCATTTTTACAATCTACTAGGAAAATTTCATCATCAAAAATAAGATAAATATGACAAGATTTGTTTATGACAAATTTATGTTGGCTACTGGTTATTACTGCATTGTTTGCAAGGTGCTCGCAGAGCCACTTTACAGTATAACCTGCTCCAGAATTTTCCCTGGGATTGATGTCAGGCTGATCAGATCATATTTCACAGCTTCCTCATCTTAACCCTTTTTGAGGAAATGGAAATTAACCCTCTTCATCATCTGGCACATCACACATCCGCCATGATTTCAAGAAAATAATAGACAGTGGTTCTGAGAATTCTTTGAAATCAAGAACTCCAGTAGAACATGGTCATTTCCCCCAGGGTTCCTCTTTCTGTCACTTTTTCTACCAAGTCATATCTATTGGTTATAGTCAAGAATAGTAAATCCTCTAATTTCTTCCTCCAGTTTTTGTAGGAGAAAATAATCAGCCACAAAGACCAGTGCTTTCCAACCTCTGGTTCCTGGACTTCAATCCCCAAAATAACTCTCAGTAACATTCTTGAATTATTCATTTGTCAGAAATTCTACCCTCTCCCTACATATACTGTACATATTCCTTAGGGAGATAAGAACATATTTTATGAAGGATAAGGAGAGAAATTCACTGCCGAAAGTTGGCAGGAAAGAGTAATCTGCTGCTCTGCCAGTGACTGGCAAAAACTAACTCCCTTAAATGCAGCACTAGCTTCAGACTGAAATCTGAGGTTTTACTTCATCCTATCAGAAGTCAACAATTTATCCATCCTGATGTTTTTGAATTTAAGAGCCAATTTTTCCCCAAAGTATCAATAACAAAATGAAAACATCAACAATTCTCTCAACACCCTATTTTATATTTAAAATATATATTTATATTTTATATTTAAAGAATTGTTTTTACAAATGAATTGTATCTAAACAAACAAGCCTGTGTTTGCCATTTTCAGATCCATGTATGATAAGGGAGTCCTTTAGAAACTCCCCCCCCCCCCAAGCTGTTTAGAACTTTAAACATCAGCACTATGAATTGAAGCCAAAAATGGACTGACAAAATAAACTTGTTTAAACACTAGTAATATTTAATTTAATTTAATAGATAGATTTATATACCGCCCTAATCCGATGGACTCTGGGCAGTGTACACAAGTTAAAACCAATATAAAACAATTTAAAACTCTTAAGAACATAGCAGTATTGCCTCAGACGAGCCAGAAAGAGGAGCTTGTTGACAATCCTGGCCACTAGTCCCATTTTGCCAACCACATCTTGAGTTCTTTCCTAAATGGTAGCAACTGGGCCTGGAGGCGTGGTTCTACCGGGAGGAGGTTCCATAGTGCGGCGGCTACAACCGAGAAGGCTTTTCCTCATACTGGAGAGGCGAGCCTCCCCAATAGATGGTGCCTGAAGGGTGCCCTATTGCTTTGCTCTTGTGGGATGGGTCGATGTTCTAGGGACGATGCGGTCCCTGAGGTATCCTGGTCCGCTACCATGAAGGGCTTTAAAGGTGACAACCAGCTCCTTGAATTGCATCCGGAGACATATAGGCAGCCAGTGCAGCTCCTGCAACAGCGGTGAGGTGCGGGCGAAATGACTACACCCCACTACTGCATGGGCCGCCGCATTCTGGACCAACTGCAGTCTCTGGATGGCCATCAAGGGCAGTCCCATGTAGAACGCATTACAATAGTCCAAACGGGAGGTAACCAGGGCATGGGTGATCGTGAGCAAGGCCTCCCTGTCCAGGAGTGGGCTCAATTGATTAATTACATGCACTTGTCCAAAGGCCCTCCTGGCCACAGCCATAACCTGCTCCTGGAGCAGAATCCATGAGTCCAGGAGGACCTCCAGGTTGCACACCTGGTAAGATTGAGGCAACAATGCACCATCCCAAAACAGCGGTGATAACTCATTATGAGGACCGGGTCCCCTCACCCACAGCCACCCAGTCTTGCCGGGCTTCAGCTATAGTCCGTTGTTCCCGATCCAGACCCTAAACTGCCTCCAGGCAACTGGTCAGGACCTTGACTGCATCAATGGGATCACCATGGGCAGAGATATACAACTGATGATATCTCACACCATGGAATCGGATGATCTCACCTAGTGGTTCCATGTAAAGAGTAAGGATGAGAAGGCCGAGCCCTGTGGCACCCCACATGTGAGATGCCTCGGACTCAACCCCCCCCCCCCCCCGACTGGGTCTGGCTACTAAGGAAGGAAGAGAACCAGGCCAACACAGTGCCCTGGACTCCCAGCCCCCAAAGCCAATCCAGAAGGATACCATGGTTGACGGTATCGAAAGCTGCTGAGAGGTCAAGAAGAGCGAGAATATCTGTCCTGTATGTTCCATCTCAACTTATTTTCTAACTAAGGCTGTTACTACATGATCAGAGACCATGGGACTTGCTGCAGTTACAGTATAGGTCAGTGATGGCCAACCTTGGTACTCCAGGTGTTCTTTAACTTCAATTCCCAGAAGCCCAAGTCAGCACACCTGGTGATGAGGGCTTCTGGGAATTGAAGTCCAAGAACACCAGGAGTGCCAAGGTTGGCCATCACTGGTATAGGTCAATTCAAAAGTATCACAAGATGCAAGGCCAATGTGAATTGGCCCACTCCTTTTTGCTACTAACACATCCCCAGAAAGACTCAACATCTGTGTTGAGCCATATCAGCAAACAATTCCAGATGCATTCACATCCACTATGAACAAGTTATTTTTTTTAAAGAAAATTTATCTAAAATGCAATTGAAGCCCTAGCCACTCTGTGATCTCATGAATTACAAATGCAATACCTTGTCAAATAATCTTTTATGTTAGGACCTAGACAACATATATTAAGTGCCTAGTTGTAGTTTATAGAAAGCAATTTGCTTAAAGGTTGAGAATCCAGCATTTTCTAATAGTTGGCATAAACCTACACACTGTACTTGGCACAGTAACCTGAAAGAATTTAATAAGTCGAACTTTTCACCTCAGACTCACAGTTAGGAGGGAGGAAGAGAGAAGCAATGTATATGCAACCTCATCCACTAGATGGGAGGGGGAGAAGAGCAGACTTCAATGTACACTTGCCCTAGGACATCCATACATTGAGATGTACCATAGTTGGCAAAGTCGAGCACACAAATGCCAACTATCTATATCTTTAGCCATAAGATAATGATGAACATAGTCTGGCTCAGAATCTTATAAAATACATAAGCAGCTGACAGGGGGAGAAAGCTGAGGTGAAGTTCACAGCTCAGATGAGGGGGGAAGCCTCATCAAGATGCCTTACTTGACTTGATGCCAATGCAAACTTCATGGGGGCAAGTCCTGCCCATCCAAGAAGCCAATTAGCCAGAGAAAACAGGTAGCGATGAAAGCTGAATTTATTATGTTTCTTTCTTGCACTCATTGAATGCTCAGAGGAGTGAGACAGGATTTTAAGAAGCAACTTTTTAAATGTTGATCAAATGCCTATTTTATAGAAAATAGCTCTTTTGCTAATAAAGAGATCCTTTGCTGATGGAACAGTGTGTTTCTTCAAAGCAAATAGGAAATTGAGAGTGGAAGGTGAGATAAGAAATTTAACAAGCTCTAAACAAAGAGACTATTCCTTTAATCTCCAAAGACTTGGAAACCAGAAGTACTGAGAAGAAGGGTAGCGGGCCAGCCTTCACCCTTTAAGAGAAAGGGGACAAAGTGAAGGGGGAAACTTCAGTGAAGAAGGCTCGGGGCCATAACTTGGCACCCAAGTATCTCAGAAGAACAGACTCATTCACCTTCTATTCTTCCCAGTGCAGCAAGGTGATAGGGAAGAGGCACTTACTTACAGGAGTCAAAGGAAACTGACTTCATTTATAGAGCCACCCTTTATCCAGCTAATAAAGAGAAGCAGGGGAGCACCTTCTCTCACCAAGGTAATCTACTACAGATGAAGGGAGAAGCTATCAAAGCAAGGGCATTTTGCACTGGGCATTTTGAAAGCACCACCATTCCCCTAACTTATGACACCGGGGGTGGCTAGCAGAAAATTAATCAAGGGTAAATTGGGTTAGCGTGACAGCATGTGGTCACCACGTGGGATGGTGGAGCCAGTGGCTGACATACCTCACAATATATTTTCTCTCTCTCATGAAAATCTATCCCTCCTTGCAGCCATTGTGAGGAGTGCAGCTAAAGTCAGAGGGAAGAAGGAAGCCTAAGTGGGCTATTAAACCATTTCTGTGTACTCTCTACCTAGAAAACCCTGGAAAGGGTCACCACAAGTCAGAATTGACATGATAGTACACAATTATTAATATTATTAATTGATAGGGATGCAATGTATACATGTGAATAGTATTGTATAAGATACATGAAATTATGTCTTTAAGGGTTTCAACAGAGCAGCACCCAGCTGAATTCACTGAGTGGGTGACTGAGCAGAATATCATGTATAAATTAGGGCTTCTCAAAAGCCACATTGCTTCGTGCCAAAAACTACTGTATGCCTAAACTACTGGATGCATGCTAGCCGGACTGCTTGCTAGCTTCACTGCCTTATGGACATCACTGTTTTGCCTGGAGGACAAGGCTGCTGGCTTTGCTGACACTCTCTGGAGTAGAGAAAGAGCCAGAGCAGTCTTCAGAGGTCTGGAACTTAACTGAAGGAACAAGCCAGGACAAAAAGGGTTTTTTGCCCAACCTACAGCCAGCCAGGAGAAGGCTGGAGCTGCTGTGAGTACTTTTACTGTGCCTCAGGACTTAAAGTAGTGCTCACAAGGACTTACAGACTGTTTATCTGCCAGAGAGGAATCTGTTATTTATGTTATCTTTATGAACTATACTGCTGAGTAAAAGCTGTTTTCTGTTGCACTGTTACTCTGCATCTCTGCTTGTTATTATCTGGGAGAGAGAGATAAAACCACATGGGCACCGCTGCTGCTGCCAAAAGCTAACTGCTTAACTCTGTATGATTCGAACCCAGACCACAACACCTAACATTAGTTTTCTGCTAAAAGTTGCACCTGACAAATTCCAGGGAGTTAATATTTCATTTCATTTAATATTTCTTTTAATTTTTCTATACCGCCTTTTTCAGACCAATGGCCGACTCAAGGCGGTTTACAAAGGACATGAAATGACAAAACAATAATTACATATACAAAGTTACTTAGTTCAAATAATCAGTCGTACACAATGAAAAAACAATTACAACAGGCAACAGTATAACCCCATAAAACAGAGGCACACAGTGATACAAAATATCAATAATACAATATGATTTAAAACATTTCAGAAAAGGAAAGGGAAACCTCATCTTGGAGTCCCAAACAAAGTCCAGAGAACAGGGCAGGGCGGCATGCAGCATTGCGGCATCCACGTCGTCGTTTTCGGAGTCCCCCGTGGGCGACTCCTAAAGTTATTCTTTACCCAAAGTATTGTCTATTTTGTCATGTTGCCTAAAACATGCTGTATATTAATTTGTAGCTCACACTAATTTGGTAACCTCTAAGGACCCATTGTCCAGGCTCAGGTCATGCCAAGAGACAGTAGAGATATGTTATTCCTGACAATAATTTTACAGCTAGAAACTGATAGTTATAAAAGTTTAATAACATTATGCAAATAGAAATGCTGCAGAAAAAAATTCTTAACAGTCATTGCTCTAATTCCTCCATAATAAGACATAGATTTGTCTCCTTTTTTTTTTTTGCTTTGTCTCTGAAATGGCTGTTTTTTTTTCATTTACTGAGCACTTAACAGCAGCTACAGTGAATTTATTAAAAGGAGAGTAGAGCAATCATAATCCCAAGCCTGCAGAACCATTAAAAGTAATGAAAAGACACAAGCAGATATGTGAAAAGTAAATTAACCATTCAGTCAGTATGGTCCAGAGGTTCCAATCTTAAATTGTCCAGGGAATCTGCTGGAGAAGTTCTACATTTGAACATTAAAATATCAAGCACAAAGTGGGCAATCCTTTCTGCTATTTTGTTTTTAGATTTTTTTAAAAGAGCTGTTTTATCACATACAAAAAATATCTGTGATATGGAGGGTGACATTTCAAATACAGACTAGAAATTACATGTCTGAGCCTGATAATACTTTATATAACTAAAGTTATTTGCATGTATCAATCTTTGCCAAATTGAAACTAAATCTCAACATGGCCTTTTAATTTCATGTCCAATGCTTATGGGTGGGGGGGGGGTAAAGCTTCTTTTCATTGTTTCCCAGATGAATCAAAACAAGACAATCAGAGAATTGTCTGCTTGAAGAAACACACTTCTTATTTTGGTGCAGTATCACTGTTCCTTAGGCTAGCTTAGTCACTTATTTCCTTCCATTATAAAGCCAAATGTTATTTAGATTTCAGCCATTTAGTAATGGTAGGCTGAGCACATCAAGTGCCCAAACTGCAACCCATAACCCACTTATTTATGACAAACTGCCAACACAGCAATGGGGGAGGAAGGAAACGCTCCCATTGGGCTGCTGGGCAGAGTGAACTCTGTGTTGGGGGAGGGAGGATATGCTCCTATTGGGCTGCTGGGCAGAGGGGTTGGGTGAACTCTGTGCTGGGGGAGGGAGGAAGCCCTCCCATTGGGCTGCTGGGCAGGGGGTGGGACAAACTCTGTGCTGGGTTGACTGCACAATTGTGCACAGAGAGGGAGCCGAGTACCACCTCTGGCACGCATGCCATAGGTTCACCACCACTGGTCTATAGCTTAAGCTATGACAGCAGTTACAAAGGAGGTACATAACAAAATTTGTGTATAATAATGGTACTATATGAACATAAACTAAACAGTTTAAAGATGGTATTCATAAAGACTTCTGTTTTTAAGGTTAACATAATTACAAGAAAGTGAAGACTGGGATGCATGTGATACGTCTATCAACATAAGCATATGGAAATAAAAACATAGCTGAGTTTTACATAATTGGGAAGGAATGAAACTGTACATCTATTATGGGAAAGTCACTACTTATGGGTAGAACATACACTCTGCTTTCGTAAAGTCCCAGAGCGAACACCTGATTTTTCAATGATGCATTGCAGGAAGATAGACCAATAGATGGTCTGAGAGGCACATATTAATGATCATAGACCGCAAGTCACTGAAAAAATCTAACACAGAGAACTTAAATTTTCATAAAGAAAATTTCCCAAGGATGAGGAAACTAGTAAAAAAGAAGCTGAAAGGGAAAAGTGAGAGAGTCCAAACACTCCAAGAGACATGGAGGCTGTTTACAAAAACAATAACAGAGGCTCAATTGGAATGCATACCCAAAAGGAAAAAGGGTACTGCCAGGTCCAAGAGGACTCCGATGTGGCTTACAGGAGCTGTTCGGGAAGTGATCAAAAGCAAGAAAAGCTCATTTAGAAGATGGAAGGCTTGTCCAAATGAGGACAGCAGGCAGAAACATAAATTCTAGCAGAACAAATGCAAGGCAACAATCAGGAAAGCAAAGCAAGACTTTGAGGAGCGTATAGCTAAAAATACTCAGAGAAATAACAAAGACTTCTTTAAGTACATTAGAAGTAAGAACCCAACTAGGAAGGCCATTGGACCATTAGATGACAATGGAAGGCAAGGGGTTATTAAAGAGGAAACAGAGATTGCAGAGAGACTCAATGAATTCTTTGCTTCAGTATTCACTGAAGAAGACAGAGACCACATGCCCAAAACAGAGCCTATCTTCGTAGGGAGGGAAACTGAAAAATTAAGCCAGATAGAAATAACCAGGGAGGAGGTCCTTGCATGTCTTGTTAAACTAAACACTAACAAATCACCAGGACCAGATGGCATCCATCCACAAGTTCTCAGGGAACTTAAAGATGAAATTGCTGATCTCCTAGCCAAAATATATAATATTTCCCTCAAATCAGGGTTTGTGCCTGATGACTGGAAGATAGCAAATGAAACACCAATTTTCAAAAGAGGATCCAGGGGTGATCCAGGGAATTACCGACCTGTCAGTTTGACATGTGTCCCAGGTAAAGGGATGGAAACCATCCTAATAGATAGAATTAATAGGCACATAGAAGAGAAGGCACTGCTAAAGGAGAGCCAACATGGCTTTTGCAAGGGCAAATCATGCCTCACCAATCTTTTGGAATTTTTTGAGAGTGTCAACAAGCATGTGGATAAGGGGGATCCAGTTGACATTGTTTATCTGGACTTTCAGAAGGCTTTTGACAAGGTCCCACACCAAAGGCTCTTGAATAAACTTACCAGTCATGGAATAAAGGGACAGGTCTTGTCCTGGATCAGCAACTGGCTAAAACAGAGGGTAGCACTAAATGGACACTTCTCCAAGTAGAGGTAAGTAAAGAGTGGGGTCCCCCAAGGTTCAGTACTGGGACCCCTGCTTTTCAACCTCTTCATAAATGATCTATAGGTAGGAGTAAAAAGCAAGGTAGCCAAATTTGCTGACGACACTAAATTATACAGGGTAGTGAAAACTGTGATAGATTATGAGGAGCTCCAGAGGGATCTCTTGACACTGGGGGAGTGGGCAAAGCAGTGGCAAATGAGCTTCAACATTAGTAAGTGCAGAGTGATGCATGTTGGGGAAAAAAACCCCAATTACATTTATAAACTGATGGGTTCTGAACTCTCTGTGACAAACCAGGAAAGGGACCTTGATGTCCTGGTGGACAGCTCAATGAAGGTGTCAACCCAGTGTGGCTCAGCAGTGAAAAAAGCAAACTCAATGCTAGGGATCATTAGGAAGGGTATAGAAAATAAGTCAGCAAGTATCATTTTGCCTCTTTATAAATCTATGGTGAGGCCCCAACTGGAATACTGTGTACAGTTCTTGTCACCATACCTCCAGAAGGATATTATGGAGTTGGAAAAAGTGCAGAGGAGTACAACCAAAATGATTAGGGGACTGGAACACCTTCCTTACCATCTGAGGCTGCAATGGTTGGGCCTTTTCACTCTTGAACGACGGCGTCTAAGAGGTGACCTGATTGAAGTTTATAAACATGCACGGTGTGGACAAAGTAGATAAGGAAAAACTGTTTTCCCTATCGCATAACACTAGAACTAGGGGACACTCCATGAAACTTTTGGGTACTAGTTCTCAAACAAATAAGAGAAAGTACTTTTTCACCCAGAGGATTACTGGTCTATGGAACTCCCTGCCAGAAGAAGTGGTGACAGCTGTCAGTCTTGACAGCTTTAAGAAAGGATTAGACAAGCTCATGGAGGACAAGGGTATCAATGGCTATAATTATGGATACTTAAGGACAACCTCTGGGTTGGAGAGATAGGCAGGGTATCTCTCAATGCCATTTCCAGGGAATCCTAAGCAGGTGAAGGCATCTCCTTGGGAATACCCTGAAGGAAATGGTGAGCCACTGTGTGAGACAGAATGCTGGATTGGATGGGCTGTGGCCTGTTTCAGCAAGGCTGTTCTTAAGTTCTTAATATGGAACAAGGAAGAATTATAGAAGTGGAGGAGCCCCCAATCTGGATTGATGCAGTGGGAATGAGGCAATATAGAGAGGCACACAGCTTTCAGGTCCTTCAAAAAGCCTTAGGTAAAGTCGTTTGATTTTTTTTTTTATGATACCAAATTACAGGATTCTACAAGATCTGTACATGGTTTTCTTGGCTGAACTGAAATGATTTGGATACTCTAACCTGAAACATGTATATCAGTTTCTTTCTCTTGCTTTCTGCCACAGAATCATAACCACAGAAACATAATGAAAAAAGGATGATGCTGGAAAAATATATTTGAGTGCATTTCATCTAAAGGAAAATCTGCTTCCCTCCCCTCCCATTTTAATTAAAACATGAACGGGCATATCATGATCATACAAACTGCATTTTTAACTGACACCTTCCAGATGGCTCTGCAAACTTAGTATTTAACACTTCAAGTACAGTTAAAGGCTGAAATCCTATACCCACATACCCAGTGGTGGGCTCCAAAAAAAATTCTACCACACTGTGGGAGTGGTATGGTGGGCGTGGCCAGGGAGAAAGCCGTGTGTTGCATCCGAATTAGGACTACTTTATTTCAAAACTTGGAAGGGTGGGGCCAGCCAGAATTTCTGCTACTGGTTCTGGCGAACCACCACTGCACATATCTGACCATAAACCCAATGAAACTACTTTGTAGATATGTATAGGATTACACTGTGAATATGAGTCCCACCACAACCCCCCTTTGAAAAATAAAAGTACTGGTTTCACCAGTATTTCTAATATTAATTTTAAGATTTACTTCTCTATGCTTTTTAATGATCACTAATAAAACACTTCTGTTTTATGAGCTTGCTTCAAAACAACAGATCAAGTACAGTACAAACATCTTTAAATAGTTGAAAAATAATTTCCCAAGTAAGCAAATAAAACTTTGCACTTCAAATCAGCCTTTGCTTCATTAAAAATCTTAAACTTCTCATGAGAAAAATTAACATTTAAACCACTGCTGCTTGGCCAAGCACTCCACCACACAAGAATATGAAATATCTCCTCTAAAAAAGTACAAAAAGGACAAAACCACAAATGTGGAACTTCAATTAATTTAAAGCCCCAATCAGCAAAGAATAAATCCTTCGCAGATCTAATTACCAGAGCTCTCGGAAGACCTAGGCCGACCAGCCAATCTTCCTCATGTTTGAACAGCTTGATGAACTAGGGGACCGATGGATATCAAGTCATTTTGTTTAATTTATAAATGGATTTTCCCCTAATACTTAAATTATCATCAGTACAACACAATGAAAATGGGAACATTCTGAATGCAAAGTCTATAAGAAGCCTGGAAGGAATTCCAATGAGGAATGTCACCTCTGTTCATTCCTCTATACAATTGATCTAATTAAATACTGAGGGTGGAAAGGCAGTTTAAAATGTAGCCATTACTGTTTTCTTTTTAGCCTTAATTTATCTGTTCAAATCTTTCAAGTACCTTCTGATATTTTTTTTTAAAAAAAGAGAACTAAGAATTCTACAAGTCCCAAAGACTTTTCATTCTTTACTACCTGATATTCATAAAGCTTATTCAGAGATGATTCAATGCAATAAATAAATGCAGTGCTTTTAACTGCTGCAACAATAAAAAGAAATCTGCACCTTTTCAATAATCTCAAAGAGAAACTAAATCGACTGGTACCTTTTTGTGTGTATTGTTCCACCCAAATCGGATCTTTGCTATTATACTTAGTAAAATGTCTCTTTATTTTCAAACCTCTTCTTTGTTTAATTACTGCTTAGAAGCAAAAAGCTGCCCTGAATGGTTAAACACCATTAAACCTATTTATAGTCTTTTCACACCGGGCATCTTGAGCTCAATTATTTGGTAAAGGTCCTGGCTGCGAACCTCCTCATTGTGATTTCAATTCCCACCTGGCTCAGGGGTCTCCGACTGAGAAGATGAAGATGCTGAGCTGGTGCCGTCCTCTGCCGTTCCCTGCGAGAGAAGGCCTCGCCCCGGGGGAAGTTTCATGCCCAGCTGCTCTGCCATCTCCACGTGGTCTCCTGGGTGGACGTAGTCAAACACACTGCTGCCTGTCAGTTCCACCTATGGGGCAGAAGCAGGGAAGGGGGGGGGAAGCGAAGGAAACAGGCACATGAGTGTAAGAATTTCCTCTGCTATAGGGAATCTGTTAGATTTCAGACACTTGGATGTAGTGCTTCAGCTCAGCATTTAACTAAGTTGACAACTTGACAATTCTCTCACTGCCAGGAGAAGTGTACACATTCTTTCACACACCACCCCAGAACTGGACACCAGTATATTTTAGCACATAGAGGCCCATAAGAAAATGCATTTTTGATATAGTTATAGAAACTCTATTTAACATTCATAAGGACATGGAGTTTCTCACTCTAATGAGCCAAAACACAGGTTTGCTTTGTTTGAGAAATGGGGAGTGGGGGTGGCCATAAGAGCAAACTCACATAGCACAATATAATGAAATAATCACAAAAATAAATAAACCCACAAAAGCACACAAATGTGTTTTTAGAAAAAGGTCAGGCTACAAGCCTATGCACAATACATGTGCTATTCTGGTAATAATATTTTCATGTCAGACATTATTCTGGGTTGAAATGATTTTTGCTGGAGAAACTCCACTCAGGGGACACCTGAATGAAGCTTCTTCCATGTCCCCAAGATCTTTTCCTACTGAAATGGTCTAAATTTATCTACTTGCAATTTCTTGCTTTTGAACTGCTAGGTTGGCAGGAGCTGGGACAGAGACGGGTGCTCATTCCATCATGCAGTACTCGGGTCTTGAACTGCTGACTTGCCGACCTTCCAGCTGACAAGGTGAGCTTCTTAACCACTGAGCCACTACAATCCCAATAATAGGATGAATAAGGGGGAAATCCAAAATGAAATATGAGACCATCACTGGAACTGGATTCAGGCTTGAGGTGGAAATAAGGTCAATCTTGAGAAGGTGAAATGGACTGTGCCTCTTCAGATTGTGTAGAGGAAAATCATATCTAGTGAATCCTCCCAATATAAAATCTCACTTTTTAAGCAAAGCAAGTACAGCAGAGAGAAAGAGGATATGAAATCATCTTTTCCGTCACCGTTATCTTTTTCTGAGGGGTTTAATTAGTTTTTATAACCATTCCAAAATTTAATGCACACACAGTGGTCTGGTCCACTTATCTCCTCAGGATTCTATCACCTCTTCCTGCTATATATGCACACATGGGTTCTCTATGAATGATGGCTCATGAGAGCATAAATTTAGGATGGCAAAGCTTTATTGTGGTATGAAGAAGGGCTACCTTTGAAAAGCACTGGGAAATTTCCATTAATTGAGAACAATATACTGCTAGACTATTATGCCTATGAATTTACTTCTCAATTCCATTTAACGTGATGGCTTTAAACTTTAAAGCCCTATCTGCCAAATAGCAGATGGCATCTGAAAACTGTAAGATATTCCAGTTATAATGGAATACTGTTGCTAATGGAGCTCTTGTTGGCTCTTAGTACAGGGACATTGTGACTTCTCTACTGTATTCTTTGCACTGGCTGCCAGTTGGGTTTTGTGTGTGATTCAAAGCTCACTCAGAATTACCACTTTGAAAACTCTAAATGGACTGGAACCCAGCAACCTGAAGAGTACAGATATATACATATTACAAATAGATTTACTTGGCTTTTAAGGAGTTAAGCATATTTTTTTTGCATATTGATATCAGAGGCATGATTGGTGGCAAAGCCTGATACAGTACAATTTTACTTGGTGACATTGTTCTGTATGTGAAACTCCTTGCTCAAATATTTAGGTCTTCCTTTTTATTCATGTTCTACCAACAAGTGAAGAGGTTTCTATTAAAACTAGGATTGCTCCTGGTGTTTCTCTGTTTTACCACTTGACTGCTTCTTTTGGCTTGTTTTCTGTTAACTTCTGCTTTTAATTAATGGGCTACATCCAACCTGACCCTCCTATGGATCACAGAATTTCCTCTCCTTCCCCCAGTTCTAGGAATCATCATGGCTCAGTTCCAGAGTGTTTCCCAATCCTCTGGAGCAGGACTTTATTTGGATGTAGGGAGAGAAGATCTCTGTTCCACTGGCCATTCAGATTCATCCTGTTTAATTCTTACAACTTTCTGGGGGCTGGAATCCAAAAATACAAAATAGCACACCCCTCAGTAGCTACCGAATGTTGATGACAGCCCAATATATTCTAATTATTAATCATTTTTGATGTTTTAAATCTCTGTATTGTTTTGTCAATTGGATACCTCAATGGTTTAGGTATCTGGCTTAGAAGCGGGAAGTTAGGAGTTTGATTCCCATTGTGCCACAGCCAGGCTGTGTAGCTTGGAAGGAGGAAATGGTAAACCGCTTCTGTGTATTCTCTACCTAGAAAATAATAGAATGAGTCACCATTCATCAGAATTGACTTGATGGCACATCATCATAATCAAAGGTGTACATGGTCCAGCAGAAGTTTGGAATGGAGTGTTAGAACCCCACTGCTGGGGTCCTACCCCAGGAATTAAGAGTCAGTGAAATATTGCCTGATCATGTAACAAGTACCCAGTAGTGCTATCCTCTGCAACTGCTTATTGATCTAATCAATGCCACTCACGCTCAGATGTTTTTCCAGCCCTTTTGGGCTCCCATTGCCACTAGTATCACTGTTGTTCTTTCTCCCCAGAGATGCTATACTTTAGTTTTCAAATCCTACTTTTTATCTGTTTTTCTTCTACCTGACCACCACCTGGGACTGCCACATCAATCAACTTCACCACTTTTTTTCAACCACAGTAATATCTTGGGTGTTGTGTTCAAGCTTTTTATTAGTTTGGATCCTAAATTGCCACAAATCTTAACCATTTTATCCTCATTCTCAAGCAACTTCTTCAGGTTTGTGTTCCCACCAGCAGAGCCACCATGTGTGCTGAAAACAACGCATGCGCAGGAAACCACAGGGGCGAGGCCAAAATGTGTGTGTATGTGGGAGCGTACCAGGCCCAAAAATTTCTGATGCCGTCCCTGCCCACCAGTACTTCAAAGATGGTCTTCCATAATTCTTGCACAGATTCCAGTGAAAAACTGCTTATGGTGTATTATGCAGTAAGTCTGTGTGATCTTATGGTATCCACAGATAATGTGGTTTACTGTTTCATCTATTTCTTTACTAAGCCAACACTTACTATCACTTGTTTAATTTTTGTTGGTATGTATTGTTTGTTCTTGAGTAGTAAATATAAGTTCTTTATCACTTTTAAGATACAAGAT
Source organism: Bradypodion ventrale (assembly GCA_035047345.1). NCBI lineage: Eukaryota > Metazoa > Chordata > Lepidosauria > Squamata > Chamaeleonidae > Bradypodion > Bradypodion ventrale. The sequence goes on along the minus strand of JAWDJE010000001.1, from coordinate 450,213,134 downwards.
TTTAGTCATTCCCAATAATTAGCCCTATCCACTTTACCTTCATTGTTGTTGCTGCTGCTGTTATCTACCATTATATTCACAGTTGAAGACTGATATAAAAATAAAGTTCAAGACTTAGCCAAGGACCTAAGAATCGTTAAGGTAACTTCTAAGTATATAGGGAGTCCCTAGTAAAGTTTTTTTTTGTAAAGCTAGTATATTCAAGTCTAATAAATCCAAATTGTTCAAATATCTAGCGAGACCTTTAGATATTGTTCCAAGGGCTCTCATTAGTATGGGTACAACAACATATTTATTTCCCCATAAATGCTAATGTAGTTGTTGTTTAACATAAATAGTGGTCTTTCTTGATGGTCCACTCTTATTTCCATCTGTCTTAGGCAATTTCTCAACTGAAATTTCTTTCTTCAATCTTAAAAGAGAGGATCTAAAAAAAAAAACTTATATGGTGTGACGTAGGTTAATTTTCTACACCCGAACATTTTCTTTGGGTTGTTTTAAATTTGCAATTAGTATCTTTTACACTCTTTACATTTTTAAATAGTTTTTCTTTGTTTATTATCTAATAAACAAAGAAAAACTATTATCTAATTAGTAGGGTAAAAATTTCAAATAATACAGGAATCTGGTGGTCTCAAAAGACATAGTTTATAAACCATTTATGGAAGCAATAGTTTGAAACTGAGTGGGCACAGTGGGTATTGTTTTGATTTGTTGCCAATCACTATGTAAATAGAGCATAAATACGATGTTGCACTAAGGTTAACTGGGCAAGTGGGCTTCACAGTTGACAGATTTAATAACTCAGAGGAAGTACACACTAAATTGATTGTTTTGATATCTTAAGGAAAGAATTTTGAGTGGAACACAATAGTGAGATGCTGTCAAACAATTCTGTGAAGTGCTATAATGTATTTCTGCACAAAGCAAGATTGTCTTATTAATATTCATTAATTCTCAAACAAATAATAATGATCAAGAAATATTAAAATAAGCATTTTATTAGTTTCATTTCACCTCTTAATTACTCAGATTCAGTTTACCAAATTATTGCAGTGTGAAATGCTTAGAGGCAATGCTTACTATTAACAGGATTATTTACAAGTAATCCCTCCCTCCCAAGGGGTATGAACGAACTGATCATTTGTGAATCCTGATTTATGCTCTGTACTACTACTGTATGAATGAAATATAGTTTTTTGGGGGGAGAAAATGTAATCCACACTGCAGTTACGATATAGTAGTAAAATAAAACAGTTTATGGAATTTCATATGTGAACCTCTTTTTAAAAACCACAGAACTATGCAAATCTAGCAGAACTGTTTTGAGAATTTATGCAATTGAAAAATATTTTAAAAGAGATTTTGGCTTCAACTGTAACCCTTAGTTTAGTCACAGTGAATGACATTTTCAAATGATGTTTTACCTTTATTTTTACGAAACAGAATGGTATTGATAAGTTATGTCTGCAACATTGACATACATTGCAGCACTGAATTGGTGGTAGTGAACAAACCACTCTTATATACCTTATCCCGTGCCATCTGCAAGAGCCATACCTGTCAAGTTTCGGGAAATTTCTGTAAAAAACCCGTATTTCACACTCTTTCCCGCCGTCATCCCGTATTAGTTAGACTGCAATTAGACTGGAGTTAGACTGAAAGCCAGCACAGGATAAGCATAGCTGTCCAGTTTCCTGTTTTGGCTGGGAAATTTGACAGAAATTTCCCGAAACTTGACAAGTATGGCAAGAGCTGGTGTGAGACAATTGATACTAGTGTTAACACATTGATCAGCAACAACAACATCCAGCTTCAATATATATAATTACACTTATGCTGACATAACTAAGTAATAGAAATATGGCCACCGATAGGTTGATGTACTTAAACTACAGCATGACTTTTCTCCATCACACTTTCCATCAGATTGTTCCTTCCTTCCCTCCCTCCCTCCCTTCCCTCCTTCCACCCACCCATCCTTCTATCTCTCTATCTATCAGAACAGAATGAGGGAAAGTTGCTAAGCTTGAAGCAAACATGTGGATCACACGCCAGTATTAGAGACATTGTTGAAAAAGAGCCTTTAATTAATATTACTTAATATAAATTAATGAATACATTTATAAAGCATTAATAAAACTGAGGGTTTTCCCTAATTACGCTTCCATTTTTTAACCTCATCTATTATTTTGCCTTGCTAAGATGGATGAATTGGTTTGAGAAGTTTGGATGCAACTCTGTGATGCAGAAATGCATTTTCTTGCAAAGAAAATAAAGAAGACAAAAGATCTATGGTTAGCTCTTCCCTTTTTCAATGTTGCTACGAAGGTAGCAATTAGCATACAGTAGCAACTAAATGTATATAATGCCCATAGTGCTTAGAGCAATCTCTGGGTGGTTCACAAGGTAATAAGCATTATGCTTCCAACATGCTTGGTACTCATTTTACTGATCTGACCATGGAAGGATGGAAAGCTAAATCATTCTTGATCCCGTCAGGATTGAACTCAGATTGCAAGCAATGTTTTGACTGCTGTACTGCCACTTAGCCACTGCACCACAGGGGCTGTTTAGCTCTCCAAGTCCCTTGTCTCAACCACTTTTTTTTGTTCTGGTAAAAAAACCACTGCGCTGAAACCAAAGTACTACTATGTAGATCAGCACATGAATTTAATTTATGTCAATGTTACACACAAACACAAAATATTAGCAGCTGAGGACCTATCTGTATGTGATATTAATGTGTCACCCACGGAAGCATGGATTCACATGATTCAGTATGCAACAGATACTGATTACAGTGTCTTCTTAATTTGGGACAATTTACCTCCAAATGTTTTACTGTCAACATTAAACATGTATAACTGGGCAAGTTGAGTTGAGGGATTAATTTGTTGGGGGGGGGGGGCAAAGCATAGGCTTAGTAAATACAGCAACCACAGCAGATGATACAGAGGAGAGCTGAGCCTTCCTTGTGGCCACAAGCCAGAAAAAAGCCCCAAGGGAAGGTCACATTGGTTCAGTACAGTTTTATTCTTATTGCTATCTTATAATGTTAGGTAAAGGTATCCCTTGCTCAGAAGTCCCCAACTTTTGAGGTTTAGGTGCTGAAATGCAGCAGAAATGTGGCAAAAAAAATCCAAAATGGAGCAAAAAAGCTCCAAAAAAGCTCCCGCTGCCGTGGGAAGTAATTACACTTAATGTACTCTCTAGCCAATTTACAGATAATTAGCATTTTGTCCCCAATATACTGGGCACACATTTTACTTCCACTTCCAGAAGGAGGAACCATGTGACTAGCCCAATCAGCAGTCCAGGATGCATGGTCAGGCCCATGCCCTGAAAATCTTGAGAAAGCCTGGAGTAGACCATACTACCAGTGACTCAGGTGGGGTGAGGCTCAGGTGGTGGTTAACTAACTTGACAACCTTGAGGACTAATGGCTTGGGTGTTGAAGCCTACTTGAATTCATCTTGATGGAGGACCGCAGGCTTCATCAATACTGGTGTGGTGCTGAGGAGGACTTTGCATGCCAAAAGGGCTCAGGACCATAAAGTGACTCATGGGGCTGGATCAGTGTTACGGGCTGTGATGCGGAAGGCAGATGAAGAGCCATTGCATTATATCCTCAGAACAGTCTTCATGGTATGGGTAAACAGAAAGAGCCTCCTCAAAGATTGTTATTTTTGAACCACAATCGGGTGTACCCTAGTAGCAGTAACCTTGTGTTGCTGCACACTAGGTCTGGCCAAAGGAACTGCAGAATGAACTCACCAAAAGGTGGTTTCATTTTGGCAGTTTTACGTCTGGCCAAGACACAGCAGAAGAAGAAGGAGGAGGAGGAGGAGGAGGAGGAAGCACTATAGGTATTTTGTTGCCTGTTTTTGTTTTCTAAGTACAGTAAATGCATCATTTGACTGAATATTAATTATTTGAAGAGAATTCTGATGTTCCTGACTTCCTGGAACATTTGTGTCAGGTTTGAAGAGAAGCCAATTCCTCCATCACTGTTGGATCAAGTCTCTTTAGAGAAGAAGCATGAGGATTCCAGGACATGATTGCAAAAGCAATCAAAAGAAAAAGGAACTCATGCAGTAGATAAAGAGAAGATAAGCATATCTAGGATTAGGGGCTAAAAAAAACAGACAGGCAAGAACACAGATAGTGCTGTTTTCAGCAGCTCAGCCTGAAGATCAATACACGGCTATGAATTTTCAGCATGGGCATTGTGATGAGCTATTGGTTGATGCAAACACTCAAATTATTAAGGTGAGGGCTATTTATGAAATCCCCAAGCCACATCAAAAAACAAATGATACCTGCCCATCGCTTGGAGAGTTACTTTTCAAAGGAAATTGGATACAGCTGAAAGGCTCCCAACAGCTACTATCTGAAGAGATGGCTGCTTTATACTTTTCAAAAAGTACAAGCCATTAGCCTGAGTTAAAAATTATAAGTTAAGAGGGTTACCACTTGAATATTTAAAGTCTCATTCTATTTAAGAGTGTTTTCTTGCTGTGCATCATACTCTCTTATAAATACTGGAAGTTGCTTAATTAATGTAAGTACCAGTTTTGCTTATTGTGTTGTTTCATCATGGTTTTGTGACATCTTGAACTTTTAAGCAACTTGACCCCCAAAGCACATTAGCAAGGAACTTTTATTTGGGAATAGGCTATACATAATGACATATTGAAACCTGATGTGCCTGTATGGTACTGATAGTTAATACATTCTTCCTGTAATCACACACCGCATACTATTGCTGTAATAACAATTTTGAATTAAATTAAAAACCACCAAAGTCAGATTAATTGACTTCAGATCAGGGATTTGAATATGTCGAACTAAACAGACATTACAGTACTTGATTTTGTATCATGCTTATTCCAACTATAAATCATCAGCCCATTGCCAGAAAATATGGCAGTCTAATTTCAGTATGCATGAAACATACTTATCATGCCATAATATCCGTCTTGTTCTATGTTTAGAATGGTCAGTTGTAAAAAGAAATATCTGATAGCATACATTGCAATATGATTCTTGCACATACCCCCTCCCCCGGGAGAAACACATCTATTAATACAAACTAGTAAATGTTTAACTGCTTTTTCTCTCATCTTAATTTTTTTTTTAAAAAATGAATTTGTTAAAAACATACTTAGCGGTCTGAGCAACACTGATGACAGCAGGACATTTGAAAAACAGCTTGAGTTTCATTGACTTACAACTGGGTCACCCTGAGCAAGGGACACTCCTTTAACTATAAATCCTTAAGTCACAATAACTGAACTTTTTTTCTCCTATGCACTTTCAGTTTTGTCTATTTTTTTTATATTTTAATGGCTAATTACTAGTCTAGTCAGGTTATCCTGCTATGTACCTGTAATAGAGTAGAGCATACTGCCAGTGACTCAACGCCGAGTGTCAGGCGGCGGTTAACTAACATGACTGACTAACAACCTTGGGTGGCAAAGTCCACAGGGAAGGGTGATAGTCCCCAAGTGGATTAAATCCTACTTGAATCCGTCTTGAAGGAGGGCAGCAGCTTCATCAATACTGGCCTGGGGCTGATGAGGACTTTGCTTGCCAAAAGGGCTCAGGAGGCTAGTGGTTAACCAGTTGATCTGATTTATCTGATTTATCTGATCACGGAGAGCTGAACTCATGTAGCTGTAATTTCTCCTTTGTTATTTAAATTATAGAGATCTTTAAATATATTATATTACATTTTATATTGTTTTCTACAGATATAAAAGTCTTGAGAATCTTATTTCCCTAGTTATCTCCTACTAGACGTTGGGAAGCATCACGCTCGTTGTTCACAGTCTTTAGCAATGTTGTTATGCTGCATCCAAGTCATTCTCTAAACTGTTTCAACCAACAAGTGCTTCTTCCTGCACTTCTTTTTCTCTTTTATTGGCTGAAATTTTGTTGCACAGCTCTACAAGCACAAGGGTGATATCATCAGCTGTGGCAAATTGCTGCTGATTAAAAGCTTCTTTTGACAATTTCAAAGTGCATGTGACCCCATTGCATTGTTTAAAAATCATGTGTACCCAGATATTACCAAAGACAATCTGCTGATGATGACATCAGTCCCACTACAATGGCAGGGCTGTGCAAAAGAGTTTAGTCAGTTATACTGGTCAACTGTAACCTTAAGTACTTTTTGCTTCTCATCATGTCACTGAAATATTATAACTTTCTACATTTTATGATGTTTTGCTCTTTATTCACCACCAATCTTTTTTTTAAAAAAAGTGTTCCGGGCCAAGTGTATTTTGAATTTTATTGCAAAAACAGCTATTTTGCTATTTTTCATGCAACAAGTATGCCAATAAGATTTATATTTTCATTTTGGATATTTAACTGAATTTTTGGGCTCTTATTTTTTTTCTGATTGCCACACATAAGATTTTCTCTTAGACAATGTTAATCACTTATTTTACTGACTTGACTACCGTATTTATTCGTGTATAACGCGCACTCGTGTATAACGCGCACCCCTAATTTTCCATGAAACCTCGGTATAAAATTGTTCATAAGAGCACGCCTTAAAACATTGAGGGAGGGGGGGATAATCAGACCCACCTGTTGCAGGGTGAAGAAAATGCAATCCAAAACGAGCACTTCCGACCCCCAGGAGCCTCGCTCGAACTGCCCTAAGGAAGCGCGCGCCGCTGCTGCGCGCTCCTGGGTGGGGGCGGCGCGAGCTACCTCCGGGCCACGCCTCGTCTCCCACGCCACCCAATCAGATCCCGTCAATTTCTTCAAAGCCACGCCCCCGCCTCCCCTTCACCCGCCGCAGCAATAGACAGCCGACCCAATTCTAAAAAGGAAGTAAAAGACCAGTCCTCGTTTATAACGCGCACCCAAACTTTGATTTCTTTTTTTGGTATAAAATTTTGCGCGTTATACACGAATAAATACGGTAAGTAACCTCTACAGACTATTCCAGTTGTCTGCTAGTAATAATGCATGGCGTACCAAATATGATATTTCTGTTATTGTCAGGTGACTTAGCTGGAAGTCAGAAACACAATTCAAGATGATCATAACTGGATGTAGAACTGGACAAAATCTCTTTGAGTGTCAACCATTCTTTTGTAGCTTTGTGAATGGTATGTCCTCTAAGACTTTCATAATAGGCAACAGACTCTCCAATGTTTTATTCTATATACTGTATTGATAATGATCCACACATCACAGAATGAATAAGAATGATCACAAATGGTGTTGATGCTTCACTGGTTTCATCTGTTTGACCATTTCATTTCTAACTTTGATCTGCTAATATTGTAATTCTATTCTAAAACATACATATATCTTTTAAAACTACCACAATTTTCTTTTGCTTCACAATGCAACAGAAAAGCAAAACTACCACAAAAAGGTTAAAATATATTATACCTAAAATTGGATTAAAAGCAAATCAAAACCCAACTGTGATTTTATCATTTCAATGAATTTCAATGCATGGTTTAAAATCTGTTCAAAATCTATTTGAAAATGAATATGTAATAATATAGACACGTCTCTTTTTTTTACAAGGCAAGTATTGTTGGATCTGTACTGTGCATTATAATTCATGAACAGAGTAGATGACTATTTGAGAAGTATTAAAATGAGCTGACTTTAATACAAGTATCTAGACAATAAGTTTTTTTCTATTCTTAACAATTCAGAAACGTAGACAATTGTACCTGGAAAAATAATATGTTTGGTAATATTCATTGTAGAGTAGAGGTATAGTAAGTGGCAATTCTGGACGTTACAAGAGACACAAGGATTATTTTCTGTGATTGCACAGAGAATACTTGGATTTCTTGTGAAGCTTTTGCATTGGAAATGAGATTCATCAGTCTGAACAGGGCAGGGTTAGAGCCCTTAGCAACATGCTTATTTTGTAGAAGGTCACTCAATAATAACTTCCTCTGCCCTCCAAGCTTATTAAGACTGACTGGCATATATTAATGAAAGCACCTGATTCTCCAACCATAAAACCCAGACAAAGACTTTATTTTAATATTAAGGAAGGAACCCTTAATTAGCAGGGTTTCAAAAATGTCAGCTTCTTCTATTAGCTGTTCTGGTCCATCAAAGCTATAATCCCTACTGTCAAATTTCATCACATGATAGACAGTTTGCTGGCTGTCTCTTTTTTTTAAAAAAGAAACAACACCCTGATCATACTGACTGAAGCTTTCTTATTCTGCTATCATATTAAACAACTTCAGTGTGCATTTCCATGTTGCAGTGGTGATTTTACTGCTTTCAAAGTCCACTTGTGTCAACTAAAAAAAGGAAAGGAATCTGAACAAATACAAATATTACATGCTGATACACAGACACATAATTAAGGACTTACTGGAAGGCACTCATAATATTTATCCCCTCCCCAGCATGTAAACGTGGTCTTCTAAAAACATTAAAAACAACAACAACAAGGGTTCATGGATGAATTTTGATTTAAGTGAAAAGGAAATTTCTGAAACATATTTGAAGTTTGAAAAAAAAATACAGATTTCTGTATTGGTCAAAATCCTATTAGCAGTCTCAAACTAGAGTAACCTTACTAAATCAATTGAATTTACATAAATGGCAATTGACCTCTCAAAAACTGATTCAATGGGCCTACTCTAGCAGAGAGAAGTGATAGGATTTAAACCAGTGGTGCCCAATTTTTTTTTCCTTCGGGCTGTTCCCGCCCCTGAGACGCAGGGGCGGGGGCTGGAGGTGGGCTGCTCCTTTCGCTGATGGTTCCGACATCAACCGTGGTGGCAGCAGTGGCGGCGGTGATTGCGCTTTGTCCCCACTGCTCCAAGCAACCTCTGGCTCGGTTCCTTCACTTCAGCAGCAACCTCTGGCTCGGTCCCCTCGCTTCAGCAGCATTCCCTTTGGGAATGTGGATTGCTGCATTGGGGAAATTTTCAGAGCCTTCCCCATTTCAAAATCTGCAGTGCTAGGAGAGCCCCCTGGCATGCCCGGGATGATGGCATCCTAGCACCATGGATTTTGAAATGGGGAAGGCTCCAACAATTTCCCAAACACAGTGATCCATGTTCCCAAAGGCTGCTGAAGTGAGGGGACTGAGCCAGAGGCTGCTCAGAGCAGCGGGGACAGAGCACGATCACTGCCACCACCATGGCTGATGTCGTAAGTGACATCAGGTGGTGGGGTGGTTCTAGAAGAGCCTGGGTACTCAGCCCGGGCCGGATTAATGATATGCATGGGCCTAATTGGGCCCACTGGCCATAGTTTGGGCACCACTGATTTAAACCGTTGTTAGCCACATATTTGTTAAATACTCAAGCAGTGAGAGCACTTCATGTAAAATCTAAGACAATGTTTCAATATGGAGTTTATTTTTTAAAAAAGCCAACTTTGATATGAACTATTAAAAAAGGCTATACATGGGATCTAAAAGTGGAAAGTGTATCCAAAACTTTGATCAGAAAAAGTTCTTGTATCTGTTATTTTACAACTGAGACTCCTATTGAAGACCAGAGCACACAGTGTCTCAGAAGAATCCAAAGGTTCTAGAGAGGGTTTAGAGATGCAGGGACAGGAAAAGAGAAAGATCAATTGCATAGTGTGCCACTCACGTGAACTTTTGATTCAAAATGAGGATTTGGATTACACTTTTCTAGTATAATAATAGTTTCATGTCAGAAATTATTCTGGGTCGAAAGGATTTTTGCTGGAGAAACTCTACTCAGAGGGTGTCTGAATTAGGCTCCTTTCATGCCCCAAGAGCTGGGAAAGAGAGGGGCGCTCAATCTGTCATGCAGTACCTGGGTCTTGAACTGCTGACTTGCCAGCCTTCCAGCTAACAAGCCAAACTTCTTAACCATTGAGCCATCATACCCCACTTTTGCAGTAATAACATCAGAAGGACTATGGTATAGCAAAAGAAAGACCTGTCTAATCCAACATTCTGTCTCCTATGATCAGCTGCTCATCAATGGGAAACTCACAAGCCAGACATGAGGGAATGACCTTCCTCTATCAGTGTTTCCCAAACTTTGGTTTTTAGATTTCAATTCCCAGAAGCCTAAGTCAATTCCTCAAAGCACTAATCAGTCATTGTACTGATAGGCATCTGAGAATTGAAGTCCATCAGTGTTTCATGGAACATAGTTTGGGAAATGCTGCGTCTAGCCTAGTCACCAACAACAGACTTGGAAAAGCTGTTTCAGGTACCAGGAAAAAAAACGATCAAGGATAACACCATTTATATGCTTTTGTTCATCTAATTCCTTTTAAAGGTAAAGGTTTCCCTTGCTTGAAAGCCAGTCATTTCCAACTCTAGGGTCCAGTGTTCATCTCTGTTTCAAAGCCGAAGAGACAGTGCTGTTTGCTTCTGCAGACGTTTCCGTGGTCATGTGGCAGGCATGACTAGACACTGGAGAGCACAGAACACTGTTTACCTTCCCACCGAAGTGGTCCTTGGTCAATTTCAACACCACTTCTGCTGTTTATTTACTTCTCTCCTGACTTATTTCCACTGAGGACATATACAGTAACTCCATCTCTTTCCAGACCCTTTGTGGATATAAAAGGATGTAACACAGTGAGATACAGCAATGCTTTATTAGGCTCAGTATTGTGTACATTTAAGAAGGGGAAAAATACAGTTTGGGAGCTGCAGGCAGCCCCTCCACACATTTTTGTCTACAGGGCTAAGACATCCCCTCCTCCAGAAAAATAAGGCAATTGTGTTGTTAGAAACATCCAAGAACAGTAAAAGAAGATGTGGGCTTTAATGAGAGGATGACCTTTCCATTATTTAAAATGAATTTTGGAATAGGAAAAGGAGTAAGACAAGGCTGCATTTTATCACCCTGGAAAATAGATGAGGAAGAAGTAGAAGCAGTGACAGATTTTACTTTCCTGGGATCTAAGATAACTGCAGATGGCGACTGTAGCCATGAAATAAAAAGACGACTGATTATGGGGAGACAAGCAATGAGAAACCTGGGGAATATAGTGAAAAGCAGAGATATCACCTTGAAAACAAAAATTCGCATAGTCAAAGCAATGGTATTCCCAGTGGTAATGTATGGGTGTGAGAGCTGGACCATTAGGAAGGCTCCTCAAAATACATATACATACACCTTTTTTATGGGGCAGTGCTCCATGTCAGGTATGTTGGGGGATCAGAATTGATCCTATGACCCATCATGGTTGTTCTTTCGTGGTCCATACTCACTAGAAGTGGCTTTCGAGATTCTCCAGCCCTTTCTGAGATGCTAGAGATCTAGACAATTAGACTGTTGCAGTGAAAGTGTTATTTCTTGCTAGAAATCTACTTTGTTCATGTAACTGTTTGGCAAAAAAAGAAGACTTTAAAATGGTACAATACACTGGATCTTGTTAGCATCTTTTCCTCTTTGCTATAGGGCAATAGTACTAGAACTGAAACCACTTGGGTGTCAGTCTGCAAAAATGACTCCTAGTTCAAAAAATGAAATTCTTATAGATTATTTTATCTGTAAATATTTTTGTTTCAAAGGTTGTGATTCAACTGTTTTATCCAATATTAGGACTAGCCTAATCAATCCCAACCCAATAACTGTATGGGTGGGATGGGGGATGAAACACTACTTACAATAGGTGCAAAAAAGCAGGGAAAAGAAGGGAGTTTGACTCCATTTGCTATTTTTGCTATAGTTTTGAACAGGGATGCCCAAACTTTTTGGGCCATGGGTTGGTCACATGGTTGAGTGTGCCAGTCATGTGGTTCCTCCCACCTAGAAGTGGAAGTAAAATGTGCATGTGGATGCACAGAATGCATCCGTGCATGTGCAGAACGCTGCCATAAATGATCCACAGCTGTCGTAAATGTGTTTACGAAAGCTGTGGAACATTTATGGCAGCGTTCTGCATATGTCTGGGTGCATTCTGCACTTGCATGTTTTACTTTCACTTCCAGGAGTGAAACAGGTGGATTGGGCAGGATTAATAGGTACCACAGGCCAGATCTGGCCTGCGGGCTGTAGTTTGGGCACCCCTGGTTTTGAGTATCACAACAGCTGGCACTATCCTAGGTAAGAGAAGCTCTGTGGTGGGACTGAGAAGAGTGAGACTGGCAAGGGCTTGTTTAGTTCAGGAAGGTTACCACTGTGCCCCATGACAGGTGGCATTGGGTTGTCCTCTAGTGACCTCATGCTTGAGGGCATTTATACCTATGCGATGGAATGTGGGTGCTCATTCCATCTTTGTTTCTGTAGCCTACCTTATGGAAGAGAGTGTGGTGTGTGTGCTTTTGCCCTTGTTCATAATGGCAATTTCAAACATGTGCCTCATGGAACTTGGTTTGTGATTGAAATGTCTTTCTGGAAGATCATGCACCAAGCTCCACCCATTGTGAACAAGGGCAAAAGCACATACCGCCTCTCTCTTCCATGAGGTAGGCTACAGAAACAAAGATGGAATGAGCACACAGATTCCATCACAACCTACTTGGTATTCAACCATTCTAGGTTCCCCAGCAAGGGCTGGGAGAATTGTATTGGCTGGCAAGCAGGTCACATGCTGGGATCCAATCCTTATGCTGTGTGAAAAATGCTCTGCTGTTACCAATCCGAACCATGGCATTTACATCCACTATTAACTTTCTAAATCACATATTATTCCTTATCAATTAATAATTATAAATTTCTGCCTGTTGATAATTTTCTGTAATCAAGTTACTGCATATTCTGGGTATCATTGGCAAGCAGAGCAATCTCACCTGGGTCTGTCAAAAAGTGAAATAAATGCTCAGTGGTGAGGTAAAGATGCTCTGTCAATTGTGGAGAGAGAGTTCATTTGAATCACATAAAGACAGATTCCTTACAATGGGTAGTTATAAACCAGTAACTTTTCCCACAATATTAACATAGTTTTTCACAGATTTCTGTCAGACAAAGAGAAAAATTGCATCTCTTTAATACTGACATGTAGCTAATTGGTGTCAACTATTACTGTAGTTATGCTGCTATCAAGGGAACAGAAAAATATTGTTCTTCTGAAACAGTGAAAAAAGTTGATCTTTATGAGTGAAAGATAAAAATAGATGGAAGAAGGCCGAGCAGCTTTAACAATGCAAGCGCGGCGCCAAAATGGCAGCCGCGCTCTTTGCGGGGACCCCCCACCGGACGAAGAGCATCCGGGTAGTTAGGGGGCGTGGCCAGCACCCTTATAAAAGGGGCGGCCACGAGGCAGGCGAGCTGCCATTTTGCGAAGCGACGGAGAGGAGAAGTTTTTCCCCATTGCTCCGTCGCTCTTACCTTAGCCGGGAAGCTACTGTGGGCAGCGGTCCTTTCCGTTCCTTTTCTTCGGCTTCCCAGCACTTTCAAGAATGCCTTCCAAAAAGAAGGCGTTGGCGAACGCGGTTCGCACATCGAGGAGGCGCCAGCCGGGTCGGAGGACCGCGACTGCGCCCTCCCAACAGCCCCCTTTGCCGGCGCCCACCGGGACCGGTGGGATGGGGTCGGTTGCCCCATGGCCCGGGACTGGGCGCCCTCAGACCGGCCCGGCGGGGGCCGCGGCCTCCGGCTCTCAACCGGTGGCTCCCGGCTCTGGCCCCGTTTATACCTCGGGGCCTTCTGCCCTTACCCCGCAGCTACCTGCGGTGGGCTTTAACCACGGGGGGTGGTTGGGTTCCCTTCCCTGGCAGGGCATACCTCCGGCCCCTCAAGGGCCGGTACTGGGTTCATGGCCGTATTCGGGACCCGGGGTCCAGAGACCTGACCCGGCGCCTCTTATCAGTGGGCCAGCCGGCCCTATGCCCCCCATCAGTGTCGGGGGCTATGTTAATGTTGACGCCCTTCTGGCCTGCGTAGCGGCCCTTGAGGCTTCTTTGGGGGTGGTTAACCCACCCGGGGCGCCTTTGGGACCACAGGTCGACCCATCGGCTGCCGGTCATCGGCAGGCGGCCGGACGGGTAGAGCTGCTTGAGGCCCGTGGGTCGGCGTCAGCCGCGGCCTCGCAGCTCCCCGTGCAACAGTTGCTGCCGTCAGGTACTGAACAGGCCTCGTCCACGAGCTCGGTTGCGGTCGCGAGCTCCGACGCCCACAGTGGGCCAGAACCCCTGGTAGGGGCAGCCCATGGGGGTGCAGCGGGTGAGTATGTGGTTCAAACTAGTGCACCCACACCACTGCCTACACTGGGGGGGCGTCCAGTGGCCGTGGCCCCGTATAGCTGGCGCGGTGGTTCAGCCGCCGGCGGGCCACACGGGTGCGGCACCATCAATCCAGGGCCCCACTGGGGGCGGCGCCCTCTGTCCCGTTGGGAACTTACTCGGGGTGGCCGGCTTGGTCCAGGCTCCTTTCACCGTGCCCAATGCGGCCTCTGTGCCGTTGTCGGCATTGCCTACGGCGGGGTATTCTCTGCCCCTTGGGGATCATCTGGCCCAGGCCACCAAAGAGAAAATCTGGCGGGGGGAGTATGTGGACATTTTCTCCCTTCTGAATAGAGAACCCACCAAGGAGGAGAGGGAGGGGCAGGATGAGAAAGATAAGGAACAGGCACGTCGTCGTAAGCCGCCACGCACGTGGGCCAACTGGCTGCCAGCGTACCTCATATACATGGCTGTGTACCTCAGGGCCCGGCCGGATCTGGCCATTCCGGTGGTCCAGTACTTGGACAACATATACCGGGCGATGGTTGACTTCCCGGGCCCGTCGTGGTTGGCTTACGACGAAGAATTTCGCATGAGAGTGCCCCTACACCCGGAGATGAGGTGGGATGAGCCCTGCCAGAAGCTGTGGCTTCTGTATATGACCCCCACGCGCCCGGCGCCTGGGGAGAGGTACCATTGTGGACATGCGGTCCAGCGAGCTGCTCCGGCACAGACACCCCGCCAGGTGGCGGGGCAGGGGGTTCCAGCCTGCCTGCTGTGTTGGACCTTCTTGGCCAATGGCACCTGCAGCAGGAGAAATTGCCGATACAGGCATGAGTGTCCCTCTTGTGCTGGCCCCCACGCTGCCTCCGCCTGTCCCAGGCCGGGAGGAGCGCGGGGCAGGGGTAGAGGTGGACAGGGGGCGGGCAAGACTGCTGCAGAGGGAGCTGGTCAGGCAAAAGGCCCCCTCACCAATTGATGTGGACATGTTAGAGCGTTGGCTCACGATGTACCCGAGGAGGGCAGACGCAGCTTACCTGCTTGAGGGTTTCCAGCAGGGGTTTCGCATTCCTTTCACGGGGGTCAGGGCTCCCCAAGTTGCGCCCAACCTTTTGTCACTTAGGGGAAGGGAGGAGGTGGCTGCCTTGAGCATTATTAAGGAGGTGGATGCTGGCAGGGTTGCCGGCCCTTTCCCTGCCCCCCCCCCCCGTTTCCTAATTTAAAAGTTTCCCCCTTGGGGCTAGTGCCCAAAAAGTCACCGGGTGAGTTCCGCTTAATACATCACTTGTCCTACCCAGCCGGCCGATTGGTCAATGATGCTAACCCGGATGACCTTTGTTCTGTCTGGTATACATCTTTTGACCAGGCTCTGCGCATGGTGCGCTCATGGGGCCCGGGTGCACTGTTGGCTAAGTGCGACATCAAGTCGGCCTTCCGTCTTCTGCCGGTGCACCCGGGCGATTTTGAGTTGCTGGGTTTCAAGTTCCGGGGTGAATATTACTTCGATAAGGCCATGCCTTTTGGTTGTTCCATCTCCTGCTCGGCTTTCGAACGTTTCAGCACCTTCCTGCAGTGGGCGTTCGTCCGCAGGTCGGGATCTCGGTCTGTAGCCCATTACCTGGATGATTTTTTATTCGGGGGTGAACGGGGCTGGGACACGTGTGCGCGTCTCCTCAATACATTTCAGACGCTAATGATGGAACTTGGTGTCCCTTTGGCGCCCGAAAAGACCGAGGGCCCATCTACCAAGCTCACATTCCTGGGGGTGGAGATTGACACGGTAGTGCAAGCATCCAGGTTACCGGCTGATAAGGTGTCACGGATCGTTGCACTCATATCCGGCTTGGTGGCTAAACGCAAGGCGTCCCTTCGTGAGCTACAGGTGCTGCATGGTCACCTGGCAGAGCCTTTGCTCGACGCTTGTGCGACGCCATGATAGGCTTAACCAAGCCCCACCACAGGGTATGTCTTAGCAGGGGCCTTAGGGCGAATATGCTCATCTGGCTCCAGTTCTTGAGGGAGTTCAATGGGGTGTCCTTCTGGAGGTCCGACCTTCTGGCTTCCCCTCGTTTCCAGGTCCAGTCCGATGCATCGGGGTCCCTGGGTTATGGGATGTACTTCAATGGGAAGTGGGCCTACAGCAGGTGGCCGCCAGCTTGGTCGGGCACGGGTCGCTTGCGCGACCTCACGTATCTGGAATTTTTTCCCATTCTGGGAGCCTTGATGCTATGGGGTGAGGAGTGGGCCAACTCGGTAGTACATTTCTGGTGTGACAATGCGGCAGTTGTTCACATTGTCAACTCACAGACGTCTAAATCTCCCAGGGTCATGGAGCTGGTGCGCCAGTTTGTGTTGCGTAGCCTGCGCCTCAATGTGCTGTTCAGGGCTAGGCATGTGCCTGGTGTTAATAACGATATTGCTGACGCTTTGTCCCGCCTGCAGATCTCCCGGTTCCGTGCCTTGGCCCCGGACGCAGAGGAATTTCCCTCGCCGCTCCCGGACGAGATATGGACACTTGGCAAGGAGAGGAGAACCGGGCGATCGGCATGTCGCTGGCGCCCCGCACGCGTAAGGCGTATCACCACGCGTTCATCACTTTTCAGGCCTTTTGTGCCCAGTTTCGACTACCTGAGGCTTGGCCTATCCCAGTCGCCCACATTCTACAATTCATGGTTTACCTACATGCCCAGGGCCTAGCACCCCGCACCATAGCATCCAGGCTGTCAGCGTTGGCATTCATGGCCAAAGTAGGGGGTTACGCTGACAGTACCACTGATTTTCGCATACAACATGTTTTGGAGGGGTGGGTGCGGGAGCGTGGGCGTAGCCCGGATGATCGCCACCCAATTTCCCCAGGGGTACTTACCCACCTAGCACGGGGCTGGCATGACCTCTGTTTTGACAGGTATGAGGCCGCCCTGTTTCATGCGGCTACTACGGTGGCCTTTTTTGGAGCGCTCCGCATCAGCGAGCTGGTGATGCTGTCTAAGGCGGATGCAAGTCGTAGGGCACTGGAACTCGACGATGTCTATGTTTGCAATGATTGGGCTCAGTTGAGGATACGCTCCTCTAAAGTTGATCAGCACGGCGTAGGCAGTGGAGTACAACTGCTACGATGTTCATTGGCAGACATCTGTCCGGTTGGTGCCCTACAGGAGTTTCTGGCACTGCGTGGCACGCACCACGGCCCGTTTTTCTGTCACCAAGATGGGTCTCCCCTTACTAAATTTCAATTTTGGAAGGTGACCGGTAAGGCACTAGCCAGTGTTGGCCTCCCTGGGGCTCATTACGGCACCCATTCATTTAGGATAGGGGCGGCTTCTACTGCAGCTGCTTTTGGGTACTCCGGGGCGGAAATACGCCGCATGGGAAGGTGGGGATCACAATGTTTTCAGTTTTATGTTCGCCCTCTTCAACCGTGAGTACCAGTTTAGTCACTGTATTGTTCTCCCCCCTCTTTTTCCTTGACAGACCCTGGGTGTCGTATTACACCGGTGGCAGTATGGCTGGTGGGCCACAGCTATGTGCATAGGGCAGCGTCGTACGCTGCGGCGACAGAGTGGGGACCCCGACTGGGACTGGGTGCATCCGCAAGTCTCAGATGGTATGGTAAGCGCGGCATGTTATTGCGGGAACTGTTGCCATTCCTTTTATCCAGCAGGAATGCTGACCCGCCAGATATTCTGATCATATACCTTGGGGGCAATGATTTGGGACAGGTCACTGGACTATCGCTGAAGCATGCGATTTGCGGTGACCTGGCTTACTTACATTATGTGTGGCCTGCCACAACCCTCATTTGGTCAGACATGGTACCGCGGCATGCTTACAGGGGAGGGTTCGACCTCCTGACCCTTGATCGAGCTCGTCGCTCGTTGAACAGGGCTATTGCCCGGTTCCTTCTTGACAAGGGTTGGGGGCGCGTCATTAGGCACCCCGCAATCAGCCTACAAAATTATGTCGCAGGGGGGTATGGCCCTCCTATTAGGAGATTGGCGAGCAGGCCTGTTGACCGAGCTGATGGTCTGGGGGGGGCGTCAAGCCTTTATTGAGCCTCTCCGTGTGGCGGGTAGCACTGGTAAGGTAAACATTTATGACCCACAGGTATCCGGCAGGTTCGCAATTGACTGGACAACACTAGACAGGCACAAGTTGATTAAACGTTGTCCGGTCAACGACGAACCAGGCGATGGGGTGATGGCAAGAGCTATGCAGCATGCATCACCCCGTTATCTTACGGATACGCGTCAGAGGGTGGGGTCAATAGTTAGGTATTGACTACAGTCAACAATTTGTTTGTTGTCAACAAACAAATTGATACAAATGGATACATTGTAACCAATTGCCGTTGGCAATTTTGGGTGGTACCTTACCAGTGTTACTTCGGCCTGCTTGCCTTAAGAATTATAATGGGTTGAATACCAATAGAAATTTATAATTCGGACTAGGGCATGAATCAATAAATGTGGCCCAATGCCGTTATCCACTTTCATTAGTGTCTGAGTCCTTTATTGGGGGGTGCGCCTGCAATGCAAGCGCGGCGCCAAAATGGCAGCCGCGCTCTTTGCGGGGCCCCCCCACCGGACGAAGAGCATCCGGGTAGTTAGGGGGCGTGGCCAGCACCCTTATAAAAGGGGCGGCCACGAGGCAGCCGAGCTGCCATTTTGCGAAGCGACGGAGAGGATAAGTTTTTCCCCTCCACCCCCTCCCTAGTTAACAGTGTGATATTTTGGTCGCTTCGGGGCCGGGTGGGAATTTTTGGCTGGGACCTACAATTGGCTCTTGGGTCCTGGCTTTTTTGCCCATCCCACACTGTTGCTATGGTTTGATATAGGGGTTTTCTTTCTGCTGCTGTTTACTTTGGTCACATGGGCGGGTAGCACTGGTAAGGTAAACATTTATGACCCACAGGTATCCGGCAGGTTCGCAATTGACTGGACAACACTAGACAGGCACAAGTTGATTAAACGTTGTCCGGTCAACGACGAACCAGGCGATGGGGTGATGGCAAGAGCTATGCAGCATGCATCACCCCGTTATTTTACGGATACGCGTCAGAGGGTGGGGTCAATAGTTAGGTATTGACTATGGTCAACAATTTGTTTGTTGTCAACAAACAAATTGATACAAATGGATACATTGTAACCAATTGCCGTTGGCAATTTTGGGTGGTACCTTACCAGTGTTACTTCGGCCTGCTTGCCTTAAGAATTATAATTGGTTGAATACCAATAGAAATTTATAATTCGGACTAGGGCATGAATCAATAAATGTGGCCCAATGCCATTATCCACTTTCATTAGTGTCTGAGTCCTTTATTGGGGGGTGCGCCTGCAATGAGAAATGGTTTGCAATACTGCAGATAAAAGTCAGTTAAAGAAAGGCATGTGGGAAACAGTCCCCTTCCCTCCTTAATACATTAATTTGTTTCATAAATTCACTTCAGTGAAAAGATATGGAGATCTTCTTATGACATTGAATGACATGCAAGGATATATAGTTAAACTTCCTGCACCTAATTCAACAAACAAACACTTTTGCTATTGTTGTGTATTAAGGCACAATTGCAAGTTGCGCGGGCAGTGCCTTGCAAGGAGAAAATGGAGGTTTCCCACCATCCAAATTAGGAGCTAAAAGTGGTGCAAAATCTCCTTCTCTAAGCGAGCCCAGTATGCTAATCAGAGTTTGGTGATTGGTTACAGTTTTGGATCCAGTTCCCCATTGGTTAATACATATATATCGTGTTATGATTGGTTGGTTATGCTTGTCCGGCGGGTCGCTACTTTATATCAAGGAGCTACCACTGGGGAGACACTATATAAGCCCCATGGGTAAACAAGGGTGGGGCCGAACCGGATCTATACTACCCATTCTCCACAGGTAGCCAGTACGTGCTAAGCCTGGGTCTTCTCCACACGCTAACACTACTAGTATAGCTTAGTCATTGCCAATCTTCTACGGCAGATTCTGAAGGGACTGATTTCATTGGATTCGTATAGCCATCTTTGTGTCTGGAGTGCTTTATCTGAAAGACTGTTTAATAAAAGCCTGTTGCTGTTCTGTTCATCGTTGCCTCTACTATTGCTTATAAGGGCCGAACGCGACAGCTATACAGAAAATATTTCCATATTCCCAGTGCATTCCTGTCCTAGTGCTGTGAATAAGGCAGATACTTCTGACAGAGCTAAACACCTAAATACCATCCAGTGTTGTGATGTTCTGGTAAAACAGACATAGAGCTTGTTATCTATTTTTTTTAGAATAAATTTTTCTTTAATTTTATGTGAAAACTCTTATTTGTCAAAAAAAGGCATCTGAGAAATAAGAACAATAGCAATGTTAATCAGAGTTGCAAGAAAATTGTTAACAACATTAAATGATTCACAATGTGCAACAAAATTTTTTTAAAAATCTAACCCAGCATTTAAAAAAGATGTTTCTGAAACACAAAACATTTGTTTATCTTACAGTGGGAAATGATAATGGCTACCCATCAATTACTGTTCAAAAAAGCTCTACTTCCTTGCTAAAGATCATGGACTGAAAGAAATGGTCACTTTTCTACTTCATACTTGAAGTTTTTTTGTTGAATTCCAGGGTTATCTGCAGGAAATGGCTTGGTTTTCTCAAAGTAAAAGGCTGAGAAAATTTGCCTATCAGGCTACTGCTAATATTTAGTAATATGCCAAGAGCTGATTCTTTCCTCAAACTCCTATAATCCATATTTCCAAATTAGTTCATCTCAATCTGATGCCACAGTTCTTGGTTGATGCTTTGATAGCAACCAAATGGAAGAATAAAGGTACCTGTCCCCAGCACTATCCTGGTGCCTGTAAGTTATGGTTATGATCCATGTGCCACTAACTCTGGAAAAAAATTGTTTTCCTGGGACAGCTAATGTAGCATCATTCCATGTTCTACAAGATCCTCCCTCTGGAAAAGTAGACTGGTAAGGAGATAAAAGAAGGGATGGCACTGAAGGCCTGCGTGAAAGGATGGGAGAAAGGAGATAAGCTTGGAATAAAACCCAAACTCAAATTATTCATGGCTCTGCAATACTTATTTAAAATTGCAGACTAGCATTACTTAATCTAATTGCATTTAAAGGTGTTGATTTTTTTTAAAAATGAAAGCGCGGCACCAAAATGGCCGCCACGCT
Organism: Bradypodion ventrale; assembly: GCA_035047345.1. Classification (NCBI taxonomy): domain Eukaryota; kingdom Metazoa; phylum Chordata; class Lepidosauria; order Squamata; family Chamaeleonidae; genus Bradypodion; species Bradypodion ventrale. Next base: position 450,191,859 of record JAWDJE010000001.1, on the reverse strand, counting down.
CTTTGCGGGGCCCCCCACCCGGACTCAGACATCCGGGTGAGTTAGGGGGCGTGGCCACCCCTCTATAAAAGGTGTGGCCATGAGGCAGCCGAGCTGCCATCTTAGAAACAGCGACGGAGAGGAGAAGTTTTTTCTCCGTCGCTCCTTTTTTCTTCTCGGCTCTCCAGCCCAGTCTTCAGCTGTCGAGCCATTTCGGCGCTTCTGATCTCCGAAAGGGATCGTCTTCTTCAGCTATGCCTCCCTAAAGGAAGGCCCCGGCGACCAAGCCGCGACCAAGAGGGAGGCACTTGCCTGGCCCTGCGCTTGCTAGGGGGCAGCAATCGGGTCGGAGGACCGCGACCGCGCCCCCGCAACAGGGCCCCACATCGATGGCACCCACCGTTACCGGTGGGATGGGGCAGATTAGGGCATGGCCCCCGGCTTTCCAGCCTCAGGATGGCCCTGCAGGGGCTTCGGCCCCCGGCCCGCAATTGCCGGCCATGGGTCCAGACAACGGGGGAGGGCCTGGTGCGGTCACCCAGCAGGGCTCACCTCCGGCCCCTCATGGGCCGGAGTTTTGGGCATGGCCCTATTCAGGACCTGGCTCCCAAATGGGGGTCCCCAGTGTATCAACCAGTGGGCCGTGTGGCCCACCTTGCCATGGCTGCACCCCTGCAATGGAGCAAGACAACACCTTTGCCCACCGTTAATGGTGGGATGGGGCAGATTGGGATATGGCCCTCAGCTCTCAGCCTCAGGCCGCCCTTCAGGGGATTCGGCCCTCGGCCCGCAGTTGCCGGCCATGGGCCAGAACGACTGGGGGGAGTGCCTGGTGCTGGCACACAGCACGTTTTACCCCCTCAGGGGCCGGAGTTTTGGGGAGGGCCCTATTCTGGCCCAGGATCTCAAATTGGGGCCTCTGGCCCAATTTCTAGCCGGCCGGCTGGCCCACCTGGCCCACCTTATACTAGGGTTTTCCGTGGCAGGGGATGCCTGGTTAGCATGTTTGGCTGTGCTGGAGGCATCCTGGGCAATCCAGTGGGAGGGGGCCCTTCCCTATCTACCGGGGCCCTTCGTGTCTGCCGGCTACTTCGACTGCTGCCACTCTGCAACAGGCGGCCAGCCGGGTCGAGCTGCTTGGGACACTCCGGCCTGTGCCTGCCGCCGTCTCGCAGCTCCCTGTTTGTCCAGAACTGCAACCGGGGTGTGGTCGGATGTGGCCCCAGAGCTCGATTTCGGTCGCGAGCTCCGACGCCTGCCGTGGGCCGGAACCCCCAGTGGGGGCGGCTCAGGGGGGTGCAACTAGTGAGTATTAGGTTCAAGTTGAATGCACCCACATCACAGTCCACTTCCAGCGGTGGGGTTCAGTGGTCATGGCTTCGCCAATTTGAGGCTAGTGGGCATCACTTGCCAGCCTATCCCAGTGCCCCTTGGTTGCATTCTGGCACAACGTTGGGGGTGGGGGTTTCCGCGATGTCTGGTTATTTATTGCACCCTGGTGATCATTTGTTCCAGGTCACGAGGGAAAAGATTTGGTGGGGGGAGTACGTGGATATATTCTCCCTATGAACCGAGATCCCAATAAGGATAGGCGGTGCGGACAGGAGGACAGACACATGTGCGGTCCCGCCGTAGTAAGCCACCATGCACTGGGGTGTCCGCCCCCGGGACAGTGCTGAGCATCGCAGGGGCGGTCCGGGTCCTGCTGCGCATGCCCTTTATGCAGACTGTCCCGTCGAGGGCTTTGCCGATGGCCGGCTATTACTTGCCCCTGGGTGTTATTGGCCGTAGGCCATGAGGGGTAAGGGCTGGAGGGGGATATGTGGATATTCTCCCTATTGAACTGCGAGCCCACTAGGAGGAGAGGGAGGGACAGGGCGACTGAGACAATGAGATGTCCCATCGTCGTGAGCCACCGCGCACCTTGGGCCAACTGGTTGGCGGCATACCTTGTATGTATGGTGGTATGCCGCAGGGCTTGACCTGCTTGGGCCATCCTGGTGCTTCCATCCATCGATAATATTTGCAGGGCGATGGTTGATTAGATGGGCCCATGGCAGTTGGCTTACGGTGAGGCATGTGGATGAGGGTGGCTCTATACGCTGAGGGGAGGTGGGATGAGCCCTGTCAGCTAGTGGGCTCGTGTACATCGCTCCCACGTGACTGGTGCCTGGCGATAGGTACCATGGTGGTCATGCTGAGCAGCTGGCTGCTCAGACACAGGCTCCACGCTAACTGGTCGGGCAGGGGGTTCCAGCCCGCCTGCTGTGTTTGACCTGCTCAGCTGACGATGCGTGTACTAAGCACCACGGTTGTTACCGACTTCGTGTACCCTTTTGCGCTGGCCCTCATGCCGCCTCCGCGTGCCCGCGGGTTGGTGGGTTACGGGGCAGAGGTAGGGATGCACAGGGGCAATCAGAGCTCCGTCTGAAGCAACTAACCTTGTCATAAGCCCCCCCCGCCCCAATTAGTATAGTCAACCTGGAGAGATGGCACTCAGTTCATCAAAGAAGGAATTGGGCGGGATACCTGCCGGAGGGTTTTCTATGGGGGCTTTTGTATCCATTCAGGGGTGTTGGGGGTCCCAGGATGCTACTAATCTGGTTCCCTCGCAGGGTAACAAAGAGGGGGCTCCACTGTCCACAGCTAAGGGAGTTGGGGCTATGAGAGTAGCGGGGGCCCTTCTTGGAACCACCTTTCCTAAGTCGAAGGTCTCCCCCATGAAGCTCATACTGAGCTAGAACTAGGGTGAATGTCATTTAATCCTCCATTCAGCTTACCCTGTGGGTTCTCCATTCAGGGATGCCATTCCTGATGACCTTGTTCAGTCAGGTACTCGTAGTTGGTTCGGCTACTATGGGTGGCACGCTTACGCAATTCTGGTGCTGTTTTGGCACAATGTGCTATGCACTCGGCTTTCAGATTATTGCCAGTGCACCCAATGTTTTAGACCTATTGGGTTTTTTAGGTTCCGAGGGGAATTTTACTTAGATAAGGCCAACCCCCTTCTGACTGAGTTGATTCATGTTCAGCACTCGACCGATTGGGGACTTCACTCAGTGGCCATTTGCTCACAGGTCGGGGTCTCGATCTCTAGCCCATTATCTCGATGACTTTTGGTTCGGGGGTGATCGGGGCTTGGACACGTGCACGTGTCTCCTCATTTTCATTCAGACACTCAGGTGGGAACTGGGTGTCCCCTTGGCGCCTGAATAGACCGAGGTCCCATCTACTAAGCTCACATTTCTGAATTGACTCTGTCGCACGGGCATCCGGGTTAACCATGAATACGGTGGCTTGGATCTCCGCGGCGAGTTTGGCATTGATTGCCAAACATAAAGTGTGCCCTCGTGAGCTGCAGTTAATTCATGGCCACCTTAATTTTGTCCGGTCTGGCTCAAATTACTCTGGGGTTTGGCGGGGTCTCTTCTGGGAGAGCAGACCTGATGGTCTGCCCTAGATTTCAAGAACGGTCGGATACCTCCGGCTCCCGGACTTATGGGGGTTTACTCTGAGGGTGGGTGCAGGGATCGCCTCTGCGATCTTACCTTCCTTGCGTTTTTTCCCATTTTGGAGAGCACGGATGCTATGGTGCAATGAGTGGGCCTACTCAGTGGTCCAATTTCGGTGTGACAATGCGGCAGTGGTGCACATTGCCAACACCCAGACATGCAAATCCCCCAGGGTCATGACATTAGTTTGTCTATTCTTTTGAGAAGCCTACGCCTAAATGTGCCGTTCTAGGCCAGACATGTTCTAGGTATTTATAATGACATTACTGCTGCCTTCCACCACCTTCAGATCACCCGGTTCCGTGCCGTACTCCGGAAGCTGAGGGATTCCACTCGCCACTTTTGGCCGATGGCTGGACGTTTGGCGAGGAGAAGGGAACCGGACATGTCATTGGCACCTCGCACGCGTAAGGCGTATCACTATGCATTCATGCGTTGTGTTTGGGGGGGTGGACACGGGAACGTGTCCGCCGCCCTTACACGCGTCACCCCTGTTCCCAGAGTTTCTGACCCACCTTGCACAAGGCTGGCATTACTTATGTACAGATAGTTGTGAGGTGGCTCTTGGCCACGCAGCTACCACGGTAGCCTTTTTGGAGCGCTCCGCATCAGTGAGTGGGTGCCAGAGTTGGTGCCACCTGTGTAAGGCGGACGTGTCTCGTAGGGCACTGGAACTCAAAGATGTCTCTGTCACACATGAGTGGGCTCGAGTGGGGATGCGGTCCTCATGGGTTATTCAGCACGGTGTAGGCAGTGGTGCATACTGCTACTAAGTTTTTGAGACATCTGTCCGGTTGGTGCCCTACATGAATTTTCGACAGTGCCTGCTGCGCGCCCCAGCCTGTTTTCTGCCACCGGGATGGGTCTACCCTTACCATAGTAAAGTCCCTGAGGGTGACCAGTGCCGCGTTTCGCGGTGTGGGGCATGTTTTGGCACCATTTACTTAAGATAGGCGTCGCGTTGATTGCGGCTACGTTTGGGGTACTCGGAGGTGGATATGCGTCTATGCGCAATTTCAGATATGTACGTCCCCTCACTGTACAAGTACCTAGTTATGTCCTTCACCTTTTTTCTCCTCTTTTACAGATCCTAGGGGTCTCAACACACTGGTGGCAGGGGGCTGGTGGGCCGCAGCTATGTACACTGGGCAGCAGTATATGCTGCAGCGACAGAGAGTGGACCCCGGCTGGGCTGTGTGCATCCGCACGTATGCTATGGTATGGTATGCGCGGCACATGGGGGCGGGAACTGTGGCCATTCCTGCTGTCTGACAGGGATGCTAGACCGCCCAATGTTTTACAGGCACCTCGGCGGCAGCGATCTTATACGGATCACTGCTGTTACTAAACCGTCGAGGGGCTGAGACCCGGCATTTTGTATCACGTATGGCTTACATACGGTCGCTGTGGTCTAACATCGTGCCGAGACACCAATTTAGGGGAGATGCGGATCTCCCTAGTTCGGACTGTTCCGGCAGTCAGTGGACGGGGCTTTGGCTCCGTCCCGTTCTGAGCATGGCTGTGAGACGGCCATTCGAGACCGGATGATAGGCTTACACAAAAATTTTGCTGGTAGGCAGGAGAAGGGGTCCACCTATCGGCTAAAGGTATGTACCTCATTCTGGGTGTGATGCAAGCAGGCCTGGTGACCGAGCTGACGGTCTTGGGGGGGGGGCGGTGAGTCATCATGGATGCCTCCCCCGTGTGGCGGGTAGCACTGGTAAGGTAAATATTTATGACCCACAGGTATCCGGCAGGTTCGCAATTGACTGGCCAACACTTAGGCAGGTACAGGTGTAATAACGTTGACCGGTCAACGACGAACTAGGCAAAGGGGTGATGGCAGGAGCTCTTCAGCATGCATCACCCCGTGATTTGACGGATACACGTCAGAGGGTGGGGTCAGTAGATAGTTTATTGACTACGGTCAACAATTTGTTTGTCTCAACAAACAAATTGATACAAATGGATACATTGTAGCCAATTGCCATTGGCAATTTTGGGAGGAACCTTACCAGTGTTACTTCGGCCTGCTTGCCTTAAGAATTATAATTGGCTGAGTACCAATTGAAGGTTATAATTCGGACTAGGGCATTATTCAATAAATGTGGCCCAATGCCTTTATCCATATACCGGTGTCTGAGTCTTTCTTTGGGGGGTGCGCCTGCAAAGACATACATTACTTTCAGGGGCATAAATGCATCAAAAATTTCAAAATAGATAAATAGACAAATAGATATTGACTTGGTCGTAGTCCTATTCTAACCAAAAGAAGTAACAATGTTGGTGACATATCTTTGCCAAAAAAAAAAAAAACCCACCAAGAAATTGGAAAACAGGACAAAAAAGTTTCCATAACATTAGAGAAGCAGGTCCTCTCCTGGATGCACACTTTAATATGGCAAAAAAAAAGCTGTTGAAGAAGCTAACAGCAATACTTTTAGGAAGCTAGTATCCAGTTTAATTCTAGATATGCAGAAGGTAACCCAACAAGGAATAGCCAACATTGTGGCAACCAACCAAGATGCAACCATTCAGGAATAAACAGTTGCATCAGCAAAGTGGAACACAATACAACATTTTCAATCAAATATAGAGACCGTGATCACATTTGGTCATTCCCTGGGCAGCAACATTCCCTGTTAGCTGATCTTTCCACTACAAGAAGCACCACTCAGTTTCTTCTGATGCAAACAAAGAAGTCACCTTTGCACTTCAGGGTTTTGAGGCAAACTCTGCCATTTCATTTTGATTGCCCAATGTTTGTCTAACTGTATTTCCAATTCTTGCAGATCAATTTGTTTTGCTTTATACAATTCTCTATAAAATTATTCCGCTACTGTATTTCTAATTTATCTTATGTTTTAATATTACTCTGCCATTTCAAAGACTCTGGAAAAGGAAGAAAAAACTCCTATCCTCACTCTTTTTCATAACCAATGGATGTTCATAGCCAGTACTTCCCCAATCTGTGGCTCCCCCATTGTCATTTCTTTTTTATTTGTAAGGCGTTTTTGTGTGTGCACTTTCTTCAATCCATGGTCTTTATCTGATGCACACCAATACTGGTGCTCAGATGCAAGTGGTGGCAACAAAATTTAAAGATGACATGGATGTCCTTTCCATTCTCTCTACTAACCCATTTCTATGCTGCACAGTAGCTTTGGATATGGATTTTATTTGACCACAGCAGAGGTTGAAAACTGGCCACACTTGGTATTAGTATTCTGGGAATTGCAGTCCAACGTACAAATATTTCTCATCTCTGAAAACTGTTGCAGCACAGAATCAGGGTCAGATCAAAGGTGTTGGCTCAGCAGATAGGTTACCGGATGGAAGTAAAAACAGAGCTTAGAATAGATCACATACGTCTACGGACAGTTCTCCTATGATGGGCTGTTTTCCTTTCAACATTGTACTCTTCCTACCTGCTATAACAAAAACAACCTTGGTGTTAATATCTTCCACATACTAGTTGAACCGAAATTCTTCACTCACCCAGTAACAGGCAGAATTCATAGCCAAACCTCCACATAGGAGAGAAAAAACTGGTTCAAAGCATAAAACAAACATCACCTTCATCGATTCAATTCCCAACAACCAAGAAAAAGTTGCTAAGCAAACAATCTCTAATAAAGCAACTACTACATAACAGACTGAATAACAAGAGACTTGGGCTTAAGACCCTATCTAAAAGTTTAAAACAAAATACGACTAAGGAAGGGGTGAATAAGAACTTCAGACAAAACCCAAAGAGACTACAACATAGATGTAAAGAGCTACAATTTTGATTACACTCTTCTAAGAAAACTAAGCCCTGACCAAACTCTTTAAAATCATACTAATTATAAAAAGTATAACTAAATATAACCCAAATCAAATCAATCAAATAAAAAAAATTAAAATGAAGTATAAAATAAAACAAAGAATAGAAATCATAAACCACAGAACATATAATAAATCTCATGATCAAAATATACACACTGCAGTTCAAAACCCTAAGAGGACGATAATAATGTTCTTCATTGTTAAAGAAATAAACACTTGAAGATTGTTTCGCTGTTCGAGAAAAGATTATAGTCCCAATAGAATCTATTGATTAAATAAAATCCTAATAGCGGTCAGGGCAAGAACAAGCCTCTACCACCGGCCAGTGCTCACTATAAGGCACAACAAACTTCATCCTTAACTACAGGAGCAAAAATAACTAGGTGCCACAGCCCTTCTGTCATCTGGGCCCTATAAAATTGTTAGCCAGTTTGAATTGAAGACACTCCTGGCCCTGATCCTGGTAGCAGGGTCTTGTCCAGCCAGCAACATTCCAGCAGTCATGTTGGCAGTGGCAAAATACACCAGAAAGTGCTCCTCAATGTGCAGCCACTCCACCATTACTGATGCTGCTGAGGGCTTTAGGGAAACCCCAGGATTCACTTTCTCACCAAAATGAGCTTTAAAAAATCCCCACCCAAACCCTAAAAGCCAGAACCCATGACAAGATGTTGCGATGCTACAATATTGGGAGGGGTGGGGGAATCTACTATTTGCTTGTACAAAGAAGCATAAGCTTTAGAACAGTGTTTCCCAACCTTTGGTTTTTGGACTCCAATTCCCAGAAACCAAAGTCAATTCCTTTGGTGTTCAAGGAATTATGACGACTCGCATTAGAAGTGAAATACAGCTCTTTATTTGTAGGGTTTGAACACAACTTGGATGGGGCAAACTCGGATTTATATACAATACAAAAGGTTACAGTAACAATAAAGAACAATGCCGATTGACCAAATAATGTGTGCACACATTTCAATCCCCTTATTTGCATACAGGACATACATTGCGTGCCTGTCAGAATTTGAATTGTACATCTCTTGAAATCTTGCGAGACTACGCTATCTGGTGAGATTTCATGGCTGTCAAACAGGGACGCTGTTTGACAGCTTGAAAACGTGGGAATGTGGTGGTTTAAATGGTTTTACAGTTATAACAGCAGTTATCATACATAACACCCCCCCCCAGGTATAAATAAAGTCATTTAACCAGGATGGTGGTCTGGTTTCCCTTTTCGGTCAGACACTTGGTTGAGCTGGCTCAGGGGCCCGTAGGATGGGCAATCCGGCTGGAGTGAGGGTATGACTAGAGGGAGAGGACTGAAAACCCAAATTATAGCCCCGTTTGTCAGATGAAGGAGCAGTGGATATCTCAAAATTAAAGTTTAATGCTGTGGATGAAAACGACAACTGAGGGTCCCCCCTGTGTGTGCTAAGAGTGGAGGGCAACTCCAAACAATAATGGTCAACATTAACAGAGGAATCCAGTGTGCTAGGTTGAGACATTGTGGGGGTACCCTTGGCCTGAGTGGGGGAGTATTCCGCAATTTCTTTCTGATCCCCAAAATCAAAATGGTCCCTAGTACACACTTCTGGGTCAATGTTAGCTGGTTGCTGACTATTACCTCTGCCCCCTGGGTTTAAATGGGTGGGGGTCATCCCTAATGTTGAGAATCTGTATTCGTCCTGTGGATCCAGTATTCTGGGTCTCAACTGGTCCGCGTGCCTCCTCCAGATCAGACCAATGGCTGTTTCGATTCTGAATCCACCTCCATTCTCAAGGGGACATCCTGAAGGCTCAGGTCGGCATAGAACCCCACTTGGCACGGATCTGGCTCAGATGACACCTTGGCGATGGATGATTCGTGGTGATGACCACACTTGGACTCTGGTGCTAAAGGTCTCCGCTTTCGCTGCTGGCATACCTTGGCTATGTGCCTCTTCCGTCCGCAGTTGCAGCATTCTGCAGTGTGGAAAGGACACTTCTTGCAGTCATGCTGGGCCCTGCAGCCATCGCATTTCCAGAGGGGTTTCTTCTCCCGGTTATCGCGGTGCTCCCGGTGCCTTCGTTGAACTGCTCAGACCTCACTCTCTTCGTCACTGGACCCCGAGGAAGAGGTGGAACCAGGAGATGTTGATGATGATGAGCATCGGTGGGCTTGCACGGCCGAGTCAGTGGCACTGGCAGTGGGGTGGTGATGCTGGAAGAGCTTCACTCCGGACCATGCGGCCTCAGACGCTAGTGCCTCGTCCAGCACGGACTTGAATGTTAGTGTCTTCCTGGTCATGAGGCGACGTTAAGCATTTTTGTCCCTCATGCCGGCCAGCAGACGGTCTCGGAGCACTTCTTTGATGTTGTCCCACTAGCAAGGGGCAGCAGCAAGGCGAAGTGCGGTGGCGTATTCAGTAATGGATTTACCAGGGCGCTGCTCCCTTCGGTGAAAGGAAGATCAAGACCTCAGGTTGCAGGTGCTTCCTCAGTGCTGACAGGTTCTCAGTGAGCGGCACGTCATCCATGTCCCGAAGAAGAACGAGGTGGATGGCCAGCTCCAGCGTCTCAGATCCGCACTGGGCAAGGAAGCAGGAGTGCTTCTGGTCCTCATCGGTGATCTTCTGGGACGCCATGGCATGGCGGAACCGGCGCTCGTAGATCACCCATTTGTCTGGATGGGCCGGGTTGAAGGGGCCGATGTTGCTGCCTTGTGGGGACGCCATCCCACCTTCGTCACCAATTTGGTGTTCAAGGAATTATGACAACTCATATTAGATGTGAAATACAGCTCTTTATTTGTAGGGTTTGAACACAACTTGGATGGGGCAAACTCGGACTTATATACAATACAAAAGGTTACAGTAACAATAAAGAACAATGCTGATTGGCCAAACAACATGTGCACACATTTCAATCCCCTTATTTGCATACAGGAAATACATTGCGTGCCTGTCAGAATTTGAATTGTGCGTCTCTCGAAATCTCGCAATACTACACTGTCTGGTGAGATTTTGTGGCTGTCAAACAGGGACGCTGTTTGACAGCTTGAAAACGCGGGAGCCTGGCAGTTTAAATGGTTTGACAGTTATAACAGCAGTTATCATACATAACCATTCCCCAAAGCACTGATCAGTCAATGTGCTGATTTAGGCTTCTGGGAATTGAAGTCCCTCTGTGGGGCATGTGCCCCATGATGGGAACCACTGTTTTAGAACATACAGCTTTATATTATGAAACTCTACACACTTTGACTTTATTAAGTCAAGCATAATGTACTGATTTGACAGAGCACACAAAAGAGCTTGATTTAGTTTAGAAACTGAGATGTTGTTGGGAATCAGAGGTCAAAGAAGAAAGCGCTACTAATAAAATTGGGAACAAGTTACAGTGAACTCAATGTGGCTTATGTCTGCATTGATTAGATGCGTAAATAACTGTATTATTACACTTTGATCCCACTCCCAGACAGCACTGAATGCTCTTTAAATATTTGGCTTCAAATAATGTATTTTAATACAATATTCTTACATAAAAAGAGAGAAAGTATTTCAAGTGCTAGTTTAAACTATTCATTTTTCATAGTTGTTCAGGAATAACAATATTGCATTACATGTTACAGTTGCTATATTCTACATCGCCAAATTCGGACAGCCTAATTTGCACATTACATGAGTCAATCAGCTTTTTCTGCACACGTAAATTTATAAAATGTGTATTATCCACAATATTCATTTTATGCATTGTAAATTGATTGTTGCATTGTTTTATTACAATATATTTCAGTTGCTGTACCATTTATATAGTAAAGAGTGATGTGATACAGCCAGTATAATGTTTGAAGTGGCAACCATGTTAGTCTGTGCAAGCATATCAGAGAGTAAACAAAACAGCAAAAGAAACAAAAAAAATGTTGTGAGACCTTAAAGACTAACTCCTGTATTTAAATGTGAGCTTTTGTGGATCAAATTCACTTAATCAGACATAAGAGCGGTATCAATTTATACATATCAGGCACACAGGCACACAATGATTGACTAGCCTAATAGAAAAGTTAATAATAATAATAATAATTTCATGGTTTTTTTAAAATCTAAGCCTTATTATTATTATATCCATGCTGCTGCCGAAGTGCTTCAGACTTTCTCCCACAGTGAGGAAGGGAGTCGGCGAGAGGAGCCGAAGCGGGAGCGGAAACTGCTGAAATGGTGTGGACCTTTAAGTTATAAGTAAGGGTGCGTGGCGACTCATCCCGGTAGCCCACCAGGCCAGCATGGGCCTGCAAAAGAGAGATTTATTCTGAAATGCCAGATAGATAAACAAGTGGGTCCTAGAGCAAATCTAACCTGAACTATCTCTGGAGGCAAAAATGATGAAATTGAGGCTGCCCTTCTTTGGACACATCATGAGAAGGCAAGACTCTCTGGAAAAGACAATAATTTTGAAGACTGAGGTCGACAGGAAGACCATGCATGGATTGAATTCAAAGGAAGCCACAGGTTTGAGGTTAAAAGAGCTGAGCAGGACTCTTGAGGAGATGACATTCTGGATATCTCTCCTTTATAAATTGCTATAAGTCAGAGGTATCTTGACAGCATTTAACATTAATATGCCAGCTTTGGTAGGCTTACTCACAGTTTTCATATTTACCCATAAGTCTTCAGTTTACATATTTATAAGCTTCTCTTTAATTCCATGGCTTCACAGATTGGCTAATCAAACGGAAGGGTTATTTCTTGCCAAACAGAGAATGTTTCCCCTTAAATCCTAAATCTCCTGCACTACAAGGGCACACACCAAATAATATAACTACCACCCAGTTAATTATCAGCAATTCACTACAGGAATCTAACTATGGAATTTCTGAAGTGGTAGCTGTGTTAGTCTGTGCGCAAGCATATCAGAGAGCAAACAAAACAAAAGACAGTGCCACAGCATTTCTTGTCTTTTGTTTTGTTTGCTCTCTGATGTGCTAACTATAGAAGTTAATTTAGGTAAAGGTAAAGGTCCCCCTTGCTCGAAAGCCAATTGTATCTGACTCTAGGGTTCAGTGCTCATTTCTGTTTATACCCAAAGAGACAGCGCTGTCTGTATTTGCAGATGTTCCTGTGGATATGTGGCAGGCATGACTAGACATGTGGCAGGCATGGCACACTGTTTACCTTCCCACCGAAGGAATACCTATTTAACTACTTGCAGTTTCTTGCCTTCAAACTGCTAGTTTGGCAGAAGCTGGGACAGAGACCGGAGCTCACTCTGTCATGCAGTACTCGGGGAATCAAACTCTGACCTTCCAGTTTTCAAGTTCAGCATCTTACCCACTAAGTCACTGCCGTCCTGGAAGTTAACTTACACACATGAAAATTAGTAATAGGATTTTGGCCTATCCCTTTCAGATAAAACAACACGATAGATGAGCAATCTCTCTATCTTGTGAAAATAAATGTTTTCCTGTAGATATTCATCTGTTTTCTGTTATAATGCCAGTCTTCTGTGGTGGTTTCTATTCTGAATGCCCTCAAACTCAACAAAGACTCCTCAGACCATAGCTTTCTGAATGAAAGTGAAACAGAGGAAATACATGCATAAAGGAAAGAAGGATTCAGTGAGCAAATAACTCATATTTGTCAATAGATATTCAGAATAAGACTAAGGGGATTTTTGTTTTTTTTATTTCAAAGCAATGTAATTTTGTGGGAGTGGCCATTATTAGTATCACCTACAGGGAAGAGAATTCAGTCTTTCACTGCTGGAGAGGAATGCTATTTACTGGCTAAGATGTCTGCCTGCTGGCAAGGTTAGCAGCATTATTTTTGTACATAATGTGCATAATTAATGTTTGTGTGTTTGGCCAATTTTTTGTCTACAAATAAAACAGTGGGCTCTTCTTTCCAGAAACTGTAATAGAGAATCACTGATAGCAGTGTCTTAGATAATAATGTGAAAATAACATCTACAAGTATAAAATGTATGGGAAAAGAAAGAAATCATTCTGTCTTTCTTTTTTCTTTACAGAGGCAAACGTTGGTCAGTATATGCTGCTTTTTTACATTACAGTAAAAGGTGAATATAATGTAGTGTATTTCTCTAACCTACTATATATTTTTTAAAAACAGCAACAATGATGTTTTGATGTATACATAGTAATTTGGGGTGTGCCAGTTCAAATTTATGAGCACATAATATACACTTGCAGCCTGTCTTCCTTTTTAAATATAAAATGAGAATCAGAGTCATCCACAGAAGTTGAATGGTAGAAGATTGAGGATAGATTAAATGACGTACCTCCTCACACATTGTATAGTTACACTCTGGAATACCGTGCCACAAAATAAATTGGTGGCTGCCAAGATTTTCATATGAGATACCTAAAGGAAAGTTCATAATCTCAAAAACCTAGATTCCTTATGAGTTGGTTTTTTTTTTAAAAAAAAACACAGGATGACTCATATTCCTTGCAGGCTAAATATGATTGCTCTATATTTGAGTACTAAGCAAGCAGACAGTGATAGTCTATTTGTTTAGCCCAGTTCTTTATTTGCCTATGGGAGTTACCATCAACGCCTTGATACCTATGATTTTATAAAAATATATTAAATACTTTGCATAATTACCACTAGACTTTTTGGACAATTTCAGTGCATCATCAGCTGACAAATAAATTCAACAAGATGAACTGCTCATATTAAAGTTGTAGCAGACATATTGTGGCTCATTCTAGCTACAAAAGTCCTATACTGATTACGTTTTTGGTATCTCTGCTACTATAGCAGAACTAATATAATTTCACTTTTTCTTTGTATCTGAAATGGTTTCCCATTAACCTGATATGTGGACAGCCATTCTGCATCTTCTCTTATTGATATAGCTGCAAAGAGGAATTAGATTTCACCATTTATGTAACAAAGATTAATTGATTAGATTATTAATTAAATATTCCATTAAATCCTCTACTCTCTCTTCTCTTTTTTTCTTAAAGCTGAGCAGTGTGACTCCTTAGGGGTTTTCCCCTACCCTTGAAATAATAAATAAGATAATGCATAACTAAACATTGTATCTAATCTGGTGAGGGATAATTGATCAACCAAGATGCACTATTAATAAAGACAGAATCATAACTCATGTCCCTTAAAAATATTATTTGATTTCCACCCTCCCTATGTTTTCTGCCATCATAAAGTGTTTCCCCCTGTCAAAACACACTGGAGTCACTGGAACTATGTATTATTTAAGTAAACATAGAAACAACAGATTTCTACATGAGATTAAACACTGTTGATTCATACATGAAGTAGAATGACCATGTATGCAATGTTTCAGATACATGGGTTGAAAATAAAACAGCAACTGGCCTTTTAGGTAACCCATAATTAAAAGCAATTTCAAGCTGTCTTTTCAGGGAAACCACCCCTGAGATGTATTTGCTACCTGTTTGACCTTCACGATTGTGAGTCCTTGGCAATGTCAATGACCCTCTGAACTGCATTCAAAACTAATCTCTACCAGGAAAAAAAAATCAGAATTCATGCAAATCATATTAATTCCAACATTTCCCCAGTGAGCTGAGTATAAACTACAGCCTAATTAAATATTTTTTAACGATGTGAGTAATTTTTGCCAAGGGGCGGATTCAGGGGAAAATTTAATATGAGATCACAAAAGCTGTTCCCGGCGTTGATTCTGTAAATTAATGACTATCTGCCTTATGATAAAAGTATGCTGCCAAGAATTAAAATGAAGTCAGTAAAGCTTGCTCTATTTGTCTAACAACCAAATATACAGGATACAAAAGTTTAAATGATACAGAAATTTTCAATTGTCCCAGCCTGATATATTCATGTGAGATGATGTACAATGCTGAACTCTCTATTTTTTTTAGACCAGAACTGTTCTTGGTTGTGACTATCGTAGTTTGGATTTATACTGCGAATGGAATAATCCCAAGTCAAACATTTAGAATAGAATCACACAAAATACTTCACTGGACAGTGGCCCATTCCAAAAGTCTGCCAGCATAGTGGGACTGATGTCACTGGTATGTAGCTCATTAAAAAGTTATTGCTTTGATTTCACGTTGTGTGCCACTTGCACACAAGGACAAGGTTGCAGGGAACCCAGATCTGAAGCAGGAAATATTTAATTAGCGGCAGTCTGCCATTGCCAGTGACATTACTCCCGCATTGCCAGTGGAGCTACAGGATAGATAAAGGTAAAGGTCCCCCTTGCTTGAGGGCCAGTCGTATCTGACTCTAGGGTGCAGTGCTCATCTTCGTTTACAGCTAAAAGCCAGTGTTGTCCAAGTCTGCAGATGTTTCCATGGTCATGTGACAGGCATGACTAGACACCAGCGTAGAGTTGCTATATGTAATGGAAAACCGTGATTTTCACATTTTGTAACTGTCCCGCACGGTTCCATAAAAAACATGGAAAATTCATGGTTTTCAAACCACTTGATTTGGAAGGAAAAATTATTTTATTTCTATTGGAACGACCAGCAGGTGGCAGCAGCAGCAGCTTGGTAAACAAGGGGGGGACGCACCTTGGTTTCTGTAGCAGCAGTTCGATACCTGAATACTGCAGGACGGGATGAGCTCCCGTCTTTGTCCCAGCTCCTGCAAACCTAGCAGTTTGAAAGCAAGAAATGGCAAGTAGATAAATAGGAATCACTTGGGGGGGGGGCAGCATTCCCTGTGCTCCGGTGCCTAGTCATGTCTGCTGCATGACCACGGAAACGTATGCAGAAGCAAACAGTGCTGGCTCTTCGGCTTTGAAACAGAGATGAGCACTGAACCCTAGAGTCAGATACGACTGGCTTTCGAGCAAGGACAACCTTTACTTCTGTCCCATTTTTGTGAGAGGGAATTATGGTAACCTTACACCAGCATGCATAGAATGCTGTTACCTTCCCACAGAAGCGATTGTGGACATCTCAAATCTAATGAAGATCCAGAGTGGTGTCTGAGACCACATTATCAACATTTGTTAGACTATTTTGCCTCAAATCACTTGATCAGTGATGGTGAACCTTGGCATTCCAGATGTTCTTGGACTTCAATTCCCAGAAATGCTGATTAGCAGGAGTGCTGACTTGGACTTCAGGTAATTGAAGTCCAAGAACACTTGGAGTGCCAAAGTTAGCCATTACTGACTTAGAGCTTTTCTGGATTTCAGAAGGATCCTTTCTAGATGTTTGCATTAAAAGACTTCACGTTGGAGAGCAGATTGGAGCTGGAGAAATACTAGGAGAAAAGGCAAACTATATCTTCTTGTTCTTTGCTCTCTGATGTAGTTGGCTACATGGTTGATGACCAAACTACTATGGAAGAAAATTGTTTCTTTTGTTTGGTTTTCACTGTTAATTTCTTGATTCAAAGTTGTTCAGGATGATGATTTTTCATTCCTTTGATACTGATTAAGCCGGTTTCAAAGCTTGGAATTTCAAAGCAGGCTCTTCCAGTGGTGTTGGTTAAGATAATTCCAAGACTTGTGGAATTCATTCTTTTTCTGTGTCCTGAGTTATCACTGTCTGTAATGACTTCATGAGCCATTTTTAACATGGTCTTTAAAAATAATAACTGATGGGGTCAGTGTTGAGGTCTCAAGACAGCATCAACTGCTTGAAGAAAATTATCCTAAAATACAGTTTTCATCTAGACTACTGATTTCTGATTTTGCAATTCCCCCAACCCCAAATCTAGCAAGAATCTGTCTGGTGTCCCTTTTCTAAATAATATAGGGATTCAGAGTATCTACCCATAAGAGAGAGTTTACTTTTCATAAGTGATACACTTCTTAAAATGTGCTGTTGAGACCATAGGCCATTGAATCCATAAATGGTGGCAAAGAGTGAATGATGAATGATAATTTTTTTAAAAGAAGAGGTAGGCTAACTTAAGATAACTCAACCAAGAGGTGAATTTTCTTACAACTTTTTAAATAGTTGGTAAAGCTCTGGACTGCAGTGGCTCAAGTGGTTAAGAATCTTAAGATGCTGGCTGGAAGGTAGCAGGTCAGCAGTTCAATTCCCAAGTACTGCACGATGGAATGAGCTTCTTGTCTGTCCCAGCGCCTGCCAACCTAGCAGTTCGAAAGCAAGAAATTGCAAGTAGATAAATAGGTACCACTTTGGTGGGAAGGTAAACAGCGTTCTGTGCACTCTGGTGTCTAGGCATGCCTGCCACATGTCCATGGAACCGTCTGGAGACGCAGACAGCGCTGTTTCTTTGGCTATAAACAGAGTTGAGCACTGAACCCTAGAGTTGCTCTGGAGAACTCTAGAGGTGCTACCTTAGCAGTGTCAAAATAAATGAAGAACAGTGGGGGGGGGGGAGGATAATGCACTATGTGTTATGGTGAGGCTAACTTTTGTTTAGGTTCTGAAAGGTTCCAAGGCACGGAAGAATGTAACAGAGATCACAAAGAATAAACCAGACTCTGCCCTGCTACAATGAAAAATGTGACCCAATGTCAATGAAAACTACTTCTCTTCTTGAGATACTTTTCATTAAACAAAAGGCATAAAACAACATTTTAAAGACCTGAAATAATATTTCTAGGACCAGGCTATAGCGTTTGTTCTGCACAGTCTATACTGAGAATCTCAAAGACCCAAAATTAGCAACAAATACAGTGTTTCCCAATTTTTGGTTTCTGGACTTCAATTCCCAGAAACCTAAGTCAATTCCCCAAAGCACTGATCAGCCATTGTACTGAGTTAGGCTTCTGGAAATTGAAGTCCACCAGTGTTCTGTGGAACATAGTTTGGGAGACACTGGACTAATAGATGGATTTATTTTGGTTATTGATGACACCCTAAGACAATATTTTGTGTTCAAACATTTCTTCCTTCTTTATGTACTCAGAATAATCATGGTTTTCTGATCCACACTGTTTGGCTAATTGGAAAGATTCAAATGTTTAAACTTTTTTTTTAATTTTAAAAAATCCTATCATAGAGCTCCAGAAATCAAAGAAATCAGCAAGTTGGGTATGTACCAATAGGAGAAATAGCAGTGTTGTATTGTGGACATATTGTCAAAAAGTACATGAGCTTGATGAGCTTCAGAAAGTCTCCAGGGCCTGTCAAAACTTGAAATGTGCCAATAAATTGAAGGAATTTTGAAGGAGACTGTAAAAAATTAAGAGACTGGAGCAACTGGTTTATAAACTAAGATTAAAATCTACAGCACAATTTACAGATCTGCTTAATGATAACTCCAAAAATAGGTGACAGATCTGCTGGAGAAGTATATTCATCTACTTTAAACTGGCTGAGGAAGAATTTTCTATTAGAATTCTCTTGTTGATGCTAGTTAGGTTAATGCTAAAGTTTCTACAACTGCTTTAGCATTTACTATAAATGTTGCAGAAGATTTCATCTTCCCATCCCATGAGGAAACTTTCTGTACATAAAAGGTAGAAAGAGACCATTTTTTACGAATACCTACAACTTACAGTTTGGCTGAAAAGTGAAATCTTTTTACACATCATTCAAGTGTGAAATCCATGTTCATTCAGAAAACAGCATGCAACAAGATTTCTTCCAAATAGAAACTAAAAAAATCTGGAACCCACACAATACAAAATTTATCCTCCCCATAAATCCTAAAACTACTCCAAATTCTCAGGAGACCCCCCCCCCCAAGCCAGTCCTATTAGTCCATATTCTATTTACAAATAGAATTCATTGTTGTAAATAGTGCACAAAAATGAGCTTCTTTAATACAAATTGAACTCATTTGGTCAAAACACATTTTTTTACATTACTGGCAGAGTTTAATTTAATTAATTTAATTTTCGTATTTATGTGAGATATGCTGCTTCTTTCCAGCTATTTACATGAGTACAATAGGTGTTAAGGTACCCGGAGCTCCTACTAGTTTGTACTAAGTTTTCTTTTTATTTCCTCACCTACAATTTTTTTAGCAATATATTACATAATGATTAGATTTCAGTTATTTAAAATGCTTTCACATAGTTGTAGCTTTTTTCTGCAGCCCAATAAATGTACAGAGATACCTTGGTTAATGTATTAATGTATAATTAATGCGTTCTCTGGGACATTTCTTACAACAAAAATTACTTTAACCAAATTTCCCATAGGTATGCATTGAATGCAATTTCCCATAGGAATGCATTGAAAACCAAAATACATTAACCAAAATGTGGTTTCCCATAGAATTGCATTGCAAACTAATTAATCGGTTTGGGGGGGGGGTATCCATAAACTGAGCCACTATTTTCTATGGATTTCCTTTTGTTACACGATTTTTATGTTAACCGAACCGTTTGTTAACCAAGATTCCACTGTATTACACTAATACGGGTTGTAGAAATATGGAGATCAGATAAGTCCTCGTTTGATCACTAGTATATTTTTAAGTCACAACCCTAAGCATAGGTATTCAGAATTCCATCAGCTCCTTCCCTACTAAGTGTATTTGGGGTGTGTATCCTATATACTCCATACATACTTGGTTAGCATTATGTCATACAGTATATCTGTCAAACAGTGTAAAACTGGGAATATATTTGAATGCTGAATTTGTCATTAGGATAATAGTAAGCAAAGAAAGTCAATGGGTGTTTCAATTTTTTTCAGAAGGTTGCCTTGTCTGTCTTTATTTTGCAAGGATGAAAGATTACAATTTTTTTTATGTAGACCTGCCACACCAAAGAGATACATGACTTTGGAAAAGATTAATATGCCAAAGGGTTGGGGAGGGGAAAAAGAGTACGTTTCTATGAAAGATAAATAGGCATTTACATTATAAGATAGCTATTAATGTAGTTTTGAATTTGGTGCACCATGGTCCTTCTCTCCACGATCATTTAAAACCTTGTGAAGCCCAGGGAAAGTGAAGAAAGGAATCTTACTAAAGAATCATCATTTAGTTACATACAGTATTCTGTGAACTTTCAGTCCTCAGAGCCAGTTTAGACATTCATAAATAATGGATAATGTTTAATGAGTAATTTATGCTTTTGAATGTTCCATTTCAATAAGCATCCAAAGCCAGGAGTCACTGAACATTCTGATTTTGATAATTAAATTAAAAGGAAGTCACAATTCATAGCAAATATTGTGTATTTTGTCTAAATACACTACTTAAAATCAGTAGCATTTCTGTACTGTAAATACCTCAAACCCACCAACCCACACTTTAGGAATCTAAGCAGGATCAGGCAGGATCATAAGAATATTTGGGTTCCCCAGATTCTACCTGAAATCATCCACATCCAGTAAACAAGACTAGTCTGGCTCAATATAGGGCAGCCTCCTATATCTTATACATAAAAAAGCTGAATTTGCAGCTGTAATTTGCATCCCTAAATCCCAGAGCTTGATTTCAAAAATTGTTCTAAAGGAAATGGCAGGTTTTTCCTGGGACCAGTTCTATGAAGAATGCTTTTATGCTGCCCTGGCAGCCATAGTCACTGAAACACAACTCCTGTGTAGGCTGAGAAAAAGCTTGGAATAGTTATTTTTAAAAAAAAAAAAAAAAATCTCCCATCTTGTCCAAAAATAGTTTTCCAGATACTTTTCAAAGCTCTGTCGATAAATTCTTAGTCTGACCAGTTTGTTTATCAGTTGCAGAGGGATTCCTCATAACTCATGCATTCACTTTAGGCTCAGTGGCTAAGGAGGTCACCTTGTTAGTTGGAAGGCCAGCAAGTTGGCAATTCGAGACCCGGGTACTGCATGGTGGATTGAGCGCCTATCTCTGTCCCAGCTCTTGGGGACATGAAAGGAGCCTCATTCGGGCATCCCCTGAGTGGAGTTTCTCCAGCAAAAATCATTTCAACCCAGAATAATTTCTGACATGAGATTATTATTATTATTATTATTATTATTATTATTATTATTATTATTATTATTATTATTATTATTATTATTATTATTATTATTATTATTATTATTATTATTATTATTATTATTATTATTATTATTATTACCAGTGAAAAAAGAAGTGAATTAGCCCCCTTTGCTCAGTTTCTTAAAAGTGAAAGGGGATTCAGGTGAAGTAATACTGAATTGTTTGATTAATTTTGCATTTGTTTCTGTTGGAAAGAAAAATTGCGCCAGAATGAAACAAGTGTACGCAAGTTACAAAAAAGATTATATGGAGGAAAAACAGAGAGAGCAGTGAGATTAACAGATAAAAGCTAAGGTGTACCACACTAATTAATTACACACTGTAATTGATCTTTTCTAGAATTTCCAGGCATAGAGCACTAGGTATACTGTACTTTCTTCTACTGGAAGCTCTCTGGGGCCACATACCTGTAGGTTGCCCAAACCTAAGCAGGTTGGCTCTTTTCCAAGGCGCATT
The DNA here is from genome assembly GCA_035047345.1 of Bradypodion ventrale. Taxonomy (NCBI): domain Eukaryota; kingdom Metazoa; phylum Chordata; class Lepidosauria; order Squamata; family Chamaeleonidae; genus Bradypodion; species Bradypodion ventrale. The sequence continues at coordinate 450,170,222 of JAWDJE010000001.1, read as the reverse complement.
GGAGAACTGGCTTCCCAACCCTTGGCTCTGAGGCCAGATGTTCCAATTCCTCAAGCTAGCTGTGGTCTATTATATAGGGATCCTTTACCTTCTTTTAAATCTGGAATATTGTTAGTATGCATATTCCTAAATCAAAAGTAGAAAACTGAGTTTGTCATTTAAATCAATCTGTCAGAAATTGGGCAAATCTAATGCTGCGAGTTTGGGTTACAGAATGAGGAAATGAATGGTCCAAGCAATTTGGAAGAAAAATGACAAAAATAGTGGAAGACAAGCTGAGCCCTTCATTTAACTTGGTGGAAAAATACAAACAACAGTACCTAACTTAACAAATTTTAATTTAGTTATAAAACTGAATGAAAGAAAGAAAAAATAGCAAAGTTACTTCTTCTTGTGTGTCCAGGTCAAACTTTAAATTGCCAAAATGAAGCCATCTTTTTGGCTTTGTTGTTGGCCAAACTTAAATCCTCATCAGTACATGTTTCCGGCAGTAATTGGCAGATTAGCAAACAAGACAGATTATGTATTTCTCCACATTCGCACAGCATGTTGTTGTCTGCCAGCAGCCCCCACTTGAGCATGTTGGTCTTACATGTTAGAGCAGGGGTTCCCAACTTTTTCAAGCCGGGGGCCGAGTCATGCACTCTCAGTCAGCTTTGAGGGCCGGATGGCCATTTTGCCCTGCCTGCATGATGGTATGTCCATTTTGTCCCAACAGCTTCAAAGGGGTGGTCATTTTGTTTCTCTAATGCTGTTAGGGGGCCACACTGCAGGCCTGAAGTTGGGAATCCCTGTGTTAGACCAACATATTACAATGTTACTGAACATTTGCTATAAAGTAAGTCAATTCAATCTCTCATGGAATACCCCATAACATCTCTCAGAACCATCTCCAAGCAGACAGTTGGATGCCTTACATAATCTATGATCATAGTTCCAGCTAGACTTGTACTATGTATTCTAAGTGGCAGTTGCTCCAGATTTTTCCCCATTATCACCTTCCTCCCTTATTTTACAAAACCAAAAGTTAAGAAATGATGAGGTTTCAGGATGATGGAAACAAGGGCAGCTGCAAACTAAACTCTGCCTCACAAGGCTTGTCTACAATGGTGTAATATGAATAGATTTCAGCCGCTAAACAATTCACATTTCTCTCCCTTCCTCAGCCTTCCATGCTCAGACAACTCTTACATAAATTCTAAGTATATTTTACTCTGATGTCTTTCTTCAAGGGCATATCTGGCTAGCAAACCAAGTGTGGTATGGGAGCAGTAATTGGAATTCTTGTGGTTAAACCATAAAAGCAGTAAGGGGAGGGGAGGAAGAGATCTGCTAAAGACTTCCACAACAACATATTGGACCAAGCTTTCTCTCAGGAAAAACTGTGGAAGCTCTTGTAATTAGAAAACAGCCGAAAAAGAAATCATTTTTGCATCGTCTCCTCTCCCAGATGCTTTATAATTATATATGGAAAACTGTCTCCTCCTAAAACAGGCAAGAGGGGGAATATTTTGTTAAACTGAACGAACTGTGTGAGGGATAGTCCTCCAAGATTCAGGAGAACTCCCTTTGGTAGTCCTTGGACTTAGAGAAGCTACTTATCAGCCCCAGTTAGAAGCAATTCAACAATTCAGATTCTGATACTGACAGAGGAATACTTAACCTGAAGCTTCCAAGATATGCCCTTTGGAAATAGCCAGTGGTGGGCTAAAAAATAAATAAATTACTACCACACTGTGGGTGTGGTATGGTGGGTTTGGCCAGGGGGAAAGTCCTGCGTTTCACCCAAATTAGGACTACTTTATTTCAAAACTTGGATGAGCGGGGCCAGCCAGAATTTCTGCTACCAGTTCTGGTGAAGTGGTGCGAACCTGCTGATGCCCACCACTGGAAATAGCACTTGCTGATCTCTTCTGTTCCTCTTCCCTGCAGCCAGATGCTGAAGGAGACACCCAACAGGAGTGTACTCTTTGGTAGAAAGGAAGAGATGGGAGAATGTTCCTACTTAAGAGACTGCATCACTCCAAGGATATCTGCCCATCCCACCAGAGTGGACCGGAGGGGCTCCCTAATGGTACCAATGGCTAGAGAGGCTCACCTCTCTAACACTAGGAGGAGGGCCTTTTCGATATCTGCTCCGGTGCTGTGGAACCTTCTGCTGACTGAACTACACCGCCAGTCAGAGTTATTAGCCTTTAGAAAAGGCCTCAAAACCTGGCTGGCCCAGTGGGTGACTGTGGGGTGCTGCCTGTGGAGCAGCCCCCCCTTGCTGGTTCATATAAATGGCCATCTAGGTTTTAGTTTTTAACTGTTGTGAATGTGGAGGGGTATTTTAATGATTTTAATTGTTATTGTGGGGATGCATTTATATTTTAGTATTCTTATTGGTTAGACTGTAAGCCGCCCAGATTTGCCTCATCAAGGGGGCGGCGATAAAAGGCGAACAAAAAAACCACAAAAAACCGAAATCTCAGTTTTCTTTGCAGTACAGCATTCTAGAATCCCAATTTTTATGAGACAAGTTAAGAATATGGATGGAAGAAATGTAAAATAGATTATTGTCATGGCCATAAATGGCCATTCGGTCTCTTACCCAATCCTTTAGCCTCAGAGACTGAGAACTGAACATGTTCTCTCTCTCTTCAGTGCAGTGGGGCTGAAAGAGAACATCACTGCAATGGAAGCGCGGCGCCAAAATGGCCGCCGCGCTCTTTGCGGCCCCCCCCACCGGACGAAACCATCCGGGTAGTTAGGGGCGTGGCCAGCACCCTAATAAAAGGGGCTGGCCACGAGGCAGCCGTGCTGCCATTTTGGCGAACCGACGGAGCGGAGAAGTTTTTCTTTCCTCCTTACCTCCGTCGCTCGTGTCCTCTTGGGGGAAGCCTTTTCGGGCAGCTTTCTCTTGTTTTAGGCTTCCTAGCTACCTTAGCCATGCCCTCGAAGAAGAAGGCAGCCGCGAACGTGGCTCGATCGGCGCGGAGGCGTCAGCCGGGTCGGAGGACCGCGACTGCGCCCGTTCCGCAGCCACCTTTAGCAGACCCCACCGGGAACGGTGGGATGGGATCGGTAGCTCCTTGGCCTGATGTGCGGAGCATACCTGCTGCCCCGGACGGGGCCTCGGCCCTTGGCCCCTGCCATGGTCTGTGCGGCGGGGCCCTCTTGCCCGGGTGCGTTATTCCCTATGGGGGGTGCGAGCCACGGAGGGTGGTTGGGTTCCCTGTCTTTGCAGGGCGTTCCCACGGCTCCCCAGGGGCTGAGCATGGGCTCTTGGCCTTATCTGGCCCCTGGGGCTCAGGGACCTGGACAGGTACCCGTGAATTATGGGCCGGTTGCCCAATTGCCCCCTGTTGGGGCCGGGGCCTATGTCGATGTGGAGGCCCTCCTGGCCCGGGTGGCGGCCCTTGAAGCGTCCTTGGCAAGGGCCAACCAAACAGGGGTGTCTCTAGGTTTTCAGGTGCCCCCTTTGGCCGCCAAACAGCGGCCGGCGATGGGTCGGGTTGAGCCGCCTGAGGCGCGCGGGCCGGTGGTGGCCACTGCCTCGCAGCTCCCCACCCCACAGGTGCAGCAGTCTGGTGCTGGTCTGGCCCCGTCGACGAGCTCAGCTTCGGTCGTGAGCTCCGACGCCCCCAGCGGGCCGGAACCCCCGGTGGGGGCGGCCTGCGGGGGTGCAGCGGGTGAGTATGCAGTCCAAGCTAATGCACCCACACAACTGACTTCCTTGGGGGGGCTGTTCAATGGCCTTGGCCTCGCTCGGGTGGCCCGGCGGTCCAATGGCCCCCGGCCCACCCAGCGACTTTGCCCGTGACACAGGGCCTGGGTCGGGGTGGTGCCCCCAACGTGCTGAAAATGTGTTGGGAATCCCCGGGCTGGCTCAGGCTCATTTTCCTTTGCCCGTAGTTCCCTCAGTGCCGGTGTCGGCTTTGCCAACAGCAGGGTATTCCTTGCCCTTGGGGGACCATTTGGCCCAGTCTACCAAGGAAAAGATTTGGAGGGGCGAGTATGTAGATATCTTCTCCCTTCTAAATAGGGAGCTGACCAAGGAAGAGAGGGAAGGGTTGGACGAGAAGGATAAGGAGCAGGCACGTCGTCGTAAGCCGCCATGCACGTGGGCAAATTGGTTGCCAGCGTACCTGATTTACATGGCCGTTTACCTCAGGGCTAGGCCGGATTTGGCTATCCCTATGGTCCAGTATCTGGACAATATTTGCCGGGCTATGGTTGACTTCCCGGGTCCGTCATGGCTGGCTTATGACGAAGAATTCAGCATGAGGATTCCACTGCACCCAGAGATGAGGTGGGATGAGCCCTGCCAGAAGCTGTGGCTTCTGTATATGACCCCCACACGCCCGGCGCCTGGGGAGAGATACCATTGTGGACATGCGGTCCAACGAGCGGCCCCGGTACAGGTACCCCGCCAAGTGGCGGGGCAGGGGGTTCCAGCCCGCCTGCTGTGCTGGACCTTCTCGTCCAATGGTTCTTGCAACAGGAAAAATTGCAAGTACAAGCATGAGTGCCCCTCTTGTTTTGGCCCCCATGCTGCCTCCGCCTGTCCCAGGCCGGGAGGATACGGGGGCAGGGGTAGGGGCGGACAAGGGGCAGGTAAGACTGCCATGGAGGGAGCGGGTTCACCAAAAGGCCCCCTCCCCGATTAATGTCGACATGCTGGAGAGTTGGCTCGCATTGTACCCGAGGAGAGCAGACGCTGTGTACCTCCTTCAGGGTTTTCAACTGGGTTTTCGTATTCCTTTCACGGGGGATAGGTCACCGCAGGATGCACCTAACCTTTCGTCACTTAGGGGAAGGGAGGAGGTGGCTGCCGCCAGCATTAATAAGGAGATTGCTGCGGGCAGGGTCGCTGGCCCTTTCCCCGCACCCCCGTTCCACAACCTTACAGTGTCTCCGCTAGGACTAGTGCCCAAGAAGTCCCCGGGCGAGTCCCGCCTGATTCACCATTTGTCCTACCCAGCCGGCCACTCGGTCAATGATGCTATCCCTGATGACCTTTGTTCTGTCGGGTATACATCCTTTGACCAGGCATTGCGCATGGTGCGCTCATGTGGCCCGGGTGCACTGTTGGCTAAGTGTGACATTAAGTCGGCGTTTCGCCTTTTGCACGTGCACCCGGGTGACTTCGAGTTGCTGGGTTTCAAATTCCGGGGTGAATATTATTTTGACAAAGCCATGCCATTCGGCTGTTCCATATCCTGCTCGGCTTTCGAGCGTTTCAGTACCTTCCTGCAGTGGGCATTTGTCCGTAGGTCAGGGTCTCGGTCTGTAGCCCATTACCTGGATGACTTTTTATTCGGGGGTGAACGGGGCTGGGACACGTGCACACGTCTCCTCAACACATTTCAGACGCTAATGGAGGAACTCGGTGTCCCTTTAGCGCCCGAAAAGACCGAAGGCCCGTCTAATAAGTTAATATTCCTGGGGGTGGAAATTGACACGGTAGCGCAGGCGTCTAGGTTGCCTGCAGACAAGGTGTCAAGGATAGTGGCCCTTATATCGGACTTGCTGGCTAAGCGCAAGGCATCCCTTCGGGGATTGTAGGTGCCACATGGACATCTCAATTTCGCTTGCAGGGTGGTCGCACCTGGCAGGGCATTTGCTCGGCGCTTGTGCGACGCCATGGCAGGCTTATCCAGGCCCCATCATAGGGCGAGATTGACACGGGGCATCAGGGCAGATCTGCACGTATGGCTCCAGTTCCTGAGGGAGTTCAATGGGGTCTCATTTTGGAGGTCTGACCTCCTGGCTTCGCCCCAATTTCAAATTCAGTCTGATGCCTCGGGATCCCTTGGTTATGGGATGTACTTCAATGGGAAGTGGGCATATGGTGGATGGCCACCAGCCTGGTCAGGCACGGGTCGCCTGAGGGATCTCACATATTTGGAATTTTTTCCCATACTGGGGGCCTTGATGCTATGGGGTGAGGAGTGGGCCAACTCTGTGGTGCATTTCTGGTGTGACAATGCGGCTGTTGTCCATATTGTCAACTCACAGACCTTTAAATCTCCCAGGGTCATGGATCTTGTGCGCCAGTTTGTATTGCGCAGCCTGCGCCTCAATGTACTGTTCAGAGCCAGGCATGTCCCGGGGGTGAATAATGATATTGCTGACGCTTTGTCCCGCCTGCAGATCTCCCGGTTCCGTGCCTTGGCTCCGGATGCGGAGGAATTTCCCTCGCCACTACCGCAGGAGATATGGACCTTTGGCAAGGAGAGGTGAACCGGGCGATAGGCATGTCACTGGCGCCACGCACGCGTAAGGCGTATCACCACGCGTTGGTTGCATTTCGGACCTTTTGTTCCCAATCTCGCCTGCCAGATACCTGGCCGATCCCAGTGGCCCACATCCTCCGTTTCATGGTTTACCTGCACGCCCAGGGCCTGGCACCCCGCACCATGGACTGGGGATCCAGGGCACCGTGTTGTCCTGGTTTTCCTCTTTTCTGGAGGGCCGTACCCAGTCGGTGTGGTTAGAGAGTGAGAGGTCCAGCCCTAGGCCCCTCAAGTATGGGGTGCCTCAGGGCTCTGTGCTATCTCCTCTCTTATTTAACATCTACATGAAGCCACTGGGTGAGATCATTCGTTCCCACGGGGTGCGGTACCATCAGTACGCGGATGATACTCAGCTGTACATCTCGGCCCGTGGGGACCCCAGTGATGCTGTTGAAATCCTATCCGGATGCCTGGAGGCCGTTGGGGTCTGGATGGGGGCCAATGGGCTTCGGCTGAATCCCAGCAAGACAGAGTGGCTGTGGATAAGGGGCCCCATGTTATCCAAGGAGTTACCATCTTTGGTACTGGATGGGGCTGTTTTGCCCCAGATAGACCCAGTGCGCAACTTGGGGGTCCTTCTGGACTCACGGCTGCTGCTGGAAGAACAAGTGGCGGCTGTGGCCAGGAGGGCTTTTGCCCAACTTCGGGTGATTCGCCAACTGCGCACGCTCCTGGATCGGGGCTCCTTGCTTATGGTCACTCATGCTCTGGTTACCTCCCGACTAGATTATTGTAATGCGCTCTACATGGGGCTGCCCTTGACGACCATTCGGAGGCTGCAGCTGGTCCAGAATGCGGCGGCCCGGGTGGTGATGGGGTGTGGGAGATATGCCCATGCCTCACCGCTGCTTCGGGAGCTGCACTGGTTACCAGTTTGTCTCCGGGTGCAATTTAAGGTGCTGGTTTTGACCTTTAAAGCCCTATATGGCAGGGGGCCAGGATACCTTAGAGACCGCATCGCCCCAAGAGTGACTGCCCGTCCAACCAGAGCGGACCGGAGGGGCTCTCTAGTGGTGCCGTCAACGAGGGGTGCACATCTGTCTAGCACCCGAAGGAGGGCCTTCTCCGTGTCCGCACCAACCCTCTGGAACCTCCTGCCAATAGATCTAAGACTTCAAAGTGAACTGCTGCCGTTCAGGAAAGGAGTAAAGACCTGGCTGGCAGGGCAGGTGTGGGGCCCGAACGGGACTATGGTCCCCGCCGGTTGGCTTTTATAGGAACTCTCTCTTCTTCCCTTTTTGTATGGTGGGTGTGATGGGTGGGTGGGATATGGGTTTTTTTTAATTGGGGTGGATGTGGGTTTTTTATAAGGTTTTATAAATGTTTTTATGTATTTTTTAGATTTGTTGTAATGCCGCCCTGAGTCGGGTTCTGCCTGAGTGGGCGGCATATACAAATGTGAATCATAAATAAATAAATAAATAAATAGCATCTAGGCTATCAGCGCTGGCTTTTATGGCCAAGGTGGGAGGTCACGCGGACAGTACCGCTGATTTCCGTGTGAGACATGTTTTGGAGGGGGGGTGCGGGAATGTGGGCGTTGCCTGGACGACCGTCACCCAATTTCCCCTGGGGTACTTACCCATCTGGCACGAGGCTGGCATGACCTATGTTTCGATAGGTATGAGGCAGCCCTGTTTCGTGCGGCTACAACGGTGGCCTTTTTTGGAGCGCTCCGCATCAGCGAGCTTATGATGCTGTCTAAGGCGGATGCAAGTCGTAGGGCACTGGAACTCGAAGATGTCTATGATTGGGCTCAGTTGAGGATACGCTCCTCTAAAACAGGTCAGCACGGCGTAGGCAGTTGAGTAATACTGCTACGATGTTCCTTGGAAGACATCTGTCCGGTTGGTGCCCTACAGGAGTTTCTTGCACTGTGTGGCACGCACCATGCCCCGTTTTTCTGTCACCAGGGTGGGTCTCCCCTCACTCAGCCATTCCTGCAGGATGGGGGCGGTTTCTACTGCAGCTACTTTTGGGTACTCTGGGGCTGAAATACGCCGCATGGGAAGGTGGGGATCACATTGTTTTCAGTTTTGTGTTCACCCTCTTCAACCGTGAGTGCCAGTTTAGTCACTGCAATGTTTCTCACCCCCCCTTTTTTCCTTGACAGACCCTGGGTGTCGTTTTACACCGGTGACAGTAGGGCTGGTGGGCCGTTGCCACGTGCACAGGGCAGTGCGTTACGCTGCATAGGGCAGCGCGTTACGCTGCACAGGGCAGCGCGTTACGCTGCGGCGACAGAGTGGGACCCCGACTGGGACTGGGTGCACCCGCACATCTCAGGTGGTGTGGTAAGCGCGGCATGTTATGGCGGGAACTGTTGCCATTCCTTTTCTACATCAGGGATGCTGACTCGCCTGATGTCCTGGTTATTCACCTTGGGGGCAATGGTTTCGGACAGGTCACTGGCCTATCGCGGAAGCTTGCGATTTGCAGTCACCTGGCCTACTCGCATTATGTGTGGCCTGCCACACCCCTCATTGGTCGGACATGATACCGCAGTACGCTTACAGGGGAGCGTTTGGCCTCCAGGCGCTTGACCGGGCTCGTCGCTCCAGGGCTATTGCCTGGTTCCTTTTTGATATGGGTTGGGGACGCATCATTCGCCTCCCCATCATCAGTCTGCAAAATTATGAGCTTTATTCAGGGGAGGGGGCCCATCTGTTGCGAGGAGGTATGGACCTCCTGCTGAGTGATTGGCGAGCAGGCCTGTCGACCGAGCTGACGGTCTTGGGGGGGGCGTCGAGCCTTTATTGAAGCCTCTCCGGGTGGCGGGTAGCACTGGTAAGGTAAACATTTATGACCCACAGGTATCCGGCAGGTTCGCAATTGACTGGACAACACTAGATAGGCATAAGTTGTTTAAACGTTGTCCGGTCAACGACGAACCAGGCGAGGGGGTGATGGTTACCACTAGACAGCTGGAATCACCCCCTGATTTTGCGGATACACGTCAGAGGGTGGGGTCATTAGTTAGATATTGACTACGGTCAACAATTTGTTTGTTGTCAACAAACAAATTGATACAAATAGATACATTGTAACAATTGCCGTTGGCAATTTTGGGTGGTACCTTACCAGTGTTACTTCGGCCTGCTTGCCTTAAGAATTATGATTGGTCGTTTTACCAATAGAAATTTATAATTCGGACTAGGGCTTGAATCAATAAATGTGGCCCATGCCGTTATCCACTTTCATTTGTGTCTGAGTCCATCATTGGGGGGGTGCGCCTGCAATGGAAGCGCGGCGCCAAAATGGCCACTGCGCTCTTTGCGGGGCCCCCCCACCGGACGAAACCATCCGGGTAGTTAGGGGCGTGGCCAGCACCCTAATAAAAGGGGCTGGCCACGAGGCAGCCGTGCTGCCATTTTGGCGAACCGACGGAGCGGAGAAGTTTTTCCCCTCCACCCCCTCCCTAGTTAACAGTGTGATTTCTTGGTCGCTTCGGGGCCGGGTGGGAATTTTTGGCTGGGACTCGCAATTGGCCTTTGAGTCCTGGCTTTTTCGCCCATCCCACACTGTTGCTATGGTTTGATATAGGGGTTTGTCTGTGCTACTGTTGACTTTGGTCACATTGGCGGGTAGCACTGGTAAGGTAAACATTTATGACCCACAGGTATCCGGCAGGTTCGCAATTGACTGGACAACACTAGATAGGCATAAGTTGTTTAAACGTTGTCCGGTCAACGACGAACCAGGCGAGAGGGTGATGGTTACCACTAGACAGCTGGAATCACCCCCTGATTTTGCGGATACACGTCAGAGGGTGGGGTCATTAGTTAGATATTGACTACGGTCAACAATTTGTTTGTTGTCAACAAACAAATTGATACAAATAGATACATTGTAACAATTGCCGTTGGCAATTTTGGGTGGTACCTTACCAGTGTTACTTCGGCCTGCTTGCCTTAAGAATTATGATTGGTCGTTTTACCAATAGAAATTTATAATTCGGACTAGGGCTTGAATCAATAAATGTGGCCCATGCCGTTATCCACTTTCATTTGTGTCTGAGTCCATCATTGGGGGGGGTGCGCCTGCAAAGTATCACATTAGTATGATTTATATTTAAATACACAAAAACTGGGTACATTTTGTCAAGTCCAATGTTTCTTAGGAAATTCAATTAAGAATTAATTTGTGTTGCCCTGTTCCCCAGGGCATCTGTAAGAAACAAGGCCTGCCATGAACATCTGCCATGAACTTTTCGAGCTCTCACAAATGCCCTATCCACAAGAAAGTAGTGTGTGCCTGAGGAAGTGATTTTGCAGAGATCCAATAAAGGTACTGCTTTGCTCCTGCATTTGTATTGTATAAGGATCCCATGGTTCTCTTCCTTGGTCAATTAAGAATGGGCACAGCGTATTTGTTAGGACAATGACTTCAAAACATGCCTTTAGAAAGCACTGATTATATTTTATTTATTGGTAGTTTTTGTGAAGGAAGCAAAAGGTTTCTATAAATAGTTTGTAGTTTCTTCTTTCTATTTGTTTTATAAAGCAGTTTAAAAACATCAACGTACTTTTTATGCACCATAATGGATTACCAGAGTTACAAGGATGTACAATAAACTTTTCACTTCTCAGCCATACGTTACTGAAAAATTGATGTAGATTTCACTCATGAATCTAAAGATTAGGCTGTGCACTGCTTTTCCATTTGCTGTTTATTGGCATTTGTACTGTGGTGATGATGAATTGGGGGAAGGGGTGAGTCTAGAGAATCAGGTATGACTCTTTAAACAGATATTGCTTCTTCTTCTTCTTTGACATCATACTAAATATAGCAATCCATTATGCGTGATAATAAAAGTGTGCATTGGTAATGTTTCAAAATCCTACTCAATAAGCAAGTAGAAAGGAAATTCTAACTCCTTGCTGCTTTTAGTAATTGTTACTTATGCCTTTTACTTTATAACTCATGGGGAATAAATCTATTATCATTTTCTTCACATTGCTATAAAATTTATATAATGGTTCCTGCATTAGACCTATGCAGCACACAGCACACACTCTCTGTATCAGCCCCACTAATCTATCTTCATTTAATCATTTGTGCTATCTAGAATCTTAAGGTAAAAAGGACATATGAAATTATAATATAGAGATGTTCCTTTATGGCTTACTTTGCTGTGTTGTCAAAATATTACATTAGTTTTAAGTGAAGCTGGGTTTCCAAATAATGTAGCTAATGGATTACTGGGGTTTTGCTCAAAGGTGATTTTAGAATGTAAATATTGTAGAGACATTTCTTTTCAACCCATTTCCCCCATTGTAAAGTACTTCATGTTAGGATTTTACAATTGTGGAACTCCAATCAATTCATCACTTGCAGCGCCAGCCATATAGCCAGTCATATAACAGGATATAATAACTGAATGTAAATATATCACATAAAATGACTGTATTAAGGGGAACTTTAGTTAGCATGGAGTGTATTCAATTGCTTGACATTCTGCTTTGGAAGGGGAGGAAAGTAATTTATTTAAGTAGAGAGCTATTAAATGCTTCCACACACCATTTGGAAAAGTTTGACCAGTGGTGGTAATACTGTATTGCTGTACTGGTGATTGATTATTATCACTTTGGAGCTGTATGGGTCAATCGGAATGTAGGGAAAGATTTACTAAGCAAATATATAATACTCATTAGCTACACTTACAGCTTGCTTTTCCTGTAATTAATTTAATGTAGCGTACATGTCTCTCTTCTCCCCACTTGGCCCTCATTTTACCCTCTTAGGTAGGTCAGGCTGAATTCAGAAGCTAATCCAAAGTCACTGAATGAGAGTTGTGCCTCAGGACCAGAAATTTGATTTTCCAAATCCCAGTCCAATACCATCACCACTACAGCACAGTGCTTTTCTGCCCATGAGTATGGATAACCATGTGTTCAAAGAGGCCCCTTAGAGGGCCATTGCTCAGCTTTATGTTGTAGACAGTGTTTTCACCAATGAGGGCTCAGCCATCCATGGATAGGGATAGAGGAAGTGATTAATACAATGTTCCCTCCATGTGTGCTGTTTTATTCCCACCTATCCAAAAGAATGCATGACAGTCATTCCCTTAAGAAGCAGAAAATAAAAGAGGACATGTAGCTGTTGTGGCCCTGGATCCTAAGTGCAACAAGGAGGACCTTTAGCCGGGTCCTCAGCCTGTTGCTGGTTCAGATCTGGATCCTGAGTGCGAGGAGGAGAACCTGTTGCTGGCTCCATAGCCTGCTGCCCCCTTGGAGCAAACTCCTCTTTGCCAAGCCAATCAAACTGAGCAGGGTTTGACAGAAGAACTTGTTGAGGCACCAGGTGTCAACAATGAGGAGGACCAGGCAGAGCCCAGCATGTCTGAAAGATGCAGGGCACAATTAAGAAATGCACTGGAGCTGAGAAGGAGGACAGCTCAGGCTCACCTCCAGAGACCAACTCCAGTTGTGAGTCCTGAGGCTCCTTAAGAAGGGCCCTTGCTAGGGTTGCCATATGCCCCAGAAAACCGGGATTGTCCCGGATTCAAGGTCAGAAAAATTGTCCTGGCCAGTTCAATAAAAATCATGCTAAAGTCCCAGATTTTTTAAACTTACTGATTGTGTATTATAACACACCCTTAAAATAAATTCAAACTCTCGCCATCAAACAAGCGATTTCCTGCCTCATTGGAGTTGGAGTATACCTGGAGACAAATCTTAACATCCTCACCTCACACCACTGCCTGATAAGTTTGACCACTGTGTTTCCTGGAACTGAGGACATTAAGATTTGAGTGTGATATGACTTCTCAGAAGTACAACAGATCATCTTACAGTAAGAATTAACTGTTGTAAATAAGTTAATTTATGTATTGATATATTTAATGTGAAAGTGCTTTATAGCTGTCAAAATATTGTTTGTTTTTTAAAAGGCTATTTTGTAGATACTGTAACCTGCCCATTTTTGTCAAATACACTTCTGTTCTGGTTTTGTGGGAAAGAATTATGGCAACTGTAGCCCTTGCTGGCAATCATTTTGGATCCTGACACTGCATTTCTTGTATCTTTCCCTGTCTCTTGGATATTGGACCCTTGCCTGAAAACCTGATGATGCCTTTAGATCATCCTCTTGTCTGTAGTTTTACCATCAACTGGCTTTTGAACCTGGCTATCCGTGACCCTTCGGACTCCTGTAATACTTTCCTCCTTACCTCTGGTGCACTGGCTGCAAGCCAACTTGCTCTGTTGTGTGTCTGGGTCGTAACATCAGTGAAATCACTAAAGCTACTTGCCAATTCTGAATCCTGACTGCTCCTTGGAAGGACAAATATTGAAGATGAAGCTAAATTACTTTGGACACCAAATGACAAGAGAGGACTCACTTGAGAAGGCTTTGATGCTGGTAAAGATCAAAGGGAAAAAGGAAATGAGGCAGTAGAGGATGAGATGGCTAGGTGGCACTGGTGATGCAATAGGCGTAGAGCTGAGCAGGCTGTGGAGGATGGTGGAGGATAGGGGTACCTGGTGTGCAGTGGTCCATGGGGTTGCAAAGGGTCAGACAAAAAACATGCCTTACATCAGTTTATCTTTATAGCTAGGTCCTATCATACAGTATTCTAGGACATCTATGAAACTAAATAAAAGATAGTTTGGTGTAAATAAAGAATAATAACAGCATGCCCTCAAGTTAATTCTGACTTATAGTGACCCTTTCAATGGTTTTCTAAGTAGATAATATAAGAAGGGATTTACTATTCCCTTCTTCTTGGGGCACCCTGGGACTGTGCCGCTTGTCCATGGCTACATATGCTAGCTCTTCACCATGGAGGAATAATGGAGAATTGGATTCCCAGTGTAGACACTGGAGTGCACAGCACACTGTTACCTTCCCACCAAAGTGGTATCTATTTATCTACTTGCAGTTTCTTGCTTTCCAATGCTAGGTTGGTAGGAGCTGGGACAGAGATGGGAGCTCACTCCATTGTGCAGCACTCAGGTCTCAAACTGCTGATCATCCAGTCATTGAGTTCAGCAACTTATCCACTAAGCCACCACCGGCCTTTTGAAGTCCAAAGGTAAAGGTCGCCCTTGGTCAAAAGCCAGCCATATCTGACTCTAGGGTTCAGTGCTCATCTGTTTACAGCCAAAGAACCAGCACTGTCTGCATCTGCAGATGTTTCCGTGGACATGTGGCAGGCATGCTTAGATACCAGAGTGCATGGAATGCAGTTTACCTTCCCACCGAAGTGGTACCTATTTATCT